>CM021104.1:559499844-560120108 GCA_007115665.2 Sequoiadendron giganteum | reverse complement strand
GCTATGTTTACAACATATAGAATAATGTAGATACAAATAGAGGAATGAACATAAAGACATGCCAAACAAAATGATACAAGGGATCACATTACACACATGCAATCACACAAAAAAAACATGAAAATAAAACAAATAAAAATACTAGTAAGGCACATGTGAGTCAATCTATAGCAGGTCATTTGCATCCCAATCTTGTTCATCATATGTAGAAGGTGGACAACTAGACAAAGGGACAACGTCAAGTGCCAAACTAGGAAAATTACCAAGTTCAACATATGGTGAATAACTCTTTGTAGGAGGATCATCATGGTTGTTATCATTTAAGCTCATGGAAGAGGAAAATAATAAATTTAACTCATTATGCACATCCTCATCAATTTTAGCAATCTCATTGTCATCATCCAAGTTAATCACAACAGAAGGTCTTATGATAATATCCATGGAAGGTACTTGTTCTTCGATGATCCCACAATACTAGTTTACAATTTTTGGCCAAATTGGACACTGAACTGATTTTTTCTAACTAAAGCTTCACTTTCGAACACCTATAGCAGCTAAACCATGAGGAATTTGAAGATGATACAGACTAGTGATTTGTGACATTTTGTCTATAGATTCTAAATTTATTTTTTTTCAAAAAATTTGGAATCAGATTGCACTTCTTTTTCCATCTCCTTCGAAAACTATTTTTTTCAGTAAACACCATTTTTAAGGAGTGACGCTCACCATATAAAGCATAATTTTTTTTCCATGAAGGATAAAATTTTATTTTTTTCGAATTTATATTTTTAACTATGATATCTAGTGCTTCCAATTGGTTTCATAGTGTTTTATTGAATATTTTTTCCTTAATTCATTTTTTTTTGTGTTGGATCAAGGACTCAATATCTGGTGCACTCATATTTTTCAAAAAAAAAAATGATAATCTTCTATTTTTCCACATGTGGAGAATAGAGAGTTTGATTTTTGGTGAAAAGCCTATGTTTAATAAAACTAAAATAAATACATAATAAAACCAAAAAATATTAAAATTATATTTGTTGGATAGCTCGTTCTAAGGACTACCATCATCCAACTGGGTTTGTGAAGTCTCCTCCATTTTCATCCTCAACCTGAGCTTCGAAGGGAAAAATTCTAGAGTTTTTTGGTGCTAGAGGGTGAGAAGGTGGGAAAAGGGGGGTTTGAGCGAACCCCCTTTCCACAAAGGTTTTGTTTTTATTTTTTATTTGGGAATGGTGGGACCTTGCATTTAATGGGTTTTCTCGAACGAGGGTTCTAGCGAGCCCACTCAAACAAAAAGTTCGTTCAAACCCCCAAAAACCAATTTTTTTTGCATGGGGTCATTTTTTGCAACTATTCCTTCCTCACTTGAATGTAAACCACTTTTTTGGGTTTACCCTCTTGTTGTTTTCAAGATATAGGGCTTGTTGAACAAGATAACTGAGAGTGGGGTGAATCAATTGTAGAAATTTTCACCTTTAAAAACTCTCACTAGAAGTTAGATCAATAAGCATGTTCATAAAACCCTTACTCTGTTAATGTGTTTAATCATTGAATGAAAAAATAGAAACTAAAATTAATCAAACCATGCACATAATAACACCAGATTTATGTGAAAACCCAATGAGGGAAAAACCACGGTGAGGATTATCTCACAATATAAAGAATTCCAAAACCGAATACAAAGGCTCATTGCCAAAAAGGCTCGCTGCCAAGACATGACACATTGTCCAATGAGGGCTCTATGCCTAGAGGGATCACTACCACATAATTATAAATAATATAGAAGAGGATTTTTATAGAGAGATCAATATCTCAATGCAACAAAGATTCCAACACAATTCACTCACACATTCACAAACATGCTTGAAAGATAGAGCGTACCTTCATCTCACCACCTTAGGGAACTCAACACTTGAATTTTGCACTGATCTACTCAAACTCGCATCACACACACATATCTCACATCTCTCTTGCATCTATCTTGTCTTTCACCAACATCTCAACTTGTACTTATAGCGTCTTCAACCTTGAAACCCTTCCAAGGACAGCCATAAACAATTTGTATTTACAATTTCAAGTTAGGTTGACGCCAAAGCATTCCTACAATGGTAGAGAATGAGGGCGACCCATACACATACTTAATGAGGACCTAAATAAGTCCCAACACACCTAGCCACGCTTCCATAAATTTTGCAAGTAGTGTTTAACACAAGGTCGACCAACACCCGTGCAAAACATATAAAACAATTAAGCACATTCATCCTTAGCACAGTACAATATTTTCGGACAATAAATTTCATTTAAACATGACCTTATCAAATTATTCTTAAAACTGCAAGTCATGAAACTAAAATTCGAAGAAATCCAGAACAATCACATTTCTCCCAGATCACAGCCTAACACACTGAAATGCATAGTTCACATACTGGTGAAAATATCTCGCACTGTACAATGATCCAAAAGTCCAAATTTGAGATATAGAATCTACCAACAATCATGAATAATTTATCAAATCTGCACAAGCATAGAAGCAATACAGAGCACATCCCAGAGTATACACTAAATACCTGCATGACACTATTTTCTCTATTTATCAAATTTTCTCAAAAGCACTTGGAACCCAAGTACTAGAGACATCATTGTAGCACATTACTTCATTCTAACACACCTCCAAACAAAGCGACATAAGTATAACTCCATGTAGTCACAACACTTCTTCCAATCTGTAAACCTTCTTTATTACAATTTTCTCAATATCATCAACATATACATCCAAAAACCAACTTCCTTGACGTCAATGACAACAACAACCATTTTACATCAATGAAAATACCTTCATACTTGCAAAAATCTCCCCCTTTTTCATTGATGGCAACACATGATGTGAAAAACCATCAAAGATAACACAAAAGCTTTGAACCATCAATCTCCCCTTTTTTAGAATGCTTTCTCTCCTTACTTTTTCACATGATACTTTCTCCCCCTTTGATATCGATGGAAAAGGAAAAATATATTTTACATTGTTCTCCCCCTTTATCACCAAGAACATTACCAATACATAATACCCCCCCTTAGGAGTACACCCAATCAACTCCATAATGACAACACATGACACTACCTGCTCCCCCTGAGAGATAGCCACCGAACATCAGTCTAGAAGAAAGATAGATCCATGGATCCACTGGACTGATGCATATCCATATGCATCTAGTTCAATAAGGGAGGGGTAATAACCCCTAACTTCTCCCAGAGATACTCAAAATTATCTTTAGGAAGAGCCTTAGTAAATTTGTTAGCAATCTGGTCCTTTTTAGGTACATACTCAAGCTTATTGATCTAACTTCTAGTGAGAGTTTTTAAAGGTGAAAATTGCTACAACTGATTCACTCCCCCCTCTTAGTTTTCTTGTTCAATAATTGACATTAGAGATATCACTATCTCAATGCAACAGAGTTTCCACCACAATTCGCTCACACATTTGTAGATATGCTTGAAATATAGAGTACACCTTCAACTCATTGCTTTAGGGAACTCAACACTTGAATTTTGCATTGATCTGCTCGAACTCGCATCACACACACATATCTCACATATCTCTTGCATATATTTTGTCATTCACCAACATCTCAACTTGTACTTATAATGTCTTCAACCTTGAAACCCTTCCAAGGTTGGCCATAAACAATTTGTATTTACAATTTCAATTTAGGTTAGTGCCAAAGCATTCCCGCGGTGGTAGAGAATAAGGGTGACCCAAACACATACTTAATGAGGACCTAAATAAGTCCCGACATGCCTCGCCATGCTTCCATAAATTTCACAAGTATTTTTTAACATAAGGTCGGCCAACACCCGTGCAAAACACATAAAACAATTAAACACACACATCCTTAACACGGTCCAATATTTCCAGACAACAAACTTCACTTGAACATGACCTTATCAACTTATTCTCAAAACCACAAGTCATGAAACCAAAATTCAAAGAATTTTGAAGCAATTGCATTTCTCCCATATCACAACCAAACACACTAAAATGCATAGTTCACATACTGATGAAAATATCTCGCACTGTACGACAATCTAGAAGTCCAAATTCTAGATATAGCAACTACCAAAAATCATGAACAATATGTCAAATCCGTACAAGCATAGAAGCAATACAGAGCATGTCCCAGAGCATACACTAAATACCTGCATGATACTATTCTCTCTATTTATCAAATTTTCTCAAAAGCACTTGGAACCCAAGTACCAAAGACATCATTGTAACACATTATTTCACTCTAACACACCTCTAGAAATAGAAACATAAGGTTAAATCCATGTACTCACAACACTTAATTAAAATCCCAACCATACATGCACAATCTGCAAACCTTCTTTATTACAATTTTCTCAATATCCTCAACATATATAGCCAAAAACCAACTTCCTTGACATCAATGACAATAGAAACCAGTTGACATCAATGGAAACACCTTCATACTTACAATAGGGATTTCTTGTTGTGGCAAAGGTGAAGAATCATCATGCATTGCTTGAGGTATTGTTTGATCTTGATTTTTTGATTCATCATTTTTTTTGTAACAGACAAGCAATAGCATGGCGTCTATGCCTACACTCTCTAGCATTTCAGTTTCTTTTTGTTCTATTTTCAAATTGTGATTATGTAGGAGTCGGTTTATCAAACATAGGTTTCCTTTCTTCCCATAAGGGAGGAACAGAATGAACCATAGGAAGTTGCTCAACCACTTTCTCTTTAACTTTATAAACTTGTTTGATTTTAGGAGGCACAACAAAATTTAAATGGTTATCTCATGGTCTCTTATAGTAAATGGGTAAGGGATTTTTCATGGATTAATCTTGGTTACTTGGAAGACCTTTTGGTTCAATCATGGTTTCATCAAAGATAGGAGGCTCAATCATGGGTTGAGGCATATTAGTAAGGGATAATTTTTTTATGCGCTTTGCCTTAAAATTTTGATAAGATTTGAAAAAGAAGTCTTCACAGGTTTAATAGGTTCCATAAGTTTGGGCCAAAAGAAGTCCAATGAGAAATTCCCATGGGAAGACACGGGATTAAAACCACTATGGTGCACAATAAAGATCTCATTCCCAAATGGAAACTTTAAGCATTTATGCACTACCGACGGAACGACTTTCATGGAGCGAAGCCATGTGATGAGTGTCATTTACGCTTCATTTTATACCATATTTTATCCTTTTTCCTATACCATTTAACCCATTTCCATATTCCATTTACATACATTATCATACCATTTTACCACCTTTTGCTTCTTATGGTTAAATATAAATAAGCAATATTTAATTTAGTTTTTAGATAAAATAAGTGAATAATAATTGTTAGATTGTATTTACTAGCATTTGCTTCCATTATGTTAAGAAAAATGTATTTCATAGCAAGCCGATTGAAGGAGAGGAATGCAGAATTCCTTTCACTTTCTTGTTCCTATTTCCTTCCTGTTCCTATCGCATTCTAGTTCTTGTTGCCCGTGGGTACACGTATTAGCAAATAAATTCCAACTATATAATTATTTTCTCATAAAATATTTTGGTTATTTAGTTATACCCAATTATTATTCAGTTTTGATGAGAATGTCTTCACATTGAAAATAATATTCTATTTTGATTATTGTAACTGTGAGCTAAATAAGCTCCTACAATTTAGGGTGAGTTGTTTCAACAAATCAAACAGCTAGATATTAGCCAAAAAATAATGGAAAGGTGGCATAAAAATAGTGAACGACTTGCACTCATATTTCTTATAAATATGAGCTACGTGAAAAGAGATATACATGTAAACTTTGTATTATTTTTGATAAATAAAAGAACATATATACGTGACTCAACCAGCGTAAAGGAATTTCATTCAGCACCAGGTAGACTGAGGAGGAAGGGCACCCCCTTCTTGGAA
Organism: Sequoiadendron giganteum; assembly: GCA_007115665.2. NCBI lineage: Eukaryota > Viridiplantae > Streptophyta > Pinopsida > Cupressales > Cupressaceae > Sequoiadendron > Sequoiadendron giganteum. Next base: position 560,114,167 of record CM021104.1, on the reverse strand, counting down.
TGCTTGGTAATTTTGTAGATTTTGTAGTGAGTGTGTTTATTTCCAACAGTGTGTTTATTTTCAGCGGTGAGTTTATTTTCAGCAGTGTGTTTATTTCTATTATTTCATGAATCTATTTAATGTTTATTTTTTATTTCTTATAATTCAATAATGGGATCTAATGATTTTATATGTTAATGATTTATTACAAATGTGAGTTCAATTTCTAGAATCATTTCTGTTGTTATTTCTATTGTAGTCTCTAGTGCAGAAATATTGCAGTACTGCCATAGTCACAGAAGCAAAACATAAACATTAATTTGATTTTCAATTTAGGTAGTTTAGGAATGCATTTTCATCCCCACTCACCTCATGAAGCACAACCCTTGTGCATATAGCCACGACATCTTTTGCAAGTTTATGCCCCGGATTGACACTTAGACCAAGTTGAATCTTATTATTAAATATTAAATCCTTCTTATTATTTACCCCAGTTTTGGCCTATCACCATGGGTAGCCTAACTTCACACAAAATTGGTCTAACGATGGGTTGATGGAGAATGAGACATTCAATATTTTCGGTCCAACTTGTAAAGAAAGAGTTACCGAACCTATCATAGGGAAAGCAAAACCATTATGTGTTTTGATCAATGCTTTTGATTGTTCATAAGTATCTTGATAAAGTTCATGCACGAACAAGAATTCTTCAATTATCACATTCTCTACACAAACGAGATCAATTAATATTCCATTAGTAGGCTTGTCATTGATTCTTCTAGCTATGTAAAGAGGACCATCGGGTGCATATTTAAGTATGTCATTTTGTGAGAAAGAAATGTCAAGGAAAATTTTGGTTTGGACCTTACAAGGTTGAAGTTCAATGATTCCAACCATCTTATCTATAGGATTTTCCTCATCATCTTTCATGTTATCATCATTTGTGTCAACATTCATCACAACTTTCTTAGTTTCACAAGCTTTGACAAAGGAGATGTTATGATTTGGCATAGGATCGATAAAGATTTATAAATTTTGGTTAGGAGGGGCAATAGACTTATTACCTTGATCATTAAAACCACCAATTTGAATGTGATTAGAATCAATGAGGTCTTGCACAAAATGTTTCAAACACTTACATTGTTTTGTATTATGTCCATTTTGTCGATGGAAATGGTAAAAGGCATTTTTTCTATAGTTTGGAGGTAAGGGCATAGTAGGACTAGGAGCTCTAATAGGAGGTAAGGAAATCAAGTTCTTGTTTAAGAGCTACAACATTGTGTTATGAAGGTTATCAAGTAGAGGAGAAAATTATCTATTTATCTCCCTAAATGTGTATAGATTTTTCATCTTTATAGCAACCAATTGGTTGTCAACATATTGAGTTGGTTGAGGGGGATTACATTCTAAAAATCCCTTATTTTGTCTCTTGAATGGTTGGTAGTTTTTGATAAGATAAGCAGCATTTGCAAGGTGCTATACCCTTTACACATCGAGCCTCAAGGGCCAAAAAAGATAAGGAAAGAAAGGTTTTGAAAGGACCAAGAACCTTTACATAGCTAAGCAAAGGACACTTCCAAGCAACAAAGTCTCAAACTTTGCCAACGAAACAGTATCAGCAAAGACACTATAGTAGCACAATAGAACACAAACAACTCTTGGTCAGTAGAACCATAAGTGATAGAACACTCAGAATCAACAGCAATCCTAAGACAAATATAGACTAGCAACCCAAACTAGGCCTCACAACCAGGAGCAACTGAAAACTTAGGACTAAAACCAGAAATTAATCCAAAAACCAACCCACAATATTGCATGCCCAAAAGACTACCTAAAACAACCAGGAAACAAAACACCTGTAGTAGCTAGACTGCAATAGACCTTCCGCTCAAATTAACCAAAAATGAGCCTAACAGTTTCTTACCAAAAAAGGGGTAAGAATCACAAGTTGTTGCAGAGATACATTCTTCAAATTTCTCCAACCAACCAAACACCAACCTCGACACCATTTCAAAAGGATGGGGCTCCTCTTGATAGCAGAGGAAGAAGTGGTGATTGAAACTACCAAAGAACCCTCCCTCAAAATTAAGCATGCTCTGCCTCAATAGGAACCAACAAAGGAGAGAAGCACTTCCCACCATATCAACAATCCCTAGCTCCACCTCAATAGGAGAGGGATCTACCTTAATAGTAGAAATATTCACCTCTATTGAATACATCAATTTTTGAACATGGTAGCAAGCAAGAACTCTAGTAGCACAGGTAAACACCTCTTCCCAAGGCATCCAAATAGAAGAAACAATAGGAATGAATGCAACAACCTCCTAGCCAACAACATAATCAACCATAAATGTTGTAAATCCCTTCGCTCCTTCCACACAAAAACACCAACCACCACAAGAGGCAACCAACCAACCAACAGAACCCCCACCAGTAGAAAATCCATTGCAAGCCACAAAGAAACTCCTTCAAGGCAAGAAGGAATCAAGCCCCCAAAAGGAACAAGGCTCCACCAAGCCATGCCATGGTAGCTAGTAACAGAGAGAGACAAGCAACACCAACATAGGGTAGATCCCCCTCCCCAAACCAAACACAAACACTAAAACAACCACTTCCACTAACTAGGAAGCCATTTTGTAGCATAAATGCCCCCACGTTAGAACAGGGCAAGGTCTCCTTAACCACCAAGAGATCTTACTAAAAGAAACCACACTCCTAAAACTGGCAAAGAAAGAGGACACACCAGAGTCTTGGTGAACACACTCAACCACAATAAGGAGGCCAAAAAACTACTCCAAACTAGCCTCCACAACAAAAAAAATCATTATACATAACCTTCCAAAGGCTTTCCGAATTAGAGATAGCACCAAAGGTTAAAGGCGACAAAGCAACCAATAACCAGAAACCCTAAGAGGCTAGAGCAGCCCAAACCACCCACCAATCCAATGAGGACCAAGCGCCAATAATGAAACAAGTCACACCAATGGCAAGGAAGAAGGAATGAGCAACAACCAAGCACACCTAGACGCAACCAACTATGACAGCAAGGGAAGAGATACTTCCCAAGCCCCTCCCCAAAGCCAAGAGCCCAGTCATGAGTAGAATGAACCAACCAAGATAGGCCGCAAGAACTGAACCCATTAGAGCATCACACCTTTCAACCAAAGAAAGGCAAGGAAACATCAGAAAATCAGCCATTCCACTGACGAACAACATACGAAAGGCAAAGCAATCATCTGTAGCAGCGAAGCCAAGAAGGACATAGGCCAATAAATGGTCCAAGAGGAATGCAACTACTACCAAAACAGGGGGTACAAGCAAAGACAAGGACACGGGAAAGCCTTCAATGCCATCATCATAAGAAGGAACAACACAAGGAGGGTTCGTAGAAAGGTTCACCGCAACACCCATAGCCCCGGGCCACACAATAGAGAGAACAATAAGAGAATGCACCAAGAGTAGCACACCAACAACCGACGAAGAAACCAACAGGGAAAATGGGCCATCCGCATCAAGATCCCCATTGCCCTCATTACTTAGATCAAAGGATTTCAAAAATCCTTGCCTCCACACAATCCCATTGAAACTCGACTGTTGCAGAGCCATCTTGAATGATTGGTAGTTGGTTTGAGGCGTGGATTCAGATTTTTTAGGATGGCTAGAGGGATTTTTCATTTCATGACTACTAACCAAATTTTGGTAATCACGAAGGGCAGTACACAATTGTGTGAAAAAGGGAGATTTCATCATCCCAATCTATCTTGAGGTTTATTTTACAAATTCTCAATGAACATTCGTTGAATGTCAGGATCAAGAATCTTAATGTTGATTTGTGAATAAAGCAATTGATAATGGGCGATAAAGCCGATGACCTTTTCATCATCCTTTTTCTTACATCTCATTAAATCTAGTGGGGTCATTTTAGGACCCATGTGCACTTGGAAATGATTAAGAGAGGCATCAATAAACTCATTAAATGAACATATTGAGTTATTCGATAAAGAACAAAACCATTCCAAGACAGTGTATTTCAAGGATCTAAGGAAGAGCTTAGCCAAGAATTTATCCTAAAAAATGAAGTCACTACATAAGGTTGTGTATGCGGTAACTATAATGTCCCCTTCTTAGTAGTGATCAATGGAGTTGGTTGTTAGCCTATCTCGGAGGCTCATAGGCTAGTCAGAAGCAAAAATTAGGGTTTCATATTTTCTAGGGGGTGCTTTGGAAGTTTTGGGGGTTTGCATGTTGGAGTTTGGTAGTTTGGATTCTGGTTTCTTTCTAGGTTTTCAGAGAGCTTCGCAGTGGTATGACATGCAACTGAAATAGGTAACTTTTCCAGACTTACTATTTTTAGTAAGTTATGACGGTTGCTCAGAATGGTTAAAATGCATTTGGAGACACTTACTATTTTTAGTGGCATGCTATTTATAGTAAGTTCTATTTTTAGCAAGGTTTCAGTAGTCCAATTAAGAGGCTATTTTTGGCAAGTCAGTTTGAGCAGTTTGGTCTCCTACACTCTTGGAGCTCATTTTGGTAAATTCAGTATTTTGGTTGAATTTATATTTTAAGTGAAATATTTGGCTAAGGCATGGGAGTATGCCTATCTTGGAGAGATAAGTTAATTTTATAAAATCAATTTTTATAAGGTATTTCACTTATTCATTTTGGACGCCTATCTCATGTTATATTTTCATTTTCAATAAAGTTTTATTTCTCTCATGTGGGACGGCTTGGAGAAGGAGGTTAATGAAATTCAAATGCGTTTTCATGAGAGGTAAATGTGAATTTCAATTAGGCACCCTAAATGGAGGGAATTGAATTTGATTTTTTGGAGAAAAGGTTATAAATAAGAGTGTTGGGCTTCATTATTAGTATCCATTGAAAATTACAATGAAGTGCTGCCGAAATTTCTATTGAATCGCTTCGAGGAAAGTATACCTACTAGCAACCTTGGTTTTGTGCTTACAAGATAGCACCTAGCTGAGTTTTGTGGTTGTTCTTTACACCAAGGAGTATATTGGGCTTATTATGATAATGATATTTGAAGTTTTTTTAAGTTTTGTATTGTTGGTTTTGGCTTGGCTAGAAGCATCTTTTGGTTCATAACTCCTTGCATGAATTTTTAGATGGTTTTAGGCATTTGTTACATCTCTTCTACCATCCTAGGTGCCCCTTGTTGCAAGTTTCTAGATTTTTTGGAGTTCTCTTTAATTTTATATGTTGGTCATCCTTCTCAATGAGGGTCATACTTTCTCTCTTGGTGCATTGGGAAGCGTGTTCATTCATTTTGGACTATTTGGTGGTGTTTTATGGCTTGAAATTGGTTGTCATTCTCCTTGGAGGTGTTTTCATTTGATCTCATATCATTCGAAGGAGTATTAACTGAATTATGAGTGCTTTGGTGTGATTTGAGCTTGCTGGTCTGAGATTTTTGAATTTTGCAAATTCATATTAGATTGGTAAAAGTTTAGTTTTTGGCTTGTTTTCTTTAGTAGAATAGCTTGCTTATGTTTGGAGTTCATCTACTTTCATTTTGGAGCATATTGGATAGCTAATGCTAAATATAATTTGCAGATTACTCTATATTGTAAGGTTGTTATCAGTAGTACTAATTCAATCATTCTATTTTCTACACTTTACTTTGTATTACCACTTTTAGTGGAAGAAACTGGCCTTGTCGTTTTTTACTTTCAACATTTTACTTTCCTATACTTCCCGCTGGATAAGTGGAAGGGGTTGGCTAGCCGCCCATACTTTACTTTTCAGTACTTTGTAATTTCACATCATGTTGATCGGTTGAGCCGTCAATACACTCCTAGTGAATAATTGGTCGAGTTGCATTTGCATACATTCTAATTGGCTGAGCTATCTATCATTTGTACTTCAAGCATTTCAATTCAATTTCATCTAACGATCCCCTTTCCACCAGATGATCTCACCTTTCCCTCACTTGGATCTGGGTGATTAGAAAGTGAAGGGTTTCTTTCAGTTAGATTATCATGTTTATCTAACATTAACAGGTGAAACTGTTGTGAAAAAATTAAAAAAATTGGAAGGGGATGTTACTGTAACATGGCTAACAGGATCTCCTTTCCCATAATATTTCTCAAATCTAGGAATCTCTATACCTTGTGGCATTTATGTTCTCACTATCTCCAAGGATATTGGGTTTCTTTTGACATATTATAAAGGTTGGCCATTTTTATTTTGATTTAATGTAGCAATTTTTTGTTAGAGGAATGAAACACTTTGCAAGAGTTGGTTAAGGACGGGATCATTGTTTATGTTGTGAGATGGAGGTGAATAAGGTGGAGTTTTATATTTGTTTGGAGGACAAGTGAATTGTAAATTTATTAGGGGAGATCCAGATGAGAAGATATGAGATTTGAATGCACAAAGCTAGAGGGATTCCTAGTGGAAATACCTAAGGTAGTATGGAAATTTCTAGTGGGTTGCATGGTTGTAGTAATAGTTGGATTAGTGTATGTCAGAATAGAGTTCATGGTTGTGGAAGGAGGAATTGAATTTCCATCTTGAATTTGAGTATATCCCAAAGCTTGAGCATAACTAGTCATTGTAGGGACATGGTTGTTCATGATGTGATTTAATCTATGCACAACTTCTATTCCTAATTCATTATCAATTACTCTCCTCATGTTATCTATGATATTAATTGCAATACCAACAATATATTCAAAACTCATAAAGTTTTACAATTTCTCTAACTCTTCATCCATTCTTCTTAGGTTCTCTTGAGGGACATTAGCAACCATTGATTAAACATTAGTAACATTGGTTTTTGGTAAGGGGGTCATAGGAAATGAAGTATCAAGGTTATGGTCTATAGTCGGTTAACTAGAGTCAACACTATGAGTGAAAGAGTTGGAAAAGCCAAGATCCACAACGAATGATGTATCACGGGATGACATGAGTCTCAAACTACGTCTCATGACAACATTGGAAATAGGACACCAGGTTGTGAAGCTCATACAAGTTTCACCAAACCTAGGTGGACCCAAAATGGAGGATAAGCACTTAGATGAATGCAACTAACAAGATATTTTACTGATTATACTATACAAAAACCTGAAAATGATGTTGTTTTGAAATGAAATTTTGAATTCAAACAATGCACTAAATTTGAAAAATTAAACTTAATGTAAATGATTTTAGAAAATAGAAATTTTAGAAACTAAATGCAAAAATAGTGTTTTTGATGCTCAAAATGCAGAAAAATCCTTGATCAGGGACTCAATTGCCCATGGGTGAATGGGTCTTACTTCAGGATTTTTAATAATTAATTTACAAATTTATGAGTTTGTGTTTATGTTTTCAGATTTTGGGCTCAAACAGGTAATTACAGTTTCAGATTTCTGAAAATTCAAATCTAAATGTAAGTGCAAAATGATGTTAAATGACAAGAAAAAAGACCTAATTTGAGATGCAATTTTGATTTAATTTTATGATGTAAATGACTGATCATGCAATGTTATGTAAACACTATGCTAAATTATTGAGGATTTTGAATTTTCTAGATTTTAAAGAATGCAAAATGCAAACCTAAAACCCTAAATGACATGCAAACTAATGCAAGTAAACAACCCTAAATGAGATGAAAACTAATACAAGTAAACAATCCTAAATGAGATGAAAATCAATGCAATTCAAATTATGCAAATCCTAGATCTAGGGCTGAAATGGGCTCCAAAATTAGAAAGTTATGATGCTCAAAAGTTGGGTTCACCAAAATGATATAAAAAAATATGGTTGATCAATTATGGAAAGGTAAGTCAAGATGGTGATAATAGACCCTATCTTCATATTTTCATTAGGAAATGAGATCCTCATAAAGAATTGACTGACAACCCTTAGGTGAATCGACTCAATGTGAGAATCTATTGATTTCCTTATGCTTGAGGATGGGGGTTTCAGCCTGAACAACACTTTTGGGGAAAAAAACTAAAAATAGAAAATCAACCTAATTATGCCAATTCAAACATGAAACGGCAATATAAATCTCAATATTGACAAAAACAAAAAACTTCTTGCAGTTATGAGAAGGGAAGAATACTATTTACTAGTCACCAAAAGGTAGCTTCGAGAGGCAAACTAGGACTCATTCGCCCATGGGTGAATGGGTATTTTGATAGGGTTTTCAAACAACTTTTGGGAGCCTCTGATACTATTATGTAGCTTCTATTTGATCTGAGTTTTAGTGTCGAAAATTCAGAAATCAAATTTGTAGGTGAGATTCTATGATTTGACAACAACTTTGATAACTTTTCCAATCTTGCTCTTTAAGAGGTCTTCAATCCTTCTTCAACCTAGATCTTCAACACACACAAGAGGGAAAAAATATTTGTTTTTTGGTGAATGTGGGTTTGCCTTGGTCAAACCCCATTTGGGTAATTAAACCTTGAATTGAAATTAAACATGAAAGGAATGATGAATGAACAATACTATGTTGCAACTCACAAAACCTTTGAATAAACCTTTCAATGGAGATCTACAATTTGCATGAAATGGATTCAATGGATGTGGATCTTGATGCTTTGAATGCTTGACTTGATCTTTGAAGCCTACATCACAATGTTAGCTCCAAAAACATACATGATGTGAGAAGACTTTGATTTGATGATTGGGCCTTGATTGCTGCAACAATATGCTTGATAAATATGCTCTTGAGTGCTCTTAATCATAAACTTTAGCTCTTGTAAACTTGTACTTGAAATCTCATAAAAGTTCTAGGTGAAACTTAGAAAATAACCTTGTATTTATAGGTATGTATCCTTAATTTCCCAAAATTCAAACATTACAAGCCGACATTGAAATATGGATTTGGGGACCTTAAAATACCGTAAAAAAAATATTTTAAATTTAGGTTCAAAGGCCTAGGGAGGATCTATTGGCCCATGGGTGAATGGGTCCCAGGTCCCTATTCCTGGAATACACATTGTTGAAGGTAAAGTGTTATGTGTTGGTATTAATTATTTTCGGGTTTCCCCTTTGAAAATGTAATTTATTAGGCTTGTAGATGTAAAATAGGGCTTATTACGGCCTAATTAAGTTCAATTTAATTAGGAGGGCCCAACAAAGTGTGAAAATGTAAAGGGATACATTTTTCTACACTACACCTATATATACAAGGATTTCTTATGTAATCATATCCATTGTATATTTATTCCTTTGATAGAATAGAATTATTCTCTCATGGTAGATCTCTTTTGTGCTTTCATTGAAGCTCCTTGATTTTGGGTGGCTATCTTCATATCCCAATCTTACATTGTATAAAGCATGTAAAAACTCTTACATGGTATCAAATATTTTGGGATTGTTTATTTTAAACATTTTGAAATATCTTTGTTACGAATGTTGATTGCTCTTGAAAAATTGAGGTGTATTAGGGAGTTTTATAGAGGTGTATTTGGGAGTTTGATAGAGAAAATATAAGAGAACCATCAACTCTATATCATCCAAATAAGTTAGTTTTGTCTTTTGTTATGTCTAGATTGGATAGAGAAGGCTAAATCTCAGATCTTGAAGTTGAGAGGCACATACTAGATCTAGCAAGTACCTGATCCTTCAAAGCATTTAAAGTCAAATTTTCCATCATGTTAAAAAGGATCAAGAATGTATATATCAATTATCATTTTATCAAAATTAGACTCTATTGCCCTAGGCCATCACAAAATAAATTTTCCCTCCCCCCTATCATATAGATCATACTTGTAGAATATTCTATGCAAAAAAAAAATTGCACATACCTGCACCGTTTGTATGGGCAATATAAATATAAATTTTAATTTTTTAATTTTCTATTGAAATTTATTTTATTTTAAACAAAACAATCACTATATGTAGGGTGCAAAACTCTTGTTAAATGCACTTTAAGTGTTGAGGGGAATATCCCTTGGTTTTCTTTTATAAGGCATGGGGTCCCACTTTCCACCACAACCTTTTATTAAGGCTTACAACTTCCTTGGCCTCACAAACCCCAAATATTTAGGCCAACATACTATTTACTACACACCAACCCCTACTCACTTAGTCCTCAAAAATTTGATGACTCTTCTAGTGGTTCCAGTATCTTTGGTTGTTATCCTAGAATCTCCTCTAAATTAGAGGATCGCTAACTTATTTTAAGGTCCTAAAAATATAGGTACAATTTATTAAATCTAGGAAATACTTCATTTAGCATATTTCTCTAAAGTTGGTGATAGTTTCACCAAATATTATTGTAAGGTCATGCTAACATCAACAAGGTATATAAAAAAATCCCCTTCACTCTTGGAGCTTATTATTTTATAGTTCAACTTCAAAGGCTAATATCTTAAGCTCACAACCTCATCTTTCAAAGTATTTTTTATTTATATTTATTATTCTTTTTGTAGTGATAAACATGTAGCTCTATATTTTGATGCATGAATTTGTATTTTTTAATTTTTCATATGTTGTTAAGTAATTCTCATTTTAAAAACTTTCAAGACTCTATTTGGGCTCATATAAGCTCCTTTTCAAATGTAATTTTTTTGAAGGTGCATGAATTTTTGTGAACTCCATAGTGATTCTATTGGTTTGTATTCATTATGATTAGAAATTTTAATTTCAATATTATAGCCTTTTTTTGTCAAGTGTAAAGCATTGAGATCAAGACCACTTAGTATTTTTGTAAATACTAATTGTAACCACACTAAGTATAAAGTGCAAAATCACATTTTCTTGGGGAGATTCTTTGATTGAGTTTTTTTTGGGGGGGAAATAATATTTTATTTTGATGGACTATTGGGGAGAATATTATTGTTATTCATGGGTATATCAAATCATCCTTCAATTATTGAATTAAAAAATAGGGAAATATTGGGGTGTGCCTAGTTCGATTGGCTAAAGCATCTTGTTGTAGGCAAGAGGTCACAAGGTCTAGTCTCCCTCCATTCCCATGGTACCAGAGGGTGTGTCACACCAGCATTGTTGGTAACGTGAAAAAAAAAATCAGGTGCACTACAGTTTATAGGGGGCTACCTGATTCCTACAATCTAAAATAAATAAATAAATAAAAAGGGAAATATTAAGGCTTGGTGAGATGGTATGATACAAAATTTTACATGGATTAACCTAATTCCCTATTTGTATGAAATTTTCCTCCACCACCAAATAATTAGAGAAAATATGTATAAAACCTCAAGAGTTATCATATTTTTGGGTTTATTGGTTATCTCATTAACATCAACACACTCTTTGTCATTTCAAGCATTTAGATCCCTCATGCTCATTGAACCAAAATTTATACATGGGTACTCATTAGGCCTTATTGTTGGGACATGTCCTTATAAATGAGCTATATTACTTAATTAGTTTCACTCTTGGGTCCTTTTCATACCTTGTCACTTAAGTTTACTTAGAGAATTTACTTTTTGTATCTCAAATCATAATATGAAGACACATGTCATAATATTATGTTGTCATATGTGGATAAGTATGGATATTAGGGGAAAAGGGGATCAAAAGTGGACACTTTTTTCCTAAAATCAGATAAATTTAAACTTGGATGAGTAATTTGTGTAGAAGTTGAGCAAATACAACTTCATGGGAGCCTAGTGATCTCTGCAAGCAAGAATACCTGTTACAGGGAGAAGCAAAGAGAAGCAAACAATAAAAGATGCTCAAAGATGTGGAGCTCTGTATTTACCAAAATGTAAAAAGAATTAATGATACAAAAGAAAAGTTTCAACCACATATAGGTCAAAGAAACCCTAAAAAGGAAAACCCTAGGCTTGCACATTAATAATTAATAAAATAATTAATTATTATGCACCTAATGTTAGCTTAAGTGTAAAAGAGATAAAAGGGACTTTAATTAATTAAACAAATATTGTTTAATTAATCAAGTAAATAACCAATTACTCTAACTTATAGAAGCTGCAAGTGTCTCCTGATTTCTGCTTAGTCTTGGAGGAAGACTCACTAGACTTCGAAGATTGCCCCTGTTTGGGATGAGGAGATGGTTTAGAATCAGACTTAGGAGGTGGTTTGGAGGAATGCTCACTGCCTGCAAAATCTTTCTTGGGCTTCAGTTTCTACTTTTGTTTCTCTTTAGATGACTGAGCAACCAATGATTTGTTCTTTGATCCTGAGAGCATATCCATCTGAGAAAGGTGTGACTGCTCACGAGACAAACGCTCACAAAACACATCAAAGGTAGGCATGGTAAAACGAGTACCCAAGCCATCCATGGTGGAATAGAAGGAAGAAGCAAATATCTGAAATGGACCACAAAGCTTTGAAAGGATCAAGTAAATGCACTATGTGTCTGAATTATTCTTGCCACAACCTTGTAAAATAGTGCGGATAGTTTTGAACTTGTTCAAAAAATCCTTAATAGTGGGAAATGATTCAGGTAATAGTGAAGTCAGCTCTGCCTCAATCTGTAATGCTCGGAACTCATTAATGGCCCCAAAAAGTGTCTCAAACTTCAACCACATGGCTTGAGGAGTGAGCAAAGCATCAAGGTGAAACAAAAGACTGTCTAAAATGTGCATGGATAGTAAACACATAGCTTCATCCATCTTGTTTCTGTGCTACATAATATCAAAAGGACGTTGCAACTGAGGCTGAACCTCATCTAAACAAGACCACAACCCTCGTGACCTGAGAAGCCTCATCATGTGAGACTTCCAGGTGTGATAGTTGTGTGATGTGAGTAACTCAACTAAGGAGTCTACCATGAAACCCTACACCTGTACCTGCTTGTTTTTTTTATTATTATGTGATCTTTCAGAATAGACAGAAGATGCAGAAGGGTTTGATTTTTTTTTAGAGTTTTGGTGTTCTGGTTTTTTGATATAAATGATAGAAAGCGAGAAAAAAACACCCCCCCACAAGAGATAAACCCAAACCCTAGTACAAACTGAGAAAGAGGAAGCAATGCGGAAGGAAAAAATAATTCAAAACAAATTCTCATGTACCTAATGAAAAATATAAGAAAGAAGATCACATATCTAAATAGAGCATGCTGAGAGCTTTCCAACGCCTATTCGAGTTTGAAAAATGGAGTCTGTTTGCACCTTCTATGGCCCCAGAAGTGCAAACAAAAGACCCCACTTTGACTGGAAAAATAATAGCCAGACTGGTAAACTTTTGAAAAAAATCCTACAACATCAGATCGGTGCCAGAATCAGCTTTCCAGTGCCTATTTTCATTCGAAAAACCAAGCTAAAACGCCCGAGTTATGCCCGTTTGAATGAGAGGTCCAAAAGAGAAAAAATGGAGGGCCTGGTGGCTCTCTGGTGGCGCTCTGGAGGCTGGTGGCAGATGGGCTAAGCGTGGGTAGCGCACGGGTGGTGCGTGGGTAGTGCGCAGGTGGCACGCGGGCCGATTGCGTGGCGGTGGCAACTTGGCCACGGTCGGTTGTTGCCGTCAGTGGCAGTGACCGAGCGGCAGACCAATGGCACTACGAATTTGTACTAGCCGTGCCGAAAAAAAATTTAAAAACTTCATTTTTTGATTTTTTTTCTTTGTTTTGACCTTGAAAAATGTGCCCTAGGGTCGTACGGCTCTTGGGTAAAATTTTTTTGCCTCTCCAGTCAATAGTGGCCAAATCTGACAAACTTTATATGAAAATATGGGTTTTTGGGCCTTCTGGACTCAATCGTGATGTCGGTTTTTTCCCAAAGTGCACCAAAAATAAACTCCCCCCCAAATCCATAAAAGAAAACGTCTAAAACCCCAGATCTACTTCCAATACAAAAATCTCAAAACAAGAACAGGTAGTTGCAGATCTGAAGCTCTGATACCATGTAGAAGTTGAGCAAATACAACTTCATAGGAGCCCAGTGATCTCTGCAAGCAAGAATACCTATTACAAGGAGAAGCAAAGAGAAGCAAACAATAAAAGATGCTCAAAGATGTGGAGCTCTGTATTTACCAAAATGTAAAAAGAATTAATGATACAAAAGAAAAGTTTCAACCACATATAGGTCAAAGAAACCCTAAAAAGGAAAACCCTAGGCTTGCACATTAATAATTAATAAAATAATTAATTATTATGCACCTAATGTTAGCTTAAGTGTAAAAGAGATAAAAGGGACTTGAATTAATTAAAAAAATATTGTTTAATTAATCAAATAAATAACCAATTACTCTAACAATTTGAGATGTGTACACTCAAATTTTGAAGATATAATAAGAACAAGAATTGTAGTACTTTGAATCTAGTTTCTAAACTATTAAATATTTTTTAAATGAATGAGGTTAAAGGGGTGAAATATTAAGTGCACACAAAAGTGTTCATGTTTTTATCAACAAAATATAACTTAGTATTTGGTGTGTGCCCCCTATTTATTTTTTGCATTAGGTATTTTTTTAAACCAATTGGCATAAATATAGCTAAAAGTGAGTACTAAAAATTGTGTATTTTTAATATTTTATATTAAATACAATTTTTTTGAAGATTTGGTAACATGGATGTATCAAGTGTACACATCACATAACTTGCACAAAACTAATATAAACTATAATTTTATAGAATGTGTATTGAATCAACCATAGAAATATCATACTATTTTTTCAAATTTACATGAGTTAAAAGTTATAAATAAAAATCAATACATCTATATTAAAGGAATATGAAGGCACTCTTCAAAGAAAATATAAAAAATACATGAACTTATTCAGAATATTGAATGGATAGAAAGCTAAGAAGTGTCTCATTGTTTTGAAGGTGGTTTCATAAAAATGTATTAAAAAACATGTATTTAGTTGATGAGGTTGAAGTTTGAATTTTTTGTTTTATGTTGAAAAAATGAAATTAGGAGCCAAAAGAGATGTCCAAACCTTAGGCTTGGAAATCCAAGCCTAAATGGGTGAGATCATCAAAATTTTGAATTTGAGGATTAAAAAATACTTATGCCTTATTTAGTGTGTACACATTTTTGTAAAAATAAATAAAAAACAAAACGAGTTTGTTATGTTTTAAATTGATTTTTACACATTATAACATGTATGCATTATGACTTGGATCTAATCCAAGGCATAATGTGTACACATTATAACATGTACATTTCATGGATCATACACATTTTACATAATGAATATGCATTTAACATAGCACTCTCATGTTTTTTTTTAAATCTCAAGGATGGCCTTTTTTAATCCTTGATTTCCATCAAACTTACCCATGTCTCACCCTTTGATATATAGAATGGTTTCTCGGTGTATATTTACATACTTTGATATAATAGAAGTATTCTCTCATGTTGGGTCTCTCTTTTTCTTTTATTGAAGCTCTATGATCTTGAGTGTTTATCTCCATAACCAAATATAACATGGTATAGAGCATTCTATACTAAATCTTACATAGTATTAAAGCTTGTAGGATTGCTCTTATTAGTCTTTTGAGAGATCTAAGTTGTAAATTGTGGTTTCTATTCAAAAGTTGATTATGATATGCTCTTGTGTTGAATGAGAACCACTCACCTTTGAAAATGGTGTAGACCAATTAGAATGAGAATTGGCCAAAGCCCATAAGGCCCATAATGCCCTTGTACCCATATACCAAAACAATAAAGTCTCATCAAAATTACCACAACTAGAGGTAGAGCCTAAAATTGGAATGAAAATGATTCATCCTATTGAAAGTGACCAACCCTAAAATTATTATAAAAACCACCCACAAGGTAATGAACCAAATAATGCAAGTCAACTAAATAAATCCATGGACCAAGATATCAAAGTTTTCATATCTATATATAGGGAGCTTGGCCCTTGAATCCATACTTAGCTAGAGGCTTTTAATGCCACTTTGATGGAAAGAGCAAAAACCTTAGGAGGAGGCATTAAATAGCCTCACCAAAACTCTAAACATTGAAATATGAGTCCAATATTTACTAGGTTTCATAAATTAATCCATTCATCACCACCCCTTCTAATACAAATCAAAGATCAATCAACCACTCTTCATACTTTAATCTACATTTTTGTACAACATGGTTAATGAAACTTTCTTATTCTCACCTCGGCCACCACCATTCAATACAAGAAACACATACCAACTTTGTTGGGTACCCCAAAACTAAATTCAATACTTCATGGCATTTCTCAAGTTATGACGAGTGAATTTGAAATACCAAAACTAGATGACACTCATTTTTTAAAACACTTTGAATTTTTTTGAGAGCTTGAGAGAGCTCTTATTCATTCTTGTTATTTCTTGAGTTTGAGAGTAATATTTCTCAATATTTGAGAGCTATGGAGTGTTGAAACAAGCTTGAAGTCCAGGAAGAAGAATTTTTCATTCCATACAAGCATAATTAAAGAGATGTGTCTATTTTCTTTATTAATTCTCTCATCATTCTATGTGTGTGTGTTTATCAAAAAATAATCCCTTCTTACTTGAGTTTAAAAGTGGAGGATATTGTGCTCTATTTTTTGTGAGTTTGGTGTTTTATTTGGTTACGTGTGTGTTGTAGGGCAAGAGTTTCTCCCATTTAGTTATGAAATTTGTGTTTGAAACCAATCCCTTTCCATTTTGTGTATTTGTTTTGTGTATCCATGTGAATCCTATTTTGGGTATGAGTATCAACTATTTTATCCTTCTCATATAGATTCTATCTCTTTTGGATCCCCTATGATTTAACCAAAAAAATTGATTTTAAAGTTTAATTCCTTGTCATATTTGTATGCTTATTCTTTTCTATGATTTGATTATTTTTAGTAACCCAATGTTTAGTTATAGACAAGCTATGAACGAACCTTTTGATGATGGATGAATTATATCTTTGATTAAATTTAGATTATGCTTCAAATGAATTGAATGAGAGTGTATATCTCTCCTTTAACTAGCATTTGAAGAATTACACATGTAGTAGAAAATAATGCTTATGTTATTTATGGAATGTGATAAATGAATAAGAAAGGATACTACAGGTATGCATTGAGATATTATTTAAATTAATGAAAGGGAATCAGTTGTGTTGATACATCAATTGGATTATCATGTTTATTATGTTAGTTAAGAAAAATAAAATTTTGTGTGAAGGAAAGGGTGGATAAGAAAATTTTATATTGAAAATGTTTATCATTTCTCTCTTTATTAATTTGGAAATTTAATATAGGCAATAATATTGTATCTAAGAAATGGAGTAGGTGAATGTTTAATAACCCTCATTTGAAGCTAGATAGTTTATCTTATTTCTCATCATGATTAATAGGATGTTAGTAACTTATTTGAGTTGGTGTGATTGGAAGGCATAGTCCTTACCTCCCCTTTCATCTAGTACCCCTAGAGGAGTGAGCATCATGAGGGTGCTACTACCATTTTGGTGTCACATGCATTAATTTCATTGATCTCCTAGTTTATTTTCACAATGTAGGGTTGCCACATTGGGATGTGTGTCACTCATTTTTTCATCATATGTTATATCTCTTCCCTTGAACATTACCAACATATTTTTCATGCATAAATGGTATCATGTGGTGTCATACATGATTATCATATCATTGAGATTAGGTATAGCTACCTTACAAATCCCTATCTTGTGTATTTAGTTATACATGCAGATCAATAAATTAATGCATTTTCTCTCTAGTACATGGAATGGGTGAACTCAAATACTCATGTATGGTGGGGATGGTATTTTTAATTATTATTCTCTATATATATTAGAATTATTATTGCAAGAAGACAGAAAGAGGAAAAAGAAGATGAAAGTCACATTAGAAGACAACAAGTCATACCTCGTAAATAGAGCCTTCATGGGATGCTTGAAAGTTACAAGTTGATTTCTTACATAATGGAGGTTACCTACTCATTAGTTATGTTTTTTATTCTAGAGATTTTCTTCATAAATAGGGTATTGGATTTTTTTCTTGTGGTATTTGGGTGCCTAATTTTGGACTCATGGTGTTGGCCACTAGTTTTGGAAATCCATTAATGTTTCTAGTTTATAAAATTTTATATATTGGAGGCATGGGATAGAGGTATTATTTTCTTTTGTAGGTTTTAATATTGTTGACATTGGAATTTTATCAAAGAGAGTTGGAATAGAGTGTATTGATATAATCCTTTCATTTTTATTAATGCAAGCTTAGTGTCACTTTAATGGAGGATATTTTTCTAAATAAAAATTTCTACACATATCATGTGTCATATTTGTTTGCTAATTTTTTTTAAAATTATTTTATCCATATTTTTATATTGATAAGCAGGATTGAAAGGGCCCAAACCCTTGTACAACAACAAAGCCAAAAGGTAGGTGAAACATGAACCATGTGCAATGGGATGGACCAAACCACTCACCCAGACTAGAAAGAGTGAGGTGTAACTATAGCCAATTGCCAAAAATGACTACAAACAAAATATAAAGATGGGATCCATGGGGTCCCACTTAGATAATACTAGACCTTGCTCTCACTAGCCTCTCACCAAAAACTCTAGCATGAGTTTGGATAAATATTTATGAAGACCCCTCTTCCTCTTTATACCAATAGTCTAAGAGATATTATCCTCCAATTCCTCAAAATAGGCGGAAGCGAGGTGAATTTACCCACAACAAGCCCATCAATGTATGAAGAAGGAGCAATATAATGATGAGGCAAAGGGTGAGCCTCCACCACATGATTAATCTGAAGTTGATCCAAAGCTAAAAGCAAAGTAGGTTGTAAGATTGGAGTAGGAGGTTCTCCAATAGGTACTAAAGGAGTAGAAGGAGAAGGGTATGTCAGAACTAAACTAGAAGCTAATGAATCATCCTCATGAGAGGCTTATCATTGTTATGACCATAATATCATATATTCCTAAGTATATATTATATATTCCTAAGTATAATAAGGATAAGCACATGTGACATACTTAACCTTATCATTAGTTTTATTTGGTAACTTAAATCCTCTTAAATAGGATGGAGTGTGTCCCAATATATGTATTCCTATAAATAAGGAATATAACTCTCTCCCATATCATCATATCATCAAATATTGAATTCATATATTATTATCTAATTATTGGAGGTCATCCCTTGAAGTGATCTGCTATTTTTCATATTTTTCCATTTATTTCCAAGAAATATCATAATAATCACCATAAGGGGAGTCATCTGCCAAGGAATTAGGAGCATAGATAGTCAAGTATTCTTTATTATTATTTTCCACCAAGTAGTTGTGTCCTTGTATTGAGAGAGAGGACAATCTATAGTGAGATGACTAATAGTAAAGCATTGTTTGTAGCTAAAAGAAAGACCCTCATAATCAAGTGGTTGAGTCCAAGGCCTATCCCCCACCATCAAAAACACATCCCCATGAAGAGGCTTGGAGATTTCAATGTCCATCAAAATGTAGAAGCATCTAATGGAATTTATTATAGACTCATAGCATGAAACTTATCAAAATTAGAGAGGAAAATTTAGAAGTACATTCCATATTGTGCACACATTTAGAGGCTTTATAACGGGGTTAAAATAAGTTGACCAAGGCTTTATGGAGAGAGAGTTCTCTCCCCAAGGCCACAACTTACCTTCAAGCACCAAATATTTATACTTTGAAGAGGAAAATGAAGCAATGAATAATCCCTTTGCACGTGGGAGGATCTCAATATTATGATCAACAAGAGGTCTTTGATAATCTATGACCCATTTGTGAATGTCAAGAAAAGAAGGCCAAAGGTTGTAGAATCTGCACAACATGAAATAGGTTTTATTTTCTCTCTCAAAGGGAAAGCAATAGTAGCATCTGCAAAATTTACAAAATACATTTAAACTACCAGCAAAAAAATCTTTAAAAATATTATTGAGAGTGGAAGTAGAGGTAGTAATAGGCACCAAAGGAGGGGCAAATCCAACCCCAACGCCAACAGTAGGATTTAAACCCACCTTGCAAGGATTTGTGACCAAATAATCCATAACAACACTTGAAACATGAACACCATGGTTAAAGGATCAACCATGAGAGGCTCATGTAGGAGAAACATGCCACAACATTATTGCATTGTTTCATTTTTCAAAATCCCCAATATCACTTAGCACCAGATACTTACCATGAACAAAGGGGAAAATCATTGTAATAGGTAGGAAGAGGTTAAATTTGAAACTCCAACAGTAGAGGACATGTGCCATTTTTTATCCATGTTACATTTCAAATTTGATGGTTAATGAAATTTTATTTTTATGATAATAAAATTTGTTTACCTTTTTTATATTATTAGTATAATTGTGCATCATTTTTATCAATATTTGGTATTAGAGCTACAATTTTGATTAGAGAAGAATACATATCCTAAATTTTTGAGAATTTTTTGTTTCAATGAAAGTATTTAACTTGGTAAGTCTTTCATATTCATTGATGGTTATAGCCATGGAATCGAATTCCACTTTAGAAATAAAGAAGTTCAATGATTTTGAGTACAAGTTGTAAAATTTAAAAATGGGGGATCTCTTGGAAGAATGGGATCAATGATTTTATTTTGCAAAGAAATGAAAACATACAAGTATGTCAGATGAATACTTTACAAATTTGCACAAGAATGCATGAAAAACATTTATTTCTCTTGAAAATTTTACTCTCTTGAATGTATCAAAGAAGGCTATTGCACATAGTTTGTGGAAGAGGATAGGTGATATTTATCATGCAAAGAGCAATGTCAATAAGTTGTATTTTAAAATAAATATTTATACTTTGAAAATGAAAGAGGTAAACTCCACTGATTATACTTTGAATGCTTTCAACTTAAATTTGATTTGATTGGGTTTCATTGATGTTAAGCCAGATGAAGAGGATAAGTTTATTTTATTTCTTAGTTCTTTATCTAAATCTTAAGAAAACTTAATTGTTGTTATAATTTATTCTATTTTACATTAAAAATGGATTCCCTTGTTACTACTATGGTTAGTGAAAAGATAATAAAATACAAGAATATGGGCTTAAAATATGCATTACATGTTCAAGTAATGAGGATAAAGGTGTGTCTAGGGGATTAGAAGAAATTAAGAGATAGATCCAAATCTAGAGGACAATCCAGAATCTTGGGAAGATCAAAGTAAAGTATTACAACTATGGGAAGTGAGGACACATAAAGAAGGAATGCATAAACAAGAAGAAAATTTATGATGATTACTCCCCTGAAAAATATTTAGATGATGGTGATAAGGATATTTTACTCATTTTAGCTAACGTTGTTAGAGATAACTATTGGTTCATTTATTTAGGTTGTTCTCACCATATGACTACCCATAAGGAATATTTTTTGTCTTTTCAATCTTATGATGGAGGTGAGGAATTCCTTGGTGACAATAATGTGTATCAAATTGTTAGTAAGGGAAAGGTATGGTTTTGCTTAGATGATGGGAGAGTGGAAACTCTCAATGGTGTTTTTTTTCTGGTTTCAATACTTACAAAAAATATTATTTTGTATTCAAGTTAAATGATTCTAGAGAATATGTAACATTTGATAAATTTGGTTGTAGGTTGGTTAGAGTATTATATACCAAATTTTAAAAAATCTAATAATATAGGTGAATATTTTTCTAAGGATTAATTTTTTTGTAGACATATAGATATTGTGAAGAAAAATATTACCTCCTAGACTCCATAGCAAAATCGGGTTGTAAAGAGGATGAACTAAACCTTGATGAAAAGGTTAGAAGTATGATGAATAGTACACAATTAGATCGATGATTTATGTAGAATTTATGAGTACCACATTTTACTTTATTAATATATCTTCATGTTTATCTTTTTCTAGTAAAACTCCTTATGAGGTATGGACAAACAAGAAACTTTATATTTCACATTTAAAGGTAATGGTCTTGTTCCTAGATAAAAGCAATCTAATATAGATCCCAAAGCTCATAAGTACATATTCATTAGATATATTGAGAATGTTAATGGTTACAATATTTGGAATCCTCTAACCTTGAAAATGATTTATTCTAATAATGTGGTTTTGAAGGAACTTGGAGTATTTTCTGATATGGGATAGTCAAAGAAAAAAAAGGTAAAGAAACCAATACATTTTGAGACTAAGGTCAAAAATCAAGAATATGCACATGTTGAATAATATAATTATGGATTTGAGGGTGAATAGGAAGAAGAGTATTTAGGTGATAATTCTAAGCAATTTTATCATGTAGAGGAATAGGTAGAGTCCCTTACTCCACCATTGAGAATATCCATGAGACAATGCAACATAGTTGATGGGTATAACCCACCAAATTTCCATTATATATTTGATTTAACATGTATTAATGTTGAACCTACATATTTCAAGGAAGTTATTTCTTTAAATTATTTTGATTCTTAGATGAAGTTCATACAAGAGGAGATGATGATATTGGGTAAATATGACTCCTAAAAACTTATGAGTTTGCTAGAAAGAAGAAAACTCATTAGTTACAATTAGTTGTTTAAAAAAATAGAGTATATGGTAAGTTAAAGAGGTACAAAGCCATACTTTTGACTAAAGGATACTTCCATAGAGAGGGCTGATTTTGGTAAAAAAAAATATTATTAAATTATCTTCCCTTAGAGTCCTACTTTCTATTGTTGCTTCTTTTAATTTTGAAGTAGAGAAAATAGATGTTAAGAATTTATTTCTTGCATGGGGATCTTAAAGAGAAAATTTACATGTGAGATTAAAATGGGTTTGAGGTAAAGGGGTAGTAAATGTTGGTTTGTAAGTTAAAACAATTATTGTATGGTTTAAAACAATCAACTTGGATGTGGTATTAGAAGTTTGATGTTTTTGTATTCAATTTAGGTTTTGTTAAAAGCAAATAAAATCGCTATGTCTACATTAAATATATTGATGATCAAATTATAACCATCTTGTATGTTGATGATATTTTGTTTATTAGTAACAACAAGATGGTCATTAGGAAGCTTAAAACTTAGCTTCCTAGTGTATTCAACATAAATTATTTAGGGGTAGAAAATTTTATTTTGGGAATACAAATAAAAAAGGACCAAGTTCACAAAAAGATTTTTCTTGATCAAAGTAATTGTGTTGACACTATTTTGTGGTAGTTTGTTATGCACGATGTAAATCAATAAGTATTCTTTTACTTGTTGGCACTAAGATGTCATTGGATGTTGATTCTGAAGATATGTGTAATGTGTCTTATGCTAGTGCTATTGGTATCCTAATGTATACAATGGTATTTACTAGACCAAATATTGCCTAAGCAATGAGAGTTCGTAGAATTTTTTCCCAACCTTGGTAGAGAGCGTTGAACTTGTGTTAGGAGGGTATTTAGATATATGTTGGAAAAAAAATTATTATTCATTATTTTATCATAGTTCTAATGTGGGAAATTTATTGGACATATAAGGCTTTGTTGATGTTTATTGGACAAGTGACTTGGATAGTCAAAGGTCCACTACTAGTTATGTGTTCTCTCTATTTGGTAGTGATGTTATTTGAATGACTAACAAACAACCTAGGTTGCATTATCCACTACCAAATCAAAATATATGGATTCTATATATACATATAAATAGGTAGTATGGTTACAGAGATTGTGTTCAAGGGTTGGTTTTATTGTGGGTTGGTTTTATTGTGGGGTGGTTTAGATTGAATATGATAGTAAAGTGTTATTAGTTTGGAAAGGAGTTTCATGTACCATGCTTGTACTAAGAATATATGTGTTCAATATAACTATTAGAAAATATGGACAAAGATCAATGAGGCTACAATTATTTAACACAAGAATAATATGTGCTTCACTCTTCGTTGCATACATTATTAGAAGACTTTTAAGATCCTATTTTCAAGGAGCAACCCAAACTACATTCCTATTAATATTGAGTTGTTTTTAACAACTCAATATGGACCACTATTCTAATAACCCTTTAACAAACTATGAGATATGATAATATTAAGTTGTTTCTCAACAACTTAATATTATTGCACCTATTCATACTTGCATAATTAAAATACCCATACAAACTCTACCTATGTGAACACTAATTTCCAACAATAACTTTATTCATGAGATTGTAGATAATGGTAAGGTCTTGATTTAGAAGGCTAACACTTTGGATACTTGATTTCATCTTATGTTATTGCAATTGAAATATTAAGTGGGAAAAATTTTGGGCTTAGGTGATATCTACCTTGCAAATCTTTATGTCTAGTATATTTAATTATATGTAAATATAGATAAATTGATGTATTTGCTCCTTACTACATGGAATGGATGAATTTAGATGTTTGGGTGATGGGGATAGAAATATTAATTATTATCCTTTATTTATTTGGAATTATTATTGCAAGAAGACGTGAAAAGAGGAAAAATAAGATAAAAGGTCAAATTGGAATACAAAGAGTCATGCCTTGTAAATAGAGCCTTCATAGGGTGCTTGGTAGTTACAAGTTGACTTCTTGCATAATGAAAAATTTATATACTTGTGAGTTACTTTTTTATTCTAGGAGATACTCCTTATGAATGAGGTGTTGGAATTTTTTCTTTTGGTATTTGGGTACCTAGTTTTAGGATCATGGTTTTGGCCACAAGTTTTGGAAATCCATTTGTGGTTTCTAGTTTCTAAAATTGTATATATTGGAGGAATGGGATAAGTTTTTATGTTATTTTTTAGGTTAGGGTAATATTCCATAGCATATTTGTTGACATCATTTGTATAGTTGATCCTTCTTGCCTCCCTCCAAGCCCTAACTTTCCCTAAAGGAGCATTTTTTTTTTTTTGGCATAATGTGCATACAGTTTCAAAATCGAACAAATAAAATATCGTCAAAAAGCTAGTTCCAAGAAATTTCCAATGGTGCAAGTCTCATCATTAGATTTTATTGCAAGTTCATGTTATTCTCAGTCAAAGTTAGATCATCATTTTTTACTTTCGAGCTCATAAATTTTCACATGTATTTATGATTTTTGTGATTCCAGCAACATTGGAAAGTTATTTTAGAGCTCTTCATATCCATACATGCATTTTTTCTATAATCTTCCCCAAATAAATTTTATTCAATTTTTATGATTTCACATTTCTATTAATTACTTGAATGTCTTGGCACTTGGAAAGGATTTTTTTTTGTAAGATGACTTCATTTGATTTGATTTACATGCATTGAGTTTTTCAGCCTCTGATTTTTTCATTTGAAGTATCATGGGTTTTTTTGTTCATCCTTTTATAGTCATCCTATAAAAGGATAACTATGAGTCTTGGCGGCATGGCATCCTGACAAATCTTAGGTGGATTGACCTTTTGCCTTATCTTTATGGACTCATACCTACACCAAACACACCAAAGAGTAGATTAGCATGGGGTATTATTAGTGATTATATTGTAAGAGTGATTTGTTCTAGTGTTGATCATGACACTATGTGTGTTGTATCGAACATTAATTTTCCCCACACACTTTAGAATAGAATTTGGGAGATCCATGGAGACCCTCATATCTCTCCATTCCTAGAGTATCCTACTATAGATTGTCTCATTCCTCTTGCAAATGTAAATTGCATACCCTTTGATGATGATACTTTAGATGAGCTTGAGTATATCACAAGTCCCGCATGTTTTGATGGTTCAAAGAATTTTCTTCATGTTCCCACTATTTAGATCGAGACTCAATCTTCATCTCTTGTTGTTCCTAATCAGCTTGGCATTGCCACATTCTTGGCCCATATTGGTTCAATGTAGTAGGACATTCATCATCTCCCAAAGACAACTACTTAGGATTCATATCTTGCAAACATATCATCCTTGCTTGTAGAGTCCTATATTATATATTTGGAGTATTATTTTGAGGGCATTCATATCCTCTTTGTTGACATCCACGTCATCGCTATTGGTCCATAATTTTCATCATCTTTGGAGCTTATTCTACATCAATCTTCACGAGTTTCTGGATTGGCATAATCTCTTTCCAATATGTGGACATTTGAGAAGTTTTTAGAGGATCAAATCATTTGGATTTGGATTCCTAATTCTTCCATCTTTTGGGAATGGCCTTTCTAATAACTAGTGGATATGTTTCTTTCTAAGGGGATAAATGTTTGTAGCCAATGGATCATATTTTATCTTCGAGCATTCATCATTGGCACAGGAGCTCTTTCTTTATGGGGGATTCATATCATTATTTTCTCTCTCCTACTAGGGGATATTTATTGTATTTGTAACATAAGTATCCCTTGGTGGGGTCACATTGATAACTCCTATCCTTCTTTCAGTAGTGCAATTATTTCATTTTCTCTCTTTTGGAGAGGAGTTTTTCCCATGTGGTTTTCTCATTTTCTCTATTTATGAGATTATTTTTGTTTGTACATAGGTACCTCATTAGGCCATGTAGTTGGGACCCATCCATGCATCCATCATTGCATTCTTCATTAGGGTGTTTAGTTTCTCCTTAAGTTTATCTTAAGGGGGGTGTTGGAGTAATTAGGACAATCACTTGATAATTAATTAATTATTAGATCCTTTATTACTTTAATTCACTTAAGCTAAACTTAGGAGTCTTTTTTAATTATTATATTGAGCTATTTATAGGTCAAGTTGTCTCGTTGTATGAGATTATGACACTTGTCACAATCTAATCAAATCCTCATCTATGGTTTGCTCTTTTGCTTTTATAAGCATTTATTATTGTATTTTTTAATTGTCTAGGTATTCATTCAATATAATTATAGGTTAATCTCAATATCGTATGCTTGTGTGGATCGATCATTTCTCTCTTGGTTGCATAGAAAATTTATTGCTTTGATCTCTCGCTTGTGATAGGATTTTTTATTGCAAGTGATCTCTAGGAGTTGTGGGGTACTCTATCAACTCCAACACCACCCTCCCATACATTGAAGGAATCTCTAATAAGATCTCCAAAAGGATTCATAAGAAAATTCTCAAATGTGCCTACAAACCCTATACATTAGCCAAACTAATTGTTCCATAAAAAATTTAATCAAAGTATAATGTCAATGTCAAGCATTAGAAAATCTCAAAATCTACCCTTGTGAAACTTTCCTCTAGTACAAGAAAACAGATGGAGGCGATTTCAAAACCTGCTATGGCTCTTCCCGCCCATGGGGTGATTTCAAAACTTTCTCGGCCCTCGGCCTTGGATGACTCATCCCGCCCTTGTGCCTCTATTGCTGGTGGTCTGCAGGGTTCTGGGAAGCTGCGAAATGTTGGCACAGTTGTGTCTATTGGGCAGAGGCGGAATGGTGTGTTACAGCAAAGGAAACTGACGTATAGTGGGTTCATTCCTATTGCCATTGTCATCTTCGTTAATCTAAAAGCAGAGACGGTAGAGGAAATTGATCATAATGCTTATGTTCTTTCCTTACATGGGGTGATTTGTTAGTTTAGGGGTTTTTGGCCTAGCCTCCCTCAGCTGCACACCTGGATCTCAGAACAATGGGAGCCTCTTATTACTGGTAAAGTTCATATTTCCCCATGGCTAAGAGGTTTTTTGCTGCTAAGTTTGATAATACTCAAGATAGAAACAAAATCTTACGTGATAATTTTTTTAGCTAGGAGGACAGATTTTTGTTGATGATTAAGCCTTGCAATTCAAATTTCAACCCTTCTTCTGAAACATTTAATAAGATCTCGATTTGGGTTCGGCTTCCTAATCTCCCCCTCCATTTATGGGTTGATCCTCTTTTGGAGGAAGTGGGTGATGCCCTTGGATATTTTTTGATGGTGGATGATGAATCCTCTGATATTTTTCACTCCACCTATGCCCGCATATTGGTTGAAATGGAGGTTTCAAAAGGGTTGCCTGCTGAGATTTTACTTAAATCTTCTAAGGGTTCTTGGGTTCAATATTTGGACTATGAAGGGATTCCCTTCTGATGTAGAAGATGTTTTAAAAAAATTCATGCGGTTGCACAATGTGGATTTGAGGAAAAAGCAATGAAGGCTACATGGTGGAAAGGTGCTTCTCAACAGCATTATATGGTTGAGAAGAAATATGAGCAGCTTAGGAGTTTTTCTGAGGTGGTTGCATTGGAATCATAAGGTCTAGGGGCATCCTCTTTGGATGTCACAAATGGTGGGGTTGCTGATGTTGTGCAAGATTATCATGTTGAAACCCCTAAAGAGAGAGAGAATGGGCCTCAGGCTGCCATTTCTAGTGATAGCCTTCCGGCTATCAATTCTAGTGGCTTTGTTGATAAGGCCATGCCTGTAGGGAGGAATACTGATGAAATCTCTGAGACAGTGGTTGCAAGCATTCATTCTTAGGATATTGGTGTGCTGGCTTGGCATGATAAGGCAGTGCAAGTGGAAAAGGATTGAATTTCTATTAAGGGCAAGAAAGCTAAGTTCTCTAAACCTTCTTTTGACGTGACTCTCCACTCCCACAAGAGTAGCTCTAAATGTAAATCTTGATGGTTCTTGGTTAGGGTCTGGTTTTTGGCTGGCTATGGGCAGTTCTTTTTGTAGCTTTGTTTTAGGTTGTGGGAGCCTATTTTTAAAATAAAAAACCCATCTTCTTTGGCTTTGGGTGCCTTTTTTACCCATGGTTGTTTGTGCTTTCATGGTCCTTATGTTAGGATAACTTTCTGGTTGAGGGTTCCAGATCCATTCAAAATCTGATTGTAAAGGGTTTTGGGTCCCTTCAAAACCTGTTTTTACCTTAATCAAAAACTTTCCTCTAGTACAAAACACCACATTTTCAAGTAGAGGAGACCCAATTCCTTGTTAAAGAATATTTCTTTCAAGAGGAAACTCAAAAAATAAATATAGATAAAATCGCCCTACTAGTCTTAATCAAGATGAGAGCGGGGTTTGAGTTTTTTGTACAAGCTTTGCTTAATTACTTTAAAAACTAAACCCCTTTTCCTTACATTTTCTCTCACTTCCTCTCTCCCTCTCTCTTCATCTCTCCCTCTCCCTTTATTACGAACATTTTTGTTCACCCTCTATAAGTTTTATTTTTCCCTCTTTCTCTCATACCCTCTCATTTCTTAAGTTTTATTTTTCCCTCTTTCCCTTTCACCCTCTCCTTCCTTACTCTAACCTCCACCCCTTGCCCTCCCTCCTTGTCCACCTCATTTCCCTCTTGTCTCCTCCCCAATGTTAATCCTTACTCAAGGTTTTCATGCTCCCCTCTTAGTGTCCCCTTCATCCTTCCAATTTATCTCCTTACCCTAGCTCGATACCGTCAATGTCTTTCTTTCCCCTATTTTCTCTCAATATTCATCCCCTTTGAACCCCCTTTGGTTTACTTTTCTTTATCCTATTCTCGCTAACATTTCTTATATATTTTTATGATTTTTAACAATTGTTTGTAGGAATTACTTTCTTTTTCTCTCATCCTTGTCCTTATAAACTTATTTTTAATTCATTTTTTATTCTTAATATAATTGTAAATATTTTAATAAAACATCATATTTTTCCTATTATATTAGTTCAATTGATCTAATTTTTCATAATTTAGATCTTATTTTTATTTGCATTCCCTTATATATTTGCATTATTTTGTATCTTTATAAGTTTTCAACGTTGTATTTTATAAATTTAAACTCTCCTTAGGGGAGAGGATCCAATAGTTCCCCATGTACCAATAACCTCCAACCTATTACACACATAACACCCCAATTAATTCCTTATAAATAAATAATACAATAAAATTAAAATCCTAGTGAAATATTCCACATTCACTAATACATGTTTGTGCATGTGGATGTGTAGTTTATCATTCAATGTGGTCAAAAGACATGCAAGTCCACTTCTAATATAGGACAAGAGGCTCCAAAATACACACTTCTCTAATTATTTTAAATATTTTGTTTATAATAACCACCCACATGCAAAGGGTGCAAAATTAAAACAATTTATATTTACACATCTCAATGCACACTTATTGGTGCCTAATCTACCATAAATTCAAGCCCATGTCAACTTGATGTATTTTCAAATGCACATTATCCCATACTTACTCTCACATCCAAATAGGTCAACACCATTTACTATCTAGGTACTTGCACAAAAAATGAACGGTGCAAGGATCCCCTAGCATACATAAAACATATATATAATTCACAATTCAATCATGTCATCGTAGATTTTATATTGAAATCACAAACTTCAAATTCAGATGACCGAATACAATTTAAATTAATTCAATTTCAAACTCAACAACCAAATTGAATACATTCCTTTTTCAAATTTGAATCAATGATAAGAGGGAAATTATGTAGCATCATATTCACAAAGCAATAGATCATCAATTTCCTCTAGGTGTGTAGCTAATATCCTCTGCAACATCCACAGCATCACCAAACATCGTGTGCACATTCTCGACTTCTCCAAAACTCCTTAGGTTGGTACTACCTATGTCACCATTATCGAATGCAGATATATGATATTTCTAAACCATATTCATACGTAATTTTTGTACATCATTGTATAGTTTATCCCCTTTTCAACGTTTCTTTTTTAATGTGAAAACAATAAAGGATGTTGCAAGAAAATACAGTTAAATGCTTACATACAAAGTGATGTTATACATATAATACTCGAGTTTTTATAATTTAAATTATGTAAAATTGATAGGAAAATGTGGTTTTTTTCACTGTATCGGGATTTATACAATTTTCACACACACATATACATATCATGATAGGATTTTACATGTGTCTAAATACATCGAGATAGATATATATTACATGTATTCATTTTCAAGGTTTAGGGTTTTAGAAGTGTCTAAATATATCATGCGTATGTAGCTATATACAAATATGTCTTTATCCATGCTTCTATTGTTTAGATGGTTCTATATGTATATGTATATGTATATGTATATGTATATGTATATGTAAAGTTTAATTTATATATGTCTATATATATGATTGAATCAGTAAATATTGAGGGTTTCGTCTATATAAGGTTTAAATTTTTGTGTGTACATATATTTTGAAACAGTAGATATTGAGGGTTTCCATTAGATATAATCAAATTAAGTCATTAAAGGCTCGTGGTGTCATATTTTATGGTTCCAATTGTCACATTAGGGATTTGTGTTGATATCGACCGCACTCCTATCAACATCCACTTCATAATTTTTGCAATCCAAACACATTTTACTTTTCACCATAATCATTTTTCAAAATGCTTCCCTTCACAATCATTGTTATTCTTTAACACCATTGTTACAACATTTGCTCCTCCACATATGTTGTTTCCAATTGCTTATAATATATGGAAGTAGATATACATGTTTGTAGATATAGATATATTATGCATGTGTATATACATATATAACTCTAATCAATACAAGTCAATACTTCTTTTTTGGATATAATAATCTTTATTTTCTCTTCAACTGTGAAGTACTCAATTGAGCCCATTAGTTTATATATTTGTATATTACTATTAAACGATTGTCCACTATAACGAGTGTTAATTTGTATACCATTATGTTCCTTAAATAACTATTACAATTCACTCATCTACTATTGTCATTGAATATGTTTACATTTTTGTTTATATTATAGATTGAATCTTTATATGCTACAACTATTGGTATTATTTGCTTATGGTGTAGGTCCAATGAAAACTATGGATAGAGGTCAAAAGAGAAAGAGAGCATCTAGAAGGCGCGGAATTAAAGTAGCTTGTGGAGTCAAGTTCTCTTCTGCAAAATCAAGCGAGGAAGATGCACCAATGACCAATCAACAAGACTTTTTTGAGGAATGTGTAGGCCTCTCAACACATAATTTGGGTATGGAACCAATTGTTGGCATTGCTCAAACAAATCATGTGCACTTGGGACCTTCAAATTTTTGTAAAATTAATTGATCACATGATGACATCCAAAGTGCACTAGCAAACATTGAAGACAATGATATGTCCATCAAGGTTGCAACGAAGTCTCCTAGTAATTTGAGGTCATGGTTGCATGGTGTTACCAACACCAAACAAAGCGAGCCATGAACCATTTTAACTAAGGCAAAAATTATACAATGGTGCAAGGACATGGTTGATACTGACCATGGACTTTAAGTTTCTCAACTCAAATCTATTGTGGCTCAAATCATTCAATCTATGCCTAACCCATTCATAGATGAGATTC
The DNA here is from genome assembly GCA_007115665.2 of Sequoiadendron giganteum. Taxonomy (NCBI): domain Eukaryota; kingdom Viridiplantae; phylum Streptophyta; class Pinopsida; order Cupressales; family Cupressaceae; genus Sequoiadendron; species Sequoiadendron giganteum. The sequence continues at coordinate 560,082,177 of CM021104.1, read as the reverse complement.
CTGGGAAGTCATTGTGAGCAAGTTTTTGAAAAAGGCATCCAAATTTGATCATTTGAATTGCACGTTGGTGCACACAAATAGAACAATAATATTAAGGTCATGCATGGTGGCATCATTTTATGACAACTTGCAAAATTTATACAACGAGAACCAATATGGATCCAATAGAATATGGAATTACAAAGAGACTAGTGTATAGGATGGAAAAACCGTGGCATGCAAGTATTGCAAGATTCAATTCCAAATGTGTCCCTCATTTAATTGCATAAAGCAGGGACTGGATCATGATACTAGCATGTGTAAGTGCAACATGATTCAATATCCATGGTTTCTATTTTTAAATCAAAAAGGCATATCAAGAACTACATTTCTAATTGTGAGCTAGGTGCATACATGGCAGCCCAAGAACATCCTTGGATGATAAAAAGCTATTTATTGATTGGCTAAAAAATTTTGTTGCATCTATCCCAAGTGGGGTGTCACCCACAAACATAGCTCTTCTTATTTTCAAAGGCCATGATAGCCACGTGACCTTCAAGAAAATTGAGGAAACAAGGTGTATAAACATTGATTTGTTCACTCTCCATACACATACTAGCCATAAGTTGCAATCCTTGAATGTGAGTGTCTTTTCTTCATTCAAAAATTATTTCAAACAGCAAAGGACAATATGAATGGAAAACCACCCCCAAATTAAAATAAGAAGGGAAGAGTTGGCAACTCTTACTAACAAGGCCTTCAAACAAGAATTAACACCAATCAATATTATTATTAGCTTCTGAAGGATGAGGATTTGACCACTAAATCGCATTGTGCTTGAAATGGACATGAGCCAAGTGAGGCCTTCATAATTGTAAAAGTAAACATAGCTAGAACAAAAAATGATACGATGACAATGGAAGAGGACCCACAAGTTATTGCAACGAAAAATTGTTTACGCATAGCTAGATATAATGAGGTACAGATAGATGAATTCATCCAAACATACAATGATGATCATGCCATGGATGCATCGAATGATTCACAAGAGGAATGCACATAATTTCTTGATATTTAAATACAAGATAGTCAAATATATGTTATTCAAAGTGGTTGCAATGAGGTTGTATGTACCAACCAGCCGATGGTCAATCAACTGAATCATTGGTAGCTACGAATAGTGAAGGTTTGAGTTCAACCACAGAAACAACCCAAGCAGAGTGGTTGAAAGAAGCAACTACACACCTAGGGTGCAGACAAATTTCAATCAAGTGGATGTTGACCATTCCATGCCATCAGCACCACAAAATGGCCTAATAGAGATCATACACTGCTTTACGAATTTAACAAATTGGGATGTAGAGAATGGGGAAAACTTTGAAGATGACAATAATACAAGTGAACAAAACATTTTGTGTTATGCACACAAGATGCTGAGTTACAGACAGGAAGGTCACTTAAATCAGTTTATGAGGTTTCCAATGAAAAGGGTGCAATCAAATTTATAGAGAGGTCAAGCTAGGGTGGTTTGCCCAAGTAGACAATCGCAAATTTCAACATCAGATGCATACATTGATATGTTAAATGACCAAGAGACAGAAAATACGAATAGAAGAAATGTAACAAAGGGAGAAAATGAAAGTGAGGAAAGCAGAATGGGAAGCAAACCAGGAAGAGAAGCAGAAAATAAGATCGTAGAAGCAACTAAGAAAATGGGAAATGGTAGAGGAGAAGTGCAGGCTTTAACAAGAGGAGGTTCAATGAGAGCAAATGCAGATTTCTCGGCACTTGAAGACAACTCAAAGGCAAGTAGATAAAGCATAGAAATATAAACGTATGAGTTCAACATTGTTTCCTCTACCATCCCATCATCGCATTTTAATGGACATGTTCAACATATTGTCCCCAAGGTTTGCAACTCTAAAGAATCTACAAGTTGGGTTTATCCTTGGCTACTCAAAACAATTGCAACTAAATGCAGAAGCAAATCATGCTTCGCTTGCTTGTATAGCTAGTAGCCTACAAAATCCTCAATCAATCACTTCAAATCCACTTGAAAATGAGTTTGCTACTACACAAGATGAACAACCAACTAATATGATTTGACATACCCGATAATGTTTGAATACATAATGCAGTAATGTTCTCATTACAAACTAGTTTAATAAATGAAAAAAATACACAACTTACTTGGGTATATCATAGTTCAAATGTCATTGTATATGCAATTACCAAATTCACATAAAATACAATAAGAATGGAATAAACAATAAATAAAAAGACATAATGCCTAGTGGATCATTACCAAAGTAAAGTCTTGCAAAAATTTATCTAAAATGTTTGCTTACAATACAAGGTGCTCTACAAACCTCTCATGCAAAAAAGAATTATATACTCTAGATAGTAATGAATAAACATCAAAATATCTCAACAATGTAAGTTGAAAGATCTAACATAATTGTGCAGTACATGTAGCACTAAAAATTTGTATGCAACTAGTACAACACAAGAACATATTGGTAATAACACAAACAATTGCTTAGTACAAATCCAAGTAGTTGTCATTGGAGCAAATTATCCCAAAAATGATAGTGTGTTAACAAACATAAATTTATAGTACTCTATCATCCACAATTTATTTTCACCTCCATCCATAGTTTTTTTAATGAAACTAAGTCGTAAGCAAACATTAAGAATAGTTGTAGCAAAGTAAAGATAATGTGTAATATAAATAGAAATGTAAAGATATCTTGTGACATAAGAAGAGGAGTGATAGAGATGCATTCAATTGATACAATGTGTAATATAAAGACAAACATAAACTCATATCTTATATAATGTGGGTAGTAATAGGAGTGCAATCTATGCCAAAATAAATCATGTACGTGGCATTTCGAATCAAAAAAATAACACATCGAAAACATTTAATGCCATGATTTATTTATATATAGTTATAATGAAACCCCTAATATAAACAATTTCACTATAAACCATATGAACAAAGAAACCTTGATTAAAAACATATCTATATATAGCCGCTTATACATAACATATTTACGTACTCCTAAATATGAAATACTAAAAATGAATTTAATATATATCTTTGAGGGTGTATTTAGAAGCATGTAAAGTCCATTCATAACAAAATAACTTCATAAGCCCATAGAGGAAATTGATAATGTACTACCTTGAGAATATGAGGGCTTCATAATTTCCCTCTTGTAATTGATTTTATTTTTAAAAATGAATGCATTCAATTTGGTTGTTCAGTTGAATTAGAAATTGTAAGCTTTCTATGGAATCTACGATGACATGATTGAATTGTGAAATACATTCATTTTAGTGTCTGGTACGGGAGCTTACACCATTTACTGATATAGCAAGATATTCATTTTTACTTCGACTTTGTCATACCCCACTTTAAAAAATGCATGTTCACTATAATTCATGTAAGGTGAACAACTATATATTTAGATTAGAAACTGTATGTTACTATGTTATATAAACATATAGATCTAGATAGTGACACACACACAATATAAAATCAAACCTAAACCTTGAATATAGAAAACTTAAAAATCAAGCCCTATATAAAAGGAAGCCCATATAAAAAGAGAACCCTATATATAAGGCTAAAAATAATTGGAACCCTACAAACTAAACCTTGAATGTATACAGGTTAAAAATCAAGCACTATATATATATATATGGTGATTTATTGTGTTGGTAAGTGAAACGACACAAAAATAAGTAAAATAGACATATGAATTCAATAAAAAGAGATATTATATAGTTGTTTGCCTCGTTGTTAAAAAATAAACAATTTCATGAAGATATATGTATGTGTGTGTGTGGTGTTATGTTGTATTGATAAGTGAAACAACACAAATATAAGTAAAATACATTCTTAGGCAACAACTCATCACTCATATAAAAAGATATTTGTGAATTCATAAGGTTTGTTGAAATTGAAACCTTAGAAACTAAACTTGAATAATATATATAGTCATTATGTATGATGCTTTGTTATATTGCTAAGCGAAAGGACACAAATATAGGTAAAATGCATCCTTGTGCTACAACTAATCGTTGAACTATCATATTACCATCTATTGAAATAGAGTATACAAGTCCTATGTCTCACTGTTAAAAAATGTAAACAATTCAATGAATAGTAACAGAGGTTTTGTGATTTAAACCCTAACTATTGATAGTTTCAAAGTATAAACGATTTATTAAAAATATATCAATGTGAATATAGATGGGGACTCTATGAATGAAACCCTCGATATATAAAATATAAGAGGTTTTGTGACTTAAACCCTAACTATTGATAGTTTCAAAGTATAAATGATTTATTGAAAATATATCAACATGAATATAGATGGGGATTCTATGAATGAAACCCTCAATATATAAAATATAAAATGAAACTATATATAGTGGGGATTTCATATTTGAAACCATTTTGGAAGAAAATAAAAAGTATTTATTTGTACAATGTTGGAGCACCAAAAATTCAACCTAAGGAATGATGGAAGTCACACGATCGAAAGGTTGAAAAAACAAAGGACCTAAAGAAGTCACAAATCAAAGCAATACATTGAGAGCAAATTGGAAGGATATATGATAGATTGACATTACCTCTAACGCCCTGGAATTATTGGAAAGGATTTCGCAAGCATCTCAAATGTAGACAACATTGACCATGAGGGAAGCATGGCAAAAAATGATTAAGAGTGAAAACCAAGTTGGTGATTAAGGCATGCAGACAAACCCGTAATTGGACTTCAAAGGAAACAAAATGAGTGTTAATAGGAGCCCATTTTGTGCAAATGCATATCCCTAACGTGGTGTTTCAAACCACAAAACAAGGCACCCTGAACCTCTAGTATTTTTAAGTGAATTTAATAGGGTTGAAGGCGATTTTTTTATTTTATACATATAAATACATATATGTAATTATGATTAGTAATTGAAATATTTATGGAATTTCTTTGGCGGTGGTATCACATGATTATTAGGGTGTCTATGTGTGGATAGTATTGCATGATTATTAGGGTGTCTATGTGTGGGGTATCAGGCAACAACCGTAAATCACCACTTTTGGACCTTTGTGCACATAACGAGTCATCTCACATTTGTCATAACTACTCAAGGCAGTGACCTCAAAAACATACTCTCAACAATTTAGTGAAAATTTGACAAAGGAATACACATACAGCTTGGATCTTTGGTAAACCGAATTCGACTTGACAAATGATGGGATAAATTGATGGATTCTCTCACAGACAAATATATGTTTGCAAAAATTTATGACTTCGACTCTAAAGCTTGATCTCAAACTAGAGATCTTACATAAGTAATCCCCAGTAGAGTCACCAATCTGCTGGTTATTTTTGAAGAACCAAACTGATCTCACAGAATAGCATATGGAATTGTCGTTTTCCAATAGTAAGCTAACTTGAGGGATTGGCCAACAAATGAGTGAAGCAACAATACCTTCCTCCTACACTTTGAGCTCTGCAAAACCCGAGAGGGTGATCCTACACAATGCACTTAAGATCCTCTATGGCATTAATCCCATGCATTGTAATCACAGATTTGCTCAACACAGAATTACTTGATAATCTAATGAATGCAAAGACATGGAAAATTCTCTACACATCAATTTTTTTACAAGCAAGGGAGCATGGTAAAATTTAACCAGACATAGATCTCAACAAGAATTTAGTGACTAAGTTTGATTTGAATGTAGTTGCTCAATACTAAACATTTCTAGCCTAAATTACCACAATGAAAAATAAGTTATTGTTGAATAGTAAAAGCTACATTTGTAGGGCCATTACAGTAGAATAGGGGATTGTCACTTCCCTACCTTTCCCAGAAAATGAGAAAGGAATGTCATGCTCCTTCAAGGGTATGGGTTTTTCCATGGCAAATCCCCCAATCAGCAAGCTTTAAATCAGAACCCTGTGGTTCTGATAGTTTCCCAAGAGCCCGTTAGGAAGACAAGTTCCAATATACCACTTAACCCTGAATGTCTTAGTGCAACAAAGCCCAAGCCAACATCAAATTATTTATTCGTTTAACCAAAAATAGGGACCTTTGTTGATGTGTGAAGTCTAACGGTCACATTGACCGTGACTCCTCATCTTTTGTTGTCTCCTCAATGTTCATTTGTGCAATCTATTTAAACTTTCCACTCTCTCATTGTTGAGGATTTAATGAGTGATTATGTATTTAGATGTAACAAACAATAAAATAAAGTTTTTGTTATTTTTCCTATGGATGTAGTCATCTATGGTGAACCATGTATATCTACTTGTTTTTGTGTTTTTGTATTCTACTCTTCTTTTTAGTTTGTTCAAATTATTTGTTTTTCAATCTGCTCTTTAAATTCCCAACAAGTGGTATCAAAGCATAGGAGAATTTGTGGAGATTGAACAAAGATGGAAAAAGCAAAAATTGAAAATTTCTTCAGTCAAAATTTTAGGATATGGATGCTTCAAGTTCACGCTTTGTTAATTCAAAAGGACCTCTCAATTGCATTAGAGGGGAAGACAAAGAAGCCCGAGAAAATGTCTGATGAAAATTGGAATATATTGGACCAAAAGGCGGTTGCAACAATCATTCTTTCTTTATCTAGCAATATCTTATTTAATATTGCAACAAAGAAGATAGAAAAATAAATTTGGGATCAGTTGTGGACCAATAGAGTTTTCTTGATGAAGAAACTCTTCAACTTGAAGATGAAATATGGCAATAATATATCCAACCATTTAAATGAATTTAATATTGTGATCAACCAACTAGCTTCAATGGATATTCATTTTGAAGATAACATGAGAGCTATGTTGCTTTTGTGATATATTCTTGATAGATGGGATGGAGTGGTGATGACAATCAGCAATTATGTATTCGTAAGAAGAGGATCTGATGACAAGGAAAAGGTAAAAGAATTGATGTTGAAATTTGATGATGTTGCAACTCTTCTTAACAAAGATAAGAGAAGAGGTCAAAATAAAGCACCCAGAGAGGCTTTGTTCTTCGGCAATAGGGGAAGATCAAAAGAAGGATCAAAGCATAATCATAGAGGGAGGTCAAAATCGAGCAAGAGATCAAAGTCAAGGGCCAGAAATAATGGTTGTCGGTATTGTGGTAAGCCTGGTCATCTCAAAAAGAATTGTGGTCTTATAAGAAAGCTAAAAAATAGCCAAAACAAAATGAGGTAAACAACACATATGAAGAAGATGCAAGGGCATTAGTGTTATCAATCAATGAAATTATAACTAATGCATGGGTTTTGGATTCTGGTACCTCTTTTCATGCCTCTTCATGTCGGGATGTGTTCAAAAAGTATCAAGAAGGTAAACTTGGTAAGGTTTACCTTGGCAACAATGAACCATGTGACATTGTGGGGAAAGGAGATGTGATGCTAAAGCTGAAAAATGGAAATACTCGGTTAGTGCGGGATGTTAGACATGTTCCTCAATTCAAGAGGAATCTGATTTCTGCGGGACAGCTAGATGCTCAAGGATGTAGTGTCACCTTTGAGTCAAACACATGGAAGGTGACCAAAGGAGCCTTGGTAATTATAAGAGGTAGCAAAGTGGCCACTTTGTATGTGCTAGAGAGTCACACACTGAAGTGGGAGCTACGGTGGTGGTTGTGGACAATGGGACTGAGCTTTGGCACAAAAGGCTCAAGCATGAGCAAGAAGGGCCTTGAAATTTTACTCAAAAGGGATCAATTACTAAGGCTCAAATCGGTTGATTTGGAATAATGTGAACATTGCATCTTTGGCAAACAAAGGCGGATCAATTTCTCTTCTCAAAGACATGATACAAAGTCAAACCCATTGGAGCTTATACACTCAGATGTTTTTGGTCCACTGAGTTAACTTCTATTGGTGGGTCTAATTATTTTGTTACCTTTCTTGATGATTGTACTAGAAAAGTTTGGGTGTATATGTTGAAACTCAAATCTGAAGTATTTGCCATGTTTAAGAGTTTTAAAACATTAGTTGAAAATCAAACTGGGCACAAAATTAAATGCTTTAAAACGAAAAATGGTGGGGAATTTTATTCTTTGGAGTTTGATAAACTTTGTGCAAAAAATCGTATACAATGGATTAAGATTGTCCCCTTCACTCTTCAATAAAATGGAGCAACTGACAGGTCAAATCGAACAATCTTGGAGAGAGCTCATAGCATGCTTTCTAATGCAAGTTTGGGTGAAGAGTTTTTGGCAGAGGAAATTAATACAACAATGTACCTAATTAACCAAGGTCCATCTTCTCAATTGGATTTTAAGATTTTGGAGGAGAAGTGACTAGGAAAGAAAATTTTCATACAATCATTTGCAGGTGTTCAGTTGTGAAGCCTTTGTTCACATTTTGTCGAAGAAAAGGATGAAGTTGGATGTTAAATCCAAATATTGCATATTTGTAGGATATGGAAATGAGAAATATGGCTTTCGATTGTGGGATCCCACTACGAAACAGGTCACACAGCAAGGATGTAATCTTCAACAAAAAATCCATGCCAAGTTTGCAAGAACAGAGACAATATGTGAAGGAATTTGTGCCTGTAAATGATATTTCCAATGGGAGTGATATTTTAAATCGAGTCATGGCATCTAATTTACCTAATCTTCATGAAGAAGTATTGCAGGAGAATGAAAATTCACAAGTATACTCTAATACTAAAAATCAACATTCTATAATTTTTCCTATTGATCAAGTTATGCAAAGTAATGAAATGTATGAGGAAAAAAATATTGAGGCTAGGGAAGCCTCCCATAAGGTTATCAGGTTATGGAGAAGTTGTGCAAGCCTCTCATTAGGCTGCGCAGGCCTTTGGAAAGGTTGTGCAAACCTTAGGAGAGACCATGCAGACCACCCAAGAGGTTGCACAAACATTCACAAAGCGGAAAATTTAATTAGTAACCCTGCACAAGTAATAAGGAATGCTACAACGATTGTAAACAATGAATGTGAACAATCAAATGACAGAGAATCCAATGCTTCTCAGAGTGGTTTAGAGGGATTTCAAATGAGTTATTTTCGCAGTTGAGGAGATCAACAAGACAACGTAGACCTCACACAAAATTGGATGATTTTATCCATCAGTTACTCATTTCCGATCAAGCTAAACCACTGAATTTCAAAAAACGTGTAATGTTTCTAACAAAAATTTGTGGATGGATGCCATGAGAGATGAAATGTCTTCACTAATAAAAAATAACAATTGGGATTTTGTACCTCTTCCACCGAATCAAAAATCATTAAAAATAGATGTGTTTACAAGTTGAAAGAAGAGGATGGTGGCAAGAAACAGTACAGGGCCAGATTAGTGGTCAAAGGATATGAACAAGAAAAGGGTGTTGATTTCAATGAAATATTTCCACCTGTCAAAACTATGTTTCTTGAGTTGGAGCAACTTGATGTCAAAACTATGTTTCTTCATGGAGATTTAGACCAAAAAATTGTATATGCAGCGACCTAAAGGTTTTGAAAATAATGGGTTTGAAAATTTTGTCTACATATTGAAGATAAGTTTGTATGGGCTAAAGCAAGCCCCGCGACAATGGTACCTCAAGTTCAATTATGTCATGGTTGAACAAAACTTCACCAGGTGTGAGTCTAATTCGTGTGTGTACTACAAAGTCTTGGAGAACGGTGATTTTGTTTTACTTTTGTTGTATGTTGATGACATGCTAGTAACCGGCACTAGTATGAATGTTATCAACGATCTGAAAACTAAACTAACAAGTTTTCCATGAAATATTTGGAAGCAACGAAAAAGATTCTTGGCATGACAATAACCCGGAATAGGTATAAAAGAGAAATCAAATTCCCACAAAAGAAATACATCAATAAAGTTTTGGACAAGTTTAATATGAAGGGTGCAAAAGTTGTTAGCACACCTCTTGATAAGCATTTCTTCCTATCCTCAATGATGTGTCCCAAGACATAAGAAGAAAAAGACTATATGAAGGGAGTGCCTTACATATCTTCAATTGGGAGTCTCATGTGCGCAATGGTTTGTATCGGAACGGACATTGTCCATGCAATGGGAGTAGTTAGCTAGTTTATGAGCAATCCTGATAAGGTTCATTGGGATGTTGCACATTGGATTTTGAGATACCTCAAGGGTACTTCTAATTATGTTTTGTGTTTTGGAAGAATGCACAGCTGCAAAGTTTTGTGGATTCCGATATGGCAAGAGATTTAGACAAAAGGAGGTCAACTACTAGTTATGTTTTTACCTTTTCCAGGGCAGCAATCAATTGGATTTCACGATTGCAATATGTAGTTGCACTCTCCACTACCAAAGTTGAGTACATTGCCATAACTGAAGGAGCCAAAGAAATGATATGGTTGCAGCATTTATTGGGTAAGTTGGGTTGCAAACAGCATGTTTTCACCTTATTTAGTGATAGCAATAGTGTTATACAATTGGCGAGAAATCTTGCATTCCATAATCGAACGAAGCACATAGAGCTCCGATATCACTTCATTTGAAATGTGCTTGAAGAAGGCAAGTTGACATTGGAAAAGATACACATATGTGAATCCAATAGATGCATTCACCAAAACAGTTTCACAAGAGAAGCTGGAGTTTTGCAGAGATTCTCTTGGCCTAGTCAAAAGCTGACAATGAATTTGGAAAAGTAAGGGGATATATGTGGTGTGACCAAGTGCAACAATAATGATAAACTTCAAATGGGAGATTGTTGATGTGTGAAGTCCAATGGTCACATTGACCGTGACTCCTCATCTTTTATTGTATCCTTAATGTTCATTTGTGCAATCTAATTAAACTTTTCACTCTCTCATTGTTGAGGATTTGATGAGCGATTATGTATTCAACTGTAAGAAACAATAAAACAGAGTTTCCCCTACTTTTTCCCGTGGATGTAGCCATTTATGGTGAACCACGTAAATCTAGTTGTTTCTGTGTTTATATTCTTCTCTTCTTTTTAGTTTGTTGTTCGAATTATTTATTTTTCAATGTGCTCTTTAAATTCCCAACCTCAATCCTTTCTTAAACTCAACAGAATAAACAGGGAATTGTGACGGTTTCTGAGGATTTCCTCGCTTGTGGGTTCTCATAATTGGAATGAACTCGAATCATACTGGCTAGTACTTTTTCATCTTTCAAGGAATTTCTCTGTAATGACATATTCAACTTTACAAATGCTACAGCATACCACAAAAGGATTTTAGCCTTTCCTCAAAAAAGGGGACATTGAAGGGCCATGAGAGGAAAATCATACCTAGCTGCTTGCTATTGAAAAACAATTTAAAAGAAAAAAAGGCAAATGGAAACGTACTCTCTGGCAATAAATAAGTGGCATTTGATTGAATGCTTAACGGCACCAAATTCACATTTCACATATTTGTGGCACTATAATCTGTTAATTCTTGACTTCAAAGGCTCTAATTCATAGTTGCAGGCATCTATTTGATCAGTAAATAATTCAATGAAGCTGCAAAATTAATTTGTGGCCATTTGATTGGAATCTAAAGAACACTAGCCATGTTGATGACACAAATTGAAATTGTTTAATATGAAAACACCACTACCCATGTTGATGACACCTGAACTGCAATTGTTTAAGATGCAAACACCACTACCCATGTTGATGACACTTAAACAACAATTGCAGAACACGCATCATACATGTTGATGCTTCGAACTTTCAAACTTTAAGACAATTAATTTGCCTTTCTATTGATGACAATTTCCTTACTGATATGGTGGTGCTTTTCAAAGTCCGCTATCCTCAAGCTAAATTATATTGAATCACATTAACAATCATGTAAAGAAATTTCCTTCGTTCATGCTCTAATCAAACAATATTGCATTTCATACTTATTTATTTGTACACGGGATTTGTTTGAACTGTTTTATTTTTTATTTACTTGTGTATCTAAAAAAATCCAAATATTGACTTTACATCCTCGACCTCCCCCACACAAAACTCGGGGAAACACTTAAATACTAAATCCTTCGATTGACATTAAAGATAGGCTCTACTAATATTTTATTTATGGATGTCCTAACAAAAGTAATTAGAGACCAAGATATTCATGACCACAATATATACACCAAATCAGCCCGTTAAGGGGTCTGGTTGGGTTAATCCAATCTCTAAAGGTTCAGCAAAGGTCTGTTGGGAAAAACCGATAGAGGGATGGTAGAAATTGAATTTTGATTAGGCATCTAAAGGGAACCCTAGACCATTAGGGGCAGGTTTCATTGCCCATGATTAGAGAGGGAATGTATTGGCTTTCGGAGCAAAGAAACTGGAGGAAGGGACTAATAATGTAGCTGAAGCTTCAGCAACACTAATGGCAATTAGACTTGGCAAAAAACTAGGGGCTTGAAAGATTCATTTGGATAGTGATTCTCTTATAATTATCCAGGCAGTGATGAAGGAGTGTACTGAGGCATGGCATCTACATAATGTAATTGATAAAATTAAAGAAGAGCTAGCATCCTTTGACAATTTTAAAGTAAGCGATCTAAGGAGATCTGGGGATGCAGAAGCAGACACATTATCGAAATGGGCTTTAAACTTTAAAGAAATTAGAAAAACAAGGATTGAAGATCTAAGTCAATTGGACTTAGAGGAAGACGAATTAGGGGAAATTGGTACGCAAGTAGAAATTAATGTGAGAATAAATGAATGTTTTGCAAATTTTGAAGACAGCAAGAATGTTTGTGGAGTCAGGTGGCGATGTTGAAGGTACGCCAGCATTAATGGCGGAGTATGGGAATTTAATGCCAGTTAAAACCACTAAATTTGGCCCTCTCGATGCGTTCATTGTTTTATGTGGCGAAAAACTAATTTTGTCACAGCTAGTAGGTGAAGTGGGTACTGAATTTGCAGAGCAAAGATGGAGGCTAATTTCTCACTCACGACAGAGAGGCAACTCTACCATTTCTTAGGTGAAACCTCAAAAAAGAGGTTGAAAGGAATGTTTATTTACAGCGACGAGAGATTGGTGAATGCAGTGCAATTGATATTGGGCAAAGGGTTTGGAGATCTCCAGCATAGATATCGCACGAACATGGACATGTATTCACTGATAATTGCTTTGGGATTAGACTTGGGGGAGTCGATTGAAGTGGTGAAAGGAGTGATGAAAGCACTAGTGCACGAAGACTTTTTAGAGGGAATGGGGTCGATCCTTGAATAGGCTAATCCTGGGAGAAGGCTTGGACTTAAGTGAAGGAATTGAGATTGCAAAGGATGAAGAGCTTGAAAAGCTTAAACCATTTGTGAAGTGACCAGAAGGGAGACGCAAAGCAAGCTAGAGAGAGGAGGCAGCACGCGGATGGAAAGCACTAAAATTGTTTGTGGATGTAATGTTCCTTGGTTAGATTTATCCCAAAAGTATAAAAGCACAAGTTAGGACACCTATTCTATTTTATCAACACATCATTTTATTAATGTAAATGACCATGAAGACCTGTATGCATCATATAGTATCAATTAAGCACATAATATCTTGTTCATGATTAACTCATCATAGATTGCATAGTTTGAGAAATAGACACTTAGATGCATTATCGTTTAAGGCATAAATCCACATGATAAGGCTAACTCATTACTCTTGACCAAAATAGATCTTTTGCCTTATATCCTCTTTCTTAGCCTCATTGGATGGTAGAATGACTGTGCAAAGGGCACGTGAACAATCTCAAAGGGGACTCCCTCAGGGTGTTCCACCCGTCTTGGGACCGTCCTCCAGAGGATCGAATTACCAGCGTTTCCCTCCACAAACTCCCTATCCTTGCTAAGTGCTAGCAAACAAACTTGTTTTGGCTTAGATCTATCCTTCAAGGTAAAGTCATAATCGCTTAAAGAGACACAATAATAGCTACAAGCATCATTATTGGATAATCGAACATAATATATATATATATATATGTAGATGTCAATAACATACTAGCAATGCTATAAGAATCAATAGTACAAGCATAATCTTATTATTCTAAAATTAATGGCATCAACTAGATAAGTATTATTATGTATAAGTTACATTTATCAATCATCAATAATATATCTATCAATCATAATATATTTAAATATATGTATTAATCATAATATATATTTAAATACATTTATCAATCATCAACTGTTATTTAAATTTCCAATTTGTTTGTCAATCAGCAACATCTAAATTCATAATGTATTAGACTAATTAATATTTTAATCCATAAGTACTTAATATATTTACCCACTAATCATTTGGAATTCAAAAAATACTTACCTTTATTCTTTTGAAAACCTTCCTTATTTCTCACAACCACTCCTCTTCATATATTTCTTTAAAGTGTATCTATGAGGTTTTGTTTCTCTTCCTCTTATCTTAATTCCACACAATCTAATTTCCTTTTATATCTTTATCTTCATATGAAAGGGTGCATCTTTTAGAAGAGGGATATCCTTCTAAAGGATATGTCTTTTTGCTAAAACTACTTATCAAAACTTTTATTAATCAAGCGATGCCTTCATAGTAATTAATTTTTCCCTCCCTTACTAATGAGGTTGCTCCTTCTAATATATTTGATAGCCTTCCATCATAGGATATGACCTTTAGACCAATAAACACCCCTTTTGAGGAATCACATCTTTTCCAAGTGTTGTTTGATTAGTGGTTGTTGATTTGAAGGCATTGATGTTTAAGGTATTGGTTACATATTTATTAATAATAGTTTCACAAGACTCCGGTGTTTCATACTCAGCATTGTAATATTTATTAAGAATAGGCTCATACCATAATGTCTATAGTTATAATTTTAATATTCTTACTGTTAATTATCAGTGCAATGATAATTCAGATTTATATTTAGTTTATTATTTTATTTTGATCTTGTATTCTAATATTAATATAATATAAATAAGTTATCAAATATATATTGTCTTTCTCGTAAATATTATTTTTACTATGATGATATTTACTATTAATTATTCTATTCCATGTTAAGATATTTTTATTATAATTATAATGTTATCTAGGATAATTATAATTATAATATTTTAAATTGCAATTACTCGATATTTTTAATTTCAATATTTGACTCTCTTATATTGTGCTTTAATATTTATTATTTGGTGTTACCATTTTGGGGGACATGACAGTCCATCCCACCCAAGATTGCTTGCCCTCAAGCAATCACTTTAAACCAATTTTCAAGTGAGGATGGTCCTAGGGCTTGTGGGTTATGAGTCCATGATTTAACTTAACTTATGCTTATGTCATCAATTTTGTTAAAACTTGATTCGTGTTAGATTTATTCATTGAAGTCCTTTCACACATTAACCTGATTTGCAAAATTAACTAAAGTTATATTCTTCAATGGTTTCTTCAATCCTTTTTGTATCCTAGGTTTGAGGGAGTCCCACTTTTTCACTTTGATAGTTACTTGTCGTTATTGCATTTGGATACTAATAATAATTCAATTTTCAAATAAATTAATTTGTTAGTACCTCCCAACTCAAGAGGTACTTTGATAGACAAAGCTCCTATACTATGTAGTAATCAAAAACACCCATGGAGTAATATTTGTTGAAGGCACATCAGGAATGAAGCAAACACATGGCTATACTTAATGAAGCATGCACATAAATACACATAGTATATGCCGGAATACATGTGGGTTACAAAGTATATCCATAAGTACACATAAGTCGCAAAGTGTGAATGCACGCAAGTCACAAGGTATACAAATGAATACCAATCGCAAGGTATACACATGATCTCACACAAATCATAATGTAAGCCACAAAGTATTCACTTGAATGCACTTGAACACACGTAAGTCATAGTATGCATTTGGATACACTTGAGTACACATAAATTACACTGTATTCACTTGAATGCATTTGAATACACTTGAATGCATAAGTCACAAGGTATACACTTGAATACATAAGCCACAAGGTATACACTTGAATGCAAAGTCACACTTGAATACACAATACATAAAATGTACATATGAAGCATGAAGCATACACGCCAATACACATAATACATGAAGTATACATATAAATACACGTAAGTTGCATGGATACACATATACATATGAGCATACGCAAGTCATAATATACATTTTATAACTTAAAATCACATAAATCGAAAATTAAAGCAAACAACCAAGTAGCTCAACCAAGAAAATAAGTAGCTCAAGCACACAAGCGAGTAGCTCCAGCACACAGGCAAGTACCTCAACCATGCAAACAAGCAGCTCAAGCAAGCAAACGAGTAGCTCAACCACACAAACAAGTAGCTCAAGAAGGTAGCTCAAGCACATAGGCAAGTAGCTCAAGCAGGCAAACAAGTGGCTCAAGCACATAGGCAAGTAGCTCAACCACACAAGCAAATAGCTCAAACAGGCAAACAAGTAGCTCAAGCACATAAGCAAGTAGCTCAACCACACAGACAAATAGCTCAACCACACAAGCAAGTAGCTCAAATAGGCAAACAAGTAGCTTAAGCACATAGGTAAGTAGCTCAACCACACATGCAAGTAGCTCAAGCAGGCAAATAAGTAGCTCAAGCACATAGGCAAGTAGCTCAAGCAATGACCAACCAACTTAAGCAACTTGACAGGCAAAAATTTTAACATTTTCAAAGTCTTTAAGCATCAAACAATTATAAGAAGATACATGAAGTAACACATAGATACATGTCATACATAAAGTATAAATATGAGGCATGAATACACGTAATACATAGAGTAGACACAAGAAGCATGAAGCATATATGTGAATAATACATGAAGTATACACACGAGTACATGAAATCACAAAGCATTTATGTGAATACATGTAAAGTATACACTTAAATACATAAGTTGCATGAATACACGTATACACACAAGCCACAAAGCATGTATTTTGCAAAGCATACACTTGAATACATGCCATTCACAAAGTATACACTTGAATACAACTACAAGGTCATAGAGTATGCACTCAAATACCATTACAAGACGTAGAGTATACACTCGAGTACGAATACAATCAAATGAAGTATACCATTAGATAGTGGGGAAGGGGTTTCAATGCATCCCATTCTACATTGTTGTCCTGTCCACCATCCCAAGGTCATTGAGTATACACATGAGTATGAAACATATACGCAAATACACGTAATACACAAAGTATTCACATGAACATATGTTACAAAGAATACATATAAGTCACAAGGTAATCCTTTGAATACACTCGAAAACAATTAGATTATTTCAAAGTACACACTGGAATACATGTAAAGCACACATAGTATACACAGGATGGCAAGGACATGCTCTAATACCAATTGTAATGTTCCTTGGTTAGACTTATCCTAAAAGTATAAAAGCAAAAGTTAAGACACCTATTCTATTTTATCAACACATCATTTTATTAATGTAAATGACCATGAAGACCTATATGCATCTTATATTATCAATTAAGCACATAATATCTTGTTCATGATTAACTCATCATAGATTGCATGGTTTGAGAAATAGACAGTTAGATGCATTATCGTTTAAAGCATAAATCCACATAATAAGGCTATGACTCATTACTCTCGACCAGAATAGATCTTTTGCCTTGTATCCTCTTTCCTAGCCTCATTGGATGGTAGAATGACTGTACAAAGGGTATGTGAACAATCTCAAAAGGGACTCCCTCAAGGTGTTCCACCCATCTTGGGACCATCCTCCAGAAGATCAAATTACCAGTCTTTCCCTCCACAAACTCCTTATCCTTGCTAAGTGCTAGCGAACAGACTTGTTTTGGCTTAGATCTATCCTTCGAGGTAAAATCATAATCACTTAATGAGACAATAATAGTTGCAAGCATCATTATTGGATAACCGAACATTATATATATATATATAATTAGATGTCAATAACATACTAGCAATGCTATAAGAATCAATAGTAAAAGCATAATCTTATTATTCTAAAATTAATGACATCAATTAGATAAGTATTATTATGTATGAGTTACATTTATCAATCATCGATAATATATCTATCAATCATAATATATTTAAATATATGTATTAATCATAATATATATTTAAATACATTTATCAATCATCAACTGTTATTTAAATTCCCAATTTGTTTGTCAATCAACAACATCTAAATTTATAATGTATTAGACTGATTAATATTTTAATCCATAAATACTTACTTAATATATTTACCCACTAATCATTTGGAATTCGGAAAATACTTACCTTTATTCTTCTGAAAACCTTCCTTATTTCTCACGACCACTCCTCTTCATATATTTCTTTAAAGTGTATCTATGAAGTTTCGTTTCTCTTCATCTTCTCCTAATTCCACACAATCTGATTTCCTTTTATATCTTTATCTTCATATGAAGGTTGCATCTTTTAGAAGAGGGATATCCTTCTAAAGGATATGTCTTTTTGCTAAAACTACTTATCAAAACTTTTATTAATCAAGCGCTACCTTCATAGTAATTAATTTTTCCCTCCCTTACTAATGAAGTTGCTCCTTCTAATATTTTTGATAGCCTTCCATCATGAGATATGACCTTTAAACCAATAGACACCCCTTTTGAGGAATCGCATATTTTCCAAGTGTTCTTTGACTAGTGGTTGCTGATTTGAAGGTATTGATGTTTAAGGTATTGGTTACATATTTATTAATAATAGTTTCACAAGACTTTGGTGTTTCATACTCAACATCTTAATATTTATTAAGAATAAGCTCATACCATAATGTCTATAATTATAATTTTAATATTATTACTATTAATTATCAGTACAATGATAATTCAGATTTATATTTATTTTATTATTTTATTTTGATCTTGTTTTCTAATATTAATATAATATGAATAAGTTGTCAATATATATTGTTTTTCTTGTAAATATTATTTTTACTATAATGATATTTACTATTAATTATTCCATTCCATGTTATGATATTTTTATTATAATTATAATGTTTTTAAAAAGATAAACAACATTTACAAGGTGTTGTACTCTTCACACAGGGCCCAAAGGGCCAAAGAAAAACATAATTCAAACAAAACTTGAACTATATGAACAAACAGAAACAACTAACTGACAGTTGTAGAAAAACAAAGAAATTAAGTGACCCCAATAACAGAGGGGTCAAGGCTGACTCCTCGAATCCGGGATCGAGCAGATTGGGGGAGTCCCTTCTTCCGTAGAACAACCGACCAAGGAGGCTCGAAAACAAGAGCCAACGAGAAAGGTGAGAGGAACGGCTCCACCCCAAACACCATAGGAGAGGAGCCACCAAACAACGAGAAAGTCGGCAGCGAAGCAACAGAGGTCGAATCAACCAAAAGAAAGGTGTTCATAGACAAAGCAGTGACAACAGAAGCTGAAGCTCGGTCAAGTACAATCATAACAGTGTCAACAGATCGATCAAAAAATGGTTCCTCAATAGAGATGTCCGGGTGAGGAACAAAAACCTCCTCAGAAGAAACATCCGAAAGAGAACCCACCGTGAGGTGATCCAAGAGAGCATCCTTCCACCAAATCGCAATGCCCTTGCAATGGGCATGAAGACAAGCAGCAGCCAAATGACCCACCAAAAAATATCTCCGACATTGAAAAGAAAGACCCTCATAATCCAAGAGCTGCTTCCAAGGTCTATCCTAGGATAATTATAATTATAATATTTTAAATTACAATTACTCGTATTTTTAATTTCAATATTTGACTCTCTTATATTGTGCTTTAATATTTCTTATTTGGTGTCACCATTTCGAGGGACATGACAGTGGAGCTGATGGAGGTAGAAGCAATAATTGCACAGGTGCACACAAAAGTAGAGCGTTTGGAGAGAAAAGAGTTGTGTCCACGCAAGAATAAGAAGCTGAATGAGATAAAGCGAGAAGCGGACACGAGTAGCTTGGCCAAAGCTTCTCAATAAATGAATATCTCTGCTCTAAAACTTTCAAGTTTTTTGTTATTTTTTGCTAAAACTCTGGGGTTAAACCCTGGGTAGAATGTAGGGAAGATGGTGGATGTTTGCAGGAGGAATAGTAGTTAAACGATGATACTGTGATTACAAATCTTAAGTATTTTATTGAGTCTGTAATTGAGGTACAGGGTTGTCAATGCAAGGTAGTGTAGGAAAATATGAATTCAAGAGCCAAGGGCTGGGTAGTAAATGAATTTTGGGTGGTTGTTGATATGTCTGAAAATCAAGAAGATGCTGTATTTTGAATTTGCTTTATCAATAAAATAGAATCATATTACCGACCAAAAAATATATATATACACCAAATCAGGTGTCTAGGAATTTTTTTATAATAATAGAGCTACGGTTTGTATTAATCACCGGGGCAAAGAAATCTGTGGCCATGGAAATTAAGGAAGTCGAATGAAATGGTACACACATAAGCAAAGGCGTCAACAGAACATGAAGTATAGAACAAATATGTCAAGAAGAACAAACTTCTGTTGCAATTGCTGCAGCCAAACTGGTTGCTTTGGTAGGTTCAGCCACAACAGTGCAAACTTCATATGTGAGCTCACTAAACAGGAAGTGCAAAAAAATTCAGACAGTGTTCAATCATTGTCCCTGCAAATAACATTTTTGCTTTCATAGAATATGTGACATCACAATAAAATCCTACGCTTACAAAAGCATCCAGTCTCAGTAGATAATCTAATCCCAATATGAAAACCGCAGATTTCCCAGACCACACCAAAGCAGTGAAATTATGAAGGAACACAAACCGGCAATTGATTGCCCTGTAAGGGTAAGACCATCACTGCCACTTATCCTTTATCCAAATATATAAAGTCAGATATATGAGTCTATAAATTTTGCAAATCAAATAGGTGTTGAGGCAGTGCTTGCCTGTGGAGATACATACCCTCAATCAGGTGTGGAGTGAAATTGGTACAGATGAGCAAGCTTTGCATAACAAATTCATATCAGGACCGTGATTGCCAAACCATCTATCAACAGTTGTGTGAACTTTGGACATGCATCGTTATTTCTTGTTGCAAACCTTGGAAAACTAGTAGAGCACCTTGGAAGAACAAAGGTGTCCTTGCATAAGATCAAGTATTAAATTTAAACGAGGACTATCATATACCTGATGTGTGTTCAACCTCAGATCAGTAAAACAGTTGAATATATAAACATGCCTACTCCAGAATACAGGCTAATCATATGCCTGTCACATTTTCAACTTCAGATCAATGAACAGTTCAACCCATGTGCTTGCCTCCTTCAGGTTACAGGCAGACCACACTTTTGATCAACATGTGAGGGACGGAACAGTTCATCATTGAGACCACCGAAGGCCTGCATGCTTAAAGTCACCGTGGCTGATTTGGCCCATTCTCTCTTATCACTTGATTCAGCTCGAATTATTAATGTCTGAGTTTAGTTAATAGAATAGTTATGTATTGTTTTATTGCTCTTGGAAACATCTCTGATGAGAGGCTCTTCAGTCTTTGGAATGGTTTAGTTGTCTCTGTTCCTACTATGAATGAGGTTTAGTTGTTCATGTTCCTCCTATGAATGGAGTCTCATTTTGATCGATCCAAAAAAAAAAAAATCAATAGGGTCGTACATCACCAACCAAAGGAGAAGGGGACTCATCAAGAACCTGAATGGCACAAAAAGATTGATCATGCATGAGGTCTAGGAAATAGAACTTAAAATCTTGCTTACACAAGTGATGAGCTCACAGGAGGCTAGAATTAGCTGAGGAGAACGGTATAGCAAGATTAATCTGTCCCTAAGACTATGTCCTTGATGCCTGCAAATTCATCAACGTAAGAAATGACCATGGTTGAGATAAAAATTAACCCTTACAACTATAATTTATTATTTTTGTGCAGAGTCACATCTTCTGCATACCAATTTGTTTTACAAAAGTTATCCATAGTGGCAAGGTGAAAAGTAATTCAATCAATGACAGGTTAAAGAAGATGCATAAATAGATGAAGACTCCACCATGTATATAAAGTTAATTCAATTTCTGGAAATCAAGATTGAGAAACTCAATGGTGCTAAACAGTGAGTGCTCTGGAAGAGCAGATACTCAAGACAAAGTTAGTCCTTGATTCACAATGAGAACAGGAAACTGTGACGGATAATAGATAACTACAAGGCATGTAACGTGCAAGTTTTTTGGAGTATAAGAATTTCTAACAATGATGTTTCAGATCAAACTCCTTCATCCCTTATCAGGATCTGAAATGTTGATGTCAAAAATAATTACCCAGTTTACTCCAAAAAACTTGCAAAAAGCTTGCACCTAACATTATTGTGTACCATGAAAACCTAATGATCTCGATTACAGGGGATGTCAAAGCAAAACATTGTCCGAGCAGATTTGGATGCTTGTGAATGCTTACAGGAGTCAAAGGAATAAAGTGCAATGGACACAAGGCCTTTATGATGTTGGATTAGCTGGTGATAATCCCCTCAGCCTAAAAAATTAACAATGCTAATGAAGCAAATTCAGGAGACCCTGTATGAACTGCTATGTACCTTGGGGAGACATCCCTTGCATTTTCAGACCCTATAGGAAATGTTTCAAGGACACAAGGACTGATCAGAAATGCCCCCCAGCCATCCCCAACCTGAAAAAATAATATCTCACTTTGACATCAAAAACTTTGCCGGAAGCAGCAGGGACAGCTAACTGTCCCCAACAGCATAGGCATACAAAAAAAAATCCAAAAACCAAAATTGGGAAAAAGAATTAGGGGGCACACAAAGACCCCCACAACCCCTTACACCAGCCTTAAACCTAAAACAGCTACACTAACAGCTAAAACAGAAAACAAGCTCATAGTAACAAAAAAGCTTACATCTTCTGCAATAGCATGGTTTCTCTTCATCGACCACTTGCAAGTCACTTCTGCAACAACATGGTTTCACTTCCTCAACCACTTGCAAGTCACTTTTGCAACCACTAGCATCTTCATCAGCAAGCTGTGTAAACTTAACAGCCTGATGGATTGCACTTCATCAACACTAAAACTACAGCATCATCATGGATTTCACTTCGATGAGGCAGTTACTCATAGTGGCACTGAGTCAAACTCAAACTCAGACTCAGACTCCATTTGATGCAATGTTAGCAAACACTGATTATGGACGACAGCAAATTTTCTATGTTTTTGTCATTTTGTAGTTAGAACTTGCAGCTTTGGGCATTTGGTTGTAGCTTTTATATAATATATATGCACATTGACACTGAAAACAATGAAATTTTGTTAATTCGTGTTTAGACTAATAAAATGTCAACTCAGCTCTAATGTTATCCAATACAGTTTTATAAATGTATAGACGAATGCGTTAATCAATGTTATCCTACAAATATTTGAAATTTGAAATTTCCTATATTTTTAAATTTTCCCCTTTTTTTAACAGTCATCCCCCACCATCCCCCTAAAAAATGGCCTCGCAAATAATCCATCCCAAAAATGTGGCTCCCTTTTTCCCTGTCATCCCCTATAAAATGGCCTCGCAAAAGATCTGTTCCAAAAACATGGCCCCCTCTCCCCTGCCATCCCATACCAGGAGCTTGGTTAACATACATATGATATTATGAAGTGATTTAATTTCATTTTTGAAGCATATTTTTGCTCAACATCAGGTATTTGCTAGAAACTGTGATCATGATTTTGGTGTTATTGGATGAAATGTATTTGTGCGGCCTTTCCCCTGTCATCCCCTAAAAATGACCTTGCAAAAAATCTGTCCCAAAAACGTGGCCCCCTTTCCCCTGCCATCCTATCCCAGGAACTTTGTTAATACATATGAAGTGATTAATTTCATCTTTGAAGCATATTTTGGCTCAACAACAGTTATTTGCTAGAAACTGTGATCGTGATTTTGGTGTTTATTGGATGAAATGTATTTGTGTGTACTTTTCAAGTTTCAGCCAGAGCACTGTAGCAGGCTTTGATGCTGAAAGTAACAGAGCAGTCTCGACAGTATCAATTAACTCAGAATTCTGGTTATTCAAAATGAAAATGTCAATGCCCTTGCTGTCTCTCAGAGTTATAAGTACATTTCTGAAAAATATGCCAACATTTGAACAAATATGCCCTCATGGCTTCATAGTTTTTATGATTATCACTGTTCAAATGTATTTCACAATTTTAGATGCTATTATGATGAATATCAATGTTGACGTATTTCAGCAAGAACTGTAGGGGTTTCCACCTTTCCTCATTAATTCAACCATATCCTTGAATCTTGAATGGCCCATATCCTTCTTCACCTTCCAGGTACAGTTAGGGTGATGAATTTTTGTTGGCTTTGTAAATCCTGAGTGAGGTCATGGACAGCCAATATTGCAATGTGGAACCAGCTTGCCCCACATCCTTAAGGTTTAGAACCCAAATCACACTCAAATGTACCACACACTCATTATACCATAACCTCGCCACATGCCCACAAGTTACATATGTCCTTGTTACAATGAAGAGAAACTGAAGCTGGGTCACTTTCTTAATACACTTGAAGAGTGCTGTAATATTCTTGAACCTGTAGATCTGTTCGGAAAAAATTGAACATATATCTCTACAGACTTTGCACTCAAACAAATTATTATCAATCAAATAGCTACAGATGATCATGAATCCTTGGAACATAAGGAAATGACAAACAAGAGCACATGGTAAATAGTAAAATACAATGACAGTTGTTATCTCAAACGTGTGGTAGGGAATAAAACTAATCACTCATGCATCAAAGTATTGTCCTAAATTCTAATCATAAACAATATTTCAATATTAAAAATGAGAAATAGCTCAAAAGCTTTTGAACTGTTAAAAATATATTGTCTCACAAAATTTTCATAAAAATAAAATGAATAGGTCATGAAATCCAAGGTAAGAAAGTCCAGTTTTGCCCATATTTTATATTGAATGACAGACTAATATATAGCCTTGTGATGAATGGCATGCACAAGCCCTATGAGTCATCAAGCCATTTTGCTAATAATGTGAAAGTTAAAAAGAAGAGAAAAATACAAATTGACCGCAAACATTCAAACACGAGTCCAAATTGGTGTTTCAACACAACACAAATAAGATTAGATTTTGCATGGAAAAGCAACTGATCGAGCCATTTTGCTACTAACACAAAAATTTAAGAAGTAGAGGGAAAATATACAAACTGACCACAAGCATTCGAATATAAGTCCAGATTTGTATTTCAACACCGCAAACTTCTGATTCTCAAAACCAAAAGAGTCCACAACTGCTCCAAACAACATACAGGAGAAACCTGACTACAACTTACCCGAGATGCAAAATTATTTTTACAAGCTAAGTTGCCAGTTCTGGTGCGAGTATGGGTACACAGCTCAGGTTTGCTAGTTCAGTGAAAAATCTGACTGAGTATGGTACAGCTGTATAATACATATATATATATATATATATAAAATTAAAAATACAGAATTGAAAGTACATCAGATATATCATATAATAATTAATGACATTTGAATTTTTGATAGTATGATACTTCATCATTGTTCAATGATAGTGATAAAGATAATATTAATTGTCAATTGAGAGTTCAAAATTTTAATATTATGTTAAATATCATATACGTCCATGTCTCTAGAGTCAGGATTCAAACGAAAATCATTACAGAAAAATGGCAAAACAATGAAACACATTATTGTGAAAAAGGTTTGCTTTTGTAAAACACCTCCTAGTATGGGCACATTTTAGGGTTTTAGGCATTTTTTAAAGTTTTTTTTAATGTTCTAATGTTACAAAAATGCTTTCAAATTAGTTTTGATGACTTCTTTTTTAAATCAACACTGTGGTTGCAGGTGCGCCTAGGAGCATCAGAGAGCAACAAGGCCACACCATGGCTGCTCCCAAGCTGCTTCTATCACAAGACCAATTCGGTACAGGACTGAGACACAGGGAGTGTACCTTCCAACTTCGTTTACAGGTATCCATAGAAGTTTTAGCAAGGACAGAGAAGCACATTCACATTGTGTTGCAGTTTAGGATGCAATTTTAAGATTTAACATTTCAAAAACAAATTTTAATTTTAACACAGTTTAGGATGCAATTTTAAGATTTAACATTTCAGAAACAAATTTTAATTTTTACTTCAGCTCAATAAAAGCTCAAATGCCTTAAGAAGAGAACATAATATTTAACGCCTTCTAGAGAAAAAGCCAACGTTATGTTTGATGCCCATATCTTGTTTGTCTGTATTAGATAGAAATTTGGAAGTGTGAAGATGGTAAGAATCGGAATTCCTAATGTGGACAGTGAAATATAGAGGAAAACAATAGGAAACAAGCATAAAACAATATTTCTACTCTATACCTAATTGCACCTCCAATAGAACAAAGGCATAAAAACAAATGACAAAAGGAAGAACCTTCTTACCAAACAATACCTTGTTGACCTAAGTGTTGTGCTCAAGATAATTGGTTGATTATTGAAGATGAATGTTGGTTGATCAATCCAACAACATAACCTTGTTGCATACGATTTCTCTTCTGGAAAATGGCTTGTAGATTGGTTAATTTATAGATTTTGGATAGGAGTGATGGATGGATGAGATTAAATCTTGTGTAATGGAGAGATGGGATCAATCCAAGTGTAGGGGAGAATGAGAGGATGACAAGTGGCATCATGTGATTGGTGCACATGATTAGGGCAAGTATCGAGAAGAGATGAAGGGTGAAAAAAATTTCAAATCTTGATGGAAAGTGGAGATTGAAAAAGGTCTTTTTGGAGCCTTGTGCACTTAGAGCCATGTGCAAGATTGACTTTGTTTATTTTTATTTTAAACAAAGTGGTGGAGGAATGTATAAATAATTAATTGGTTGACTGAACTTGATTTGTTTATTCAATAATGATGAGGGGATTTTAGAGAAAATAATTTAATCTATGGTAAACCATTGAGGAAATGATTGATTTCATTAAATAAATGTGACTTATTCAATTAACATTAGAACATTAGAAGAAAGACTAAATGGGTTAAATTAGTTAAATAAATAAAATTTATTTATTTAATTAATGTTAGAAGAATGGTTAAATTGGTTAATTAAATAGTCAAGACCTATTTAATTAACGTTAGGAAAACAATCAAACAGATATGTTGAAAGCAGATCTATAGGATACTCCTAGTCTAATGACTATAGAAATGCGGGGATGCATCTTTAGTGTCTTATACCTAACATTTTCTTAAGTTGCTTAGGGATAAGTGATAACTATCACAACCACATGAAAATTGCTTAACAATACTATGACACCAACATGAACACAATCTCATTGAGCTTATATTTTGTATAAGAAATTATCATTACCAAAAAGGATCATCAAATACTATCAAACGTGAGTATATTAAATTGTATAATCAAAGCATTCATTGCAAAACCTAAGTTAAAATCCCCAAGAGACATATCATGTATCGAAATCAAATAACATACTACATCCAAATTTGGGTGTGGCATTTGCAAGTCCCCATCAACTTTGAAGGAATTGATTCTTCTACATCATGGCATCTCGGCCAAAGGATACCCACAAGGGGAAGTTACCAATCAAAATGACAAGATATCATCAATTCCTCCAAAGCACAAACATAACTAATAAGCAAGTCATTAAGATTTTCAAATGCTCCTACAAGAAAGTAAATCCAAGTGCGTTGGCATTTTGTTATCTATGCATCTAAGAACCATTGGAATATAAATATATACTTAAAGACATAATCAACCATGTGTAGATTTGGAGTTCAACTTTTTGAGTTTGGCAAGCCAATCTAGATCTTCAATTTATAACTTAATCTACAAAACACCCCACACTTTGAAGATCCCAAGAACCTGACATAGAATAGATGATAAAGAAATAATCATAGCACCAAAAATTGTTCTACAAATTAATTTGGCAAACCAAAATATAGATTTTAAAAATCAAATTTTCAAAGAGAGAAGAAACTACTTTTTTCGAATTTAAAGGCATTTCAATCACATAGAGATATAGAGAGCTAATAAAATGAGGAAATTCCAATAAATTGGATGCTGCCAATGACTCTTGCTGCTACAAAGAGAGCTACAATAGAAGGTTGTTGACCCTGATGATGAATCTCCAAGGTTAGCACCTCTCTTGATTAGTTCAACCACATCACTATCAATGTTGGCCTCCCTTAGGATATCAAAATCCTAAGGATCGAAAAGAGGGTTTGCCTAATCATTGCGGTCCACTCAAAATATAGATCGATCTCATCAAGCTCAACTGGCTAGTCTTCCTCGAGGGTTTTAAGAAAAAACACTTAACCATAACCCAAAATGCTGAAAAAATCAATTTTGTTTACAAATAACAATGAGAGGATATAACTATTCACAAGGATAATGTCTACATGCCCCCCACCACCCATAGTAAATATAGCAGCTCCTTAACCTGGCCTAATCTTTTACATAAAATGCCATTTAGTTTTATCATTATTATTTCTACTTAAAATTGATGTAAAATTTTAACATGATTGTTTAAGTAAAATAAATATAGATTTAGAAAAGAGGAAACTTTGTTTAAAAGGAGGAATTTTGTTAAAAAAATCTGAACCTTTTTTAAATTAGGGCAAAACATTGAGTGTGAAGTGAATTTTCAAGACTAAACTCTGCAACATTCCCCAAAAATCTCCAAGACATCCTCAACAATGCCCCGATTTCACAAAAAAAAAACTCCATGAAATCAAAAATAAGTTAAATTGCTCTTGTGGTGAAAAAAACCCAAAATCAACAAAAGTAGTCAAACACAGTGAATTTTTGGTCAAACTAGCAATTAATCACAATTATGATGATTTTTTTCACTATTTTCATGTTAAAATTGGCAAAAAATGGCACCAACTGAATTGGGTAAAAGTCACAATTTTAACTTGTAAAAAAAGAGCAAAACTACTCAATTCACAGTTACTCACAATTTCTTTTCGCAATTTTTGCTTCTATGCAAATAATTACTCACAAGAACTCACCAAGAAATAATTTTACCAAGTTCCCTCTCTCCCTCATGTTTGTGACGTTTGAGAAACCCAAAAACTCACTTGTGAGACATTAGCTATGGGAACTCAAGTAAAAGAATGCAATTAGAGACATAATGTTTCCACAATCCATGATGGTAGAAGAATGCATACAACCTAGCTTACGTGCATAATTATTTATGCTAAGTTGCCAAGTTCTTGTATTGTGGAGACTAAACCCATACCCAACTAGGTTGAGCATAGGAGCGAGGACAAAAGCACCTTGAGAGCAACCAAGAAGCATCCCAACCACCTTGATGTACCCACACGGAACCCAAGGTGGCTAGGACGCTCTTTGTCTACTCCTACAAATGTGCCAACACAATAGGCCACCAAAAACAAGCTGAAAAGTGATTTTTTAAACCAAAAAACATTAAAAATAAATTTATTTTTTTTAAAACCCCTAAAAGCAAACCTAAAACCATAGTTGCCGCGAGATTGGTACTGGTACTGGTACGGTAGACTGGTACCGGTACCAAGACGCCTTTTTTTTTTAAATAGGAGACAGGGGTACTTGGAGACGCCAATTTTTTTAATATAAATAAAAAATAAAAAATTAATAATTTATAGAAATCTGAAAATAAATTTTGTAATTTATAGAAAATCTGAAAATATGACGACATTGAACTTTCAAAACAATAATTTAATCACTCTTAGACACGTCAAATACATTATGCTTTAATTTTTGAAGTTTCAAATGTTTAAACTTTAAAGTTTTTTTAGGTATTTTAGTGGGAGACGTCATTTTTTGCAGTAGGAGATGGCAAGGTACTAAGGGAAACTTCAACAAAAGTCTCCAGCCTCCTAGAGAAGTCTCCGGAGATGGTACCGGTCTCTGAGACGCGTCTCCCGACAACTATGCCTAAAACACACCCATTATTGTCTGTTGTTTGACAAACACAACTCCATTTCACACAAGTTCATTTTTGCTAAGCCATTTTTTTCATTTTGGAAGGTAGTTGGTTTTTTTAATGGAGAACAATCACAAAGTGCCAAGGGGGTGAATATAACTTGCAAAAAGGAGATCTATTCATCTAAGGTAAGTATTTTAACTAATTCTTCAATATTTTAATGAATTTTTCAAGTTAAAAAAACAAGTTTCAAGATTTTTAATAATGTTTTTTGGTGTTTGTTTTGAACTTTAGTTAATTTATATATATTGTAGGGTTGCATTTTATTTTATTTTTTAATTTAAAATTTAATATTTTTTCATAACAGTAGATTGCAATCTATTTGGAATGGCCACTAGTTCAAGTTCAATGGTTACAATGCTCAATCAATTTCCACGAGGTGGGGCTTTTATTTGGAATTGTAACGAGTGTGGAGTCCAATTTAAGAGTTCATATAGTTGAGTGAAAGCTCTCCTATGTGCTACAAGTGATCGTGGAATTACACTATGTGGAGGGAAAAATAAAAAGGGGTTGCCAAAAAAAATTATGGCACTGATTAAAAATATTAAAAACAAGATAATGATGCTATGAGCAAGCGAGCAAAATTAAAATCTCATCCTTGGCAAAGAAAATATCATTGAACGCACCTGCAAATTCAATAACCGCCTCCCAACATCCTTTCTTGGGGACACCTTCCAAAAGAGGCCCATTGGTTAAGGCATTTCAAAATGAAACAAAAGGCATTGCCGATGAAATAATTGCATATGCTAATGGTCTTCCTTTCAACTTGGTGAGATCACCATATTGGCACGAAATGTTGACGACATTCAATAGTGTACCTTTTGGTTTCACAGGTCTTGTGGGTATAAAAAAGTGTGCTCCACCTTATTGGCAAAAGGAAAACAAATTGTAGAGACATCACTCAAACCAATTAGAAATTCTTGGATTGAAACAAGAGTGTCTATTATTTTTGATGAATGGAAAGGTTGCAAAAATTGTGCAATGTTCCCCAAAGGGGCGGTGTTTTTTAAGGCGATTGATTGTGAGGGGCAAATCAAGGATGCAAAATTCATTTCTAAAATCCTCATTGAGTCCATAGGTCATAAAAAATGTTGTCCAAGTCATTACGAACAACGCAAAATATTGTAGGGCAACACATGCTTTGGTTGAGGAAAAGTATGCACAATTTTTTTTGACACCATGTACCATACACTCCCTTAACTTGGTGATGCAAGCAATTGGCACTCAAATAGAGTGGGTGAAAGCTATATGCACTAAGAGTGAGCAAATCTAAATGTTTGTGACAAAACATCATATGTCACAAAGCATTTTCAAGACTTTCTCAATGCGATGGTGGGTCATAAAAATGCTGTCCAAGTCATTACAAACAATGCAAAAAATTGTAAGGTAACACATGCTTTGGTTGAGGAAAGGTATGCCCACACTTTTTTAACACCGTGTACCAGACACTCCCTTAACTTGGTGATGCAAGCAATTGGCACCCAAATAGAGTGAGTGAAAGCTATATACACTGAAAGTGAGGAAATCTAAATGTTCGTGACAAGCCATCATAAGTCACAAAGCATTTTCAAGGCTTTCTCAAATTTGGAATTGTTGAAGGTAAATTTATTTTATTTTATTTTACATTTAATTTATGCCATGTTTACTTATTTTCTAATGTGTTATTAAATTATTTTTTACACAACATTAGGTTGTTGAGACCCAATTCCCATCACACACGATCGTTTTGAGATGACTTGTGAAGGTGCGACCTGCATTGGGCACCATAGTCATTAGCCACCAATAGAGTATTTAGAAGCAATCAAATTCAGAGAACGTCCAAACGATCAAGTCATTGATTCTAAATGATGGTTGGTGCGTTCATCTGGACTATGTCTCGAATTTCATTAAACCTATCGTGAATATGATCAAGTTTGATAATATAGATCAAACATGTTTGGGAGAAATTTATGATGGCATCAACTCCATGATAGCAGAAATAAAGGTCATAATAGCACAAAAAGAGAATGACGTCAAATAAACATTTTTCCTGTGTGGAAAAAAGCATTCATTACCGCTACAACAAGAACACACCATCGCATCTCCTTACATATGCATTATCCCCCAAATACTATAGCGCAAAAATACTTTATTTACCAGAGAGAACTACACCATATAGAGATAGTGAAGTTGCTAATGGGTACAAGTTGGCATTCTAAAGAATCTTCTCAAATCCAAAAATGTTAGGAAAGAGTTTGGCAAATTCAACTTAGGCTAAGATCATGGTATTTGTGCTCTTCTAGACCAATACAAGGAAGATACCCGTATATGGTGGTACCTCCAGGAGCAAGATTATTTGTTCCTTCAACCTCTCACGATTAAGATTCTATCATGAGTAAGCATTTTTATTTTTATTTTTTAGCAATTTGTAAACTTAAGTACCTACCATTGTTTAATTTCTTTTGCATTTTTATTTTTAAGTTGTGTTGGTTTTCTCTCCAATTTCAACAAAGTAGAAGTTCTTTTCCAGTTGAACAGAATTGGAGTACATACTCTTTCATCCATAGTTCCACAGAGCTTCCTGACGAGGGGACACGGGGATGTGGGGACGAGTTTCGAGGATGGAGGAACCAAGGGCCTAAGTTTGGGGACGT
The DNA here is from genome assembly GCA_007115665.2 of Sequoiadendron giganteum. Classification (NCBI taxonomy): domain Eukaryota; kingdom Viridiplantae; phylum Streptophyta; class Pinopsida; order Cupressales; family Cupressaceae; genus Sequoiadendron; species Sequoiadendron giganteum. The sequence goes on along the minus strand of CM021104.1, from coordinate 560,049,597 downwards.
TGGGGGGACAACGGGGGGACAATGGCAAGGTGGCGACAGGGTGTTGAAATATATATAGTACTTGAAAAAATAGTTATAAAAAGATGTATAAGTATAAGAATTGTACATCTTGGAGACAACTAGGAGCCCCTAAACATCTTGAGGACACCTTGACGTCCTCAAAGTCCTAGTGGCCTCTTGGAGACGACGACGTTGGTAGTGGGATGGTGGCATTGGTGGTGGGCTGGTGGCCCCCAGGTCCCCAAGTCTCTGAGAGAAGGACGCCTAGAAAACATGGGGTTTTTGGGGGGCAACGTGTCCCTGTGGAACACTACAATTTTATCCACTCAATGAAGTGTAATCAATTGAAGCCTTGGTTTATATCCATTCCAACTTGCCTCTCCTGTCACATAAGCAAGATGTCAACAAGGAAGGGGCAACAAAGAATTGGAATATAGCCCCTAAGTGTACCAACTTGGATGCATCTATTGTAGAGCTTGCTAAAGTCAATATAGATGATGACAAGGCTCTTACACATGTACCTAGTAGGAGTGGCACTCCATTTGCTTGTGGCTCAAATGATGCAAATGTGGCTCAAATGATGTTGAACTAAATGATGACCTCGATCTAAATCCTTTTGATCAAGATTGACAACCAATATACATTTTTTTTATTGTATTTATTTCAAATTTTGTAATTTCAATAATTTTCATTTGACTCCTCCTAGACATGTATTGAAATTTTGAACTATCAATTGACATTTATCTTTGTCACTACCATTGATCGGTGATGAAGTATCATACTATCAAATGTATTTATAATTCTGTATATTTTCTAAAAAATTGCATATCTATATACCGCCATATATAAACATACTGTATCAAAAAAAAATCATCGTACCAATGTACCAAAACCCCATACCCGTACCCATACCAAACCCAGCAACTTAGTTATTTAGTAACATATCAAGGTGCTCACACCCATCCTTTGAATGCACACATCCATACTACACACACATGAGGTACTGTCGTATTAATGGCATTCAACTTGAAGTCAGTTTTAACTTCCTGTTTAATATTTTTATATGTTGCCTGTCCATATATATATATATTAATTTGGCATACCCCAATAGCCGGACACCCAGACTTCCAAACTACCATGCACAACACCTGCACCAGCAAACCCTATATGTCTGGACACCCAGATTTCAGAACTACCTTACACAACACTTGCACCAGAAACCCTCTTAACCATGCTCTTTGAATATGTGCCACCAAGCCATCTCTTGGGCATTCTGTTCTACCAGTAAACACGCATACTTTATGAATCTGCGTGTCTTGTTCGTTGAGGACACTAATTACATTAGCTCTAGTTCTAAACTTAGAGTTAATACAAGTATGAAGTAAAATACAGATTATGCCTAGATCTAATATCACAGTTGAACCAATACAAGGATTACACAATCACGTGACACATTCTTTTATCACGTTTTCAATTAACAAAATGCTCAACTTTCAATGTATGGCCAACCAACCCTTTCATTGCAGGCCAGAGAAATGGGAGCAAATATTTGAAATAAAATCCAAAGACTTGCAAACCCAAGGCAGACATTAGTGAACAATTAACTAAATAGCTGATCTACAGAAAACAGAAAGATAGAACATAAGTCAAAGCAAAGGAATTATAAACCTTCCTACACAGGTTCCATCTGAAACAAATTACTAAAAGTATTAATTTTGTAATATTGGTTATTTTATATGAAATGCACAAAAGGTATAAAACCTTGAAAAAATTTAAGTTTCAGTAAGAGCAGATACTACCTGATAGGTACAGATCCTGCCCATGCAAACAAAACAGAAGACCATGTTAAGGGGTAATAAAAATGAACTGCAAGAACAAGGGATTGTTTGTGTGTGCATGTGAATGCAAACGTCTATAACAATAATAAAAAGATTGTTGTCCCTCATGACAATCGATGCAACTTCAATGACCAAACAAAAAAATACTACCAACGAGTGTTCATCAAAAAGAGGCTTTTCCTTAAAGAGACATGGTTGCGTAAAGAACATTAAATCGGTTATATTGTAGCATGTGCCAGGTAAGGGTAAGAACAGATTGACCAAAAATAAAACTTGTTCTTGATGCCTTGTAACAAACAATTGTGGTCAACTCAGAATAGGGAGTAAACAATTTTATATTAAATAACAAGGTAGTTACTTAAGATACTAGGCTCAGAACAAAATTGAGCACACATTCTCCATTTATGAGTTTCAGTACTAATGCTTAAATCAACATCCTTGAGACATCCCGATATCACACTTGTAAAATACCAGAACTTCCTCTAAAGATGAAACTTAAACTAGCACAATTAACTCCGACATTAACCTACGATAGCAGTTTCCACACTACTTGGAACTAAATGAAATGACCTAATATTTTTAATCACTGCTTAGGCTGACTTGCCAAGCTTTTCATTTTCTTTTCAAGTTGTTCATACGTTTCTCTCCTGCCCTCTTTAGAAAGAAGATCCTTCAACTTTGCCATGGTTTCAAAAGGTACCTGAATTCCTCTGTTAATTGATTCTTTGCAGTACTTCCGTGCTTCTGATACTCTTTTCAGATCACAAAACCCACCGATTATTGCAGAGGCACAATCTGCTTTAGGAGCAACACCCTTCAGTATCATCTGCCTCCACATTGTCACAGCCATCTCCGGATCATCCGCTTCAAAATACATCTTGATTGCCATGACATAATTTTCATACAAAGGATAGCACTCGTTCTTGGTCATCTCTCGGAAAATGCTTGAGGCCTCCTCTATCCTGCGCTTGCTGATAAGTGCCTCAAAAATAGTATTGTAGGTCTTGAAATTGGGGAACATGCCGTTGAAGACCATCTCATCCATCAGACGATAAGCAGAATCAAATTCATTAGCACTGCAAAACACATCAATCATTATATTATAAGTTCGTGTGTCAGGGACAATACCGCCCTGCCGCATCAACTCCCAGAAGCCATAGGCATTCTTTGTATCCCTGCGCTGACGGAGGCTATCAATCGCACTGCAAAAAAAAGCCAAGTCTGGGAAACACTTTCTACTCTTCATCACAGTCAAGAATTTTAAGGCCTCCTCTGCCTCCTGGCCATTGATGAGGGTGTTGAGGAAGGCATTGTAAGCCAAGGTGTTAGAGGGGTCCCATCCAATGCGGATGATCATCTCCCCGAAGGTGAGTCTGGCTTTCTTCACGTTCCCTTCCTTCTCCCACCCCTCCAGGAGTACTGCATAACTGTCAGCATCGGGCTTGATCTTGTCCTTACACCGATCCAAGCACTCCTGCGCCTTCGCCGTTTGACTGTACCTGCACATGGCACTCAAAAGACAGTTGATAGCAACGACATCCTGAGGGCACCCATACTTTTCAATTACGTCAAACGTCATGGTGGCCTCTTCAATCTTCCCCGCAACCACATAGCTCCCAAACACAGAAGAAAAGGTTTCCATGGACAGAAGCCCCTCCGTCTTCATGATCTTAATGCAGTCCCACATTGCATCGAACAGCTTATCCTTCCCCAACATATCCACCATTATATTCCACGTGTAGGGGGTGTGCTTTCTACCCTGGAGCTTCCAGCTTGCCCACTTGAAAAACCTGAGGGCATCCATACCGGCGCCATAGGACAATTTCAAAACCTCCTCCACGAACTCGTGCGTGACCTTAGGCTTGAGCTCTTCCAGGGCAGCTTCCAGACCCATGACAGGCGGATTCTTCAAAATCCCGCTTACGACTTTTTCTATCGACATGTTTGCGGGATACTGGGAGGGATTCGGGCCAGGCCGTTTGAGAGAAGTCGCCGGGGTTTGGACCTGAGACATCATATGAAGCTGAGAATTAGGGGTTGCCTGTGGATTTAACGAAGGGTTATAGAAACCGGGAAAGGAAGCGGCAGCCGTAGGAACATATGACTGCATATTTAAAGCAGTGGGGACTTCAGAAGCCTTCTGCCCTTTTTCAGCTGCATCCTCCTGCATTTTACTGGTCTCGGGATTACTAGGGTTTAAATCATTAGTTTTTGAATCATTAGGGTTTGAATCGTTAGGCTTTAGATTTCTTTTGCCTCCTCTTTTCCTCCTCTTTCCCATCGTTTAAAACCCCAAACCTCAAAACAATATGACTTAGAGAAAAGAGAAAAATACTTTTACCTGTTTCTATTTTCCGTCCTCCCGAAATCTTATTTGTGGGTGTCGAGCCTGAAACTGATCATACCGTGTGGCTTTCTAAGGGACGAACCTCTGTTAATGAAAAAATCTTCTTTTGTATTCTGTCGGCATCTGGAAGAGTTAATTGATTTTGATGCCAAGAAGAGGATTCCTGGATCTGCTTAAGACTAACGTCATATGCAAAATTTATATATAGGTGTAATTGTAAGTTTCCTCCACAAATGTTAGATTGGTTGGAGGGAGAAGGGCAGTTAATTTCATGACCAGTTAAGGGTTACATGGAATATTGTAAGATCTCTATTTTTTGAATTTAAGATTAATTTTTTTGTTATTAGTAATTATGGAATTTTTTGATCATTCAAAATTTTAAGAGTCACTGTATGGTCCCATGGGGGGCTTGGGCTTCTATTTTCATGGATCAAGCGGTCCCATGAAGAAAAAAAAATTGTGCTACGGGATTAATTAGAATATTTTTACAGAAAAATAGGAGCCCCTACCTTTTAGAAATGAATTTTTAGCGGGGGAAATTGAGGTGGGGCTAGAAATTGCTCCTACAACTTAGGAATTTTTTAGAAAGTTTTTCTACCACTTGTCTATCACTTAAAATTTTTAATTCCTAAAAAAAAAAAAATTGAGAGAATTTTTATTTATTTAATAATTTTTACCAAATATACTCTAGTTTGATCCTTAAATTTTGGAGCTCAAACTTTTAAGTTGAATTGCAAAATTGAATTCATGGGACCACTAGCCTTAAAATATTCCTAAAAAATCTAAGCAACACCCACTGAAATTTTTTAGGAAGCCCCCCTCCATGGGACCATACTCTAATTATGTGGTTTGTGAAATGTTTCATGAGTTGATTTTTTTTTTGGAAATGAAGATTTTATGATTTAATTGCAAATTATAATATTACAAGAAAAAGTTAAATTTATTTATGAGAGTTTATAATTTTTTAATATTATTTAATGTTATATGGTTTGAAAAAATTTATGCTAATAAGAGAAATTTATGAGTCTATTTTATATATGACCACTAAAATTTTGAGGATTAAAATGTAAGGGTGTCAGATTTTTACTAGCCATGTCCTTGGAGTAATTACATTTTTGGTATTGATCAAAGCTCTTAGTTGGTGAGGTTACATACAAAAAACTTGAACTATGCCTCAAAGAAATTTGAACATACTACCATAGATGCCTAAACTACGATATTTGTTACTACACCACATGTCCATATGTTTGAGGCAACTAATATAAAGGTAGAGTGAGGGAGGAGAGCCTTTGAAGCTTGCTTGTCATCTTACAAATCTTCTTTTATGTTTCCAAGTGCTAACAAATTTGTCTAGATGGTTTTAGTTGTGGACAATCTCAATTGTATTGATTTGTAGCAATTGGTTTCATTGCTTTGAGAGCTTTCCTTCATGGATTATCTTCTATAGAACTAAACAAAATTAATATCTAAATTCTTAACCAACCATCATACACATAAATTCTCTATCACCACCTACTAGTTGCCTTGATAAATTCACAATCCTTTACCCTATTATTTCAAAAACTAACTATTAGCACTTGACATAATTGTCATATATATTGGAGTCACCATTCCCTTTATTACTTTTGATGGATCATCTAATGGTTTAGCACGTATCTAAATGTTGTGTTAAGTCTACATTAGACTTAACCTCGTAGTTGTGAAAAAATGCACAAAAATCCTTTGATTGTTGCGTGCAATTACCTTTCCCCACTCCCCTCACCTTACACCCATTTCAAAAATTTATGCTCTTCTCCACCTCTTTCAATAATAATTTTAATATGTATTACCTACTCTTACATCATTATGTATTTGTTACCATCCAATAGCTTCCTAATGAACTTGTCAATACCTTTGCATATCATTGGAAAGTTATTAGTATCCAAGCCTGCCATAATTTTTTCAATGAAACCTTACCTTCATTTCATTTGTGCCCTCCAACCTACCCTTTAGCCCAAGGTTCCTACAATCTAACCCCCAACTCATGAGGATGTTAATACAACCATTCCATTTCCCATACACATTTCCACAGAGTCACCCTCTCTTCACATTCAACCTTCTAAGTCAATGTGACCCATCCACATCTCACCACCCACGTCTTCCCCTAGTAACTCAATACTAATTCAAAAAAAACCCATACCTCATTATCAAGATTCAAAAAAGTTGTCATCCTTATTCCATTAAGACATTTAGCACCCTACAAACTTATTTGGGGAGTTATTCTATCTTCTCTTTGGGAGGATTTACATGTATATGGACACCTTGTTGGGATTCATTTACTAAGACCCATTTTTTCACCCACTTCAGATTTGCTCAAGGGGGTTGTTAATGTATGTTTTATTTTTCTAATATAGATTTTTCCTAATTTTTTATTAAGATTACTTAGGTTAATAAAGTGGTATTAGTGTGAGTGGAATGAGTTGTTGACATCCTCAATGGGAGTTACACTTCTTATTTTTTGGTACTTATGGTGTTTTATCCTGATTGATCACATTTTCCACTTCCCCCCCCCCCAATCTCGCTTAGTCTATTTATACTCACTCTCTTAGCTTGTATTTTCATTTATGTGGATTCATTCTTTTTGATATCTATTAATGTTATTCTCCCTTTTAAATAATTTACATTCCTCTCATTATATTCTAACTATGTAAATCTATTTTGATCTTTGAACATTTATATTTGTAGTTTTTAAGTTTCTATTCCTTGCACTAGATCTTTGGTTATTTTGCAAATTTTAACAAATTCAACAACTTAATGTTCATCCTATCTAGTATGGTTCCACTTAACAACATTGAAAACATGAATAGGGATGTTGAAATCTTTCTTACATTGATTCAACTACCACTATTGAAAGTGAGAAGAAGGTTGCCTTTAAAAGTGATCAATCAAAAATTTAGAGTTAGATTCTAAAATAATATCAATATAATGTGTTAGATTTGCTTCAAAAGAGCTTGGTGAGTGACCATAGCCTCAAGAAAATATTAGAGCCAACAATAAGACTATCAAAAAGTTAGAACTTAACCATGCCCTTATGGTCATGGCAAACACCTCCCATAGTAGCATTTTTAGGATTGTCTTTTGAAGCTCCATCAACATTAATTTTAACCAAGCTCAGAGGAGAATGTTCTGATTTAGTAAATTGATCTTCAAGAGGGTTATTATTAGAAGAGGTGGAAAAGGGAGAACCACAACAATACCAAGTCTTATCAAAATTCTAAATTACCATAAATAACTTGCTTGATAATTTTGAATCCAAACTTGATACGTTTCTTTTAGATTGGCCATAGTTCTAACCCAAACATGATTGATATGCTTAGGAGTAACATTGAAAATTATTGATTGTGTTCCCATAATATATTTTAGTATATCATACCAAGAACAATATCATGTTATAAATTAGGGGCTTTTACCTTCAAATATGATTGCAATTGATTCACAAGAGAGTCTTGGACAAAATTATAAATGTTCCATGAAATTTCCATCATATCACACCATAGACGAAAAATGAAAGTGACAAAGAGATGGGCTAAAAGGTGATGTTTTTGATGAGCACAAACTTATACTGAGAGGGGGGTGAATTAGTATAAGACTATCTTTTACTTTTTCAAATTAACAACCATAGTAACTTCAAATGCACGACATCAACAAATAAGAACACAAGATTTACATGGAACCCATTTAGGAGAAAACAACAACAAAATATTACTTATATAAAATTCTCTTACAAACTTTGTAGGCACAAACCTAATGGAGACACTAATGCCTAACACTTGAGCACCAACTCAACAAGAGACACCGATCTCTTTCAATATGAGACACCAACCTCTCTAATATGAGACACCAACCTCAATATGAGGCACCAACCTCCAATTCAACAAAGTATTTTTCTTCTTGATAATTTTCCTTCAAAAATTTACCTTTGTAAAATCTTTATTATGTTATCTTCACACAAATTTGTTGGTGCATATATGATATATCTCTTTATCTTCCACACTCACTCTTCTCCATGTTCCACAAACCTCTTATATCTTCACCAATGTAGGTGACCTTATGAATGGATGTGATGCTTGACAGAGGAGGCAACACTTCATAGTTTTACATCTTTTCAAAGCACCTTTTAATACCAAACGTGGGCACTCCAAAAGGGGTCAACCCTATATAAAAAATAAATTTATTTAAATTTATTTTTTCCTTTTTGGGTGCTAGACACGGGTCAGCCCATATATTGATTTACTTATTATTTTTAATTTCCAAATTGGGTGCCACCATAAATGGGGTCAACCCATACATAAATAAAAATAATTTATATTTTTTAAAATCTCAATGAAGGTGCCAATCTTGATGAGGTTGACCAACCTGAATATGGATTTAACTTTATTTTATTGTTGCCTTGTGAGGAACCATTGGTGACCTTGGCCTTTATTCAATATCCTTTATTCAGAATATGAATGTATAAGAAAATTTGGGCTTAAATTATAGAAGACAAATAAAAAAATTTGCACATATAATTTATCATACTTCTATCACACTTCACATTGAACAAGATATTACAAATATATAAGATGAGTTATCTAACTCCTATAGCAACTCCACTAACTTCTCACAGTTAAATCTAGGTGGGTTGTTCAACCACCTTTATTCTCTCCCTCCTACTTTCACTCCTAAATCTCTATGTGGGTTGTATTAACAACTCGCTTACATTATTATTCTCACACATAATTACACTCATTATAATGTAATATTAAGTTGATTCTCAACAACTTAATATTAACTTACATAACTTTATTTTATAACACATGCTAATAAAGTTAACTCAAATACCCATGTGAACACTAATCCCTAACACCCCCCTTTAGTGTGAACATGGAGATAAAGTACATCACATTTACTAGAAACAAAATCATATGCCTATGCATACTTTTAGGTTTGCATATTGCTATATGGATCTTTCTACACATGATCACCTATATACAAAAACTTATCCCGCTTTCACTTCCAATGAACTTAGCACTGACTGACCACACTTTCAAGAAGTCTAGTAGTTAGAGGATCTCTATAGCTATTTGCTCTCCCATACAACTATTTACATCATCAATGATATCTACATTCTCCTCTTTTCGAACTTAGCAAAAGAATGTTTATAGTGTTTATTTTGCACAAAATGAAATGAAATAAAATACCACTAATACAAAAGACAACCTCACCATTAGTCGTTGACGAGAGGTATTGTTTAGTCTCCTTCCTCCAATGCCTCCAACCTCTATTTTGAATTTATCTAAAATAAATACTCTTCATCACTAGGACAATATAGTTCTCCATCTTTTACATATTCTTCCCAATTTATTTCTTCAGGCAAGTAAGCATTTTGATCTAGTTTAACATCTAGTAGATCTTGTGCCCTCTTCTTACAATTCAAAATTACATGTTCTACTTCATTATAATCATAACATTTGATTTTTCCTTTTGGAGGAACATGCTTTTATTTATACTTGCCCCTTTTTAGACATATAATACTTCTTTTGGTTTTGAGCATTCATTTTTCTCAAGTAGAGTAGATATTACTCCTTTAAGACTAATTTTTACCTTGTTTAATGTAAACACCATACTGGACATACTCTTAGGCATACTATTCGAAAGTATTCCTTTTGCATCATCATCCTTTACTTTTTCATTAATGTTAGCTAATTGATTTAGTAAGGAGTGAAACTTACTTATACATGATTTTCCATTTTTGTACCTTTGTCCATATTCAATGCCTATAATCTCTACTTTAATATCGTCTTGGCATTATCTACTTCAGACTCAAAAAGTTTGTTTAGTGACTCCCAAATCTCTTTTTATATATTTTGTGAAATTTGTGTGGTGTAGGTACGCTTTTGACAAGCCAAGTCCAATAGTCCCTAATGCTTTTTTATTTTTGATATTCCACTTAGCAAGTTTATTTACATTAGTTGGTGAGATTGAGTTTGATTTGACAACTTCCCATAGATCTTCTCTATCAGGTGTAACTGCATCTTTATTTTCCATGTATGAAAATATCTACCTTCAAATTTCTTAATTAAACTCAATTTATCCATGACTACCCCTTTAATCAAAATAAAATCAAAGGTGTTGAGTTCCACTGATAATGCACCTTGATTATAACACTTATATTGATATTATTGGGCTTACAATAATATATATTAAGTTATTTTTTGCAACAACTTAATATTAAATTATATAATTCCATGTCAAGAATGAGATTTTAAACGCTCTTTGATAGCATTGAACCTAAAAATTCCAAATAATGAATGATACCTTGCAATTGTAGACACTTAGCATTCAAACACAACAGTAAAACTCCATTTCTCACACCCAACAAATATCATGTCAATCTTATGCTGAATTTCTCACTAAATACTAATAATATTTTCAAATCATTTCTAGGTTTTGTTCTCCTCTTCACCAAATTTCTAGAATATTTTGAATTTTTGAATTTTGTTAAGAAATGACAAAATTATAATAGTTTTACTAAGAGTACTTTAGATTGATTTTTATAAAGAATTTTAATTTCAACGTAGCTCTTCTTCCATGGATTTGCCTCTACAATTGTAAAAAAGAACATCAAATTGCAACACCAAAATCTATAAATACTCTAATACCATATAAGAAAAATTGGGTATAAATTATAGAATCTAAATAACAAATTGCACACATGTAATATTATGCTTCTATCACACTATTGAACACATTGAAATGCTAAGAGGGGGTTGAATCAACATATACTAAATCTTAAACAATTCATTTTTGCAGATTAAACATCAAATCACATTAATTGAAAGAAGAGAATAAATGAAAGCATGCACTGCGCAAAGACACCAAGGTTTTACATGGAAAACTCAATGAGGGAAAAACCACAGTGAGAGTTAACTTGTAATAAATGAAGCTCACTGCTAACAAACCAAGGTGCACAACCTTAGGGAAAGATACAAGGACCTGTTGAGACTCACTATCTCAGATCAAGATACATGAAAATTATAATAAAAAACATGAGCATGAACTACTATAAAGAAGCATCCAACATATGTTGATGTTGTAGTCCCTTTTTCACACAATTACTCCATCATATTGACTTTGCACACTTCATATTCAACATACTGCTCAATCACATTTCACTTTCCTCAGTTAAATTCACAAATGAATTTGTTTTTTCTATAAATACCCTCCACAATAACTCAAAACCTCAATTAGGTCGGCTCCAAGATGGCCTTTAGATGAAATGTATGATACAACACAAGTCGGTTTCAAACATATACATTACAAAGATAAAATGAGTTGCAAATCAACACACGACATAACATGACCAAAAATTATTACAACACATCCCCCAAAGAAAAATTAATTAATCAGTATCAACTATAGATGAAGGAAATAAGACTGTCGACCCAAACAATGACAACACCACCAAAACTACCAATTGTTCAACTTTACACCACTAGGGAGGAACCAAAAGCATCAGGCAGACCAAGACATGACCAATGTATTTTGTAAGATGGGTAAAGATCAACAAACCTAGATTTTTGTGACAACCACAACACTTCTAAGCTAAAAACCCAATCTAAACAAGAGAATACAATCAAATATGAAGAACAAAAGCATTCAAGTTAGAAGCACTCCCCATATTTGAAGTTGAATAACTTCTCTTGTCTCTCCTAAATCTTTTTTTGCAAATATGCCCTCAAATCCAAGCTAACATGTGAAAATACCTACAAATAGTAAGCAAGAAAGTCAGAGATAAGTGGTTGTTAAATCAAAAAATGGAGGAGGGATTCTTTTATAGACAGCCATTCAAACGGACGGTCAAAATCGAGCTTCTAGAAATATTCCAAGATCGACAGATGAGAAGACATGCAACACAAAAGAGTGGATGTTACAAAATGAACGGTCAATATTAGAAATAACCCAGAGACGATCAATCGCTGAGATTCGAAAATGAGATAGTGGAGGAAGAAAATGGAGAAATAAATAATAAAATTATTTATTTAATGAAAAGGAATCTCTGGACAAGTGGAGGCATAAATAATTTTTCCAAATTATTTATTTCGAGGAAAAGGCAAGTGGGTATTTAATTAAAATAATTTATATAATTGTTTTAATTAAATAAGAGGAAATGGAAAAAGAGCATTAAATAATTAATTTAGATTAATTATTTAATAAAAGAGAAGCTTTGGGAGATAATTAAATAATTTTGACAATTATTTAACTATAAAGGAATTAAAAGATCAATGAATAGGTAGATAATTAATAATAATTATTTAACTATAGACGAATGTTGATAGGCAAATAATTAAATAAATGGTAATTTATTTAATTATTGAAGAAAGACGCATTAGCGACTCAATTAATTTATTTAATTGATCAAGATAGAATAAAGTTCGAGATATTTAATTAATACAGGAATGTGATCAAAAAAATAATTAAATAATTAAAATTATTTAATTATACGGAGACGAAGACCAAGACAGATGGTGTTTGCAAACTAAGACATTTTTCAATGTCTACATTTTGCCCCTCTTTGATATAATGCAGTTCATTATGTTGTGTCAAATAAATTTAGTCAAAAGATAACCCGGTGAAAGTAGGGTATAGGTATGCCCCCTCGAGAAAAATTGGAAAATTGTCCTGATAAGATAAATTGATCGCCAAGAGTTCAACAGTGAAGAATAATTGATTTTGGAGATCGTTAAGGGGGTCAAATTCAGGTTCGAAGTGACCAAATAGTGTGCCCAATACACATGGCAAGTCCAAACCCTGGCTTTCAAGCTATAAATAGGACCATGATTAAGAAAAATAGGTCATTTCATTTGTGCATTCCCAATTTAGAAAACTTAAGAGCTCTGAGTGAGAGAAGCTGAGGAAATGTCACATGTTCTAGATGTTGCACACAGAGGCTAGCACATCCGGACCTTCCATCGTCCTAAGGAAGTGCCCGCCTCGGTAAGTACAACAAACCCACTTTGTAATTTTTTTGATTTTCATGCATTTATGTAGGGATTTAATTTTGCTGGTAATTGTGTCGCATGACATGTGACACAATTGCGCTCGCGAGTGACATAAGTGAGAAGTGGTTTGCCGCAATTATCACATTGCAATGCAACTACTTAGGTCTAGGGTAGGGATGATTACGTTGCGACACATCTAAAGGTGCACCACAACTGACTTTATGAGTCACAAATGCGGTTGGAAATGATGCAATTGAAATATGGCGATGCAAGCATTGTACGAAATGATGCATGTGAAAATGAGCGACGTAATTGCAGTTACGAACCATAAGGAATTTATGTGACACATTTGACAAAATAGCAACATAATTGCCTGGTGAAAATTTTGCTCCAATTTAGGATAGGACTTGGTCAACTTAGGTCCAATAGGTCAAATGATGGTTTCAAATTAGTGTGATGACTTCAAGTTGTTCCACCTCCTATCTATACGTGGGAGTCATGACCAGATGTGTTTTGACTATGGGACTAACTGGATGATGTGGAGAAATAGGTGGTTATTAGATCTTGGATTGTTTTATGTTACCTATATGCCTGTTATCAGGGAAAATAAGGGCATGTTGACGGCACTAGTGGATCGGTGGCACTTCGAGACTTGCAGTTTTCATCTATCGATCAGGGAGGCGATGGTTACCTTGGAGGATGTGTACAAGATCTTGTGGTTGTCAATTCGTGGTGAGCGAGTCTGATATGATCCTATTTGAGGTCTATAGGCATTATATGATTATTATGATTGTAATGATTATTCAAAGCTTAGCATTCAGGGGTATGAGATCAGGTGGGAGACCTTTGCGGAGAGATATGACTGATATGACTGTGTGTTATGCACAGTGATTGCAAGGGTTATAATTCCAAATCGTAGGGATAATGGATTTTCGATGGGTTGGGGTGAGATGCTGGCAGGGATGGTCCAGGAGGATACGATGTATGCATGGGGACCATGCCTATTGGGCATGTTATACTTCCAACTACATGAAATTTCCTACAAAGGGGGACAAAGCCTAAGCTACGGGGTCACATTACTGATGATATGGGTGTGGGAGCACATAACAGTGTTCTAACCACCGGTGGTGTGACTGTTGGGGGCTAGTGCACCATATATATATATATATATATATCAGGGAGCGATCACTCAAACACATGTGGGTGACACAGGTTATTGGAGGCACGAGATTGACAACCTAGTTAGCTTTGTTTGGAGGCCCTACAAGGATTGCAATTTTTGGATAAGAGAGGATGATCATTTTCCATGGTGCTGACAACCCAGGTACCTTATTGGATGCATAATACATCTCAGCATATTATTTAGATGTATTTTCCAAAGCAAGTCAAACGACAGTTTAGGGAGAGACAAGGTATCCCTATAGGCACAACAGAGTTTGCACGGTCCTCTTAAGAGGTGCATCCATGGGGACAACAGATACATGTGACCACAACTGAGTAGGAGATTGATGCCCTACGGTCAATATAGTGGGGATGGAGAAGGGGAGAGGTAGATGCAAGGATGACTCTCGAGTATGATGCATGGTGGAAAATACATAGGCCATCACCTTATACAAATCTAGAGCAGTCAACACCTATAAAGCACAGAGGCAGGGGCCCGAGAGGCCGAAGAGGAGACAGGGTATGAAGGGGTGGAGGGAGAGGAGATAGAGGATGGGGAGATGGAGGAGGGGGAGATGATGGAGGGGAGGGTTGGGGAGGACGAGGAGGAGATCGATGTTGAAGGAGGAGTGGAGGATGACAAGCAGTGGGAAATTTATCACTGATCCAAGAGGAGGAGGAGGAGGATCAACCAGAGGTGAGGGCAGCAACGAAGATAAAAGTTGATGAGGGAGAGAAGCATGTAGAGATGCCAACTCTAGAGGTGGTACACTTAGAGGTAGAGATTGTGGAGGTGGAGGAGCATGTAGAGGAGAGATAGGAGAGGTAGAGAGAGTCCTCTGAGAGAGGATTGTCATGGGGATGGGTGAGGAGGAGGGGCTAGAGGAGGGTAGGGTCTGAGTGGAGGAGGGAAATGCAAAGCAGAGGATAGCTACCTTGTAGGCTCGGATACAGGCCCTAGAGGCCGAGTTGAGTACAATTACTATAGAGAGATGACCTTAAGGCTGAGAGAGACGCCCTACAGATCGAGAGGAACCTAGTTGTCATCAGCCGATAGTAGGCTGATCAAAGGATGATAGAGTTTACAACTACATACAAAGGGTCTATAGTTGATGTTTCTCGGGAGTACGCCAAGTCTAGTAGGGCGATGCAATATTATAGAGGCCTTTATGAGAGGGTGGTATAGCCAAAGAGGAGGGAGCCCACATTTCCATAGATTGAGAGTGGTTCACACGACAGGACACATAGCAGGACCCACAATAGGCACTCTCATAGTAGGTCAAAGAGCAGGGTGACATTAGCCCCGAGACGGTCCACTCCCTATGATAGGCCATTGACAGTAGAGCACAGGACTCCAAACACACCTCGATGAGAGGACAAGGAGGCACCAAGATCAGGAGAGCAAGGTAGGTCAGGCTAGAGCATATTTTGATATTGTGTATATGGACATTATATTTTGATTAGCGAGCCTGTGAGCTCCATTTTGATAGACATGACACATCTTGACATTGTACTTATGACACATATTTTGAGCGATATATGATATGATTTTTGGCAGTAGTTTATGATATGCAATCTTATGTGATGATGCCTTATGATTATGATTATGTTATTTTATGGATGTTCATGTTTTTATACTATGTATGCATTTTATATGATCATGTGATGGTTTAAAATGATGGATGATTATGCATTTACGATTATGTTATGAATGTTTATGCCTTTATGATATGTATGGATGATGAATGTAGTATGGATGACTTGATTTTATGAATGCAATTAATGTTGATGTAATGGGATGCCTATAGGTGATGCATGTGATGATTGAGAATGTTAAATGTAAATACAAAATGTGATGTACAATATGATATGCCATATTGTTATTAATGTGATGTGATGGATGGAAATGAACTATGATCATAATGTGAAATGTAATTTCATGACTGGTTATTTGTTGATGTTATGAAATGTTAATGCTATATGGATAATTTCTATGTTTTTTTTATTTTCTCATGCAAATGTAAATGGATTAATATGATGGTGATGCTTACTATAATGCTTCGTAACATAATTTTGTATGCTATATTTTTGTGTGTCACAGGACTCTATCAAGATGCAAATGGAAGAAATGTTAGCGCAAAAGAGATGGATGTTAGCATGGAAAAGGAAAGGAAGATGGAATGTTAGACTGGAAATGACAAAGGGAAGCCTCAGTCTTTTATATTTGTCATCATTGGGAGACAAAAATTGTCACAAATGGAGCAAAAACACCATGGTATGATGTAGACCAAGGTGTGCAAGGTGACCATTTGTGAGAGACAAGCAATCAAAAGACAAAGCCAAAATACAAGGAATGCCTCGGCTCATACTAAGGACCCAATTACCCCAGATTTTTTTGCTAAGACAAACCATAAAAAAAAGCAAAGAAAAGAGATCATGATCCATCATCGCTCCTCTAAATCCTTTGGTAGGACATCCTCAAGGTAGCTAGTAACATGACCCAGAACCAATCAAAAATATAAGACAAGCATGGACCAACAAAGTATTTGCCAATAGTATTGATAAGATTGATTAATTAGGTTGATTAGGTTGACCAAGATGACTGAGATGGCCAAATGATTGACTGCTTGATCGAAGGTGATTGATAAGTTGACAAAGTTTGATTGACCGATTTGATCGATTGTGCCTGGTTTTAGGAAAGAAGCATCCTGTATAAGGCAAGATTAATTGACCAAAGTGACAAGATTGATTGTTTTGATAAAGTGTGATTGATATGATTGACCGATGTGACAATGCCTAATTTCAAGAAAGACATATCCTGTTTAAGGCAAGGAACACATATGATAAAGTTGACCGTGTGACCATTTGTTGATAAAGCACCTAGTTGTAAAAAAGAGATACCCTGCTTAAGGTGAATGACAAGATCAAATACAATGTCTAATCTCAGGAAGGATGCATCCTGATAAAAGACAAGTGATAAGATCGAATGAGACAAATGACATAATGCCCCATTTTGATATAATACCAATGACTTGATAATGATGACAATTAGGTAATTGATTGATTGAAGATCAAATATTTGTTGGTTATGTTTGCTCATGATTTGGTTTGAATGATGATTGCTTGCAGACAAAGAACAAAACTAGACCCGACAAACCCTAAAGGACTGACCTAGGGCCTCAGGGGCTCATCAATTGATGGGCCTTGTCTATATTATACACGTAGAGACCTCATAGTTCGACATGACTTGACCTTATTTTATTTGAAAAAAGATTGAGCTATGATTTGATTTGGGAAGACCTAAAAGGACTGGCCTAATGTCTCAGGGGGCCATTAAAGATGAGCCTTGACTAGATAGCAAATGCACGAAGAAAATGTAGTTCAACCATTCTAACATAGACTGACTCAGAATCAGACTCAAACTAACTCTGATTCTGTTTTTATATTTTTGAAGCTTTTGGATTTTGAAGGTTTTCTTGATTTTTTTGGATTTTGAGGGTTTTATGATTTTTTGGATTTTTGATGTTTTATGATTTGTTTGAATTTTTTATGTTTGGATTTTGAAGGTTTTATGTTTTTTTTTGGATTTTTGATGTTTTATGATTTTTTTGGATTTTTGATGATTTTGTGATTTTTTGGGATTTTGATGGTATTATGATTTGTTTTAATTTTTGATGATTTTATGATTTTTTATTTTTATTTTGATGTTTTAAAAGGATAATACCATGTGTCGAATCCCATGAAGACATAAGTCAAGGAATTGCCCCTATTAAGGTACAAGACCAATTTATTATGGGCAAGGGGGAAGTGGCAGACGAATGCAAAGTGTGATCACGCAAGCAAAGGATACTAAATGTTAGTGATTCTCAAGCCATGGAAAGGATGACAAAGGTTTATTATGGATGAGTGACATGTACAAAAGGATGAGTGGAAGATGGAAGACCGGGTGGAGTGATAGTAGATGGAGGAGCATAGATTGACTACACATGGCACTTGTTTGCTAGGTTTTCACCATGGAACTTATCCAAAGCGCAACCGAAGTGGTTTTCACCTTTGGACGAATTATTTCTCTTTACCATGTTTTTGTTTATTTTCATTTTTTATTTTTATTTTTGTCACCAAGATGCCTGTTTGCTAGGTTTTCATCAAGGTGACATTTTTTTTTGACTTTTTAAAGGGATACTCTGAGAATTAAGTGTAGTACTTGTGAAGGTGCATGTTATTGATAGGTTCAGGAAATGGTTCACCTTCAAGAGTAGAGATATGATAAGCGTTGAATCCATAAGTTATTGTGATGATATAAGGGCCTAACCAATTAGGTTTAAACTTTTCGAGCTTTTTGTAAGGAAAGTGGTGGTGCGGAAACACCTTCCCAATGCAAAATCCTCATGAAAGAAGTGCAAAAAAAACTTCATTTACCAAGTTACATCCATTTGAGATACACATTCATAGAATAAAAGAATAGATAAATTATCACACAGAGATAACACCAGATTAACATGGGAAAACCCTTATGGGAGAATAACCCACACACCAAGTAAAGCCACTTTGTATTACAGTAAATAGATTAAATACAAAGATACATATTTCACTCTTAGATGTTAACTCACAACAGTAATACAATCCCTTAGTTGACCTCACATGTAGATTACAGTTCTCCAAGCTCACGCACTATTACAATGCTCGTAAAATCATACAATATAGCGATGCTCAACCACCATTAGGTTTTCATTAATTTCACTGACAAGCTTCCTTCATCTTGGGCCACACACACTGCCATCCAACACGCATCAAGCCACTCAACAATTAATTTAGTTTCAGATAATATTACAAGATTTGCTCTTTGTCAACCCCCGAGTCAAATCATGCATTAAATACAAATATATCGCTATCAAGAAATACAACTTTTGATCCAATGATCATTGATTCACAACACTGATGTAGAATCAATGAATTAATTTGTGCAATGTGTCGACACAACACTTTTCCACCGCTTTTGACTATCATACCATTAAGGTTCACCAAATTGACCATCACCAACCGTTGATCAAACCGACAAGTGTCAATTGCTCAACAATTTCGTGCACTTCATAAAAGTCCACCGGTCTTCACCACAAAGGAGCCCAAAATAAATGTGCATCACTGGATTAGATCCAATCGTGACTGTTGATCAACATCAAATTGATCATCATCACGTGGTTCCCACCATCCACGCGATGTCCATATCACTTTTGTACAGCTGACGTCACCATCCACACAGACCGATCTTGCCATCCATCGGTTATGTCACTGAAAAACCAAACTTCACAACCTCAACATCAAAGGTTATGACTTGCTCAAAACCCGTGACATGTCGATAACGAGGTTGCCAAGTCGAGAGAAAACTAAACTTTAGAACCTCCAATCAGAGGTTAGGAATTTCTAGAAACTCGTGACATATTGATTTCTATGTCACCAAGTCGGGAGAAACCTGAACTTCACAACCTCCATCAAAGGTTAGAAAAATCCTAAAACTCGCGACATGCCCACGATGTCTTGATTAGAGGTAAAAAATGGGTTTTGAAGGGGCCCGAAACCTTTTACACAAAAAAACAACTGAACCAAAAGATACAATCAACTAGAACATATCAGCCCAACCATAATAAAATGACAGCAAAAAGTTAGCAAAAAAGGAGGACCCCACCCAACAACATTACATATTCTTCAGGGTAACGACAACCTCCACATCACACACTGCATTCTTCAGGCCCTCATCACCAGCAACAGACAAATATTTAGCAGGTGCACCTACCTGAGCTTTGGTCTTGTTACGGGTCCTAGTCCTAGGCCCACCTGATTTTACCTCACTAATCAAAACATTACCCTTCTCACCAAGCACCTCCCCTTCCATCAACGTGCCATCAACACTAGTATCCTCAGCCTCCTTGCCAATTTTGACACTATCCACAGAAGAAGCAACACCAACTGATTCATCATTGAACCCAGATTTATTCCCCTCCTTACCTTTATCCATATTAGCATATATCCTTTCAATGTGATTTTCCAAGGTGAGGACTCTTCCTTCAAGATTATGCTTCATCAGAAGCGTTTCCTCCACCACAATTTTCAAGGAATACATCATATCATCAATATGATCTTGAATAGGAGAATCATCTACTTTGCTCATCACACCACACACTCTCATATTTGTCATATTGAGTTCATGGAAAATCCATTTAAAAAGCTTATAAAAAATAATGGAGCCCTCTTTGGCAGCTCCCAAAACATCAACAATATTCTCTTTATCAATATTACAAACATCCTTACAATCATCATCCGCCTCATGTGAGGAGCTAACCTTGTCCACACCCACAACAACACCCTTTCCCTTATCATCAGCAATCGACATCTTGATTTTATGAATGGACTCCACAATCTCCGCAACAACCGCCTTCCTTTTCATCTACCTATCAGGGTCCACCATAGGAGAATCCTCAGCATCGTGCCCCACCTCAGCCTGTTAGAACCCCTAATTTTCCATTAAAATTCTAAGGGTTTTTTCCCATTTGAACCCATTCATTTGCTATCTTTTCCATTAAAAAATCATTTTTTCCATTCATAAACTCCTTATACCTTATACCACTGCTATATTCAGCTCTTTTATAGCTTTCACCGCTTTACCACGGCTTCCCATAGACTAGCTTGTGGAATAGAGGTGGAGGTTAAGAACAATCATGCAGACGGTTACCGCGCAATCGCGAACGGTCAGAGAAGTGACTGTGATGGCACGATGGACAAAGGCTATCGCTGGAGGTCATCACAGTGACCGCGATCATGTGGTGAACAAGGAGGCGATGGTGAGATAGCGGCGAGGTTGGCAGTCAAGATGGTTACCATGAAACCGCTAGGGGTTAAAAAGGAGACCGTGGTAGCGCGGGGATAGCAGTTAATGTCAGCCACCGCGGTACCCTTGATAGTTAAAGCAATGACCACGATGATGCGGTGGCGGTTGGCATAGAAAGATGATAGTTAGTGTTAGACACCACCATACTGCCAGGAGAAGAAATGAAACTCGCTATTGAGCGGTAGAAAGAGAAGGTCGTGGAGAAGTCAAACACCACCACACCGCAGGAGGACATAATGTTGACCTCGGTAGAACGGTAAACATTAAAGAAGATGTGGAGAAAAGAAATAAAAGACATGTAGACTATAGTTTAAAATATTTAATTTGCTGATAAGGCAACTTAATTAAATATTTTAGTTTATGTCAATGAATTCAAATGGTTTTACCCGAAGTAATGAAGGGTCACGACCCTTGAGATTTATTGTATAAATATTTCAGAAAATTACTTAGACAGGGGGTTAGAGGTGGTAGTAGTAGTTAGATTTTTTCAGAAAATAAAATCTGGGGGAATGCAAATAATGTACAGACTTTCTTGAAGCAAATCAATGGAGATAATGTATTTAACTGGTGAAGTCCTTTTTTTATGTTTAGTTGTTGTGGTGTAATAATGCATATTTTTTATCTGGTTGTCTCTAGTTTGAAGTCCTTTTATCATTTAAATCAATATATCAAGTATATTTCTGATTTGTCAAAATGTGTTCTCATTTTGTGTGATTTAATTAATTGGTGTCTGCAAGTCAGAATTAAATTATTTTGAATAATTCACAGTGATTTAAGGATTTCTTTTGGATAGTTAAAGAAGAACCTAGTAAGAAAATATTCTAGCATAATTTATGCAATCCATAAATTTAGTGAAGTTTTATGCTAGTCATAGAATCTCATTTTTTAATGGTGCCTAGCAACTCGAGTTAAGCCAGAGAAGGAAACACATATTATTCTTAATTTTTTACTCCATTGCTCATGTGGATAGAAGGCAGTGATCTATCACAACCCAGAGAACAGATTTAAGATAAATAAAATTTTCAAATCCTTTCTTTTGTGCAATAGGAGTAGGTGTAGTGATTTTATCTATCCACTTCCATTTGCCATTGTGGGTAGATAGTTTAAACAGGAAATACATTTCAAAATCTGCATCATTCACATAGGTACACCCGCCTAGTTCTAGCAGAGCCTAAAGAGAAGAAGGTACAATTACATCAGTTGGCCTTGTACGTTGGCCAAAAGCGTTGTGAGAGCTTGGCAACCTCTCGTGGTTCAAACTTTCATTTTTAAGACCCAACAGTTTGGCAACTCCGCTGGGGACTATACTCAGGAAAGTTTTTTCAGTCTATCCATTTATAGAGTCAACAAAGTTTTACATTTTTTTGGAGATTCCGCTAGGGCAAACCAAATCAGTATCAAAATCCTTTTCATTTTCCTAGTTTTGGGAAAAGTAGGTGGCGACTCTGTTTCAATTTGATAAATAATGCATAGATATTATGGAACAGTAACACTTGGTCAATTTTCTTGTCAAGATGGCAAAAGAAGTGTGGAGGCAACAGTCAATAAGAGAGTTAAAGGAATTGAAACAACAAAGGCTGCAATTAGACCAAAAAATGCTACGATTGAATCAAGGATTGCTACAATTGGGAGTTAAACGTGTCTCAGATACATCTGAATACACAAATGCTAGTAGATCTTGGACACCACAAGTGCCACCTGAGAACTTCGACAATGAAGGTAATATGCTCTATTCACAATAGAAAATTTATGCATCTCAGTCATCACATCAAATGAATATTTATCCTGTCCTTCCTAGACAAAGATTTGTAAGCTATCAGAATCAACAACTTGAGGAGGAGGATGAATATGCACATACTCAAAGCCAAGACCCCATCATAGAATCATAATGTAGAGTTTCTCCCTTAGATTCATTTTTTGACATAAAGAGATATAAGGGAGAAGATGTAAACTCTCTATACAACAGGATGATAGACATTTGTATACAATTACCTCCTCATTGTAGGCCTACAAGACCCACATTTTTTGCAAAATTTCTAAGAGCATTAGAGCCTGAATCAGTTTATTGGTCAGAGTCATCAAAGCAGTGTGCCTTTGATGTAGTGAATAAACTTATTGATTCCATACTTGGGACAAGGTATATGGATATTGGAAACAATAAATCTAATAGTGATATCATGGATGATCAAACAATGCAACAAACAAAGGAAGCATGTGCTACTGGGATTTCTAATGACAATTTATCAGATTTGGAAGATGGTGATGATATGGAGGATCAATCATACATCTTGGATGAGGACTACGATGATCAATACCATGGTGACACAATTAATCATGAAGAAGAATTCATGGGAGAAAGTTCTTATGAGGGCAAAGATGATGAAAATATAGCAAAAAATCTGGAAGAAACATGTTCACTCAACAGTGAGCAGGTTTCAGATTTATTAACTCTTGAATACCAGAGATGTGCACATAAAGATGATTCTAAAGTTTTGGATCCAGCATACATTTGCTTTGACAGTGAGAGTACTATGTGTAATGATTCATATGATTCCATGTGCATTTCTCAGAGTGGTGAAGAGATCTTTGAAGCTGATCAAGAATCCATTTATGTCCAAGAAGAGGTATGTGACTTGAATAATTTTTGTCTACAAGAGAAAGATGTTGGTTTGCATGTTATTGATGATGAGTGTTCAACATTTGTTGATTCAAGTATGTATAAGGATGACTGTATAGATCAAAAATATGTGTCAATACCAATTGGTGGCAAGAAAGGATTGGAAAGTATTTTTGATTTGATTGTTCCAGAAGATGTTGATGAGACAGGATTTTTAGATTCCCATGAGAAGCATTCATATTTTCAAGTCCCAATACAACTGCAAGATCATTCAATAGTATATGATAATGAGCAAGATTATGAATGTCCCATTGAATTCGGATACACTTTGTATGTTGAAGGTGATAAAGACTTGTCATATGATGATAGGAATTATGAATTGCAGAGTGGTGAAAGGAACATGAGTCAAGCTAAATACAATGATTTTCTAAAAGTTTTCAATGACAGTGCATGTAACAGGGCAGTTGGAATGGACAATTTCAAAAGGAACCTGATGAGCTCAAATCAGAATAAAGTCTATGACAGAGGAAAGTGCAGGCTTTTCTTTTGGGTGGCCTTGGGCCCCTTTATGGTTTAAAGTTTTAAACCATAACAGACACATAGTATTAAGGATTGCCCATGCATGGACAATTCCTAACAAACCTCTTTAAACATTATTTTCCATGCACAGTAGTTTAGGAATTTTTGAAGGGTCTGGCTTGCCAGTACATGGACATTCTCATAAATTCTCTTATTGAAAACATTTGTTTCCTTTCCATGTACAGTAGTGTAGGGTCATTTCCATTTTCCACCTTCCATTTTCCATCTTCCTCACCTTTTCATTCCCTCCATCTTTCGTTGCCTTCATTTTTCATATCTTTTCCTATCTTGGTCTGCTCTCCCAATAAATTATGGATTCTTGTAGTGATTTGCAAAATCACTCATCCCCAACAGGAGCCACTGTTAGAACCCAAATTTTCCATCAAAATTCTAAGGGTTTTTTCCCATTTGAACCCATTCATTTGCTATCTTTTCCATTAAAAAATCATTTTTTCCATTCATAAACTCCTTATACCTTATACTGTTGCTATATTCAGCTCTTTTATGGCTTTCACTACTTTACCGCGGCTTCCCACAAAGTAGCCTGCGGTATAGAGGTGGTGGTTAAGAACAGTCATGCAGACGATTACCACGCAACCGTAGATAGTCAGAGAAGAGACTGCAGTGGCATGGTGGACAGAGGCAAGCAAATGAAGTCGCGGTGGACAGAGGCTACTGCGGTACCGCTAACAGTTAAAGCAATGACCACGGTGATGCGGTCGCAGTTGGCGTAGAAAGATGATAGTTAGTGTTGGACACCGCCATACCGCTAGGAGTAGAAATGAAACCCGCAATTGAGCGGTAGAAAGAGAAGGTCGTGGAGAAGTCAAACACCACCACACTGCAGGAGGACATAATGTTGACTGTGGTAGAGCGGTAAACATAAAAGAAGATGTGGAGAAAATAAATAAAAGACATGCAGACTATAGTTTAAAATATTTAATTTTCTGATAAGGCAACTTAATTAAATATTTTAGTTTTTGTCAATGAATTCAAATGGTTTTACTCGAAGTAATGAAGGGTCATGACCCTTGAGATTTATTGTATAAATATTTCGAAAAATCAGTTAGACAGGGGGTTAGAGGTGGTAGTAGTAGTTAGATTTTTTTAGAAAATAAAATCTGGGGGAATGCAGATAATGTACATAATTTCTTGAAGCAAATCAATGGAGATAATGTATTTAACTGGTGAAGTCCTTTTTTGATGTTTAGTTGTTGTGGTGTAATAATGCATATTTTTTATCTGGTTGTCTCCAGCTTGAGGTCCTTTTATCATTTAAATCAGTATATCAAGTATATTTCTGATTTGTCAAAATGTGTTCTCATTTTGTGTGATTTAATTAATTGGTGTCTGCAAGTCAGAATTAAATTATTTTGAATAAGTCACAGTGATTTAAGGATTTCTTTTGGATAGTTAAAGAAGAACCTAGTAAGAAAATATTCCAACATAATTTATGCAAGCCATAAATTTAGTGAAGTTTTATGCTAGTCATAGAATCTCATTTTTTAATGGTGCCTAGCAACTCGAGTTAAGCCAAAGAAGGAAACACATATTATTCTTAATTTTTTACTCCATTGCCCATGTGGATAGAAGGCACTGATCTATCACAACCCAGAGAACATATTTCATATAAAATAACATTTTCAAATCCTTTCTTTTGTGCAGTAGGAGTAGGTGTAGTGATTTTATCTATCCACTTCCATTTGCCATTGTGGGTAGATAGTTTAAACAGGAAATACATTTCAAAATCTGCATCATTCACATAGGTACACCCGCCTAGTTCTAACAGAGCCTAAAGAGAAGAAGGTACAATTACATCAGTTGGCCTTGTACATTGGCCAAAAGCGTTGTGAGAGCTTGGCAACCTCTCATGGTTCAAACCTGTGTTTTTGAGACCCAACACAACCACAGTCTTCTTATCCTTTTGTAAATCCCTAACCTCTCCCGGAGAAACCACAACATCTTGTTCGCTAACAATTTTAAGTGGAGAATCCAACTCCAACATTTTACTTGCAGACCTCACCACCTTCTTCTTACTACTTCCCATGATCAACTCCCTTTTTTCCAGAGCAGGGGGAGGCGAAGACACCTCACCAGCCGTATCCTTCTTCTCTTTTCTACTACAACTCAACATTTCATCAGCCAACTCCTCACTACAAGTTTCATACCCTGATTTGGGCTCGACTCCTCATTCTTAAACTTCCCCAGAGCATGGGACAACTTATCCACATCCATGGTTGCCAAAGAGTCCGACACAAAATCAACATCATCCTCCAATGCTGACTCTTTTTGCATAATGAGCTTCCTCTTTTTCCTTTTTTCTTGGCCAACTCCTCCTTAGAGACCGTCTCATAACCCTCCTCTTGCTTTTTCTGTGCATCCTTAGGGGTGGAAAGTGGCTTAACCAGCTCAAAAGCTTTGGCATAGTAAAAAATTAAGAGGATCAACCCCACATGAAGAACAAGGTTCTTCGAGTTTCTCTTGTGATCCGTAATGCTAGCATCTAAAGAGGCCAAAAGGTAAAAGGGAAAGGAAATCCTTTTCTTATGTCGAAAGTGGTTAAGTAAAACAAAGTGATAAGAATTTACTATTGAATATTGGTCTTCAAAGGAAATGAATCGCAAAATCTCCTTTGCCACATCCCCCCACAGTGCCTTGATAAATTTCCTTTGATATCCCCCACTCCTCGTCGCACGAAGGTCCTGAGCTTCATCTCTTTTAAAGAAGATTTTCATGGCATTCTATGATTCCTTTTTATCTCTAAATAACTTTATACCTTCCATAGACAAACTAGTAATTTGACTTATGAGGTCTTCGTTAACATCAAACTCTGTACCTCCAAGTTTTAGAACCCTATTATTCCTTTTTTTTGGCAAAAAGAGCAATCATTTGAGGGTTATTACCATGAAGCCTCTCAAGATAAGGCATCAACCCTCCCTTATCAAAAAAAATTCAGACCTTTGGTTTCTTCTTTACGTCACATGAGAATGGCTCTACACTTTTTCTATCTCTGCCCATGGATGTCAAACTAACAAAGTCAAGAACTTTCTAAACTTAAAAAAAATGAAGATACTTCTCAAGAAAGCATTAATAAGAATGCCCACAATCCGTGTGAGGAAGAAGACGTGGTAGAGGTGATTAATTATCCTTGTAATCTGCTCCCCACAAATATCACCCTTAGTACCATCAAATCTAGTCAAATCCTGTTTACCACTCCTCCATATCATAACCTTCCACGTGAAGAAAAACATGCACACCCAAAGCCTTAATAAATCATTAATCACCTTAGATTTGGGCATCATCATTAATAGTAGTAATAGATTCTATCGGTAGAGGATCATTCGACCCCCACTCCTTAGCCCCTCTAACTCCCAGATTAGCAAAAATATCAACAAGACCATTTCCCCCTCTCAAAATATGAGAGATATATTAATCATCAAAAGATTTAAGGATCTCAATGGAATCTCTAATCAGATTTTCAATAGTCCAAGAGGAGGTAGCACAATTTTTCAAATTGTTAATGATATTGAGAGAATCCCCCTCAAGCCAAAATTTCTTGAAGCCTTTATTTTGAGCCAATTTGTGTCCATGATAGGCAGCAACTGCTTTTGCATAGTGGTTTGTCTGGGTTCCCAAAGGGAGCACCACAGCATAAATGAGCCTACCATTAGAATTTCTAATCACTCCCCAACAACCACTAGGTCTCAGATTTCCTTTAGCCACTCCATCAAAGTTAACCTTTACCCAACCATCTGGAGGAGCTTTCCAAGCAAAATTCTCTCTAGAAGCTTTCCCTTTAGTAACCGGGAGGGAAATATCATAGGGAAACTTCCACTTTTGTGTAATAGACATATCATATTGACTCGACATGATCTTCTGCCCATTATGAAAAGAAATCCCAGCCATAAAATTTTCTTTAATAGCTACGTAGATTTTATATGCCACAGAGATAGCAGGGAGAGTAGAGTTCCTAAAAATCCTGTTATTACATTCAAGCCACAAACCCCAAGCAATATGAGGCACAAAGAGAGACCACAAAACTTGCAGAGTAGGTTTAGAAGTAGGGCTAATCCATTGACCATAGGTCCTTAATCAAAGCAGGGAACACCCAAACATTAGAACCTTGATGCCCACAATGTCACCAAGTTGGGAGAAGCCCAAACTTTAGAACCTTCATCGGAGGTTAGGAATTTTCCAAAACCCACAACATGGCGACAACCCAAGGAAGCTCAGTGTTGCCAAGTTAGAAACTTTTGAAGCTCCACGACTTAGGTTTCAAGGTTCTAAAATCTGGCAATAGTCTGACAATGAAGGCCAACCAAAGGGAAAAGAATGCCAAGTCTTTAGGAAAGGTTCAAGCTAGCAAGTTGAGGCATATTTTCCCAACACTTTTTTCTTGATTTATCAAATTCTTCGGATTCTCTTTCAGGACTAAGTCACCAATGTCAAAACTTTGAGGTCGAACCTTCTTATTGTAGTTGCATCGAAGGTGTTTTTGATATGCTTGAAAATGTGTGAAAGCATGATGTCTCTTTTCATCTAGTAACTCTAGCTCATGTAGATGGGATACATGATATTCTTTCTAATCAATCAATCCTTGCATAGATACATGTAGGGATGGTAAATTGACCTCAATAGGAAGTATTGCTTCAAATCCAAAGACAAGGGAATATGAAGTGGCTCTTGTATAGGGAAAACTTTAAGAAACCCCCCCTCGGCGAAGGTGTAAAATCTTGGCGAATCTTGTATACTTCCCGATAAAAATATTAATTTTATTGGCGAATTTTTTCATTTTTCAAGAAAAAAAACCCAATTGGCGAATCTTTTATAATTGCTAGAAGTCTATGAAAAATCGTGGTGAATTGCAATTTTTTTAAAACGAATAAAATATTTTTCATTAGCGATTAAAACCTTTTTTTAAACCCAAAACAAAAAAAAATCGTTTGCGAATTAACCCTGTTTTCAAAACAGAAAAAAAATGTTGGCGAATAAAACCATTTTTCAAAGAAAAAAATATATTTTCATTGGCAAATTAAACATAATCTCAACCTAATAAAAAATTTCACTGGCGAAATAAACAGATATGCCAATAAAAAATTAGTGTGGTTGGCGAAAATATCAAATTTCGAGACATATTTTTTGTACATTCAAATTCCTTCATAAAGAGTCTAGAATGCAAACGATGTCAACATATTTATTATTTATGAAGCAAGATGTTAGTGCAAATTAATATAATCTATGACCGTTCAATGAATTTTTGATGAACGGATGTAGTTGCATTCTAGAAGTAAATCTCTGAAGCACCAGGCTTGTGAATTGAAACCTCTGAAATAACACTAGAACCGTTAGATTTCGAGAAATCAATGGTTGAGATTGTATTAATTATTAAATCATTTAGTTATAACAACCAAAATAATATTAAGGAACAATCAAAATCGTCGAAGGAACTATAGCAAGGTGCGAAATATTAAAGAACTAGTGTTATTGAATCACTGATAAAAAATGGTGCGAAATATTAAGGAAATACTAAAGGAGCCTCTTAAGCACATGTTTTTTTTATAGTTAAATAGTTGTTATATGGGGCAGCACCCTGTATTAATCAAAAAGAGTTTGTACATTCCTTCATTTCCAAAAAATATTAAAGACCCAAATATTTAACGGACTGACATGGACACTTATACGGAGTACAGATTACAAACAAACCATCACAAACCAAAATGACCTTCCATAGAGACCAGATTATGCATTGCTATATCCAACCTTGTTGGTCTTCTTGGCTTTGATTGCATTCAAAATCATCGGGAAATCACCATCGTAGGCACTATGGGCAGGATGGTTTGCTCATTCCTTCCAGCTCCTAGT
The DNA here is from genome assembly GCA_007115665.2 of Sequoiadendron giganteum. NCBI lineage: Eukaryota > Viridiplantae > Streptophyta > Pinopsida > Cupressales > Cupressaceae > Sequoiadendron > Sequoiadendron giganteum. The sequence goes on along the minus strand of CM021104.1, from coordinate 560,019,290 downwards.
GTCATTCGCTACCCATTCTTCACCAGTGCCCAGCTCCCAATCCTCCTTGTCTGAAGACCAACTTTACCAGACGAGAGCTTCGACCACCACAAATTCCTTCACCCAACCCTTCAGCCAGTCTTTGAGAATGTCAGCCGCACGTAGAAGAAATTCAATACACCTGACAATATCCCCCCATCGGTTTTTGAGAGTTGCATGGTCCAACAAGCGCACCAGGGAAAACTTTGGTATCGAGCATTCATTCCCATGAGCCTTGTAGTAGTGTAGTGACATAGGGGTCATGAAATTATTGTCGATGTTGTCCAGTGCCTCATTGATATTTTCCAACATAGAGTGTTGAAAAATCATTTGGCATAGCTTCTTCCCCTAAGCTTTCGAGACATCCATGTACACGAGTATTGCCAGAAATATGGCGGGTATTTATGAATTCCCTCTGAGCTTGTGGGTAGCCAACAGAAATTCTGGGCCCAAAACACCCTTCACCACCTAGAGGACTAGTGGGTGCTTAGACACCATTATCCCTTCCAGTCGTTTCTCAGTGATTTCACCATGAAAAGTGTTCTACTGCTTCATGGAATTCAAAAACAAAGGAGTCTCCATTGCCCCTTAGTGTTTCTCATGAGCGCTAAACCAATTTGAGAAAAATTAGCACAACAACCCCTATTTGTAGTAAAATCTCCTGCAACCTTATGGAAACCACACCAAGATTCAAGTGGTGAATTAAATGTTTGTTTTAAAAGAGGGACCACCTAGGAAGAACATTTTACACAAAGGATGTATAGGCCAAACAAGGCTGAATTATCAACCTTATAAAATAATTTATAATAGTGTGAAGGATATTCCATATTTGTAGCCAGATTTCAGTGCAAATCAATCTAACCACGACCGTTCGATGAATTTTCGATGGATGGTTGTAGTTGCATTCCAGAAGTAAATCTCTGAAGCACTAGACTTGTGAATTGAAACCTCTGGAATAACACTAGAACCGTTAGATGCAGACATGTGGCAGGATCAAGGCTCATCGCTCATCACTCATTTTGTCTTTTCAATGCCTCAACGTTGTACATTTCATTTAATTGAAATTCTCAATCTTTTTGAAGAAAGTGTGGTTGTTGTACTAGTAGTGTTGGTAGTGGCGGCGATTAATGCCATATGTGATAGGAACATTTGAAGCAATTTATTGGACAACTCATATCCATAATGAAACAAGATTTGTAATGATTTCATATCATTTGAGTGTCACTGGTGATTTTGATAGCTTGTCAGCTTGAGGTACAGTTTGTGTGTAGCCAAACATCAATCAAATTAAACATTTTAATTATACACGAATCACGATTATCATTATACCCAGGCTTGTAGCGGCACTGGTCACCCATAAATAGGGATAGTGAATAGTGGATAGTATCATAAGGGTTTTCATTTTCTAGGGTTAATAAGGAATCAGGAAGAAGATGATGTGGTATTATTGGGGATACTATAAATTCTCCTACCTATAGTTATACATAGTTACAGAGTAATCAGTAAAAGACTAATTTCTTTCAAGTTTAGAATGGGTGGAATTAGAAAGAAGTTGATTTGGTTAACCTGACTTCTCAGACAAGTTTTGAACCAGGATGAGGAGCTTTGATGGAGATAAGTATTATACCAGTGAATGGAAGTTGCGTGAAAAAGATGGGAGCAAATTTACTACTCCTCTTGTATCTTCACAACTCCCTATTCCCCAACATGGTTCACCTGGCAAGCCCCATGCATTTATTTTTAGAGACACATTTGTCTTACATCTTCTGCATGACTCTGGTTCTCAAAGGGGATAAGTATATTTTGTATCTTCACAGCTCCCATTTCCCCAGAATGATTGGAACCCCCTTTCCCCCAAGATGGTTGGAAAATCCACCAGCATAAGCTTGGAATCATGCATTTATTTTTAGAGCCACATTTGTATTACGTCGTCACCAACAGAAGCTTAGAATCGTGCATTTATTTTTAGAGTTACATTTGTAGTAAGTTGTTAGCATCAGAGGCTTGGAAATTGGAATCAATTTGTAATCCATTGTAACAAGCAACATCTTGGAATAAATTATTAAATTGTGTCTATGTAAAGTGACACACTGACATATGTTATTTATACAAAATAGGAGCTTTCCTGCTCTACAGCTACTCGTCTTTAAAAAGATATGTAATAATGTGACACTGTAATTCAATTGCAATAAAATAAATGGTTGTGTTGTGTTATTCTTCGTTATTCATTTACACTTACAGTAAAGAGTTATTTTCTAAGTTCAAAACTTCATTGTCTATTAATATATTCAAATCATTTTTTTCCTTTAAGAAATTAATATACTTTATGCAATATGCACTTGATAATTCATGGTTATATCGGGCCATCGAGGGAGTGCAATCATTTGTTCCATCGATGTTTATGTGTTACAACGATGTGCTTAGTTTTGTTCTCTATCAGTATATCAGGGAGAGCACCTTATGAGTTAGCTTGATAGAGTATTGTTACACTGATACTAGGTTGTGATCTATTTTCATCAGGCCATTGGCGAGGCTGTGATGGGGGTTCCGCCGATGAAGCATTGTTAGGCCGATGGTATTGAATTTTGTTAGGAATGGGGGAAGGACTATGAGTATGAGATTTAAAATTTGTTTATGGATGCAATGTAGGCTATAATATGGATCTTGTCACACAAATTTCTACAATTTGCATTGATCATAAAATCAAAGTGTGGTATATTTTTTTGGTATATCTATTTAAGAAATAATTGCATGCAGATCTAAAAGTAAAACATAAAGCAATACAAATGAAAAAAGAAAGTTGCCATCAAATTGACAAAAAAAATTATAAACACTAAAAGTTATCGTTATTGATTTCTAATTTGTAATTGATCTTCTCCCCTAGTTCCCGATATCATTATTCATTTTTTAAAGTCCTTTGCAATGTTAAGTTACCAGCCTCTTGGAAGTTGGCCTTGATGTCAATCCTAGCGCACTAAAGTTTAAAACAACTTTAAAACACATGTGTCATGTTTATTGTTTTAAGTTAATATCTTAAATTACTCAAGTTTCAATCGTTCAATGAACATTTGATGTATGGTTGTAGTTGCATTTCGGAATAAAATGCATAGAGCGATAGGCTTGCAAACTTAAACCTCTTAAATCACCCTATAATCATTAGATTTAGAAAGATCAACGGTTTAGAATTTGCAACATGTAGACCTAAAAAGTTTCATTCACTTTAATGTTCCAATTTCGAGAAAAAAGCACTTTGTACTGCTAAGTGTCAAGTATTTTTTATTTAAGTGAGAGGGTCAACACACGGGGAGATTTCAGTCTTCAAATTGCTCATTGCAGTGCACCACCCTGTTTTGGATTCCACAGTTCCACTTCCAACAAAGCCATTCTAGTTTCCACAATTATCAGCATTAATATTTTCAAGAGTTAGGACTCAGCATCTAGGTAAGTGAAAGAATTCCTGTGGGTACGTTTCATCATTTGACATTTTTTAAAATCTTATTTTGTCAAACTTTGAAGTTTGGGTTTCGAGACATAGGAATTAAGAAAAATTAAGGAGGAATAATAGCTATTAGGGAATTCAAATTTCACAACTTCACATTGTATAAGTATGTCTACCACCAGTACCACTAGAGCAATGTTCGATAAAAAAATACATTATGCATAATCGCTTAAAACCCCAGGTTTCACTGATGGGTACCATGATATTTATGATCTTGAAATCTATGGTAGGCGTACCTTAGAACTTAGATTTTCATCTCAGAATAAGGTTACAAAGAAAATGCAAGTTAATAGTATCAATGCACCGTGGGTAACTGGATTAGGGCACATGATGTTACATGAGGTTTTCCCTTGCCCAAAATTTATCATGGTATATGCCTAAAATTATGATGATAACAAAAAAGCAATTGTTAATAAAGATAACAAAGAAGAATTGTTATCCATTAATGCAGAAGAACTTGGAAAAGTGTTGGGGTTTACAACCGAAGAATTTAGAAATGTCCACATTGACCTAAAAAAGCTTGCTAGTGATTATGAAGCAGTGGAAGAAAGGGATAAAAATGCTTTCTTAAATAAAATAGTTCAAGATAGAAACAAATTGAAAGGTGATCATAAGCCTCCTTATGATTTGGATATTTTTAAACCATGGGTTCAGGATACTATTTCCATGCTAGAATTTTGCCTCGGTCTGGATAACAATTTGGAAATAGGTGCAAGTCTCCTTGAAATGGTATATAATATCCATTATGGGGTTCAACATGTCAAATATAATTTTATTCAACACATTGTAGAATCCATGCATAAACAATTTTTAATGATTAAAGCAGGTTCCACCAAGACATTTAGGTTCACAACCTACTTGTGCTATCTTTTTTTATTCAAATTTAGAGGAATGTTTTAGACCAACAAGCTTCAGATTCAACCCTATAGTAATGCCGAGGAAAAGAAAATGGCTCAATTATATGAATGGACCACTGAGATAAGGATGCATGATTCTCAAAGGAACTACGGTCATTTTGTAGACTACTTTTTGGCTCCATTGCATCAAACAATTACAAATACTCCAATGCCTAGATTGCCTATGTCATGTAGAATCTGCATTCAACTAGGAAAATAAATACAATTGGTTGATTGGTACTTAATGGAAGAATATATTGTACTAAGATTTTATGGATCAGGAGTACAACCATACAAAATTCTAATACATGTGACAAAAAGGGTTTTTGCATTGGAATATGTAAGGCAGATGCAGAGTGTTGATGAACTACACTTTCTCAGTTAGAAAAAGAAGACCTTATTTCCTTCTTTACCTTTTTCATGTGGAGGGTTCACATTCAAGAGAAAAGCATTTAGTATGGCACGTAATCTTTTGATTTTTTATTTATTTTGATGCTATCTATCACTGGTAGTATGATCCATGTGACATCATTAAATCAATGATTGTGGCCAATAAGAATTCTACAAGTAGAATTCAACATTTAAAATAAACCCTTGCTTGAAAACTTGAGAAACAAGGATTCTTGGGATGAGGTCAAAATAGAAATGGAGAAAAGTGTTGCTGAGAATGGTATTTATTTTGAAAAATTGTCAGTAGAAATTATGGCATTGCACCGAAAGACAATCAGGACATATAACAATTTTTATAAAAAAAGTGATAAACCATATAGTAGAGTAAAAATTTCAGGTTCTCTAGAGAAGGAAGTTACAAATAAAAATTGGTCATGATAAAAAAATTACTGCCTTTTGGTTGATGAGGAAGGAGCTAGGTGATCCAAGAGCTCTTGTAGAGTATGAAGATAATGAAGAAGATCTTGTTGAGTTTAGCAAATTGTCGAATATAGAGCATCCTGATGAACATGGAAACAAAGAAAGTGATGATGAATCTAATGATGATAGGGAAGAAGTAGAATAAAGCCATATCAAAGCTGGTTTAAGTGAGGCCACAAAAAAAGCATATACTTTAGGAGCAACCATAGCTAAAAAAATGGGTTATGAAGGTAGTGGTTTGGGGTCCCAAGGGCAAGGAATTCCTACAGTAATAGATGTACAACATAGAAAACCAGTTGATAAATCTGGCCTTGGAGCTAATACAATAGACCGAGGGCATACAAGTAGAGCTGAAACAATTCAATTTGTTAGAGCTTATAATCCTCATCCTCATGGTCAAATACAATCACAACTAGGACATGCCCATGGTGGAGAGTTTAGTGCAACTGACACTGCCTCTGGTGGTGATGGTATGGGTAGTAGTACTAGTAGTGGTCAACATGTGCTACAACAACAAATTACACATAAGAGGAAAACAATACAAGATACCACAAAAACACCAAGTGATCAAAGCATACAAAAGAGGGAAAGGATTTTGACAGGTCCAAGTCACATTATCAGTGGATCCACCACAAAGGAATTATTTCCAAGCACTCCCCCACTACCAGTTAGTGTGGTTGTGACATCATTAACAACTACAAGTACTCCTATTCATTCGCCATTCAAGCATTCCATTGTTCCTACATCCCCTGGTTATGATTTCATTGAAGAGTTTACAAAGAAATCAAACTTGTATAAAAAATAAAAGAAGCAACTGATGGAGAGTGCATCTATTGTAACTTCAGAGTCTACAACAACCATGATATTACCCACATTTGACACAAATAAAGAAATCATGGAGTACACAATTGTTGTTCCTATAGTTCAAAATAAACCAACAAATAAAATGGATCGATCTGAATACCAGGTGACCAATTTTCAATTGGATTTTTCTAGACTAAAAAATACTGACAAAATTAATGTATCAAAGAAGAACAATGAATTGGTGTACACATAATTGCTAAAGCAAGATAGAGAGAAGAAAAGGTTGCATATCCAAATAGAAAAGTTACAGGCAGACCTAGCAAATGAGAAAGCAAAGAGGAAAGCAACAGATAACAAGAGAAATGAATTAGAAAAAAGAATAAAAAAATATACCTCTACATCAACAAGCAAAGAGGATAAACCAAATGAGAGAGAAGTGAATGACCTGAAGCAAAGGCTAGATGAGAGAAACAAGAAATATGATGAAGAAAAATCCAGTTCAGAAAAATTAAGACCAAGCATTGAGAATGGAAATGCACAGTGGGAACATAAATTGGAGAAAGAGAGAAAAAGAAATGAAAGATTGGAGGCAAAGCTGATGGAAGCAAAAAATGAAATTAAGTCTTTCCAAAATAAGTTATCTAGATTTTGTAGAGAAATAATGAGGCATATGAAACAAAAGATCTGGGATGAAATAATGCAGAGGATTGATCATTTGTGTGACATGTTTCAATTGATTGATGCTATCAGACAACATTATAAGAAGGTCAGTAAATATTTAGCAGACAACAAAAATGTGCTTGCATTAGAGCAATCTACAAATCAAGTTCTACAAACAATCTACAAAGCCAGTGACAATGATTTGAAATCAAAAGGGATTACTAATCAGATTGCTACCTCAATGAAGTTGTCATCTATCATTGAAAAGTTTTTGAGAATGCGTGAAACAAAGGAATATTTGCATTTGGTTGCAAACAAGATGAAGGTGGTGGATGAAAAGGTAAGGAACTTCACAAAGCTTGGTTTTCTAGAGGCTTTTGACACAAATGAGCGATTCATTGGAAATGATGATTTCATAAAGAAGATGGAGGGTGCAAGGAAGATTGATTTGGACGAGTTTCCTCAAAACCCAGATGTGGTGAACTATTTGGATTCCATTAGAACACTGATAACCTTGAATGCAAAATTGACTGAAGAATTCAATACAGGTTCCACTTTCAATTACAATCATGAAATGTTAAGAAAAATTCAAGTCAAACAACATCAATTAGAACAAATGGAAATTCCACCACCTGAAGAGTGGAAGTTGCTAGAAAAGGTGATACAGTGACTTGATTTTTAAATCTTTGATAATATGAGTTTCCAAGTTCCAACTCAGCTCTGTGCATAGTTGTCTTTGGGCATTGGCAATATTTTGCATTGTCAATGCCTCTATGTACTCCTTCATGTGAGAATCAATAAAAAGCTCAAATTCAGACTTCGGTAATGTGATGATGTTCAATTATTTATATTATTTATTTTATCATTTGAAGAAAAAATCTATGGTTTCAAATACTAGATACACATTAAATGATTGTTGATGTTCATTGTTGTATATGCTACTAATACTATTGTTAAAATGTTATTAAGCATTGAGTTGAGTGATGAATCACTAAGTACATGTTCAAGTTTTACTTTTAACACAATTAAAATATGAACTATAAGGTGATGAATTGTTAGCTCATTATATTTACTTCTTGGTAGAGATTCTAAGTTATGGATGTTGAACTGTTAGCTCATTATATTTAGTTCTTGGTAGAGCTTCTAAGTTATGGATGTTGAACTGTTAGCTTCTGTTCTGTTGGGACTAAAAATCTTGCTCAGTATCCACCAACTTACACCTCACCCACATCCCACATGCTGCAAAAATACACTACATTTGATTTTATGATTAACACAAATTGCAAGGATTTGTGTGACCAAATCCATTTTGTGGCCCACATTACCACTTGATCATATCCATAAATAAATCTAAAACCCCATGGTCACAACCCCTATTCCTGAAGAATTCAATGTACTGACAAATTAAATGTACTTCCACACACTCAATTTGAATAACATAAACAACCACTTTGGAGACAACCAAATAAGTTAACAACATATAAGCATATGAATCCACAATAGTTAAACAATCGAAAGCAAATCAATAATTATGTATAACCTTCTCCATTGTATTGATCTTCAAATGATATGCATTATAACAATAGTTTATGATATGAGATGGATGGGCGAATTGGTGCAATCTATCTTCTTACTATTTTCTACTCTAAAGTCTAATTAAAAATGATGTGATGATCTCCTATTCGGGTCTTGATCTCTCATATATATAAGAGGCACCAAGCTACAAACCCATTACAAAAAGTCATGATGTTTGATAACTAAACATAACTCAAATAAAAAAATATCGCAGGTGAATGCACCGATCTATTAATCTCCAAGCAGAAGCCCGTGACCACCTAAGATCTGTTCAAAACCTCTACTCCATGATAGGGCGCTCATCATGCTATCAACTGGCATTCTTACTCTGATGGCTATCCCATTGCATCTGACACATCTACAGTTTGGCTAATAAACAGATTGATTGCAGAGACGTGATGGATGTACTCTTGTTGAGCATAGGTGTCCATGCTAGAGGTCACCTCTTTCATATCATATTCCATAAACATTATTTTTTCAAGCTGCTTATGAGTGTTTTCTAAAACCATATCCTCGTCATTGATTTCTTACAATGCAACAATTAGAAGCCCAACAAGCTCTTCCTTCCAATCATCATAGTCTCGCGGATTTCCAATGTCATTATGAAGTGTCAGGACTGAATCAAAGCAGTCAAAATCTTCCCTAAGCCTATTATGATATCCATTATGTGAATCTACCAGCTTGTTATATGTCAGCAATATTTGTCCTTTCATGATTTTGTTATCCAGGAGCTCCTTTCTTTTCTCGATCATTCTCCCCTGCAATAATTCATTCTCCACCAATGTAATGTGTGTCTGTTTGAATAGTTTCTAATATTCATCAGCACACTTCATCATTTTGTTGAATCTTTCTTTGATCATTTCAGATACAGTGTTATATTTGATGGTTTTCACTTCTTTCTCCAATTCTTTGCATTTCCCTTGGGATTTGAGATGGAAATTCTTCCAATAGGCTACATCAACCAATGCATCAAGCACTCTCTTATCATTTTCAAGCCACGGGGAGTACAACTTTGATGTGGAGGAGGAAGATGTTCTTTCTCTATGATTTTCTAGCTCCTTCTTCTGTTTGTCATTTTCCTTAATCAGCTTTTTGATCCGTGCTTTGGTAAATTTTGCCACATTTATGTTCAATTATGTTGTCTCCATAGGATTGGTATCCCCTACTCGTTGAACCAAGAGATGTCCAAACACTTGGTTTGGATTACTAATTGTTGGTATGTGGCGACTGATCATTCTATACTATACACTCTTCATGTATCCTCGCCGGGGTCCGGGGGAGGTAGCCCCCGAGAAAATTTTTTGGCCTGCTTTTTCGCGAAATTACCGAAAAAGGGAAAAATCACAAAAAGGGAAAAAACCCCGATTTTGTATAACCCTAATTTATAAAGGGTTTAGGATAGAGTTACAGTATCATAAGAAATAGGCGATTATTAGTGATATTGTAATAGGGTTTTGCACTGGTTAATAATATCATTGGATGGCTGCGGTTTGGTGGATTTAGCCCACATTGGGTGAACCACGTTAAATTTTCTGTGTTATTTTTCTGTGTGTTTTACTTCTGGTTTATTTGATAAAATCTGCATTTAGCTTTTAGATATCTACCATTGAAAACCTAACAAGTGGTATCAGAGTGGGTTGTTTTCGATTATCGTTTGCAGGAAAGTCTCACGGTTGAGTGGGAGTCTCACAGTTAAGTGGGAGCAATGGCAGACGAGGGTAAGATGAAGGTTGATAAGTTCAATGGGCAGAACTATCGGTTATGGAAGATGCAGATGGAGGACTATCTCTATCAGAAGGATTTATGGCGGCCATTGGAAGGGAAAACCAAGAAACCCACAGCAATGACGGATGAGGACTAGGATATTTTGGACAGAAAGGCACTTGGCAGTATTCGCTTATGCCTAGCACAATCGGTGGCATTCAATATTACAATAGCAAAGACAACTCTAGAGTTGATGGAAACCCTAGCAAAGTTATATGAAAAGCCTTCCGCTTCGAATAAGGTATTTCTTACGAAGCGTTTATTTAATATGAAAATGGTAGAAGGTGGATCAGTTACTGATCATTTGAATGAATTTAATACGGTTACCAGTCAATTAACTTCTGTAAAAGTTAACTTTGATGAAGAAGTTAGGGCTCTTTTGATTTTGTGTTCTTTGCCTGAAAGCTGGAATAGCTTGGTAATGGCGGTTAGCAATTCTATTTCTGGTTCAAATACATTGAAATTTGATGATGTTGTTGGTGTTATTTTGAGCGAGGAAATTCGTAGGAAAAGCTCAGGTGGAACATCCACATCAGGCAGTGTTTTGAATGCAGAAAGCAGGGGCAAAACAAATGAGAGACGAAACAATTTTGGGAGTCGTGGGAAGTCACGAGGAAAATCAAGGGACAGAAGGTCCCAATCTAGAGACAAGAGGGATTGTTGGTACTGTGGTAAGCCAGGGCATGTAAAGAAAGATTGTTGGTCTCGAAAAAATAAAGAAGGAGACAAACAGGAAGGAAATAAAGAGGCAAATGTGGTAAGTAATAAATCTGATGAGGATGCTTTGATTCTTTCTCTTGATAATGCTGATGATTCTTGGGTGTTAGATTTAGGGGCTTCATTTCATGCTACGCCCCATAGAAATTATTTTCTTGATTATGTCTAAGGGGATTTTGGGCTAGTTTATTTGAGAGATAATGAACCCTGTCAGATTGTTGGAAAGGGAAGAATCAAGATCAAGTTGCAGAATGGGAATCATTGGCTACTACATGAGGTAAGGCACGTTCCAAAGCTAAAAAGAAATTTAATTTCTGTAGGGCAACTAGATGATGAAGGTTGTGTTGTTACATTTAGTGATAAAAATTGGAAGGTTACAAAAGGTGCCTTAGTAGTAGCGAAAGGTGCGAAAGTAGGCACCTTATATCTTTGTACAGGTCATACTGTTCCTTCTACTTTTGCTATTGCAGATAAAAATCAATGTTCAGGAACAGTTGCTGTAGTTCAGCAGGAAGAAAATCAGATAGTTGCTGTGAATTCTGAATCAACACTATGGCATAACAGACTTGGGCATATGAGTGCAAAAGGTATGAAAGTACTTCATTCAAAGAATGTTTTACCAGGTCTAAAATGTGTTAATATGGATTTCTGTGAAAGTTGTGTTTATGGAAAACAAAAGAGAGTTAGTTTTCTCAAGGATGGGAAACAAAAGAAAGATGAGAAATTGGAGCTTGTGCATACGGATGTATGGGGACCAGCTCAGGTATCTTCTCTCGGTGGCTCTCATTATTATGTCACATTCATTGATGATGCAACTAGGAAGGTATGGATTTATTTCATTAGGCAGAAATCTGATGTATTTGAAACTTTTAAAAAATGGAGAAGCTTGGTTGAGAATGAGACAGGTAAAAAGTTGAAATGTCTCAGATCTGATAATGGTGGTGAGTATTGCAGCAAAGAGTTTGAAGATTATTGTTCCTCTAATGGTATTCGTAGGCAGAAAATGGTTCCAAGGACTCCACAGGAAAATGGAGTGGCTGAGCGCATGAATAGAACAATAATGGAGCGTGCACGGACTATGAGATTGCATGTCGGGTTGCCTTTAAACATGTGGGAAGAGGCTGTAAACACTGATGTTTATTTAATTAATAGAGGTTCATCTAATCCTTTGGGTTGTGGTATTCCAGAGGAAGCATAGAAAGGTAAGAAGGTGAGTTATTCTTTTCTGAAAACCTTCGGTTGTGAAGCATTTGCACATGTAGATTCTGAAAATAGAACCAAGCTTGATGCAAAATCAAAGAAATGTATATTTGTTGGATATGGCATAGATGAATTTGGTTATAGGCTTTGGGATTTTGAAAATAAGAAAATTGTGAGAAGCAGGGATGTCATATTCAATGAGAAAATGTTGTACAAAGATCTATTGCAGCAGCATGAGAAGAAAGAACAGGATTATGCAGTGCTGGATGATATTACAAACAACAATGTTCCAGTGGTTCCTCATGCTCCGCAACAACAGCAACAAGAAATACCACAAACTCCAGTGAATGTTAGGCGATCTTCAAGGTTAAGTAGACCTCCAGAAAGATTTTCTCCCTCTTTGTACTCTATTCTATTAACTGATGCTGGTGAACCAGAATGTTATCATGAAGCTATGCAGGTGGATACCAAGGTTCAGTGGGAGCATGGAATGGAAGAAGAAATGGACTCCTTGCTGAAAAATCAGACTTGGGAATTATGCAAGTTGCCTGCAGGTAAAAAGGCTTTAGCAAACAAATGGGTTTATAGGATGAAAGAGGAGGATGGAGGTAAGAAAAGATTTAAATCCAGATTAGTTGTAAAGGGATTTGCACAGAAACAAGGTATTGATTTTGATGAAATATTTTCTCCAGTTGTTAAAATGACCTCTATTCGTACTGTGTTAAGTATTGTGGCTGTTGAAGATTTGCATTTAGAACAGCTTGATGTTAAAACTGCCTTTCTCCATGGTGATTTGGAAGAGGAAATTTATATGGAACAACCACAAGGATTTGAGGTCAAAGGTAAGGAGAAACTAGTGTGCAGATTGAAGAAAAGCTTATATGGCTTGAAGCAAGCACCTCGACAATGGTATCTTAAATTTGATAGTTTTATGGCTGAGCAAGGTTACAATAGGTGTAATTCAAACCATTGTGTTTATTTTAAGATGCTAGGTGAAGATAGCTACATTATTTTATGTTTATATGTTGATGATATGCTTGTAGCAGGGTCTAACATGGATCACATAAAGGAGTTAAAACAACAATTAGCAAATTCATTTGCTATGAAGGATTTGGGGGCAGCAAAACAAATCCTTGGTATGAAGATTACAAGAGATAGGAAAAACAGGAAATTGTTTTTATCTCAGGTTGATTATGTTAAAAAGGTGTTGCAGAGATTTCATATGGAGAATGCAAAAGCTGTCAGCACACCTTTGCCCAGTCATGTAAAATTGACTAAGGATATGTGTCCAAAGACACAAGAGGAGGAAGAAAAAATGTCCAAGGTACCATATGCTTCAGCTGTAGGTAGTTTAATGTATGCCATGGTATGCACGAGACCAGATATTGAACATGCTGTAGGAGTTGTTAGCCGGTATATGAGTAATCCAGGAAATGAGCATTGGAATGCAGTGAAATGGATTCTCAGGTATTTGAGAGGTACATCGGATAAACATTTATGTTTTGAGGGCTCTAATACAGATTTAAAAGGCTATGTTGACTCAGATCTGGCAGGGGATATTGATACCAGACGGAGCACCACAGGTTATGTATTTACCGTTGGTGGGATAGCAGTAAGTTGGATATCTCGATTGCAAAAGGTGGTTGCTTTATCCACCACAGAGGCAGAGTATGTGGCTGCAACAAAGGCAACAAAGGAAATGATATGGATGCAATTTTTCATGGAAGAGTTGGGAAAACAACAGGCTGAAAATTACTTGTTCACAGACAGCCAGAGTGCTATACATCTTGTAAAGAATTCTGCCTTGCACTCTAAAACCAAACACATACAGTTGAGGTATCATTTCATTTGGTCAGTGTTGGAGGATGGACAGGTAAAGCTAGAAAAGATACATACAGATGTAAATCCAGCGGATATGTTTACTAAGGCAGTGATAAGGGAGAAGCTGAGCTCCTCTTCAGCTTCGGTTGGCCTTCAAGGTTGAATTAAAGTATAAGAAAGCAACAGGGTCCAAGGTGCTTATTTCCAGTGGGAGCTATAAGTGCAGCGGTGTTGTCCAGGTTCAGTCTCCAAGTGAGAGATTGTTTAGGTGTGGAGCCTAATCAGTCTCCAAGTGGGAGATTGTTGGTATGTGGCGACTGATCATTCACAATTTCTAAATAAGCAATTTAGTCAAGAACTACTCGTGGCATCAAGTGTGGAGCTCCGTCGAACCCATAAACCCTTATCACTGTACAATCAGAGAAAGCATACCAGTCTCCCTGGTTATGATACACTTTATTTCTTGGGTCATTTTCCTTTGGTCTTAGAAATATTTGTACTTGTGGGGATAGGTTATAATTGCACGGATATCCTAGCAACTTCATCAATGGTTTTACCAAATCAATTGTCCCACAATGAAGTCCACATTTGTACAGGTTTGAAATCTCCATTTTCATCTGTATCTTTTATCCACAATTCTTCACTCCAGACCCCTCTAACTTATCCTTCGTACAAAATCAAATGCATAAGCAAAGAATAGTGTTCAAAATTAATATTATCAGTATTATTTTTAATCTTTTTAAGCCCTCGATTTAGGGTGTTGGCCAAGTAGCTAGCAAAATAAAATGGCCTGACATCCTTGCTCTGTATGTCTGCAGCTAAAACCATTGGGGTAATTGACATGAGAGGTGGAACCTCTACTCCCAAAACCTGACCAACTAAATAATAAGTGTATCAAAAATACTCTCAAACAAATATTCATGGAAAGAAGGGTTTTCACTGCTAGAGAACCTCCTGAGTTGGCCACCTTCATCCTTGGGCCTATGCAAAGGTAATTTCCATCTCTTATAGTTGGTATCCATGTGGCGATACTCTATCAAGAGGTCTTTTACCATGAATGATAAATTCAGTGAACACTCTAACTGAAATACATTAGAAATGAGATCCCTAGAAATAACAAGCATGTCACCCCCGACATGTGACTGAATAGTTCTTTTCTTTGGGTCATATCTAATAGAAAGATATTTAATTAGCTTTGCATTCACAAACACATTGGGCACCACAAGTCTTCCTAGGTTCAACCTCCACAGATTGCAAACTGGTTGAAACCTAAATTGTTTTTTGTAATGGTACATGAAGAGGTCATACCCTCATTACAGTGTCTAAATATCTCCTAAGCCCTTATGTTTGTCCCATAGTCGATCCATTGAAGGATTCATTTGAGCACTCCTCTTGGGTCTCAGCCCTGACCTAGGGCATTGATCTATCAGGTCTTCATTTAGGAGTCTCTTAATCTTTTGATTTTCGGTTTTCTATTTTTTAGCTTTGGGTTTGTTTGTACTCTCTTCCATTATTTAAATCTTAAGCTTTTGAAGAAAATAACTTCTTAGTTGGGTCTGAAGTACTTACTTGAGTCTCGCCGAGTTGCCTTCACTGGTCTTTGTTGTGTAATAACTCCAAGTTTTTCCTTTTTTCTTTTGCCCTTAGCGAAATCTTCCAAGATTTTGTAACAACTATGCGATCAACTTGTGATATAATTCAGTTCAATTTTGGTTCATAAATGCACCATCCATGGACCGTCTTTCAGTCTTGTCATCGGAGAAGAACATTTATTTCAAATATCTCAAAGTTGACAATGCCCCAGGATGTCACATCAATCTTTCACCGATAGGCAACCTCTCCACCGATGGACACCTTTCCTTCGGTCTATTGGTGGGATGCCAGATAATGTTTCCTTGATACACCCTAGTTCCCTCGATATACTTTATGCATTTGATAATTCATGGTTATATCGGGCCATTGGGGGAGTGCAATCATTCATTCCACTAATGTTTATGTGTTACAACGATGTGCTTACTTTTGTTGACTCTATCGGTATATCGGGGAGAGCACCTTAGGAGTCAACCCTATAGAGTATTACATTGAAACTAGGTTGTGAGCTATTTTCATCGGGCCATTGGCGGGGTTGTGATGGGGGTTCCGCCGATGAAGCATTGTTAGGGCCGATGGTATTGAATTTTTTTAGGAATGGGGTAAGGGCTACGAGATTTCAAATTTTTTTATGGATGCAATGTAGGCTATAATTTGGATCTTGTCACACAAATTTCTACAATTTGCATTGATCATAAAATCAAAGTGTGGTATGTTTTTGTGATTATTGATATGTGGAAGATAAGTGGGGTGGAGGCTAGTTTCTTTGTAAAGAAGAATTAAAATTCCTTTTAAGAGATCAAATTTAATATCACAATTTCATGGATGATGGAATACAATATAAAATATCATCAACTACGGTTTGGAATATGATTCATGAAGTGCAATATAAAATAAAATATCATGAAGTGAAATGATTCACAATTTATTTGAATACAATATAAAATATCATCAACTATAGTTTGGAATATGATTCATGGAGTGCAATATAAAATAAGATATCATGAAGTGCAATGATTCACAATTTCAATGTTCATTGAATACAATATAAAATATCATCAACTATGATTTGACTTTGGAACAATGGAAATTGATTCATGAAGTGCAGTAAAAATACCTAAAAACTTCTAACCCTCTTCCATTTCCCAAATGGAGTCAGGGTCCTCAAACTGACACTCATCTTGAGATAAAGTAAAAGAGTCATCTTGATTCTAAGTTTGCTCTTTATTTTCTTCATCTTGTGTCTCAAATTCAACATTCATTGTGTGATTTGTGTCAAATTCAATGTCATTGTCATCTGTCCCAATCCCAGTCCCACTGCCACCAATACCAACATTTGGAATTGGAGTGTTTGTGTTGCCCAACCTGATCCCTCTTCTTTCACATGTGGACCTCCAGATTGCGAGTGCGCTTTGAAAAGGAATTTTTTTTACATCATACGTAGTTTCTTTAATCCTCAAGCAATTTTCCAAATTCTTGTCCAGTTTGTTTCTTAAGTTTGATTTCAAAAACCCCAATGTACTAAAAACTCTCTCATCCTCCACAGACCCCAATATCATTGTTTGACATAAATCAACAAGTTCAAAATATTCTGATATCAAACCACACAATATTTCACTCTGACCTAAGCTTTTCCAAACCTTTTTTATTGATCTCGGTTTGAAGGCCTTCTCCTTGCCCATGGATTTATACTAGTCCTTCATAGCTATTGCAAAACTCCTACATTGTTGTCTAAGCTCATTTGCATTTAAAATTCATTCTATTGTCTACTCATTGTATGTTACCTTTTTCAAAAATTGTTTGATCAAGATTTTTACTTGATCATGAAAATATATTGGGTTATATTGATTTACCCAAAATTAAGGATACACAATACCCATGGCTTCAATTATTTCATGTCGAGGGAAGCTTTCACGAATCTCTGAGGAAAGAGATTTTGCAATTTCCTTCAAATTATCACTAACAGATTTAACAATACCATTAAAATCTTCCTCGTTAACAACTACTTCTCTACTAAAGCGCCTGGCTATCTTACAATGGTATACTGGTATCTCATATCCACATACACAGATACATAAATTCCCATTTGCATTAAACTGTAAATAATTATCAGGATTATTCAAATTAGTAATTTTCCGCCACATGAAATAATTTGCGCCTTCTTGTGTTAGATCTAGATATAGATGATCGAGGGCCAAGCATGTAAGTTTACGTAGATTGGAATATTCATAAATATACATAGTTTTGTCTTGGGATTTCTTCACAAGATTGTTCATCACATCCAGCATGGGGAGAAGACTAGCTAAAGTCAAGAGTGTCTCTATATTGCTTAACCTATGTAAGAGGTCAGGAGCTTTGTCTACTATGTTGCAATGCTCATACATCACTCCAATCAAGGATTGATATTCTAAAAGAACTCGTTGCATTGGTCCATGCAGGGAGATCCATCTGGTATCGACATCCTTGAGAAGCTTGTTTCCTAGTGTTATTCCTTCAACAAAATGTTGAAATTCTTGAAAATGTTTGGGACTTCAAAAAAAGTATACGTGGATCTCATGAACTAGATTTTCAACTTTTGATATTGTAGGAAACTTGCTTACAATTTTGAATGCTAAATTAATTAAGTGGGCCATGTCGTGAATGCCAAGCATGTATGGTGCACAAGTAGTTTGTAACTTTGTGCAAATACCGCTCCTTTGACCTTGCATCATTGTAGCTCCATCAACTCCTACACACACCAACTTTTTGGCAATTGTCAACTCATCCATACCTGCAATTTCATTCAAAGATTTCTTGACTAGTTCAAATATATTTTGTGATGTTGAGTTGTCCTTCATTTTATGAACACAAAGAAGATGAGCTTGGCGAACATGTTGTTCTACAATATACAAATGCATAAAGACCCAAGAAGTATTTTCTACCTCAGTAACTTCATCTAAAGATAGTGCAATGAAATTTGACTCTTTTACTTTCTCCTTTAAATCTTCTTTTTCCACTATAGCAAGACAATTTTCCCATTCCCATCCAGTGTTTACTGACCAATGTGAGAAGGGAAAGTGAGGAACACTCAAATAAGATAATAAACTAGAATATTTTGGGCAGTCTATCATAGGACGGCCTCTGGACAAAATATGAAAAACAACACTCATCTGAACAATTTTTGATAGATTTGTTGTTGCCATTGCTTTTCCAAAATGAGTCTCAAGTGTACCTTGACATTTATCAAGCTTCGAAATTCTATGGTTATGCTCTTCATAATCCGTGACATACTTAACATGAAGACATTCTTCCTTTGATTTCCATCGTATGATTGATTGTTTCTTTCCGTATATGATTTGTTTTTCGTAAAATTTACTAATATTATTTTCTATAGTGTCAAGCAGCTTTAGCTGCAACGTTTTGTCTCTTCTACATTTCCAACTACAAATCGTACATTTGACCTCTGTTGCACTTTCAATATCATTTTCATTTGCTACCCCCACTGGTACAATGAATGGGTACTTTGACAACCAACCAAGTTGAAAATTCCTTGTCATTTCCCACTTGCACCCCAATTTTGATTTTCCTTTTCTTTTCTTACTACCAACATCATCCTCATCCAAGTCAATTATCTCATTCTGGTTAACCAGGGTATCCCTTGGCACATCTTCTGCAGTATTGCTATCCTCATTTGATACATTTTGATTTAACTCAATGACAATCTCACCTTGACCTTCCTGTGGCGGTGAGGTATTGTGAATGCCTTCTTCAATAATATTTGGTGGAAGAGTTGATGATGTAGCTCCATCTTGATTTGATGGATCAGAAGCTTTGCCAATTCCAAAGTAAGACTATATGGTACCTCTACATTTTGGGAGTTTTGATGGCCTCCCAGTCTCTTCATTACCCTGAGGAGTCTTATCCTTGGTGCTCGACATATTGATCTCTCACTTCGAATAAAAATTGGAAAAAATGTCTTCTTGTTTAAGAAGGACAAAGAATATAGATCCCATTCCCTACTCAAAATCATCTTTAAGACTGAAGCAAGAATGAAAAAGAGATAAATAAATCTTATTATTATAACTAATAACATTATGAAGAAATGATCACTCACCTTTAAGTCTACGTTTTCGGCTTTCGCAGACTTTTGAATCGAGAAGTAGAACCTCAGTTTTGAACAAAATGTGTAAGAATAAATGATTGTTTTGATTGTATTTATATCAATCCATATTTGGCAAATTCCACGGGATTTTTAAATGGTATATTAAAATTTTGGCGAATCCCACATGCTTATACAATGATACATTGTAATTTTCAAGGCGAAATGTGTCCTCAAATGTAATTATTTTTAAATGTTATTGGTGAAATAGGTCCTAATAAGCAACTATTTATAAATTTTAATTGGCGAAATGGTCTTCACAAGCAACTATTCATAAATTTTAATGGAAAAATGGGTCCTCATATAATGTTGTTTTAATAGTATTGGCGAATATGTAGGTGTTTTATTACATGCTCCTGAGATTTCAGGTGAAAATATTAATTGGTCCATTGGAAATGCATAGTCTGTTATGGTGAATTTATTGCTTAAATATGACAAAAAAATTTGTTGGTGAATGGACATGCATTGGACCGATAGTTCATAAAATCAGGGCGATTTGGACACCCTATTGGGTACAATTAATATGCCAATTTCGACTTGCTCGATTCCTAGAATTCACCAATTGGCGAAGAATCGCCACTAAAGTTTTCCCTGCTCCTGTACAGGTGTGAAGACTAGTACAGTAGAACCATAAAATAGGTTTGAGTTGGAGATGCCAGTCACGACCAACGTCATTAACAATCTTCTTTCAGATTTTAAGAATAGTCTTATTAGATGCCTCGGCTTGGCCATTACCCTGGGGGTAATACGAGGTAGCAAAGTGTTGTTGGATATGAAAATTTTGACAAAGTTCATGGACATATTGATTCTTAAAAGGTGACCATTGTCTGTAATGATGGACTGCGGGATATCATAGCGGCATATAATGTAATTCAGGATGAATTTGGATATCTACTTTCCAGTAATGTAGGTCATTAGGATGGCTTCAATCCACTTGGTATAAAGTATTCAGCAGCAACAAGGATAAACTTATGTCCATTTGTAGAAGTGGGATGCATATTTCCTACGAGGTCGAGTCCCTATTGAGAGAATGGCCATGGTGATATAAGCAGCTGCAATTCCTGTGCTAGCGCGTGTATAAGATCTCCATGAATCTGACACTGGTGATATTTCTTCACAAAGTGATGGGCATCACATTCCATTGTAGGCCAATAATATCCCATCCTCGTGAGATTTTTAGCTAGGGTAGGACCAACAGAGTGAGCTCCGCATATGCTTCATTTGATTCGAGACATCAGAGGAGGGTGCTATCTAGACTATGGCGGTAAAGGGTATCTCCAATGATGGAATATTTAGAGGCTTGTTGGCTAAAGGTTTTACATTGGTTGGAAGACAAGTCAGGAGGGATAATGTGGTCATGCAAATAATTGTAAATTTCTTTATAATAGGGAGATTCAAGACCAAAAATTTCACACACAAGTTCAATTTCAAGTACATTGAATGCAGGGACCATCAATTATTCTACCAAGAACTCATATTGTGATGCATTGTTAAGGATGTCCAAGAGAGATCTAATTGTAGCCATTGCGTCAATTGCTTTGTTTTGGATTCTCAGTATCTTCTCAAAGGTAATAGCATCAAAGTATAGTCTAAAACTATCAACCATGTGCTTGTAGGGCATCAACTTCTCATCCTTGGTGTCATAATCAACATTAACTTGCTTGATCACCAGTTGAGAATCACCATAAACTTGAAGATCCTTGATTTTTCATTTTATTGTCACTCAAAGTCCTATTAATAATGCTTCGTACTCAACTATTTTATTAGTACATGGAAATGCTATTCGAAATGACTTAGGAATGGAATCCCCTTGAAGTGTGATGAACAAAATACCAGCTCCTAAACCATGACTTGTGTAGGATCCATTGAAGTAAATTTTTCATGTTTTCAATGTTTATATGACAAAGTTTGATTCATCTAAAAAGTTGGATATCAAAGGATGACTTGCCTTTACTGGTGCATCTGTGAGTTGATCAACTATCACTTGTCCTTTTATTGATTTTTGGTCAATGTATTCAATGTCATATTCACTTAAGATCATAACCCACTTAGCTAGTCCTCGTATCAGAGTTGCTTTGCTAAAAAGACATTTCAGAGGATCAATCTTGGCTATCAATTTTGTCTTGTGATTCACCATGTAATATCTCAATTTTTGGGCTAAAAATATAACTGCTAGACATGCTCATTCAATAGGATTGTAGTTCAACTCATATTTGACCAAAGTGTGACTAATGTAGTAAATTGTTCGGTCTTTCCCATCATTATCATTTTGTGCTAACAATGCCCCCAGTGCTGATGTAGTTGTTGTCACATACAATATCAAATGTCTTCCATCAATCAAAGGCATAAGAACTAGTGGAGTCAATAGATAATTCTTGATTTGATCAAGTGCTTCTTGACATTTCTTTGTCCAATTGAAGGGAATTCCTTTTCATAACAGATGTTGAAACAAATGGATCTTGTTTGATAGCTGAGCAATGAACCTACATATTGATTACAATCTTCCTTGTAAAGTCCTTAACTGACTGATGTTGGTTGGTGGTGGCATGTCCAAGATAGCTTTTACTTTAGCGAGATCAACTTTTATTCCTCTGTGAGAGACAATATATCCTAGAAGTTTGCTTGATTGGACCTTGAAAACACATTTCTTTGGATTTAACTTGAGTTTATACTTTTCAAGTCATGTGAAAATCTTGTCCAAGACTGCTAGGTGATCGCTTCATTCTAGAAATTTAGAGAGAATTTCATCAACATAATCCTATATAAGTACATGCATATAATAATGGAAAATGGTAGTCATGGCTCTTTGATATGTAGCTCCAACATTTTTAAGCCCAAATGGCATGAAATTCCAATAGAAAGTTCCCCAAGCACATGTGAAGGCTATCTTCAATTGATCTTCAGGAGAAATTCTTATTTGATTGTAGCCCGAGAATCTTTCCATAAGTGATAGAATTTCACATCCAACAGTAAGGTCTACTATGATGTCAATATTTGGTAAAGGGAAATCATCTTTAGGACAAGCTTTGTTGAGATCTTCAAAATTTGTACATACTTTGATTTGCCCATTTGGTTTTGTGACAAGAACAAGATTTGATATCCAATCTGCATAATCAATAGAGCGTATGAATCCAACATCCAAGTGTTTCTTTAGTTCTACCTTGACTAGGAGTGCAATCTGTGGATGCATTTTCCTTAGCTTCTATTTGTATGGCTTAGCATTTTGTAATAGTGGTAGGTGATATAAAACAAGCTTGGGATCCAATCCAAGCATATCAACATATGTCCATGCAAAATCAACTTGTCTTTCTAAAAAGAATTTTGTAAACTCAGGTTTTTCTGCAGTGGTCAAGGATGCTACTAGTTGTATGATTCTAGAATTGTCTTGTGTCCCAATGTTCACTTCTTTTATTTCCTCTATAAGCAACAGTGATTTCTCCTAGTCTATAGGGAGAGTGTCCAATCCTCAATCCTTAGGTGCCTTAGAGAGGTTTTCACCTTCAAATACATCCTTTATTTTTACTTTTTCACAGTCAATAGGTGCCTTTCAGTTTTCACCTGAAGACCTATTATTTTTATTTTCACTTTTGTGTCTAGAGGAAAGGACAACCTCACTAAAGTATGTTGCACAATTGAGTTCTATGACAAAGCCAACCTTATGGTCCCCACTTGGTAGTCCTTCACGAAGTCCCATGAACTCAACAATTGATTCATCGTTCTTGAATGTATCTAAACTCGGTGGTTCTTATTGATCCCATTCTATGAGTTAGGGATAGACAAGGGGCAAGCCATCATCAATATTTTCAAGGTTAATGGTGTAGAAAGATAACGTGAAGATGGTAGTATTGTCATCGGGTTCCCACAAGGTTTCAATCCAAGCTACCATTTGCAAGGAGATCTTTTGGTAGGAATGTGATGGGTTTTGTGGGCAATCAATTATAAGCATTTGATTGAATCTTGCTTCAAGGGTAGGATCCCCAGGTACTCTAAATATTTCATCAAGGTCAAGGACAATGAGTCCCATTCATATTCATTGGAATCGACATCAAATTTGTAAGAATCCTCGGTTGTCTCAATCTCATCTAAAGCATCAACAACCTCAATCAAGGTTAACTTAGTACTTGGAGGACTTGGTTCTTGTTGGTGTTTAAAAATACAACCCAGCTAGGATTTATAATTCTCTAAGAGGTATCCAACCTCTATATTAAAGAACCACAAAGGCTAGTGGCCAACTGACAAGAAATGGAATGGATACACATTTCCCCTAAACTTCAGGCTCTACAAGACCTAGGGGGGTAACCCTTTAGCGAGATCAAACAATCTAGACACACAAGTAATAGGATATTGCTTAACAGATTATGCTCTCATAGAAATATGTTGAGAAACCTAAAATATCACTTAACATTGGCAAGATATTGAATGAATTTCATCAATCAACATGGAGAACATGACAAACACAACTCAGCAAAATAGATTTGAAATAGTTTTTGATTTAAAGAGTTGGGACCAAACAACATAAACATGATAATGGACCAGCTGCATAAAAATGGGCTATGGAGTCATATAACTAGCATTCATCTTTCAGTGTTGAACATGCTCTGAAGGTCTTGCAAATGTTGTCACATTATGACAACCAGACCACTTAAGCTTTCTCCGATAACTCTGCTTATAAATCCACCTGAAATATAACACTCCTGTCATATTTGTCAAAGCAATTACACTATCCCTGAACAATAGGCAATAATAAAAGTAGCTTGTGCATTATTAAAGCAATTACACCATTCATAGAACAGAAGGCAACAAGAAATGTAGCTCAAATGCAGCAAATGTGCATGAATAGACTCAAATAATTTTATTATTGAATCCAAAACAACATTACAATTCAGCCATGGACACAATTATCAACTAAAATAAACATAACAGAACAATTCAGAACATACACTTTCAGATTAAAATGACTAACAGTCATATTTCCCCCTAGCTTTACAATCTACCCAAAGCTTCAACCTAACTTGCAGAGCTTTCAGAAATTGGAACCACTACAATTGAGGAGATAAAAGAAGATATAGAAAACAATAGCAAATAGGAGCAGCCCTAGAACTGATCTGCAATTGCCATCTGGAATATTTATTCACCGTTGATCATCAACTGAAAAGAATATCTCTTCCTTCCTTTGCAACAACAAAAAAATTCCCTCCAACAACATTTTCTCATCATTGCCTAGCAATAGAAAATCAGCCCATGTGGAGACACCAGATTCACCTAGCTAGAAAATATCTCTTCCCGTGCAAATTTTGTTTCTGTTTTTTGCTCTTCATTTGCTCCAGCAATACCTTAGAAAATAATGACCTTTTGATTATAAAGTGAATATTAAATTCACTTTACTTACATTTTTTACATCCAGCATTAAAATATTTGTCTATGCATGTGCATTTATAAAATTTGCATTTTATGGGGTAAAACTTTACCCCATACCTCCTTTTAAATTTATCGATTTATTCTCATGTGCACATCACCCACAGTATTTCATTTTACTTATTTTGTTTCACCTGTTATTTTACTCACATAGTAAAATATTTACCTTTACCTCATCTCCAAAAATCACCGTGCCAATAAAATATTTTCATTTTAAATATTTCATTATTTACCTCCTCGGGCAATATTTCACCTCTAAATATTTTGCCATGTAAAAATTGCAACGGTCCCACCTCAATTTTTAATCACAAACCATATAACTCTTTTTGAAAAAATTAAAATGGGCACTCCCGTGCATTCTTGCACACCTCACAAGAATATCTGTGATGTCATCTTTCTTGTGCGAGGCTCG
This sequence comes from Sequoiadendron giganteum, assembly GCA_007115665.2. Classification (NCBI taxonomy): domain Eukaryota; kingdom Viridiplantae; phylum Streptophyta; class Pinopsida; order Cupressales; family Cupressaceae; genus Sequoiadendron; species Sequoiadendron giganteum. The sequence continues at coordinate 559,993,911 of CM021104.1, read as the reverse complement.
TGAACTGTGGCCAAGATTTGGCTGCATCGAGACCCCATCTCTCCACCGTTGATCTCTTCCACGCTGCATCTGTGTTGCCCTAATCTCCTTCCTCATTTTATCTCTTTAAATCTTGAGCTCTACCTAACATTCATGTTGCTCCATCGAGCCTCTTCCCTCAAGCTCCCTACAACCGCAGTCAGCAATCACAATGACTTCTTGTTATGCACACCTCATTCACTCTCTATGTTCCAAGCCACGCCCTTCACCTGGTTATCTCCTCCTCACTAGGCACGGGTCTCACCATTCTATAGGTCACACCCACCCTACCTCACAGGCTACCTTCCTTTTACCTGGTTCGGGCTTCACTCCATACCTGGTTTGTGCCTTCTCAATTTGTTTGGCCTAACTGGCCGCACCTTGTATCATGCGCGTGGCCTCTCTTCTCCATTCACTTCTCTATGATGGCTTCTCCATTATCCATTTTATCCATATCCTACAACATGGCACCCTATCTCTGCAGTTCACAGGCCCAAATCTTTTAGGGATGCCCACACTATTGCAAGTCGTGCCTTGTGCCTCTATGCACGCCTCATACCATTTGAGGGATGCCCACACCTCCTTCCTAGGTGTGGGTCACCTCTCCATGTGCATTGCTCCATGAATTCTAAACTGCACCCCTCACTCTCTGCAATTGCTGAGAGCTTCATGCATCTGCATCTCTCATTTGGTCTTCACATAACCAATGTGCACAACCCCTGTGCTTCCCATATTCCTTTCTCTTATTGTAGGTTGCGCCTCTTACCATTGGCCCAGTGTGGTGGTAGCTCTATGTTTTCTTCCATAGTGCACGGGCCTCTGTGCTTCTTTGACCAGCGCACTCCTCCATACTTGGCGCGCAAATCCTCAAACACAGTTCAAACCGCCATGAGCCAACACATCCATGTACAGGTTGCAATTGATTTGGTGTGGACCTTCCTCCATCAAAGATTCAAGCCTTTCAACAAACCCACTGATTATGTGCCAATGTCAGTTTGGAAATTCTAATCATACTCTGTAAGTCTGAAAATATCCAGTAACACCAAATAGCTAATGGAAAGATTTAAAAATGTTGTGACTTTATCTATGGTAGCTCCACACTTGCCCTTTACCATTCAATGAAAGAGGTTATGGATAAACACTTAAAGCTTTCGATACTTATGATTATTCATCACTACCTATGATGTAGGTGATCTAGCCATAATCTTCTCACACAAAAACAATCCCTCTGTATGTATGGATATCATGGTCAATACTGCACATTGTTGTACCAATCACGAACATTTGATGCTTGTCCATTGCAGAATAATTTTACCCCTTTGATAATATAATGCTCAAACTCCATATTGAAAAATGTGGATCTCACTTTGCACTTGAAAGAAATTACAATTGTACACCCCTCCTCACACCGATCAACTCATAACAACATATTTGACATGGTTGAAACACTGCAACAAATACAGGTTCATGATCAAAGAAAACATTTCAATTCCATAACCATGCGAAACATGTCGGGTCCCTTGTGGACCCAACTAAAAAAAAAATTCGTTTTCAAACAAGTTTTGAGCTCAAATTGTCTGATACTACCTTTTGAATACTTATGAAGTTGAAAAACGAACTAGGTCTTCATCAGAAACTATTTTTTGTCCCTTTTGGAAAATGGTCAAAATAGGCCAAGTTAACTCTGGAATCGGCCTTGAAAATTGGGCAAACGACCTCATGGAGCAATGAGAATGTGCAGACATATAGTCATTTGATCCAAGAATACAGTACAACAAACGGCTCGAAAAAGGAAACCCGAGGAACCGGATATTAATCGGCAAAGTTGGCCAGTCAGGCTTTTCTGAAACAACAACTGTCCTGCACCAATTAAAATTGACCCAACTACTAATTTGTAAAAATAGCAAATCAACTCCTGACGCACTGCCATCAGACATAAAAGTTCATTTAAGTACCCTGAGTATGTGTACAAAAGGAAATTGCTTGAAACATCGTTGATCAAAAGTTATTAACGATCAAATTTGGCTTCTCAGAAAGGCTGCTAAAAATGCAGGTGCAAAATAGAACAAATTGCATTTGGTTTCGATTTGCTAAAAATAGAAAATCAGATCATGAGGCTCTAAAAATTGACACCCGAGATCATTTAGGTATGGAGAATATGGAACAACATTCATTTTGACATAACAGTCAACTAGTTGTGAAATCCAAGCTCAAACAAGAGGCAACTTTGCAGAAATGAAGGTTTGCAAATAACAGAAAAGTGTCAAAACCCTTCAGCTTCGCTTTTCAAAAATCTTACAAAAATCATTGTGGGAAGTTGAAAACTAACATGCCTTCTCACATATGTCAATTGAGCATGTTGGCAAATAGGTTTTGCACGAAAATCAACAGGCTTTAAAATACAAGCCTCCAAAGTGGGTCAGTCAGGACTGATTTATCAAGGTGCACTCTTGAAAGTGTAGAAGCAAAAAAATTTGAAAAAATTTGAGTGCAAATTTGAGAGTGTCATCAGTGGCTCCGACTGGGGAGGTATGCCCCCTTTGGGCATAGAAGATTCCAGATCTCTAGGGAGAGTAGACCAAATGTCGAGTCTGTCAAGTGCCCTCAAAATGCTCCCCTATTCAACTTTTATGTTTTTCAACTTCATCTAATGACCCAAGTCACCAAATGAAAAGAATGAGGATCAACATTTACCTCTATCAAATACCAATCTATAAAAATATTTGATCTCTCTCAAGTCATGCTTGCATCTGTCAAACCATAACAAAACTGGTGACTGCATCTTTGCAAACAACAATACCAAACTACCCTTGTGCAAATGAAAACTTGTTCCCTGTTCAACTCTGTCATCACATGGCAACTGAATTATATAGGCCACATCATTGTTCATCATTTCATTTTCTGATTTTATATCAGATAACAACACTTGAAATTGGTGATCAAAATCACATGAAAATATGGTCTTATCACACTCACTAATCCCTTCATCATGATCAAGTTCAAAGGAGATGTCATCGTTGAAAAGAAACATGCAATCATCTTGTGTGTTGAGAAAAAATTGCTCATACATTTGTATCTCCTCCAACTAGAATACATCACAGGCTAGCTTGTCCTCATCCAAACACCACAGCCCAAACACATTATCATGTGTTTCAAAATTCTAAAAATCAGATTTGTCAACACTAAAAGTACTTTCAACTTTAATCAACTCATGACAGTCATCAAAAACATCAACCTCCAATGCAAGAGAAGTGTTCTCTATCTTGGTTTTATACATGTTGTGAAACTCATTCTTCAAACCATCATGCAATTCCATATAGGATGCTTCAGACACAGATTTAGACCATTCAAAATTTGACCCTAAATCAAGGTCTTCACATTGATTCTTCACAACATGCTCAATGCTATCATTTTCAGGAGTAATAGGGTCAGCAAAGAAATTTTCATGTGCCTTTTCATCTGATAGGCATACTGACCCATGTACAAGAGACTCGCCGTTATAAAAAAATTGCTCATTAGCAATGAAATTAACACCTTCATTCTTTGTCTCACCAATGCATTCCTTATTCAAAGGAAACACATCCATTTTCAAACCATAAAGACAAGAGAGATCATTAAAGCAAGATCCACATTCAATCCCATACGAACTAACATCACACCCACTACTATCTGCATCATATGGCTTCTCTACACATTGATCAACATGCATTGCAATTTCAACATAATCCGATAGTCCACCAAATTGTTTCACATTATCTATGGATGATAATGTTGATTGTAGATCCATGTGATTGTCACTATGCACATTATCATCATTCTTATGTACCACTGAAATTTCCATTTCTGTTTCATACAAACAGTCATGGACAAAAAAGATATAAATGGGTTCTTCAACATCTTCATCACTTCCAACAGTACTATCCAGGTGATTAGCAAATTGAACACATATATGTTCATCCTTAGATTCTTCATCATTAACTGAATCCACATGCTCCATTGATGTCAAACTTGAACTACATTCCAAGTTTGTCTCAAGTATAGGTGAATCATTCACTTGTGAATAAATGACTTCATCAGTATCCATATCATTATATCCATTGTGTGAAGAACATACCTCTAAATCATTCTCATAAGAGCTTTCATAATCATCAGGAGAACAATCAGTTTGGCTGTTACCATCATCCTCATCACAAAAAGACCTATCACCATACAAACCATGCTCAAATTTTTCATAGTGAGCGCTTGCACTTTCATCTTCAATGTCTTGTTCACTAACTTGAGAAAGAATATCATCAACAATTGTATCATCTTCATTGACTGAAACATGACATGGAATGATGACCTTCATCTCTTCTATTCCTTCATCATTCAAGGTATTACAAGAAAAAAAATTCATACATATTTATTTGTTCATCATACCATGCATCTTCCTCTTCATCACTGCTACAAGGATCTGCACATGTGCTGATTGTAAGATGATTACAATTAATGTCCTCATTCATACAACAAACATCTTCATTTTCTAACACACTCTTTTCATTCTTGTGTATCATGCTCTGACTTTCTTGAAACAAACAACTACTACCTTCATTTTGAGACACCATAGTTTGATGACATTTAACATGGGGTTCATTAGGATCTGCAAATTGTGATGATGGAGAAATTGGAGCAGCAACATCACTACCGTCTTGACAAACACTTTTATTATCTGATCCATGAGTTCTATTTGCCTGAGGTGTGTTAGGATGATCAACACTTACAACCCTATGTCATTTCATCATTGAGTATCTCAAATTGTTCTCAATGTCTATAGCCATCTGATATGCTTCGAGCAGGGTTGTAGGCTCTTTATCCCTCAACATATAACTCATCTTTTTCTCAAATGCTCCTAAGTACACAACCAAACATTCAACATCATTTGGCCTTATGTTCTCTGGGATCTCTCTAATGATCATTGAAAATATGAGATTAAAACATGGGACTAACTCATCTTTTCCTTTCTCCATGTTCATGAACCTTTTCCTTATCAAAACAGGGTTAATCCTTTCTCCAACCTGTTCCATGAACACCGCCTTGAGCTCTTCCCATGAATGAACAAAAGAGGCTAGTAAATAAGAGAACCACTCTCTTGCATCTCCTCTCAAGGACTGAACAAATAACCTTATGATCACATCTTCGTGATCAATCTCATAATCATCCATCACATTAATGAACTCTTGGAGATGTTTACTTGTTGATTCTGACTTATCACCAATGAATCTTGGTAACTTATTTCTGACTTTAGCTGGAATGTCGTTTGGGTAACCACTAAGGCTACTGAAATTGATAGCTTTGTACCTTCCAGTGCTAAAACCTCTTTGACAATCTGGTTGGGACTGATCACAAACCTTAGCTCCATCTGGAACCATACTAGGATGCATGTATTGAGGCATCTTGATATACCTCTTTCAAATTTCACATATCAACTCTATAGTTGATCATTCATTTCCCTATTTATACCTTTCATAACAATCTTAGAATACCATAATGCATGATTCAAATGTATTTACACATAATATCTATTTAGTGGGCAAAGTTAAAACAAACATACTTCTCCAACAAAATACATAGGCTACAAATTACAATTCAGAAGTATGCAAATAAAGTATTACTGTTCTTTCCCTCTTTTAGTGCTAATCACTCAATAGGGAACCTAAGTTTTGTCTAAAAAGTTCAAGTATGGTTTTCATAAAGAAATTTCTTGAAAACCAAGAATGAGGAATACCTGAAAACTTTGCAGCTGCTGCAAATTGTCTTCCTGACTGGTAATGTTTGTAGATCTGGAACTTTCATTAAATTTTAACAGGTTTTATTAACAGAGTCGCCACCTCTTTTCATAGAGGACTGAACTTCAAGCAGTATGAAGCTCTTTTACATGTAAACTTTTCTCTGAGTTCCTTTCCACCAGCAGAGCACCATAGATTACAAAGTTGTTCAAGTTCACTGCAACAAATTCTTCTCCAGGGTTGAAATCCTTCAAAACTTGAACAAATTCAGAATGATAAATAATTTGACTCTATGCATTGACTCTTAAGGCTAGATTCTGTAATTAGAATTTTCTCAAATTCTCCCCAATGGAGTCGCCATTCTGTTGGTGTTTGAAAATACAACCCAGCTAGGATTTGTAATTCTCTAAGAGGTAGCCAACCTCTATATTAAAGAACCACAAAGGCTAGTGGACAACTGACAGGAAATGGAATGGATACACATTTCCCCTACACTTCAAGCTCTGTAAGACCTAAGGGGGTAACCCTTTAGCAACATCAAACAATATAGACACACAAGTAATAGGATATTGCTTAATAGATTATGCTCTCACAGAAATATGCTGAGAAACCTAAAATATCACTTAACATTGGCAAGATATTGAATGAATTTCATCAATCAGCATGGAGAACATGACAAACACAACTCAACAAAACAGATTTGAAATGGTTTTTGATTTAAAGAGTTGGGACCAAACAACATAAACATGGTAATGGACCAGTGCCATAAAAATGGGCTATGGAGTCATATAACTAGCATTCATCTTTCAGTGTTGAACATGCTCTGAAGGTCTTGCAAATGTTGTTACATTATGATAACCAGACCACTGAAGCTTTCTCTGATAACTCTACTTATAAATCCACCTGAAACATAACACTCCTGTCACATTTGTCAAAGCAATTACACTATCCCTGAACAATAGGCAATAATAAAAGCAACTTGTGCATTATTAAAGCAATTACACCATTCATAGAACAAAAGGCAACAACAAATGTAGCTCAAATGCAGCAAATGTGCATGAATAGACTCAAATAATTTTATTATTGAATCCAAAACAACATTACATTTCAGCCATGGAGACAATTATCAACTAAAATAAACATAACAGAACAATTCTGAACATACATTTTCAGATTAAAATGACTAACAGTCATATTTCCCCCTAGCTTTACATTCTACCCATAGCTTCTGCTTGACTTGCAAAGCTTTCAAAAATTGGAACCACTACAATTGAGAAGATAAAAAGATATAGAAAAAGAAGCAAACAAGAGTAGCCCTAGAACTGATCTGCAATTGCCATCTGGAATCTTTATTCACCATTGATCATCAACTGAAAAGAATATCTCTTCCTTCCTTTGCAGCGATAAAAACATTCCCTCCAACAACATTTTCTCATCATTTCCTAGCAACAAAAAATCAGCCCATGTGGAGACTCACCATATTCACCCAGCTGGAAAATATCTCTTCCCATGCAAATTCTGTTTATCTTTTTTGCTCTTCATTTTCTGCAGCAATACCTTAGCAAATAATGACCTTTTGATTTGCATTTATATCTGTCTATGCATGTGCATTTATAAAATTTTCATTTTATGGGGCAAAACTTTACCCCATACCTCCTTTTAAATTTATCCATTTATTCTCATGTGCACATCACTCACAATATTTTATTTTACTTATTTTTTTTCACTTGTTATTTTACTCACAGATTAAAATATTTACCTTTACGTCATCTCCAAAAACCACCGTGCCAGTAAAATATTTTTATTTTAAATATTTCATTATTTACCTCCTCGGGCAATATTTCACCTCTAAATATTTTGCCATGTAAAAATTGCAACGGGCTCACCTCAATTTTTAATCACAAACCATATAACTCTTTTTGAAAAAATTAAAATGGGCACTCCTGTGCATTCTTGCACACCTCGCAAGAATATCTGTGAAGTCATCTTTCTTGTGCGAGGCTCGCGAGCTATGGCCAAGATTTGGCTACATCGAGACCCCATCTCTCCATCGTTGATCTCTTCCACGTTGCATCTGTGTTTCCCTAATCTCCTTCCTCGTTTGCTCTCTGTAAATCTTGAGCTTTACCTGGCATTCACGTTGCTCCATTGAGCCTCTTCCCTCAAGCTCCCTGCAACCGCAGTCAACAATCACAGTGACTTCCTGTTTTGTGCGCCTCATTCACTCTCTATGTTCCAGGCCACGCCCTTCACCTGGTTATCTCCTCCTCACTAGGCATGGGTCTCACCATTCTACAAGTCGCACCCACCCTACCTCATAGGCTACCTTCCTTTTACTTGGTTTGAGCTTCACTCCATACCTGGTTTGTGCCTTCTCAATCTATTTGGCCTAACTGGTCGCACCTTGTATCATGCACGTGGCCTCTCTTCTCCATTCACTTCTTTGTGTTGGCTTCTCCATTATCCATTTTGTCCATATCCTGCAACATGGTGCCCTATCTTTGCAGTTTGCAGGCCCAAAGCATTGAGGGATGCCCACACTGTTGCAGGTTGTGCCTTGTGCCTCTATGTGCACCTCATACCATTTAAGGGATGCCCACACCTCCTTCCTAGGCGTGGGTCATCTCTCCATGTGCACTGCTCCATGAATTCTAAACCGTGCCCCTCACTCTCTGCAATTGCTGAGAGCTTCATGCGTGTGCATCTCTCATTTGGTCTTCACCTAACTAATGTGTGCAGCCCCTATGGTTCCCATATTCTTTTCTCCTGTTGTAGGCCGTGCCTCTTACCATTGGCCCGGTGCGGTGGTAGCTCTATGTTTTCTTCCATAGTGCATGAGCCTCTGTACTTCTTTGACCAGCGCATTCCTCCATACTTGGCACGCAAATCCTCAAACACAGTTCAAACCACCATCAACCAGCACATCCGCGTACAAGTTGCAATTGTTTTGGTGCAGACCTTCCTCCATCAAAGGTTCAAGCCTTTCAACAAACCCACTGATTATATGCCAATGTCAGTTTGGAAATTCTAATCATACTCTGCAAGTCTGAAAATATCTAGTAACACCAAATAGCTAATGGAAAGATTTAAAAATGTTGTGACTTTATCTATGGTAGCTCCACACTTGCCCTTTACCATTCAATGAAAGAGGTTATGGATAAACACTTAAAGCGTTAGATACTTATGATTATTCATCACTACCTCTGATGTAGGTGATCTAGCCATAATCTTCTCACACAAAAACAATCCCTCTGTATGAATGGATATCATGGTTAATACTGCACATTGTTGTACCAATCACAAACATTTGATGCTTGTCCATTGCGGAATAATTTTACCCCTTTGATAATATAATGTTCAAACTCCATATTGAAAAATGTGGATCTCACTTTGCAGTTGAAATAAATTACAATTGCACACCCCTCCTCACACCGATCAACTCAGAACAACATACTTGACATGGTTGCAACACTGCAACAAATACAAGTTCATGATCAAAGAAAACATTTCAATTCCATAACCATACGAAACATGTCGGGTCCCTTGTGGACCCGACTAAAAAAAAAGTTTGTTTTCAAACAAGTTTTGAGCTCAAATTGTCCGATACTACCTTTTGAATACTTCTGAATTTGAAAAATGAACTGGGTCTTCATCAGAAACTGTTTTCTGTCCCTTTTGGAAAATGGTCAAAACAGGCCAGTTTAACTCTGGAATCGGCCTTGAAAATTGGGCAAATGACCTGATGGAGCAATGAGAACGTGCAGACATATAGTCATTTGATCCAAGAATACAGTACAACAAACGGCTCGAAAAAGGAAACCTGAGGAACCGGATATTAATTGGCAAAGTTGCCTAGTTAGGCTTTTTTGAAACAACAGCTATTCTGCACCAATTAAAACTGACCCAACTGCCAGTTTGTAAAAATAGAAAATCAACTCATGACGAGCTGCCATCAAACACACAAGTTCATTTAAGTACCTTGAGTACGTGTGCAAAAGGAAATTTCTTGAAACATCGTTGATCAAAATTTATTAACGATCAAATTTGGCTTCTCAGAAAGGCTGTCAGAAATGCAGGTGCAAAACAGAACAAACTGCATTTGGTTTCGATCTGCTAAAAATAGCAAATCAGATCATGAGGCTCTAAAAAATGACACCCAAGATCATTTAGGTATGTAGAATATGGAACAACATTCATTTTGACATAACAGTCAACTGGTTGCGAAATCCAAGCTCAAACACGAGGCAACTTTGTAGAAATGAAGGTTTGCAAATAACAGAAAAGTGTCAAAACCCTTCAGCTTTGCTTTTCAAAACTCTAACAAAACTCATCGTGGGAAGCTGAAAATTGACATTCCTACTCACATATGTTAATTGAGTATGTCTGCAAATGGGTTTTGCACAAAAATCAACAGGATTTAAAATACAAGCCTCCAAAGTGGGTCAGTCAGGACTGATTTATCAAGGTGCACTCTTGAAAGTGCGAAAGCAATTTTTTTTTAATAGGCATCTCAAATTTGCAAACTTTGAGAGCGCCATCAGTTCTAATGGAACATACCCTAACCCAACATATTTTGGTAATTTAAGAGGTAGTAAAGGTTTCAATATCCCATTTTTGTTTAAACCAAGGTCGTTATGTCCATCATATCCTTGTTGCTTTATTAAAAGGAAACCTTTTGGATATCATTCAATTGGTAGTTGTTTAGGCTCTGTCTCCTCCTCTTATTTATACAACCATGTGTAAATGTGGCCATCCAAATATTCTTTAGCTAATTCCCCCCATTTAGTGAAAATGGTAGTGGGATTGTGGATGATAACCTTAGATGTGTAAGATGCAACTTTCCATAAGACTTTGGTGATTTGGGTAACTTTCCAATGCAAAATAAGATCTTCATACTATATTCTCCACATCCTTTGTCTTGAATCTGGATTTTGGGTGTGGTTGTGGGGTGAATGGAGTGGATGATTTGACGAGGGAAGATGGATCAATGTAGTATGATGAAGTGGAAGATGGGGCCTCTTAATTTATGGGCACTTAACGTTCAACGATTCCTTTGAGGTTTGTGCAATACTGAAAGGGATTAGGGTCACTAAGAATGGTAATTTCAATGCAATTATGTGGGAACTTGAGGCATTGGTGGTATGTGGATGGGATAACCTTCATGGCATTAATCCATGGGTGGCTAAGGAGAAGGTTGTAATGTAAATCCAGATCTAGGACATGAAATACTATGTTTTGTATTGTTGGACCAACTCTTATGGGAAGCAAAATTACTCCTTCAGATGAGCACTCAACATCATCATAAGCTTTTATAATACTTTTCTTGTTTTGGTCTATGCAATTATTAGAGTATCCCAATGCTTTCACCAATTTTAGTGAGAAAATGTTCAAACCTACTCCACCATCTACTAGGACTTGTCTAATCTTATGTTTATTAACACAAACTTCAAGGTGTAGGTGTTGGCCCCATAGTTGTCGTTGCACCAAAAGATCAACCTATTAATGCCCGATACAACTTCCATAGTTAAAAGATCCACAAGAGACAGTTAGTCCATGCCACGAATCTCGAGGGGAGTGCTGACCATATGCCAAAAATCTCCCCCTCATCATTACTCGAGGGGATTTGAACTCGACACCTTTGGTTCTAATACCAATTGTTGGCCCCACAGTTGTTGTTGCACCAAAAGATCGGCCTGTTAATGCCTTATACAACCACCAAAGTTAGTGGATCCACAAGAGGCGGTCAGTCCATGTCACGAATGCCAAGGGGAGCGTTGACCATCTACCGATAGTAGGGCATCATTATGATCAGATTTATTTGTGGAAAAGTCTTGTTCAAAGAAGGTGACATGGTGCGACGTAGCTAGCTATCCAACCATGGCCTAAAATTCATTGACATCTAGGTTAGCGAGTACAGATGCTTCTTGCAAGGATTTATCAAGGATAGCTCTATGTTGTGGTGATATGCGAAGGAGTTCCAAGATAGAGATTTGTACGGGAGTCTTCCCTAGCTGGTATAGGAGGTTGTATAAGATTTTCGGCTGTGGATTGGAAGGAGGTACTAGAAGATTTATATTGGCTCTATGAGTGGTGACAACACATTCTGAACTTGGCTTAGTTATGGTAATGGTGGCAATGCAATCATCAAAGGGTCTGGCATTAAGGATAATAGTGTTATAATCATGTTTGATAGCGACATAATTGACATTTTTGTTATTCCCTGAATTGGAGGATTTTCCTTTGTCATGGTCTTGCAAGGAGTTGTAAATATGGTATGATCAACATTTGTCTTGCCTTGTGAGTCACCTATCGAAGTGGTTCCATTTTCAATGAGGTCTTGAATGACATTTTTGAGTGTCCAACATCTAGATGTCTTATGTCCTTTTCTGTAGTGATATTCAAAATATTCATCTTCCTTCCACCAATCAGGTTTGATTAATGAGTGTTCATAAATTTTGATATCTAGTAGTTGGATGGCATTGGATTGCAAGAGTTGCTTTAGGATTTATTCAATGGGTTCACCCAATTGGGTGTATGTTTTGTTGGCTCGGGGAGGACCTCTGCATTGTTGATTATCTTGGACTGCGTTCAATGTTTGACTTTGGCCTTATGTTTGGGTATTTGATGTGTTTGATGAGGAAGGACCTTTGAGATGAATAGTAGGACCTTTTTTTATCACTTTTGCATCAACAACTCCATCATTCATGACATTCATGTTTCAAGACCAATATTTTCTCTTATCATTACTGGGTTTTGGAGTCTCTTTGTGTACTTTGACTAGTCGACAAGACCTTTTTCAATAAGGACACCTTTCTCAAGGATTTCATCAAAAATTTTGCAACATTGCATTTGAAGACTACTCATCATTTCCCCATCAAGATTTTCCACAAACATGGTGACTAGTTGTTTCTCGGGAATGTGACAAGGGAATTTGCTAACTATACTTCACCATCTTTGGTAAAATGAGGTTATTGACTCCCCTTATTCTTGTTTAGTTGTGCATAATGTTGTGAGGGTCACATCACTTTCAATGTTAAAGGAAAAGTGATTAATGAATTTATCAGCCAGTTCACCCCATGTTCTAATCCTTGGAGGAAGATGTGCAAACCAATCTAGGGCTAGCCCTATGAGGCTTCGTGGGAATAGTCTCATCAAATAGGTAGGATCATATGAGACTTCCATACATGAAATGTTAAATTATTCTACACGTTCTATCTAATCCCCTTTCCCTTTATACTTGGATAGAGGTGGTGTTGTGAAATGAGGGGGAAAGGGTAGCATGTATAGATTTTTTTCAAATGGAAAGGGGCACAATTCCTCTGTGGAATAAGTTTTCTTGTTGGTTCCCAATTTCATGTTTGTCATTTGTTGTTGACTGGAATGTATTGTTGTATCAAAGTATTTTCAAGAGATATTGTTTTATTATTTTGATTTGGTGTCACGGTGTTGATGTTGAGGTCATATGTCAGATTTGGATTGGGATTGATATTTTGTGGCGTGGGACCTTGGTTACCATATTGATGTGCATTGTTTTGGTTTGGAGTTAAATTGGCATTTATATTTGTTCCAAAAGTCATGTTTTTGTTTGGTATAGTGTTTTGAAATCAAGTTGTTGGCCCTTGATTTGGATTTTGGAAAGATGGTATAGGTCCTTACTATCATTTTGAAATGATGGGGTAGGTCCTTGATTAATTTTTTGATATGATGGGGTAGGTCCTTGATTAATGTTTTTAAAAGATGTGGTAGGCCCTTGATTAATGTTTTGAAATGATGGGGTAGGTCTTTGATTAATGTTTTGGTTTGGCACCCTTCGTGGAACAATGTGAATCCTCCTAGATTTGTATATTTGTTCGGTTGATTTTGATTTGATGAGGGTGTACTTTGAAACTGGAATAAGGGACCTTAATTGGTATTTTGAAGTGAAAGTGTGGGACCTTGTGATATAAGACCTATATTTGTGTTTTGGAAAAGAGGATTTGTGAAGGTCTTACCAATGGAATTTGATGAGCTTCCAAATGTTAAATTTTGTCCTTTTGTAGTTGCATGGGTCACACTATTTCTAAGTGTGGAGATGCTAGGGATATGTGTGGTAGTGGTTTCCATGTTTTTTGTTGTCCCAAGTGGTATAGTTGACATTTGTTGTGAAGATGGCATCCCCAATGCAAATGGATTTTGGGTATCCTCTTCTATAATGGTTGAGACATCAAATCCTTGAGGGATTTTAGCACCCTTTTTGGCTAGTGCATAGAAGAATATATTAGGATTGGCACCAATGAGTTGGTCAACCATGCGTAAAATTCTTGGGTCTTGGTAAGCTCTTTCAATCTCTCTGGGAGTCAATTTCTTGTTGAATTCATTTAGGTTTAGATTGTCAAATGTGTTGATTTGGTCTCTTTATGGTGTTTCTCATCATGGAGTGGATCGATTTGAATTTGATTTGAGGGTGGTGTCGTGAAAGTGATCACTTGAGAAATCCATGTCCTTTATCTGGTTCATGACCTTGTTTCAACCATGTGAGACTCACAAGTTGGAAGGTAATGCAAGGTGATAATGAAGCTAAACTATGTTTTTTGGATTTTTTGAATATAGGGATGCAAGGTGATTATTCAAGGATAATGATAGCCAAAGGATGAAGCTAAATGAAACTAATGGATGCAAAGGATACCAATGGTTTACTACTTGATGATCAAGGAAAATGATATGGAGACTAAATTATGCCAAGGCTAAGATGAAATCAAGCTATATTTTTTATGTTTTTGGGATTATAAGGATGCAAAATAAAAGTGCAATGTAAGTCCTAGACTAAGGATTGATAGGATGATAATGAACCTATGGTCAAAGGGTATGATATGAATCTAAATGAGACTAAGATGATGCTAAAGATGTGAATCCTAAAATTTAAGACAAAGGATGGTAACCAAGCTAATGTAGGTCCAAGATAACAAACCCAAATGTTATTGACCTTTGTGATAATCAAGATGATAATTTTGATAAGGTGAGTCTAGGCTAGGACACAAGCTTCAGACTCAAATTTGACCAAGATGACAATGAAAAAGGTTGGTAAAATGAAAGATGAAGGTCAATGGTAAGTTGGATAAGCAACCATGGACTGTCCAAAGGCTTAGTAATCTTCCTATGTCTGAAATTTGAAAGGATAAGTGTAACCTAAGGTCTAGGATTAATTTATGCAAAGTAAGGATGCCACCTAAATGCTATGCAAATCTAAATAAGGATGATGGAATATATTGGTAAAGGTCTACACGTCTCTGGTTTAGAATTTAGGGTCACTGTTAAAATGAATTGATTTAGTTTGAATAAGGATTTTGTGAGTTTCAAATTATCAGGCAGTTGCAGCACTATTTTCTCAGATGCGTCGTTTCTAGTTGTGGGTTTCTAATTAGTAGTTGTGGTTCACAATGTCAATTATAACTTCGTTTCCAGAGATGCGTTTCAAGATAACAGTTGCAGTTTTCTAGTGAGTAGTTGCGGTACATGAATGCAATTGTAGGCCTATTTTAGTAATTACGGTTCATAAAGTGTTGATTTTATAATTTTGATGGTTTTGACCTAGTTTTTGAATGGGTTTCTGACTAATTTTGATAAAATTTTGTTTGGAAAACATAAAAAACAGTCACAAACACTTGTTTTGATCTGATCTTGGGTGTGAAAAAGTTTGATTTCAAGATAAAACACTCATAGACAACATGAACAATCCTAGGACTGGCAAGGATACCACTAGTTGATATCCCCACTTGGATTGCTCCAACCACTTAAACAAGGTAGACAACTAGAGACTTGATGGCACTGGCTCCCCTTACACGACACTCACTTCTTAGGCACACCGAGTCTCATTCCCCAAAGAGGAATTTCTATCTCTACACATGAATAGTGAAAATGTGGGGTGGCTTCAGAGGTTCGACCTCCTATGATCAACGAGCGTATAAAGGTTTTTGGCCACTAAAACAATTGGTTCTTAGTAAGGGCATTCGTTCAAGGTGGCCATACATGTGACAAGATTAGCTCAAGATTATGGTCAATCAAGAGGCCTCCTAGTCCCTTCCTAAGAAAGTATTTTGACATAGCTCACAAGGCTACTGAGGGTGGCACTTGTCAGTATGACACATTCACACCTGTTGCTTGTGACTTTCATCACAAACACATTTTTATATAGCGGTTTGAAAGAGCTTAGCTTTACCTTGTTACTGCTTAGGTCGTTCCCACCTTTTGAAATGGGGTGGCAAGCCCTCTAAAATAAAGGTATACAAAAGCAAGGAAGTGCATTGTTTTTATCTCCTAGATCGCATGAAGTGCAAGGAGAGAGCATACACAATGCCTTTGCCTCACACTCCTGGCGCATGGGTTTCATTTTAATTCCAAAATCCAAATGTGGGGGTGGTTGTACAAGTTCCAAATAAATGATTTTGATCCTCAAGATCGCCAAGTGGTCTGAGAGGAGAGCATACAAATTCAATGAAAAATTGCAAACCACAAAATTCAAAGAGCACTTGTTAATTTTAACCCTTTGCTTATGATGAAACAAACACTTGTGAATTTTAAACCAATGACGTGTGATGCATGTTCATTTTATCCCATGAGTGTAATATGTTGTTATTTGTTCATTTTAAAGCCTTATGAATGAGATGCAAGTTCATATTACCCTTATGAATTTGATGCAAGTTGTAGTTTGTAGCAAACAAAGAAAATTAAAAAAAATTGATTATCCTAAAGTGAAAAATTGAAAGGTCAATTTTTGTTGTTGTTTCCAAAGAAATTTTTTTTGAAACTTCTTAGATCCAAAGCCACACACTGAAAAGAGGCATCTAGCACACAAAAACCTAATCTACTTGAAAACCCAAAAGAAAAATTTAAAGAAAACTAAAAAAATAGAATTTTTTTATACCTATCAGACAATTGCATCACTTAGCCTCAGTTGCATCACTGTGTTGTGTCATTTTATATCAATTGCATCATGATTTCAAATCCAAGTCCCTCGCCCACAGATGCATCACCGTTTTCATGAATGCGTTGTTATTTTGAATTTAGCTTCCCGCCTATCAGTTTTGTCATTTCTCTTATCAATTGTGTCGTTTCTCGTCAGTTGTGTCACTCTACATATCAGTTGCGTGGTTCTGTATGAAAACCTACAAAAACAAAAATAAAAGTCATACAAATCCTAAAAAAACTTATCTTCATGTCGGGTTCACCAATGTAAGATGGGTAAAGATCAAGCAACCTAGATTTTAGTGACAACCACAACACTTCTAAGCTAAAAACCCAATCTAAACAAGAGAATACAATCAAATATGAAGAACAAAAGCATTCAAGTTAGAATCACTCCCCATATTTGAAGTTGAATAACTTCTCTTGTCTCTCCTAAATCTTCTTTTGCAAATATGCCCTCAGATCCAAGCTAACATGTGCAAATACCTGCAAATAGTAAGCAAGAAAGTCAGAGATAATTGGTTGTTAAATCAAAAATGGAGGAGGAGGGCTTCTTTTATAGACAGGAATTCAAACAAATGGTCAAGATCGAGCTTCTAGAAAGATTCCAAGATCGATGGACGAGAAAACATGCAACACAAAAGAGTGGAGGTTATAAAATGAACGGTCAAGATTTGAAAGAACCCATAGATGATTGACGACTGAGATTCAAAAATGAGATAGTGGAGGAAGAAAATGGAGAAATAACTCGACAAGTGGAGGCATAAATAATTTTTCAAAATTATTTATTTTGAGGAAAAGGCAAGTGGGTATTTAATTAAAATAATTTATATAATCATTTTAATTAAATAAGAGGGAATGGAAAAAGAGCATTAAATAATTAATTAATTATTTAATAAAAGAGAAGCTTTGAGAGATAATTAAATAATTTTGACAATTATTTAACTATAGAGGAATTAAAAGATCAATGAATAGGTAAATAATTAATAATAATTATTCAACTATAGACGGATGCTGATATGCAAATAATTAAATAAATGGTAATTTATTTAATTATTGAAGAAAGGGGTATTAGCGACACAATTAATTTATTTAATTGATCAAAATAGAATAAAGGTCAAGAGAGGAGTTAATTAAATAATTATTTAATTAATAGAGGAATGTGATCAAGAAAAATAAAATAAAATAATTTAATTATGCAGAGACAAAGACCAAAAAAAATGACATTCGCAAACTAAGATATTTTTCAGTGTCTATATATTCTATGCATAATGCCTCTTCAACCATCTTTTGAAGTACCCGACAATTAAGTGTTGGGGCAAGAAGAGAAGCATATGTTTTGTGGAACAATTAAGCATTTGAAACCAATTGTACTACTGAACATCACTGAACATGTCCATGAAACCACAAGGACAAAACTTTACTTCTGAAGGAATATAGAGCATTCCAACATGCCTTCATCAATACTTTACTTTGCCAAAGCACAAACCAATGTAACTTGGAAACTAGATATTAGTCATAACAAAGATAAAAATTAAAGCAGTAACTACAAATCTACAATTCAATACCTAAATGCAATCCAAATCAATCAATAGAAAATAAGCAACACAAATGAAATCATAATTAGCTAAACAATACATTTACCTTCACTATGTTGACATGAATTACTTTCATTGTACTCCTTTGCTTGCTTTTCTCTTAGAATATAGTATGCACTTCTTTCGCCTTAAGCTCAAGTGTGTGAAATGATAGCAATGATGCAAAATGCCAAAGTTCATGGTTAGCCATCACTAAGATGTGAGGGCTAATTTTATAAAAATGAATAATTCAAATGAACATTCTCGATTAAGAGGAGGAAGATCAAGATCAAGGGTTGAGGATTGTTGAGAGGAATTGATTGCGCAGTTAACTAACTGCAACTAGCTACAAGATTTTGGTTTACTGGTTGCATGGAGAATTGATTGAAGCGTTAACTAATACTGACAATTAGTTAACTAAATTGATTGATTCAAAGACTCAAAGTGAGTGGGATTAAAGTGAATTGATTGATTAGTAAACTAGAAGAGAGTGTTGGTTATGAAAGAAGGAATTATACATGAGATAATAATTAATTTAAATTAATTAATTATTTGAGGAATGTGCATGTGAGGATTAATTAATAAATAAAATGTTTATTTATTAACAATGAATGGATAATGTTGAGATGAAAAGGGAATTAAATAATTTTTTAATTCAGAAGTGTGAATGCGGTCAATTAAATAATTGATAACAATTCTTTAATTTAGGAAGGTGTTGAACGTTAATTAAATAATTAATGATAATTATTTAATTAAAATAGAGGAGTAAGTGTGATTAATGGCATAATCAAATAAATAAGGTTTATTTAATTAATCGAGAAGATTAATGATAATTAAGACATAATAAAATAAATGAGATTTATTTAATTAATCCGAAATGGTGAATTGAAATTAATTAATTAAATAACATAAAGTGCTTAATTAATGGTAGAATATGATATTTGATAATAATCAAATAATGGAGTATTATTTAATCATTAGGGGAAAAAGGGTGAAAGTTAGTATAAAAGTGTTACTCACATACCAAGACAATTTTGGGTATCTACATTTTTCCCCTCTTTGATACAATGCATTTTTATACTGTTGTGTCAAATAAAATTCAAAAATTCATGTTCAAGAGTTGCCTTGGTGACAACGGGATAGCATGGTGCGCCCTTGGAAAATTTTACTAATTTTTGAAAAATTCAAAAAAAAATGGAAAGTTGTTTTGAGAGGCTAATTTGATAGTGATAAATGTGTTGGTAGCAAAAGATTTTGATTTTAGGATACTCAAGGTGTTCGTTTTTATGTTTGAAGGTCAAATTTGATGTGTCTAATTATAAAGGGGGTCCCCTTTGCCATCTAAGGTCTATAAATAGGCCCAAAGCGGTCTAAAATCCTCATTTGCGCATTTTGTTTTTAGGATTTTGAGTGCTCTGGAGTGAGATTCTTGTGCAGAGCAATGGAGCTATGGTGCAAACTCCAATCGATTCTTATCAAGGTTATTGCGTACAAACCTTTTGATGACCCAGGGGATCGGGTAGTGCAATAGGTAACTTGTTCTTGCTTCAATTTTTTTGTTTTTAGTAGATTTTAGGGGTCAAAACTGACCTAACAGATGTAGTGCAATTTTTGCACCGCATTTGTAATTACATTCACCACACTTGTCGATGAGTCCATCAGATTTGTTGGTGCATCACAATGGTTTTCCCAAGCCACATTTGTAGGTTGCTCACAACTATTTTTTACACCACATGTGTAAATGTGCAACTCATATGTAAGAAACTAAGTCACATGTGTAAAAGTGTGACAATGTACCACATTTGTCAAAACTATCCGTAAATGAATGTAAGCCATATTTTTCAACCACATCTATTGAAAGGTGTACTGCATCTAACTGTTAACAAAACTTACTTTTTTACAAAATTTTCAATGTGTAAAAGGTCAAATAGGTTTGTTTAAGCATCTTGATTGATGTAATGTGATTTTTGAGTGTAGTTGAGATTATTGCTGATCTATACACATGAGAGTCATCCTTCTTATTTCAGATTGCAGGATCATCTGGGTGGTTCATAGAGATACCTTGCATGCATTGGGTTTGTACAATGTCACATTCATGCTCAAGATCTAGGCTAATAGGGGATTGCTCACTGCCTTAGTTGAAAGGTGGCATTCAAAGATGAGTTCATTTCATCTACTACCTGGGGAGGCCACAGTTACACTAGAGGACGTATGGCATATCCTTCAACTTCCTATTCATGGTGAGTGGGTAGTGTATGATCCTAACTTCATATTGGCAGTAATGCAGAGGTGTTTCGAGACCAACAATCTCGGAGTAGAGGAGTATGAGATTTGTTGGGATGCTCTAGCAGATCTCTATGAGCAATTCATTGTGGTTGTATACAGTGTGATCATTGAACTTGTTGATCCAAATAGGAGAGGACATGGATTTCCTCTTGGATGGGGTTGGATGCTAGCCAACATGATGGAGGAGGTGACCATTTGTACCTGGGGCCCATGTATGCTTGCCATGTTATATTTCCAGTTACATGATGTCACCTACAAAGGTGCTCAGTCTATCAGTTGTGGTACCACCCTACTTATGGTTTGGGCTTGGGAGCATATCATTGTGTTTTGACCTATTATTACCACCAAATTTAAATCATATGTATACATGTATGGTGGATTTGTTACACAAACACATATTGGGGATGTTGGTTACTAGTGACATGCTATTGATCTACTTGATTATTTCACCTAGAGACCTTACCACCAATGTGCACCTTGGGAGGATGATGTCGAGCATCTTCCATATTATAGGTAGCCAAGATATCTGATCGACCACACTGTCCAGAGTTAGCACATCATATAGAGATAGTTGTTAGAGTGAGTACTTAGATAGTTTGGTGAGAGACAAGGGGAGACTATTAGTGTTGCAAAGTTCATGAGAGCTCGCGAGGTGTCCCAATGGGGACCTATGATCAGTGTTCAAGTTACCATTCAAGAGTTCAAGTAGCTACAACCTATTTAATGGGGTGCCCCTATAGACCTGTGGTAGGTGCAAGTATGACTCTTGAGCATGATGCATGGTGGGATTGACATAGATCGATGTCGTTGACATATCCTAATTTTCCTAAGCTTGTCAAGAGGTTGGGGAGAGGTCCATAGGGAAGATTGTGCGGGAGAGGCCAAGGGAGGGGAGATGATGGTGGCCGAGGTGGAGGACAGGGTGGGGATGATGATGGAGGTGGTGGTGGAGGAAGGGATGGTGTTCGGGTGGAGACAGGGGTAGAGGCAAAGGTCGAGTGCCACCCATTGGTCACAAGCCACTATCACCCATTCAGAAGGAGGGGGAGGAGATTAGGGTGGAGGAGGTGCAAAGGGAGCAGCAAATAGGGGTGGATGTTGACATAGGTGTCCATTTGGATGTGGAGGAGGTTTCCTGAGAGGTAGCCATGGATGAGGAGTTGTATGATATACCAGTCTGGGAAGCCATCTTGGACATCATGAAGGAGGATGCAGAGGATAAGGGACAAGGGCTTGATGCATAGATCCAAGCCTTGCAAGTGCAGATATAGGTATTACAGGCGTAGGTTGCTCAGGTTCAGACTTTAAGAGGCCACGTTGTGTAGTTGATTGCAGAGTGTGACATGGCCGTTATCTGAACGAAGAAGGTAGAGGAGTAATTGCTCTGCTTCATTGAGACTATCAATGGTTCCAGTGTAGATTTTTCCAAGACATTTTATCGAGCCAATAGGGAGGCTAAGTATTATCAAGATTTATATGAGGGTGTAGTGACACCAACTGAGAGGGAACCAAGCTATAGGGAGAGCCAAACCGGGTCACAGTCTCGCAAGTCCTAGAGTAGTGAGGGAGTTTTAGGATTGAGGAGGTCACCTTATGATCGACCACCTCTTATACCCTACAAGGACACTACAAGACCATCTAGGTCTGAACAAAGGTAGAATATGTCATTAGTTGAGCATTCACCAGCAGAGGATAGGGCCAGATTAGGTTAGCTTAATTTTTGTATATATAGATATATGTATTTTTATCAAGCCACCGAGCTCTACATTTTTTATTGTCACTCAATTTTGTACTATGACACATTTTTTGGATATATATATATATATATGAGATACATCATTTTTGGAGGCAATTACATGATATGTTAGTGTTATATGCATGTTTCTATGTGATGGATGCTTATAGATTTATGATGTTATATTTATGCTTATATGTATGACATGTGTGTGTCATAAAATATGTATCCTGCAATGTCAGTGTAACACACCTTCATGAAATGTATTATTTAAAAGGAAATCAAAAGTAACATAAAGGAAACTACAACCTATCCTTTTAACTCATCCCATGGCTCTCTAATCCCAAGGAATATTGTAAATTATGCTCTCAAATCTTATCATGGCTGCACAATAACCTGCAAAGATTGACAACTCAAGAAACGAGATGCTTAAAAGGAAATCTACATGCTTATATTTTTGGATTTTTCGATAACTTGATGCATAAAAACTAAATGATCCTAGGATGGAACTGATGTTAAATCTAAATGTTGAAATGATGATAAAGATGAAATGCAAATGCTAAATGGAAGATGAAAGGAATTCAACTACCAAAATTAAAATGTCATTATGATACTAAAAATGCACCAAAATACAAACTAAGCTAAATGCTCTCCAATTCTCTCACAAATGCACTAAAATTTAGCAGCATAAACTTGTCTAATCTTCATCTTCTAAAATGCTATAACAAAGGCTCTATTTATAGATTTTTCAAGCCTCCAGGTGATGTGGCAACAATGGACGATCTGGATTGTGATCCTGCAGCATCAACGGTAGAGCGTCAGGAGGTTAGAGGGAATCAGGGAGATGGTTCCCTTCCACAAGAAAAATTTCCAAGTGTAGAAAGGAATCAAAGAGCCAGAGAAGCCATGTGTCTCAAGTTGTTCAAAATTGGTTACAAATTTGTTGAGGATATTCCATAATTTTCAATTTATAAAAATCCATTTATGAGACACATGATGAGGTGGCAGATGAGTTGGAGGAGGTTAGAAGAAAGCTATAGAAATGTGCTTAAATTGGATTTAAAAATTACAATTTAATAGGAGAGGGTAAATTAGTAAAATGACACATAGATTCTTTGTGCATCTTAACTAATTTTGGAAGAATATTCTAAATTCGAATTCAAAAATCCAAATTTAAAAAGAAGAGGGGAAAATTAATTAAGTAAAAAATAGATTTATTCGTCCTTTCAATTAATTTTAGAAAGAAGGTGGATTGTGAAAAGAGGAAATAGACTATGAACTATATAAATAAATTTCACAATTTATTTATAATAGTAGAGGAATTTAGAATATTAATCAAATAGCTAGTATTTAATTAATGTGATGCTCAGACCACTTTTACGTCTATACATTTTGCCCCTCTTTGAAGTGATGTGCGCAAACACATTGCTTCAAAGAATAAATTTTCCTAACCGTGATGATAAAAAATTTCGACATGCCCCAGACTCTGATTTTTCAATGGTGATGAAAGGATGCCCCCTACGGAGGTAAATCAGGGATTTTTGAATTTTTGATGATTTTTGAAAATTTCTAATTTTTTTAAATGATTGTCCAATAATGTGCTGATGATTTGATAGGGATAGCCTGATTTATCTCCCAAAAATTAGAAGAGAGTTTTCGTGCTACCGATCATATCTACAGAAATATAGAGAGTTGAGCTGATGGAATGATAAGGATTTGATGCAAGATAAAATGATAGCACACCCAAGCAAGCAAGCAAGTGTGCACAAATGATTCAAAAACAAACAAGGTATTGCCCCTGTCAAGTTGTAAACCATTGATCGATTGATGATGATGATGAGAGTGTTGTTGATTGGCCTCATGATAGGTGAGGATCAATGATAGGATAGCTGATGATTGACCCCATGAAAGGTGAGGATCAGTGATGGATTGATGATGATAGTGTTGTCATGGTAGGCAATGATATATCCATAGATCAACACAAGGATGATTGATTGGGTTTACAACAAGATTAGGATTAGGACCATTGATGTGATTAGATCATTTGACAAGATTAATTGACTGGATTAGCTGGATTAAAGATTGACTTGCATTTGGATTATTGCTCAGAATGATAGAAGAGGATTTGATGGATAAATTGAATTGAATGGATTTGCTGAAGATGATTGATTTATTAAATGGTTGAAAGATTGATTAGATGAAATTGATAGATGAGGAAGATGATGCCAAATGATGGACAAGATAGGATGATAAGCGATAGGAGATTGGGAAGAGAAGATTTGAAGAAAGAAAGCACAAATGGATTCAAAAGTAAGTATGATGTTGCCCCAGTCAAACTACAAGCCAAGATGGATTGATGATGATGATGAGAGTGTTGTTGATAAGGGAAGGATACATCCCAAAATAACACAAGGATAGGGAAGGATACATCCGGATGATGATGATGAGCAAGGCTTGTAGTAAGGCTAGGAACAAGACCAAAGGTATGGTTAAATGATTTGTGCTAGATTGAATGGATTGATTAGATGAGATTAGAAGAAATGATTGGATGGATAAATTAGATGAAATTGGAAGATGCTTTATGATCATATGAGATAGATTTTATTATGCAGATGAGATGTGATAGATATGATAATTCTCATGCACAAACTAATATGGATGCAATCTATCTTAACCATGTAAATCTAACTATGCAATGTTGTCAATCTTATTGGTTGTGCTTAGTATCATCATTGAGCTTATTAAAATGTTGAAAGTTAATACAAACATTGATGACATGAAATAGACCATGATGACCTGAGTACAACTTCCATACAACTTTCGTTGAGATTTGATAGTGCAAGATAACACAAATATCGAGGTATAATTAGACCAAGATGACTTGAGCATCACTTGTGTAAACAAACAAGAGTTAATCATGTTCCTATGCAAATTTGGAATGTCATCAATGATACTTTGTAGAGAATGTCCCGCGACAATTTGCACAATAGTAATGATTGAATCACAAACAACAGACAAATAAAATATCCTTTTTGATTACAGTGCGTCTAGTGCATGACATCATCGAGGTACTCCCAAGAAATGATAACAACAAACACAATACATTATTTGATCATTTTTGATAAGGTGATCCAACCATGATTCAAAAGCTAATCCCTCAATGATGAGATGATTTTATTTGATGTTGATGTTTGATTTGATTTGATTGATTGGATTGATTGGTTTTCGATGTTCAGGTTTATATTTGGTGTTTTGATGTTATGGTTTTTTGATTGCTTGTCTTTTGTTTAACTTTCAACGGTGATTTACCTCCAATGAGATCGAGATTTTTCCCCCAATGAGAACAAACCAAATTTTTTTATTATTCTGGATATGTACAATGAAAACCAAGCCAGAGTGGGACAACCGTGTTAGCCAAATATGGACATGAAGCTTGCTATAAGATATGCATGAATGCACAGGGATGGCAAAGATGAACGATGAACACACGTTTGAAAAGACGGAGGAGCCGACTCAATCACAAATAGCGCCTGTTACCAGGTTTTCACCATTTATTTTTATTGCACTTTTTTCAGATTATTATTTTTTTTTGTTACCAAGACGTCTGTTTGCCAGGTTTTCATTGGGGCAAGGATTTTTTTTCATGACATTTTCTGCTATTTAGGATTTTTTCAGGACTTTTTAAGATGGAATGAGATGACCAATTGAAGAAACAAGATGCCCCACAATATAGAATAAGATTCCTGGTGGAGGATATGGTATGGAAGGTTTGGATAAAGTGTATAGGATAATATGCATGATGTTCAAGAAGATCCTTAGCCTTGTCAAGATCAAAGGTGAAAATGTAAGGAAATGAACATGGAAAGGATAATGACCATGAATGATAAGATGGATGAAACTTGCCCCCAAGTGTAGAGTGCAAGAGGAATATGGAAGATATGATATGGATAGGGAGGTAGATAATGGAAGATAATATTCGTCTGATAGTAGATGGAGAAATGGCCTAAGCATCAAGTTTCACGACTAATATCCCTTGAATGTGTGTTCTAATAAACCATGGACATGGGAATTAGACTCATAAATGTTGGAATGATAGAAGAAGCTCAGGACCTATGCGAAGCTTTGTATTAAAGGAGGAGAATGGGGGATGGATGTGGGATAATAAATAGGAGGTTGGAAGGCTTGGTGATGGATAGATGGAAAGGATGGAAAGATCAACATTGGCACACTTCTTGAAGGGTGGTGGGGTGATGGAGGAAGAATGGATTTGGAAGGTGATAGGGTTTCAGATGGAAGATTTGGAAAAGCTTTTGGATTAGAAAACTTGGATGCCAATTTTGATTTTATTGCTTCTATGAGACTTTTAGGAATCCACATAACTTTTGACTTTGATTTTTTATTTATGGGCCTTTGTGGCTTTGCAATTTTTCTCTTTGATTTTTGGAACTTTGTGGTCTTTGAAATTTTTCTTTTTTCTTTGATGGGCCTTTGTGGCCATTTTTATTTTTCCTTTGATTTATAGACCTTTGTGGTCTTTGAAATTTTTCTTTTTTCTTTGATGGACCTTTGTGGCCTTTTTTATTTTTCCTTTGATTTTGGATCAATTTTTCTTTTATTTCTGCATGACTCTTCGAGGAGACATGTTTATCCTTTGACGTATGTGGATTTTGATATGCAAGCTTTTGACATTTGGTACCCAAATTGATTCCAAGAGCAATGGGAGGAATGGATTGAGATGAACAATATGGAGGTATTATGGATGAGTGAGTTTTGGTAGAATTTTGAAAAGGTATCAAGGATGTGTGCCTTTGTTGTTCTTGAGAAATAGGATATGGACCTAGGATAGATGGAAGGTTTGATGAACTAGGACACTTAGGTTTATAGCCAAGGCCATGGTAGTGTGGTTGTTTCTGAACAGAAAGAGGTTCTAGGATACCTTGTTCATGAAGGCCTAATCCTTTGCCTTTATAATTCATACTTTGGCACATTAGTTTACCAATGGGATATGTATTGTTTTTGAAACAAGATGCAAGTCCATTTTGGGGAGGATATGATATGGATGAAAGAATAGGTGTTGGAAGTAAGCCAGAATGGATGAAGGTGGAAGATCCCAATTTGTAGGTGTGGGATTCATGAATAGCTTGAATAGGTGTGATAGGCTCTTGTGGAGGATTGTGATCATGGGGGGAATTAGGATGGGTGATAGGATCTTGACATGAGGATGATGGGATACTTTGATCTTGACTAGGAAAAAAGAATCATGAGCTAGGATGGAAGAACTATCACACTCCTGGGATGCGGTGGAATCATGAGAGGGTATGGATCCATTAGACAAGGTGCAAGAGGGACTTGAAAGGATACTTTTCTCTTGAGAACGAAGGGGATCATCATGGGTAAATAATGAAAGGAGGGGATCCTCATAAGGTTCTTGCGAGATGGAGTCTTGATCAAATATTGGAAGGGTTTGTAGAATTTTGGTATCATGGGATGGAGTGGAAAGAATATTTTGATTGAGATGTGTAGATTGAAATGAATCATTGAACATAGAGGATATGATAGAAGAAGGTGGTTGGATGGGATCATTATCTTGGGTGAAAGAATCGTGAGGTTCATTTTGAATTATGGGGGATGAAGATAAATGCATGATATGATAGGATTGCTCAATGCTATTCATGTTTGAGGGCTTTGATTTGGGCTTCTCATTAAACCTTTGCAAAAATTTAAAAACATTGAACTTGGTTGATGTAGTTTTTGGTGGAGAAGATGTCATGTTCACGTTTTTGTCAAAGGGGTAAGGATTCGTTGTTTCCCTTTGCGTGTCTTGAATATGTTGTTGAATATTTTGCATCTTATGAGTTAAAGCAGCTATTGGGTCGATGTTTGATGGAATAATTTATGTTCTTTTAGGAGCTCTTTTCCATTGGTTGACATCAAAATCAGTTGCTAGTTTGACACCTTGATTGGCTAACATTAGAAGATATTTTTCTTCATATTTTTCTAAAATTTTCTCCATGAGGTTGTGGAATTTGGGATCTTGTTGAGCTTGTAGGATGTCCTCATCCATTATTTCATTTATTTCATTTTGATGGAGTTTGAAAAAAGGATTTTCTTATTGTTCAGCCATGGTGTTTTGGGTTTCAATTTCTTTTTCTTGGAATTTCAGCTTTTGGGATCTTGTTTGGATGGGTATACAAGTGATGAAAATTTTCTAAATGTTAGACCAAAGTTGGGAAAATGCCAAAAGGGGTTGATAAAATAAAATCTGGTTAAGCAAGCCTTATTTTGAGATAATGGATGATGAATCTTGATGAAGGATGATAAATCCTAATAGTGAAATTCAACTGCTAAAATAGAAATTTGATATGATGAGGAATGGACTTTGAGATGTTTGATCAAAGATCTAGGTGAAAGGTTTTCAGTTGACAATGCTGGTTTCAACAAGATTAGAAGCTATTGCAAAAATTGGTTTGGATGATTTGAATATTGGATGGCTGGTTGAGGAATGTAAGAATGAAGAACGGGTTGACTATGATTATGTCTTTGGGATAGGGCTCTTCTTTGATAATGATCTTGTGAGGCTAAGGGTTCTAAATCAAAATCGTTGGTATATCCCCTACCAAAGTCGTGATACCGATGGATGAAGGTTTGATAATCGAGCAAAACTTCCCTACTTTGGTACAAGAAACGTCTCCTTTTCAAAAGTTTCTTAAAGCTAAGGTGTTTCTTTAGTTTCTTGATCCTCTTGGTAAGGGATTTCTTGACAAATTTGGTTGAATTCCAATCCATCAACATAAACTTTAGGATGATGAAAATATGTGGTCAAAGGGGAAAATCTGAACTAAAGGTTGATTGACAGAAAAATGGTTAAGTTCGGGTTTCTGTTTGAAAAGTCACCAAATGTGTTGAAACAGGGTATGGATGCGCTGAAACTCAGATGCACCACAAAATGGTTCAAATGCACTGCAGAAAGTTCTGGATGCGCCATAACAGGGTATTGATGCGCTAAGGAATGATTTGGATGCGCTGAAACAGGGTATGGATGCGCTGAAAGAGCATATGCCAAGAATGTATAAGAAAAATGTGCTGGAATAGAGAATGAATGCACTGAGGGATGGTATGAATGTGTAGGAACAGGCACCAGATGCACTAAAATGGAAAGTGTTTTTTGGTTTTGACAGTTTGATAGATTTTTCTAGTTTTTGACAGTGAATTTGAATAGTTTTAATTTGGATTTCCTTCAAAATCAATGGTTGAATATGATGGTGTGATGTTTGTTTTTTAAATTGGTTTAAAAACACATTGATAAAGCACATCAAACAAGCAATTTCCCTAGGCTGTGTAAGACTGTATTCTTTTGGATTCCATGTGGATTTTACTCCAATCGCATATTTTTAGTGAATGAATCCAGAAGCTTGGTTGCACAGGCTCCCCCTTATAGTGCACTCACTTCTTAGGCCAACCAAGCTGCCAACTCCCATGAATCTCCCATGGCAATTTGATCATTTCTACTAAAAACTGTGAAGATGTGGGTTCCTTCACAACAATCGTTGTTGCACCAAAGAATAGATAAGGTAATTTTTGGAAAACTACAACAAAGGGGTTTTAGTAAGGAATTTTCATTCGTGGGGCACCACCCATTCGGCAAGAGACCATTGTTTCCCTTCTTGTTGGGATGGTGATCGTGATACTCAAACTTTCCTTGAGTACCCACATTTATATCCCAGCTAGAAGTCACTCGACGAAAGAGCGTGTTACCAGTTGGGTAGTTCCCTCCTTTCAAAGCGGGGAGGCAGGCCCTTTAAGGTTAAAATAAAAATAAAAGTGAATGGGTCTAGCTTTTTTATCACCCAATCAAGGGGAGAGCATACTCGCCTATCATTCCAAACACAGTAGACATGGTTGTAAATTAACCCTCCTAGTTATGCTAGATTCCTATTTTAACCAAAGGAAAATAACAACTAGATTTAACCCTGCAGACAACTATTAGTAGTTTTAGTCTACCTTTCTTTGACATCGATCTTTGAAGTGTTTTTGCAAGGTCTTTGACTGCGAAAAAGGTACCTGAAAACAAAAAACACAGAATCAATTTCGGGAATCTGGAAATTTGACAGTCAAAACCGAATGCACCATTATAGAGATTGAAAGCGCTAAAATTCAGACCGAACGTGCTAAACTACCAAATGCGCTAAACTATGAACCGAATGCACTGAAACTAAAAATTATAGAGTTTAAATTTTAAACTCCCTGATGTGCCAAAACAAAGCTTGAATGTGCTATAGAAAAGACCAGACATGCTGAAACAGGGACTAGGTGCACCGAAAGAACAACCAGATGCACTGAAACATGTAACCAGGTGCACTGAAACAGGAGCCAAGTGCACCGCAGAAAAATTTGTATGCACTGTTTCAAAAAAATTGACGGAACCAGCAAAATGAAACTCAATAGAAAAGTGATTAAATCATGGGGCTATGCCCCACGGTGGGTGCCAATTTATGTGTGTCGTAAAATATGTATCCTGCAATGTCAGTATAACACACCTTCATGAAATGCACAACCTATCCTTTTAACTCATCCCATGGCTCTCTAATCCTAAGGAATCTTGCAAATTATGCTCTCATATCTTATTATGGCTACACAATAACCTGCAAAGATTGACAACTCAAGAAATGAGATGCTTAAAATGAAATCTACATGCTTATGTTTTTGGATTTTTCAATAACTTGATGCATAAAAACTAAATGATCCTAGGATGGAAATGATGTTAAATCTAAATGTTGAAATGATGATAAAGATGAAATGCAAATGCTAAATGGAAGATGAAAGGAATTAAACTACCAAAATTAAAATGCCATTATGATACTAAAAATGCAAACTAAGCTAAATTCTCTCCAATTCTCTCACAAATGCACTAAAATTTAGCAGCATAAACTTGTCTAATCTTCATCTTCTAAAATGTTGTAGCAAAGGCTCTATTTATAGATTTTTCAAGCCTCCAATTGATGTGGCAACAACGGACGGTCCAGATTGTGATCCCGCGGCATCAACGACAGAGCATCAGGAAGTTAGAGGGAATTAGGGAGATGATTACTTTCCACAAGACAAATTGTCAAGTGTAGAAAAGAATCAAAGAGCCAGAGAAGCCATGTGTCTCAGGTTGTTCAAAATTGGTTACAAATTTGTTGAGGATATTCCTTATTTTTCAATTTATAAAAATCCATTTATGAGACACATGATGAGGTGGTAGATGAGTTGGAGGAGGTTAGAAGAAAGTTGTAGAAATGTGCTTAAATTGCATTTAAAAATACAATTTAATAGGAGAGGGGTAAATTAGTAAAATGACACATAAATTCTTTGTGCATCTTAACTAATTTTGGAAGAATATTCTAAGTTCGAATTCAAAAATCCAAATTTAAAGAGAAGAGGGGAAAATTAATTAAGTAACAAATTGATTTATTCATCCTTTCAATTAATTTTAGAAAGAAGGTGGATTGTGAAAAGAGGAAATAGACTATGAACTATATAAATAAATTTCACAATTTATTTATAATAGTAGAGGAATTTAGAATATTAATCAAATAGCTAGTATTTAATTAATGCGATGCTCAGACCATTTTTCGTGTATACAACATGATGTATGGATATCTAATGTTTATGATCCATGATGTGATTTATGATGCTTATATGATTTAATGCATAATGACACTATATGATTAGCACATGTTAAGCTATATTTGATATGATGTTGTATGGATGATGACTCTACAAATGTAATGCAATGGTATATATCTTTTTGTATTTTCTTATGTAGTATTCATGACCTATATGCATGTGATATATGATGTTTTTTACACCCCATTGTGTTATTACCTATTTACTATTACTTTGATAAGTTAAAATTCTTTAATACATGATTACATTTTGTATATTTTGATGGAAAATGTTATGAATAAATGTGCAATATAATATGATACCTTAAATGATTTGAAGATGAAAATAAATTATGCATATGAATGTAATGTTATTGGCTAACTATTATTGTGATGCACTAATTCAAATTCAAGAAAAGAATCAAGCCTTCAAAAGAGAGGGGGAGTATCACTCAAGAGAAGAACTTGGTTTGATAAGAATAACCCTTAATATGCCTATTTAAGCTATCACACAATCACATCCTAGTTTGGTCAAGTTGAGTCAGGTTAGTTTGGGAATTGGTAAGTAAACCTTCGATCATAGCTTAGGGATGATTTGTTATGATTTTGGTTTTGGACTTTGATTTCATGATCTTTTCTTAGTTTGGATTATGTGACTATGTCTTTGTATTAAGTATAAATTCTTCTGTGTGTGTTTTATATTTATGTATTAATCATGAGTATATACATAGAATGTATATATGTATGTGATTGTGACAAACCATACTTGTGAGTATATACATACATGTGTATATTTAGATAGAAGTACTTATGCATGCTCATGTGCAGATATATCATATGCATAAGAATATTAATTAGACATATATATATTACATATATATACTGATTGATGAATATATAAATATATGTGTTTATTATGGATACTAAAATCATGATATATATATATGAGTATGTTAACGTATA
The DNA here is from genome assembly GCA_007115665.2 of Sequoiadendron giganteum. NCBI lineage: Eukaryota > Viridiplantae > Streptophyta > Pinopsida > Cupressales > Cupressaceae > Sequoiadendron > Sequoiadendron giganteum. The sequence continues at coordinate 559,960,979 of CM021104.1, read as the reverse complement.
CATATATACATACATAAATATCAACCGATCATTTTAATATGCGTATGTGTATAAATATATATGTTAATGTATATATATATGTATGTATTATAATGTTGTCATTATAACATATCTATATATATTAATATATATAGTGTGTTTTTATATATTTGAAATGTTATAAACTTAACTTAAGCGCATATATAATGCAAGCCATATAATGGTGAATGGCTTATATAAAATTCAACAACATATTAAACATATGTTACACATATACCACACATGAAGGCTCACACATAAGTGAGAATAGTATTGTGGATAACACATAAAATGTGGATTGTTTATTAATTACAAATAAAGTGCATATGATGACAACACAAGGGGAGCATTGTAAGGAATGATACTGGATAATATACTATGCCATAATATGAATTTTGAAATAAATATCTAAGTCTATAAGTTGCATTGAAAAGCCACACATAGCCTTGATAGAGCATGAGACTTTGTCAAAAGCCACGAGTTGGCTTAATCTTGGAAGAAGTTGACTTAGACTACAAATATGAAACCTATAGGTAAACATTTATGTGATTTGACTTAGTAAAATAACAGTTTTTGGCAGTTAAAAGGGTGAATCAACCATATTAGAGAAACTGATAATGCAGGGACTATTTATGTGTTTACTTCTTAATTGTTTGAGCAACCACATTTCACTTCAATTATCCTAGTTGACTCATTTAGAGGATAAGTTAGTTTTTGTTGTTGAGTGGTGGTAGTTGGAAGAAAAAAGGTGGCAGATTGTAGAGCTAGTTTGTAGCAATAAGTTTCTTAGATTCTAGTATAAGTAGAGGCAAATTCTTAGCCTTTTGGTCATTCATTTGTTATCATTCTTTTTAAGTCCATTTCTATAGTTTTATGTGCAAATAGTTGTTGGGTGAATTAGTGAGAAAACATAGATTATTTTGTGAGTTTTTAGTTTGTTGAGAGTTTTTAAGAAAGGCTAGGATTGGATATAGGTTGATCATAGAAGGAGCAGCAAGCGTGATTTTGAAAATTAAGCTTTGAAAGTGATATCTTTGTTGGAAGCTATAATTCCAGGTATGTTGGTTTTACTTCTCTATTTTTTATGTTAAAATTGTATTTGTTTATGAATGCAAGTGTTTGAGGAAAATATGAATTATATGTTATGTTGAGCTTGCTTTAACTTTGATTATTTCTTATTTGGTGAGCTTGCATGATCTTTGGTGAATTCCTATTTTGGTGAAACCATGATGGTTGATTCTTTTATTTATATTTATTCCTTATATTGGAAATTGTGTGGTTGTGTTTTCTATACAAGATAATCATAGTGTATTAATATAATACCTAGGTTGTCATAGAATGTAGGTATGCTTGCATAAAGTATGAAATATGAGAAATGATATTATCTCAAAGTAATATGCTAAAAATGTTAGTTTGTAATACTATATGTACAAGTATGGCTAATTTGGTTGATCCCAGGGTTAGGATAATCCGTGGATGGGAGTAATCTAGTGGTCACTTAGTTAAGTCATCACCTTTTAGGTTAAAGTATACTATAAATGGAAATAGTATGAATGGTCATATAACAAATTGAGCTAAGGGGTGAGTGAACATACAACTTCGATTCCAAGCGAATGATTTATGTATTAAATCTTTGGTCAAAGTAGTGTAAGTAGCCACTAATTACACTTGTTGGTTCATTGTGAGCCAAATTTGCATAATTAATGTGGGAATGTCATGCATGTAGGTTGCAACCAATAATAGCTTTAGCTATGTAGGACACAACACCATGCTCAGGAAGGTTAGTATTATGAGGCTACCAGACCAATCTCTTCATCGAAGGGTAGGGCCATCTTATCAAATTAGGTAGATTTGAAAGGAACCATAGTAAGTCTGTGGTTGGTAGAAAAGCGTTTGAGTGATAATCTCCCTCATATAGTTGGTGTAGATTCTAAGCTAATGTATTGTAAACTTGGTAGAACCTACTCAATTGAAATGTTTAACTAGCTGAACACTCCACTTTACATTTCTTGAGACCACATTAAATACCCTACTTAAGTTATCCTACTTGCTGGAAATTCACAAAACTACAAAACAGTAAAAACATGAACCAAAACTAGTTGCTACGGGTACCTACAACTTAGATTGTAACTGAATTGTTACTAATAAAATAATGTTGTATCATCTGAAAAATTAAGAAAAACTAATGACTCAACTGAACTATCCTCTAGAGTACTACTAATAACCATTACATGCATATTCATAAGCATTCATTCACAATAAGCAAGAGATGAAATTATAATTAAATTGCATATGATTCATGAAACAATGATAAACTAATAACAACTATTTAAACAAAAGTAAATAACTAGAAAATGAAGTGAAGAACAATACCTTGAGTTCCCAGCTCAAGTAATTGTTCCTACTTTACCCGAACCCAAGTCTAACTAATAGATTTTATGCATCCCATAATATTAACTCTATTCATTGTATATTCATGAAGATTTACAAAAGATCTTTCCACATATTGGACTGAATCATTCATAATATTTTTCATGTCCTGAAACTGAAAGTAACTGATAACATAAAACTGAGAAACCAGCTAACTATTCTACGGATTTAACCAAAAACTATATACAAGATTGAGGGAATATTTATTGAAAGTAACAACTAACTAAAATCATTAACTCCACTCCTAGATAATAGAGCATAGAATTAAGACTTGAATTATTCAACCTATAACTAAAAAGGAAGAGAATCCTATTAGAACTAGAATTATGTCAAAACGAAATTGCATGTAAACATTCAACTATCTATCAAATTTCCATAAGTGAAGGAAACCTCTTCTTCAACATTTATTAAATGGTTATAATTACACACATCCAACCTTCATTAAGTTCCTTTGATCAATGATCACCTCATTCAACTTAACATGGAGCTCCCCTGTTTCAGTGTCCAGTCATTCCTTTTGCTACAGGTTCATTTCACAACTATTGTGCTATGGTTCCTTTTTAGCTGCAAACAAGTTAATTCTGCAAAACATGTACACAAGGATAACTATCACAATGAACTCATAACATTCATCAACATTCCATAGATATATTCATATAAACCATATAATACTAATATATTATTGTAGACATCCAAATTTTATCACTTCCATATGATCAAAATTGTCTACTCTATTCATCTATTTCATTAATAGTGATTAAAATATTTTATTTAATCATTATTTCATTTTCTGCCTAAGGTTCCTAAAGTATGTAATTAAATAAATTAAATACTTTACCTTACCCCCTTTTCTTCTCTAAATTAAATAAACATGACAAATTATTTAATTTAGTCATTTAACTTATTTGGATTAAAAACCAATTTTTAATTCCACTTTTTCTCTCTCCTTGTCACATTCTCCATAACCATCTTTTAATCCAGATTAAATTAATTAATCTGTGATTAGGATGTGCACCACTTAATCTTGATTAAGTGTCACATCCTCCATAATCTCCCACTTGCCTCTAATCTCTCATTAATTATCCTAATCATGTGTTTGCACAACCTTAATCATAATCATTAGCCACATTTAGCTTACCTTTTTTGGTCAACCTTCCCACTTACCATTTTTAGCCTGGACTCCTTTCCCATGTGAATTTTTAATTCACATTTATTTAACTAAGGTTCCCCTCTTCCCCATGTGAATTTTTAATTCACTTTTATCTTCCCAAGGTCTTCCTCATCCCCCATGCAAATGTGACATGCCATTTTACATGTGCCCAAGGCTTCTAGAACCTTGGACTTGTCACATCTCCCACATGTGACAAATCTCCAGCTTTTTGGAGACCTCTTTTTATCCAATGAACCCTCCATTGAATGTAAATTTTTAATTTACATTCATTTTTTCCACACACTTCCCCTTTTCCCATGGAGATTTTTGAGGAATTCTAAAATTCCTCAAAAGTCTCTTTCATCCTCATTTGGGGACAAAAAGTTCCTTTTTGAGGAAATTTTCTCATCCCCCAAGGTACCTCAAAGGTACTTGTCCTTCATCCACCTCATGTACTTCCCTTCCATCTCTTGTCCTTCTCTTCCACCTCATTTCCATATCACTCCACCCTAAGACATATCACCTTCCACATGTCAAGATGTGAGGGCTTGTGAGTCCTCAACTCACCATAGCCCTTCATCTTGATCTTTGTTGGATCAATCCCAACCGTTGAATTCTCTAGAGAATTCCAATTAGCCTATAAATACCCCCTCATTTCCCTCATTTTGGAGGATCAAGTCTTTTGCAACAAAACTCTTGCAAAATTGTCATTCAAGCTCTCATCCATTTTAGCACTTATATCATCAATCCATATTGCATCAATTCATCTTGCATCCATTCAACTTCATTTCCATCCAAGGAGCACACAATTCTTGAAGAATCAAAGGGCCAGCAAAGGAAAGGTATAACACACTTAAATCATCATTTGTTTTTATCTTACTCCTTTGTTTCACCATTTTCTTAGGCTAATCTTATTGAGGTGCCCTTTTATCTTGTTACTTCTTCACATTGCATTAATTAGTTTTCTATTTAGCATCTCACATTAGGAGTAGCATTTTATTAGGATCACAATTATAACCATAATTCCATCATCATATTCAAGGTTCAAGTTTACATAATGGATATGAAAGGATAGTATAATATGGGATCATTGTCTAAAAAGTGTATCTAAAAGTATCTTGAAACATGTATAAAAACAACAAAAAATAAGCTATTATCGAGACCTATCAGTTGGTAGCCAAAATTTGAGGATGTATGCCAACAAGGACATCTTGACCATTTGTACTCTATTTCATTAAAGCTCCTAGAAGATGTGTATGTAATCATGTATCTCTATCTTTATAGAATTGTAATTGGAAAAATGTTATCTTTACATGGGATTATGTAATGTTTCCTTATAAATGCAATGAGAGTTTGAAATGAGATTATTTTGAATGTGCATCTTGTTATTTAAGTAGAAAAATAATTTTTTTATTACTTTATGTTGAACTATTTACATGTGGGTCAAAACATAGGTAAAATAAAAGGGTAAAACATTGGGCATGTTAAAATGTTCTATCATGATTATGGATGTAGGATGATGTGGCTAATACATTTGTTTTTGTTTGGCATAGCTTGCCATCAAGATGACCACATGATTGATAGAAGAAATGTTAGTACGAAGGAATAATTAGCGAGGAGCAAAGAATAGTTAGATGGATCATTCATCCAAATCAATATTTATGTAATGATTGATATTATTTGAGCTTTCAACAATGTATGTTTTTATAATCATATGGCATTTTATTATGGGGCAAACAAATGTACATGCACACCTAATCATGAATTGTGAAGGTGGCTTTTATTTTTATTTGCTTAAAGATTATGATATATGGAAAAGTGGATAGTGTACACCAAGATGAGACAAACCTTGGTGACATTAGTATCCATTTTTCAAATATTCAAACACATTAGACAAGGGGTGCTCTGACTCATACTACTAGCAAAAAAACCTTGTTGGAATATGTGAAGAAGTAATCATAGAGAATGTTAATTCTGATGCAAGAAAGTGTTAGCTAACCTTTGACTTCCATAGGATGTTTTGATTATGCCAAATGGAACCCTAATCACCCACAAGGACCTTAGTTTCCCCAATCATGTTACCAAGACAAACCACAAATAAAAATCAAGAGAAAGAAACATCATGATCCATCATTGTTGCTCTAATCATTTGTGGATATCATCGAGTAGCTTAGGAACATGACATCAGATAAATCATATAAGATAAGACTTAACTAGATCAAATTATTCCATAGCTATTTAGGTCCTCTTGCCTACTGATAAGTGTTTGATATGTTTTCAAAATATTTTGCTTGTTTTAAGTAGTGAAACATTTCGTGTAAGATGCCTGATCTGGTTTTGATAATGTAACATGCTAGAACACAAATACTTGTTGATAAGATAGGTACCATTTGTAGACAATTGATCAGCCATTATTGAAGGCTAGTTTGGTAGTTTCATCTATTATTCCATGATTTTTTGAGCTTAGTTTCTTGTAGGATATTGTGTTTGTTTCTAACATGTCAATTCTTGAGAGAGGATAGTCTTATTTTGGAAGATGTATTCTTATGAAAAGTTTATTATGACAGACCCTAGGGACTGACCTATGCCTTGGGGGCTCATCAGTGATGGCCTTGCCTACTATTGGTTGACAGGCTTTCATTTAGAATTATTAACCTAGATTGAATCCATTCTGCCCAAAAGAAAGACAAAATTGATCACCAGCCGTTGGAGAGATCACCATTGCATTGGTGATCTTCCTCAAAATTCTAAGAGGTATAGCTCCCTTGTATGATATAAATTTATATTTTCTTACTTCAAAGGAAATGTGAGGGTTATGCTTTTGACCATAAAGTAGGAAAGGCAAACTAACACTAGCCCATAGCCATCAAATAGGTGGATAGAAATCAACTTCTAAACTAATAACTAGGCTAAAAATGAATTTTCAAACTACTAATATCATGACTTGAAGATCATATTACTAATAGTTAGCTAACTCGACTCGAATAAATCTTGACATTCACTGAATATATCTAAATGAAACACCACAAATATCACATCCACATAGAGAAGGAATATCCTAACACTTACCAAAGCTCACAGACTTATTCATAAATGTTAAGTACTTCATTCAAATTTATTGCTCACAGATAATAAACACCTTCAAAAAAAATCAAAACTACAAAACTTGATCCTTATTCATATTGATTCTCACTCATGCATCACAGTGCAAGGGGGGGGGGAATTTCAGACCCCTTTGATATTAGATTGAAGCATATTTTAAAATATCAAACTTCAATGACCAACCATTTCTTGAAAACTGATTCTTGAGAGAATGTAACCATGAACTCAATAAATAAGCATTTCGTGGAGGTCAGTTCTCTACCTGATGAAGACACATCAGTATTAATGGCCAATTTTAGGATGGGTTATGATTACATCACTTCTTCTGATTGATTGAGATAGGAGAATGAACCGCCAACCATGCAAATGGGCCCCATGTCCTTTCACTTGTGCAAACTACTTATATCCACTCAGAACTGGCAATTAATGATGTGCCAAATGGGAGCATATTTGTAAGGATAGTTTAAATGCAAGAGATTTCTTGATCCCAAAACACACACCTCGTTAGATTCACATCACATCACTTAGTTGAGTTCACTAAATTTGAAGCCAATTGAGCATCCTCACTTTATTAATTGCATTCTCAAGCAAACTTCACTTATTTAATCCCATTTTTCTATAAATTAGTTGTAGTGCTTTCATTCTCATCAATGATAGTCACGATTTAAAACATGTTGAGCACTACTAGTAACACAACTTCTAAGGAGAAAGGTGATTTCCTTACTATTTGGGGAGTCGAGTGTAGCGCAATGAGGAGGTTGGTTGTAGACTAATTGAGGAAGGTCTTCCTCATGCATAGAGATGTCAAGTAAGGAGTATTTCGAAAGCTAAATGGTGATCACCTCCTCTCCCAAGTACACATATGTAACTCAAATTTACTGGAGCATTTCATTTACAACATTGTCCACACTTCTAGGAAGTTTGAGTGAGGAATCTGAGCTACTAAGTATCTGGTTAGATCAATATACCTACCCTATGTTGAAGATTCCTTGGGGATCATGTCCAAGTATCCACATGTAGGTTTGGTAGGTGATACAATCTGCATTTCCACTGCTTTGAGGAATGAGCAAGCTAGGCAAGTGATTGCTCTTCCCCGCACTAGGTTGTAACACAACATGTTGGAGACTTTCGCTCACTTTGTGGATTTTAATGAGAACTTATTCCCCTAAATAAATTGAACACCTTAATGAGGTGATTGAGTGCATCAAGATTCTCATGTTCACTCTTTGTGCTTAGAAACCCATGTATTGAAGACCCAAATTTTGGCTTGTAATATGTTGTATAAATATATAATATTTTTTGGCTTTCGACTTAGCTTCATGTAATGTGGCAATTTATGCTTCTAGTTCTATATTTTCATGTCATTTACGATACTCTTCTTCATTTTAATCTTTGTAATGCATCTCAATGGTTGTGCATTTAAATATTGTTTATGTAATGTATTTATCTCTAGTATTATTACTTCTGCTACAAATAATAACTCATAAGTAGTAGAAATGCACAAATATTGGACTCTAGGGTTTCAAAAATGATTTTAGAATCTGCATAAGTTTTGTGAACAAAACTATCACCCGCTTTATCCATCACACATACTTTAAAAAAATTCCTAGGAGCCCCTTTTTCATTAAATCCTCTAGAAAGAACCCTCAAGAAGAATACTCAATCTTTTTAGAAAATTTGTTGTGAAAATGGATTAGATTTCCCAACCTTGTGGGAACCAACAAAGTTTTGGAAACCTAACAAAATATTTGAAAGGGACTCATTTTCACTTAATCTTCCTCCTTTCTTCGGTGTATTAAGTTATGAAAACCACTTCGAGACCCAACAACTATTCCAAAACTTAACAAGGGTTGACACAAAAACAACTTAGGCAACATCGATTGGACCATTAGGTGAGAGAGAAGGTGTGAACCATTTTGAAACCCAACACAACTTTTAAAATCGAGGCATAAATGTGACAAATCAATGTGTTTAATTTACCCAAAGGGAGTGGACGTGCTTTTGAAGAGGAGCTACCAAAAAAGGTGATAACACCTACGTGACACACATAGAGGCAACATAGTTGGATTGACCTTGATAAGTGATAGTTTATTCTGGAATGTGGATTATGATGGAGATTTGTTGATGATAGAACCTAAAGGACTGACCTATGCCTTGAGGGCTTATTAGTGATTTTCTTTGCCTATGTACATGCACAGAGGCAATATAGTTCAATAATGTCAGACTGACACTTGCTCATTCTGGATGGCCAATGTTGTTTTTGGTTTAACATTTTATGACTACTTTGTATTTTTAGGGAATGTTTGACTATTTTTGAATTTTATGATATTTTGATGTTTTTTGTATATTTGGAATGTTTTGATGTTTTTGTATATTTGGAATATTTTGATGTTTTTGTATATTTGGAATGTTTTGATGTTTTTGTATATTTGGAATGTTTTAATGTTTTTGTATTTCAAGAATGTTTTGATGTTTTTCCATTTTTGTGATATTATCCTCAGATACCATGTGTAAGATCCTTTTGAATTCCTAGGTCAAGGATTGCCCCCAGTCTGAAATAGGACTAGTTATTATGGAAAAGAGATGAATTTTATAAGTGGTTGATGCTAAATGTTAATCAACCTCAATCCATGAGAAGGGGTGAGAAATCTTTTATTATGAAGGATCCAGGGCTCGAGTTATTCTAGATGAAATCTGATAGAGTACTGATAGATGGTAGAGCGAAAATTGAATACACATGGAGCCTATTTTCTAGGTTTTCACCATGGTACTTGTCCAAAGTTCCATCAAAATGGTTTTCACTATAGGATGGATTATTTCTCTTTTTCTTTTCTTTTCTATTTTTCTATTTTTCTAGTTTTGGATTTTTAATTTTTATGGGATCTCCAAAGATCATGTATAGTACCTTCGAAGGTGCATGCTATTGATCAAGTCAGGTAGTGGTTCACCTTCAAGAGTAGCTAATTGATAAGCATTGGATCCATAGGTTGCAGTAATGATATAAGGACCCAACTAGTTAGGTTCAAACTTTCCCGTTGATTCTTAGAGTTCTCTTTTAAGATTAAGTCACCGATGTCAAAGTTTTGGAATTTGACTCTTTTTTTGTAGCTTCATTTGAGGTGACTCTGATATGATCTCATTTGGACTAATGCATTTTTTCATCTTTCATCTAACAGTTCTAGTTCATGTAACCTGGAAACCTGGTAGTCTTCCATTATTAATGAACTGTTGTATAGAAACTCTCAATGATAGTATCTTGACCTCAATTAGAAGGATAGCTTCAAAGCCAAAGATAAGGGAATAAGGTGTATCATCTGTGGGGGTAAGAATTCTCATATGGTAAGCCCATAAGGCTAGGTTTAGCTAAATGTGCCAGTCTCGGCTAACATTATTAATAATCTTTTTCAAGATTTTTATAAGGGTTTTGTTTGACGCCTCTGCTTGACCATTACCCTAGGGATAGTACATAGTTGCAAAGTGATGGTGGATATGGTAATTTTCACATATAATTCTTGCATGTCTTGGTTCTTGAAGGGATGCCCATTATTTGTGACTATAGACAAGGATACACCATACCAACATATGATGTAGTTTAATATGAATTTTGATATTTGTTTATCAATGATGTATATCATTAGAATGGCTTATTGACATTTAGTAAAGTAATCAGTTGCATTAATTATGAATTTGTGGCCATTCACAAATGTAAGGTGGATCTTTTTGATGAGGTTGAGTCCCCATTGAGAGAAGCGCCAAGGTAATGTAATCGGATGAAGTCCTTGTGTTGATGTGTGTACTAGATCATTGTGGATCTGACATTGTCTGCATTTCTTCACAAAGTGGTAGGAGTCGTGTTCTATTATTGGCCAGTAGTATCCTATTTACATAAGCTTCTTTGCTAGGGTAGGACCACTAGAGTGAGCTCCACATATACCTTCATGTACCTCTTGTAAATTCATTTTCAATTCTTCCATGTTGAGACATCTAAGAAGGGTACTATCTAAACTATGACAATATAGGGTATTGGTGATGATAATATATTTAACAACTTGTCAAGTAAAGGCTTTTCTTTGGTTATTCAACATATGAAGAGGGAGGATTTGATTGTGAAGGTACTCATATATGTATTTATACCAGGAGGAGTCAAGACCAACAATCTCGTACACGAGCTCTGTTTCGAGGACATTGAATGCGAGGATTAAAATTTGTTCCACTAAGAACTCAAATTGATGCACATTATTTGGAATGTCCAAGAGAGATCCAATGGTGGCCATTGCATTGGCTTATTTATTTTGAACCCTTGGAATCCATGTAAACAAGATATCAAAGTACTCCTTAAGACTGTCCACCATTTTCTTATATGGTACCAGTTTGTCATCCTTTGTCTCATACTCGTTGATAACATCAACTTGTTGGACCACTTACTATGAATCACTATAGACATGCAGAGTTTTGATCTTCCATCTTATAGATTCCCTTAGACTTGTTAGCAAGGCTTCATATTCAACAATGTTGTTTGTGCACAAGAATGCGATCCTATATGACTTAGGGATAGTTTCCCCTTGTGGTGTGATAAACAAGACACCAAATGTTGAACCATGATGCGTGTAATATCCATCAAAGTACATCTTCCATGTTGTAGATGTATCTAGTGTGAGCATTGCTTCGTCAAGGAACTTTGATATGAGAGGTTGGAATGCTTGTGTAGGAACATCTACTAACTAATTTACAATGACTTGTCCCTTGATTTATTTTCTTTCCACATACTCTATGTCAAACTCAAAAAGGAGCATTACCCATTTTTCTAATCTACATGTTAGTGTCACTTTATTGAGTAAATACTTCAGAGGATCAATCTTCACAATCAACTTAGTATATAGATTTAACATATAATGATGTAGTTTTTACATTGCAAAGATAACAAAAATGCATGCCTGCTTGATGGGAGAATAATTGAGTTCATATCCTACAAGGATATGACTGATATAATATATTTCTCTTTCTTTTGCATCTTCATCCTTTTGTGCCAAAAGAGCTCCTAGTGCAGATGATGTGGCTGATACATATAAGATGAGTGATTTCCCCTCAATGGGCGACATCAGTACTGGTGGAGACAATAGATAGTCTTTGATGTGTTGGAAATCTTATTGATAAGAATTGGTCCATTTGAATGGCACATCCTTGCAAAGGAGATATTCAAACGGGTGGAACTTGTCTGCCAATTGCACTATAAAATCATGGATTGACTATAGTTTACCCTGTAGACTCCTAAGTTTTATTAGATTGTAAGGTGGTAGAATGTCTAAAATGGCTTTCACCTTTGTAGGATCAACCTTTATGCCTCTGTGCAAAACAATGTATCCAAGGAGCTACCTAGAAGTTACTCCAAAGACACTTTTTTGGGTTTAACCCAACCTTGTATTGTTCCAATCTAGTAAATATTATATCAATCACTGCTAGGTGACTATCCTTTGTGAGGTATTTTTAGTAGGTCATCAACATAGTCCTCCAGTAGTTTGTGCATCATATCATAGAAGATTGTAGTCATCGCCCTCTGATAGGTAACTTTGGCATTTTTAAGGCTAAAGGGCATGACATTCCAACAATAAGTACCCTTTGGGAAAGCAAAGGTTATATTATGCTAATCTTTAGGTGAAATTTTGATTTGATTATAACTAGAGAAACCATCCATTAGTGATAGCATCTCATATGCTATTGTGAGATCTATAATCATGTCCATGTTCACTAGAGGAAAATCATCTTTCAAACAAGCCTTGTTCACATCTCTAAAGTTGATGTAGATGCGTATGCCCCCAATTAGCTTGGTGACTGGTACCAGATTCAAAATCCATGATGCATAATCTATTGGTCTTGTGAACCCAACATCCAACAATATCTTGAACTCAAATTTAACTAATAAGGCAATCTATGGGTGCATCTTCCTCAACTTCTAATTGAAAGGTTTAGAATTAGGGAGAAGAGGTAAGTGATGGAGGACTAGTTAAGGGTTTAGCCTAGGCATGTCCACATAGGACCATGTGAAGTTGATTTTCCTTTAAGAGAAAAATTCAGTGAAAATTGGCCTCTTTATATTTGTTACAAACACTACAAAATGTATGATTTTCGAATCATCTGGTGTGCTAATGTTGACCTCTTATGACTTCTCAACCAACATTAGGGATTTATCTTTACTAGTGGGTAGTAGGTCCAACCTTCCATCTTTGGGTGTCTTAGAGAGGTTTTCACCTTCGGATACATCCTTTATCTTATCTTTTTCTATGTCTAAAGGTGCCTTTCGATTTTCATCTAAAGAATTATTTTTTCATTATTTTTTCCATCTTGCAACTAGAAGGCAGGATCGACTCCCCCATAGTATGCAGTGGTATCGAGGTCTATAATGAAACTAGCCTTGTGATCCCCACTAGGTATGCCTTCTCTAAGTCCCATGAACTCAAAAATTGCTTCATCATTTTCAAAGATGTCTAAGCTCAGTGGACCTTGTTAGTAACAATCGATTAATTGGGGATGGACTAAGGGCATGTTATCATCGTTGTTATTAAAGCTTAAGGATGAAATATATAGGGTAAAGATTGAGGAATCATCAAGGTCCCAAAAGGTATCTATCTAGGCTTGGCCTTCAATCATTTGATTGGTAGGGGATTCAGGTTTGGTACCATTCCTAGTAGTCTCGACAACTTTAGAAGCATTAGCGGCTTTCTTCGAGGATACTTTAGTACTATGAGCTTTAATTTTTAGTGGTTGATATCCCAACCCTTTGTTTCTTGATTGTTTTCTCATTAGTATAGGTTCAGTCATCCCTTTTTTTGGTGCTCCAAGGCCACTATGAACATCATAGCGTTTTTGCTTCATTATGTTGAAGCCTTCAAATGCCATATTTGTCCACAATAAATTCAGAATTTATCTCATCCTCTTTGTCTTTGTATGTCCATTTAGAGAGGTCTTCATTGATACATTCCTTTCCTAACTCATTCCACTTGGTGAAGGTTGTAGGTGGGTGATACTGAATTGTCACTTTGGGATCCTTTTTTATATGGCGTGGATTACCATAGTGTTTGGGTGCAAATGGTAGCTTCCCCATGTAGAACAAACTTTCAATGTTGTACTCTCCACACCCATCATCTTGGATCCAAACCTTTCTTTTAGGGAAAGTCATGGATAAAGCCGAAGCTTTCGATAAAGAAGCAGGGTGAATATAGTGGTATGAGGAGGTGGAAGGTGAGACATCCCTATGGCTAGGTACATGATGCTTAGGGGTACCTCTCAGGTTACTACAGTATTAAAATGGGTCAAGATCATTACAAATAGTAATCTTTGCACCATTTTAAGGAAATTGTCAGCATTCAATGACACAATGGAAAAAACTTAAGGTGTGGGACCTTGTGCGAATGAGGTCAAATATCTAGAGAAGGCCAACTTCCTATTGCAATCCTAGTGCAATGTGCTAGTCCAACCCAACACATGAAAATCTACCACTAACAACTCACAAGGAAAAGGGGAGAAGGAGAACATGAAAGGGAAAAGGAGGTGATACACTGAAATGGAAAGGTTGCTTCTCCCTAATTAATATTTTCAAAATACATCGAATAAGGAGACCAAAGAACTCACACAACTCTCTATTTGGTTGATTTCAGAGGCAAACATGGAGGTTAGGGTTTGACAGAGTGTTGGAAGGAAAGAGATTTTCTCTACACAACATTTGCAAACAATTTTAACACAACATACATGCATGAAAATGCAAATAAACACTCAGACATGAAGGTAAATGAAGATTACTCATACATAAAAGAGGAGATAACCACCAACAATGATCAACTTAATTAATATAAAGGCATATAGCCAATCTTTATAATTACAAAGATACAAAATATAGTGCAAAATAAAAACCCCAAAGGAGCCAGAGGAAGAATAACCCTAAAAATGAATACATTTTTTGCCTTTATAGATCAGGCATAACTGAGAAACCCTAACCCTAACTAGGGTTAGCAATAAAGTCAGTGCATGCAAGATCTGAGCCATCTATGAAAATTGTGACCTAGGGCATAGATCCACTAAGAAGTCAACAAAGAGCAATCAATGAGCATGGGTGCCCATGAAATCCACCTACAAAAGGCATGGAGTGCAATTAATGCCATCCTTGAAGCTCAGGAATTGGATTTGGGTGCTCAAATGTCAAATTGAACCTAAAAAATGTTACCCATAAAACATGTTAAAACACAAGATGGTTCGGGTGTCGGGCTCGAAAATAAGCCTTTACAAGCCTTGGAATTAAATGGTGTTGAGCCCCGAAAAATTGTTTGTTAGACATTGGGCATCGAGGCATTGAAGATCAAGCATTGGTCTTGTAGCATACATCATACCTTATGCACATTGGCATTGGACCATCAGAGGTTGGGCTTCGAGTCGACATCTTACCACTTACATCATGTCAAAGGAAGAAGAAGGGAGGACACTGTGACGAAGAGGTAGAACGTCGGGCATCAAACCTTGGACAATTGGAGGCCGGAGGTCGAGGGGAAGGATTACCTCTGAAATTTGGAGGTAAGGAGGAAGCGATACCCCCGAAGCTCGAAAACATGACACTTAGTCATATTTTTTAAAGGAAGTTATTGGGGAGACAAGATGTAGTGGAAGGCAAAAAGCAAGAGACTTTGAAGGTCGAAGGGCAGGCCGATGGCTTATGCCTTACGAATTCAAGAAGGTACGAGGGAAGAGGTAAGAGCGAAGGCCAAAAGGAGAAAGGTGAAAATGGAGAAGGCATGAAGGAAGACCTCACATAAATGAAATAAGAGGAAAAATGTTTGCAGCGATACGTGATGCATGGGAAATAAGTTCATCACTCATCATGGAAATGGAACCGATGAGTGACAAGGTTTCAGCAATAGGTGATGCAAAGACTTAAGTGGCAGTAAGGGGTAAAGGGTAAGGCCAAAACCCAAAAACTTAGAAGAAAAAAGGGGAAGGAAGGAAGCAATGGAGAAAAGAAGAATGCATGCAAGGTAAGCAAGTAAGAGACAACCCAAAAACTCAAAATTCTGGGACTTAGCAAAATTTAGGAAACCTTCAAGGAAAATTCATGCAAGATGGCCCATGTAGGATCTCTCAAATCGAATATCAATAATGGGACATCAAAGGGGGGCATGAAATGTCAACATTAATTGAAAATTTTATGGGATGATTGCCTGCTAATCATGGGATCTAGAGGCCTTATTAGTCCATTGGGCATGAAGTCATGTTTAGGGGAAAACTTCAACAACTAGGCCTCCTCAAAGCAAAACAAAACATGTGCAGCTACACTTATAGGAAAGCATGAAAGCTAAGAGCATACATTCCCTTAAGGATAATGTAGGGTGTGCAAATGCACTTAATGGAAAGCAAGGTATTTACAATTTATACATTGACTAATAGAAAGCAAAGAAAATAAACTTGCCTCTATCAAAAATGAACCTTTTGAAGGAGTTGATCTCCCTCAAACCATAGTTGTAGACCTCACCCAGCTGTAACCACTAAATTTTTTTGCCAACATGCATGTAACTACACAAAACACTTGCAAGGTGAAGGGTCACTTCATTGTAAATTTTTCCATTACAAAGGAACCATATGATGCAAGTGTTAGACTCATCTAACATTGGCGTCTTAATTAAACATACAGCAGTAGAGGTGAACCTTTTTTAAGACAAGTCAGTATCCAAGAACAAACCCTTTGTAGAGGGAAGAGAAATCGCCCCACAAAAGGATGGGCCAATGCCACCATTGCTAACTTCCTTAATGCATGAGCTGAAACAAAAGGAGAATGTTTCCAACTCACATGGTGATGCAAAATATGACAAGTTTGATTTTTTATTTTTACAAGGAATCGCTTCTTCATGCACCTCAAAATAGAAACTTTGAAGCTCAGACATATTGTCAAATTGAGAATTGAGAGCATCACTCTCCAAAAAAATGTGTGTTTTCTCAATAACTATAAAAACATTTGCATTGATGCACACTTCATCAACACAAAACTCAGATTTTTGAGACACTTCAAGTGAAGAACTAAATTCTTCAAATTTCCTCTCAGTTTTAATTCTTTCTTGGCAATGAGCTACAACAAAATTGGACTCGTGGCATGTAATGGTTTCCATGTCCTTTGTTGCTTCTTCATTATTATACTACTACCCACCAAGCTAATCTTTTGAGGGTGAAAGATTGACATTCAAGTTTGAACAAAAAGCTTCTAAATCTTCCCAAAAGAGATCCTCCACCTCAAAATTGCAGACATCAATAGATTGTGGATCTTCATCAACTATAATAGGGGCTAAACATGTCTACTACTGATAATCCAAAACCATGGAGTTGTCTTCAACCACCAAGCCAAAACCAAGTTGTTCGGAGGCTTCAACTAGTGTAAGTATAGCTAATCTATCCTCCTCATCTTCAACAAAACAAGGAAGGGTATCAAATGATAGGATTGATTCCTCTACTGCATCAATTTTTTCTACCTTTTAATGCCTTGTTGTTGCAACACTATTTCATCTTCAATTTTTTATTGCAGTAGAGCAAGACACATTATTTTGAGCACATGAAGGCTCCACAACAACAACCTTTTTACTCCTAGCCCAAAATTTCTCCTTCTTTTTTTCTTCTGGCCAATTAGGATCCCTTACCATACGCCCACCTTTAAAGAGTGAAATAGGAAATGAGGGAGAAAAATGGTCAAAAGGGCATTAAAACTCTTGTTGAATCTCTGGAAGGGGTTGCTCAATAGGAGTAAAAGGTTGAGCCTCCTCCAAGATGGGTTCTTGTGAGGAATGGAGGCTTGTAAAACTTAGGATCTCCAACATAGAAGATCTGCTTGATAGCACAAGAGGTTGAATGGGAGTTTCAAGGGGCTGATTAGGATTCTTGAAACTATTTTTTTTGTGCTTGCAAACCTCTTGCACAATAGGCTATTCTAGAACAAAAGGAGGGGTAATGGGGGTTTCAAGAGACTTTCTAGGTTTCTTGAAACTTACAAATTTATGTTCTCTTACCTTCTCCTTAGCAGGTTGTTCTAGAAATGGTGGAGGTACTTGCTTGAAACTAGGCACACAAGGGGCTACCTAAGTCTTGGGAACTTGTGCTAGAGCAAGGGAAAGTCTAATTTTTTCTTGTCTAGCAACAACAGCTCTTGTTGTTGCCTCCTTTGTGCCTCCAAATGCTGCTCATACCTCTATTAAGCATCTAAAATTTGTTGTTGCAAATAATGAGTTTGATGGAAAAACTCATCATGTTGTGGGAAATAACCTTACTACCCTTGATAGGCTTGATTAGCCCACTCCTCCTATTGTAAGTCAAGCTCTTGTTTCTCTTGAAGCTCAAAAAATTATTTAAAGAGATCCTTCACCATGGACATGAATTCACTCTCATTTTGGGGTTGAAAGGAAGAACAAGGAACCTCTTGTCCTCGAATCTCACCTAGTTGTCTTTTGAAATCAAGCAAAATGCTTGTGATTTCACTTACACTTAAATTATCAAAATCTTGGGGTTGACTAGGAGAGAAAAAAGGATTAATTTCAAAGTGATGAGTTTCTTGGGGTTGTTGATAGGAATATGTAGGCATCCAAGAAGACTGAGCAGGGTGGGGTGGGTGGTATGCATTTTGAAAAGGTTGAGAACCCACAACAACAAGGTTCTTTGGAATGAAATGGAAGGCATAACCAACCTGATATGGCTGATTTAGAGGTGCAAAGCTAGCATTATCATAATATGGGGGAGTGTACATATGCTTTCCATTATAATGTGACATTTTTATGCATAGGAAACACTTTGAAAATTATGAAATAAGAGTAGAGGACTACCCAACCAAAGATTTTGGGTACATATGAAAAAGTCACCCAAAGAGTTGCAAAGTCGCTAGATGCTTGAAGAACACCTCCAAAGGCTAAAAAATTGAAGAAGGCACCACTTCCTCAACGACATGAAACAAAACTAGGCTGCTTGAACCAGTTGATTTTGAATACAGTTGCCATGGTGTTTGAAGATATGCCTCCAAAGGCAAGTGCATTGAAGAAAACATGAAATTCTTCAATGAAAAGAAGGGGTCCCATTGGGTGTGCCAGAAACTGTTGTCACATGAACTTGCACCTTGTAGAGCATGAAGCTTAGCATTACAATGATATAATGGAAACAACCTCAAGGTGTGGGACCTTGTATGAATGAGATCGAATCTCCAGAGAAGGCAAACATCCTTTTTCAATCCTAGTGCAATGTGCTAATCCAACCGAACACATGAAAACCTACCACTAACATCTCACAAGGAAAAGGGGAGAAGGAGAAAATGAAAGGGAAAAGGAGGTGATACACCAAATGGAAAGGTTGCTTCTCCTTGACTAAGATTTGCATAATACATAAAATAAGGAGACAAAATAACTCACACAACTCTCTATTTGGCTGATTTTAGAGGCAAACATGGAGGTTAGGGTTTGACAGAGTGTTGGAAGGAAAGAGATTTTCTCAACACAATAGTTGCAAACAATTTTAACACAACATAAATGCATGAAAATACAAACAAACACTCAGACATGAAGGTAAATGAATATTACTCATACACAAAACATGATAGAACCACCAACAATGATCAACTTCATTAATATAAAGGCATATAGCCAATCTTTACAATTGCAGAGATGCAAAATACAATGTAAAATAAAAACCCCAAAAGAGCTAGAGGAAGAAGAACCCTAAAAATGAATACATTTTTACCTTTATAGATCAGGCATAACTGAGAAACACAAAACCAAACCCTAACCCTAACTAGGGTTAGCAATAAATTATGTGTGTGCAATATCTGAGCCATCTGTCAAAATCGTGACCTAGGGCATAGATCTGCCAAGAAGTCAAAAAAGAGAAATAAATGAGCATGGGTGCCCATGAAATCCACCTACAAAAGGCATGGAGTGCAATTAATATCATCCTTGAAACTCAGGAATCATATTTGGGCACTCAAATGTCAAATCGAACCTAAAAAATGTCACCCAAAAAGCATGTCAAAATGTAGGATGGTCAAGGTGTCGGGCCCGAAAAGAAGCATTTACAACCCTTGGAATTAAATAGTGTTGATCCTCGAAAAAATGTTTGTCGGACGTCGGTCGTCGAGGCATCGAAGATTAGGCATTGGGCCTACAACACACATCATACCTTATGCACATTGGTGTCTGACCATTGGAGGTCGGGCTTCGGGCTAACAACTTACCACTTACCTCATGCCAAAGGAAGAAGGGAGGACACTGTGACAAAGAGAAGGAAATTTGGGTGTCAGACCTCGAACTATCCGAGGTTGGAGGTTGGGAGGAAGGCTTACCTCTGGAATTTGGAGGTAAGGAGGAAGAGATATCCCCGAAGCCCGAAAACATGACACTTAGTCATATTTTTGAAATGAAGTTATCAAAGAGACAAGAAGATGTAGGGGAAGGTGAAAAGAAAGAGACTTCAGAGGTCAAACCTCGAACCGACGGAGGTCATACCTCATACCGTTCAAAGGTTGAAGAGAAGACTGAAGGCTTACACCTTGTGAAGTCAAGAAGGTACAAGGGAAGAGGTAAGAGTGCAGGTTGAAGGTTGAAAGAAGAAAGGAAAAAATAGAGAAGGCATGAAGGAAGACCTCAAGCGATGCAAAGGGAAGAAGAGGTTCACCATCACATGTCACAAAAAAGGTTAAGTGAGCAAAAAAACTTCAGCGATGTGAAGGAGAGAAGCAATGCAAGGGAAACTTAAGGCATCATGCATCATGAAAATGAAATGAGAGGCAAAGTGTTTGCAGTGATACACGATGCATGGGAAATAAGTTCATCGCTCATCGTGAAAATGGAACCGATGAGCGACAAGGTTTCAACGATAGGCGATGCATAGACTTAAGCGATGATAAGGGGTAAAGGGTAAGGTCGAAGGAAAAAACCTAAAAAACATAGAAGAAAAAAGGGGAAGGAAGGAAGTGGTGGAGAAATGAAGAATGCATGCAAGGTAAGCAAGTAAGAGACAGCCTGAAAATCTAAAATTCTGGGACTTAGAAAAATTTAGGAAACCTTCAAGGAGAATTCATGCAAGATGGCCCATGTAGGATCTCTTAGATTGGATATAAATGATGGGACATCAAAGGGGGGTATGAAATGTCAACAAAATCTTCAAACATTGATGATATATATTGAAGGGATAGACTTCATAGCATGAATCCATGGGAATTCAAGTAGTAGGTTGTAAGGTAGGTCCAAATCTAAAACCTAACACACCGTGTCCTATACAATAAGACCCGCTTTAATTGGGAGAACAATGTCACCCTTGGAAGAGCATTCCATATCATAATATCCTTGTATAACAATCCTCTTTGAATCATCTATAAAAGCCTTGGAGAATCCCATGGTAGTCACCAATTTTAAAGTGCATATGTTCAGTCCAGCTCCACCATCTATCAGAACTCATATGATTTTGAGTTTGTTAATGTATACTTTGAGGTGAAAAGTTTCATTGTGATTTGGTTTCTGTGAAGTATAATTGTGCTTAGTGAATATTGCATGATGGGTGGTAGCTAATAATCCTATCATGGCCTGAAACTAATTCACATTTAGGTCCATGGGAACAAATGAATCCTGCAATGCTTTGTCTATAATAGCCTTATGCTCAGGAGAGATGTGTAGCAACTCGAGAATTAAGATCTGAGCAAGGGTTTTTCCTAGATGATCGGGTAAGGGGTAAAAGCACAAAGATGAGTCCACTTTAGGTGGAAGTTTCGACCTTAGTGAAAAAGGTAAAAATGGGTTCAATAAAACGGGATCCTATTTTTTGATAAATAGGATCTCGTTTAGGTTCGGGGTCTTGAGCCAAAAATAGAAACGGGATCCCATTTTAAAAAAAAATGGGATCTCATTTTGTTTTGACATCTCCAGCCTTCCATTGGGAAATGGGATCCCATTCTTTACAAAATGAGATCTCGATTTGTAAAGAGCAGGATCTCGTTTTGTGGAGATATTTTTTTTAAATAAAAAATGAACCCCATCTCATTCTCACAGAAGGGATCATAGTTGAGAGCTCCAACAACCCCAACGATGACCCAATGACCACACCAGGTAGGCGTTTGAACCAATTTTTGTGCATTTTTTTCTTTTTTTTGGTGAATAATGATTAATTTAGGTTTTTTATTCTTTGTAGTTTTCATGAATTTCTTTAGCTCAATCAAAACCTATCAAAAACCATGAAACCCTCAAAAAATAAACAGAAACATCAAACAAAAAAATTGAACCTGGTATATATATGTATGTACATATGTATATATGTATGTACATATGTATGTATGTATATATGTATATATGTATATATGTATGCACATATGTATATATGCATATATGTATGTGTATATTTTTCAAATTTGAAATATGAAATAAAAACCTTGAAATTTAACTATTTTGAAACCATTGAAAGACCTTTTAAAAATACATATACATACATACATACATACATGTTCTTATATATACATACATATATACATGCATACATACGTACATACATACATACATTCTTAATTATATGTATATGTTTATAAATAAATATACATATGTATGTATAAACATATACATATAATTAAGAATGTATGTATGTATGTATCATATAACTTAAAACTCTTCAATTAGATTCACATTAAATAGTGAAATACCATGGTATGACACCCAATGTGTGAATTCATTCAATGTCCAAGATTACATGTCACGACAAAATTGAAAGGAAAAAACATGTTAGACTGTAGAGCATAATCCCCCATGGAAACGTTAAAATTTTGATATTTTTCTTACATGTCAATGTACCACTATTAGCAATCATCATTTTAAATTAGTTACATGGATATTGATAATGTACTTAGTTTTCTTTTCCACTCAAGGGTTAATGAACTTATGAATACTAAGCAACATTCTTCGAAATGACTCAACACCTTCATAGTTAAGGAGAAGGAGGTCCCTAATAATGTGCATGCATAGATATTCTAAGAAATGGGTCATTGCCCAAATTGTTTTTGTATATATGTAGATATGTATATATCTTTTTGTCATTTCATTAAATTATTATTTTCTAAATATTAAAAACTTATAGGATAATGGTATGCAATATTTGATTACATTATGAGATAACATAGAAGCTCCATGTTTGATGTAGAATACATTTTTATAAATATATGTATATTTACATACATACATACATGTACATGTGCATACACATGTATGTATATATGTATATAAATTGTATATATATGTAGGTATGCATGTATATATGTTTGTATGTACGTACATATGTAGATATATGTATGCATATATGATTTTTTTCATTCCATATATGTTATTTCTTTCTAAACATTAAAAGTAGATGATAATGGTATGCAAGATAATTGTTTATGCATTTAAAAACAAAAAAAACTTACCTTTCCACCCATAAACACTCTCAAGAATTTATAGTCCTTTCCTCATCCAAATCACTTCAAACATTAACACGACATTCTTAACACTAACTTGAAAGCTATGCTCAAAATTGAAAAAGCCAATTTCAAATTATGGTGAAATGAAATAAATTTCTCTACCACAAATTGGTAACTATAAACTAATAAAAAATAAATAACTAAACTAAGATCTCACTTTTCTAAAATGATGCAAGATTCTAGGTCGCACTGCCTAGGGATGCTCCTACATTTAAATACATTGAAAGTATAGCATGTAAAGACCACTAGATGCATGTTGAGTAAGACTAAACTATAGACTGGAGCCTTCCCATTAAAGAAAGAAGACCAAAAGTATACTCATCAAACAACATGATTTCCTACAAAATAACCACATCTTAAGGGGTCCTAAAATGATCTGTCTTAAGGGGATCAAAGAAGTTCTCAAAATTTGGTGAATTCCAAGGCAACCAATATTCTAAACAATTATAATATGCATGATATTTAGTTAAAAACCAACCTAGTTTCGTACAAAATAACCACATCTATAAGGGAAGATATGAGGAAGTTAAAAACCACCTTCCTCTTGTTAGGGGTGTTAAGGCCTCAAACATTTCAAGAGAGGCTTCTCATGGAAGGGGAGGATGAAGGCTTCTCATGATAAGATCATGCACAATTATAATATGAATGAGATTTCATGAGAGGTTGGTCAATTGAAACAAGAGCTATCTCAATCAACTGTTCCACAAGAAAATATTATCCTGTGAAGAAAAAATGGTTTGCTAAATGATTCAATGCCATTGCACAATACGATTATAATTCAAAGGCTCTACACATGTTTTCCATTCCTTCATGAACACTACCTTTTTCACTAACTTGCAAGTCCATTATTCCAAGGGCCACAGAAGCTTCAACATTTTCATGTTCTAATTATCATCATGCTCAAAATGAAGAACCCCAATGTTGTTTAAAATAATTCAATAAATGATTTTCTCTAAATATAGGTGCATTTCAATAAATTCAAGGGTAGACCATATATACTATCCTAAATTGTCAAAAGTGGGTTAATATAGGGAAAATGTAGCACTATACATTAGATAGAACATAATGATAAGTTCAAATTATGGTTACTGCAAAGCTTGTTATGTTTTAACTTGCTTCATAGATCCCCTTAAGCCATCATATTACCCTAAACCCTAAACCATAAAGCCATAATTTTGTCCTAGGACCTTAATTCATAGATCCCCTTAATCCATTCTATTACCCTAAATCTTTTGATAACCCTTTAAAATATTAACTTATAGTAAATACATAGAGTTGAGAAAGATAGTGCTTCATGTGATTTACTGTGTATTTAGTTTGGCATTGATGTAAAAATAATTAGTTAAAGCTAGAAGCACTATCTTGCACTTCACCAATTGTTTTGTCCTAGGAGCTTACTTCATAGATCCCCTCAATTCATCCTATTACCCTAAACTCTAAAGCCATCTTTTTTTCCTAGAACCTTAATTCATAGATCTCCTTAAGCCATCCTATTGTACCCTAAACCCTAAACCCTAAACTCTAAACCCTAAACGCTAAACCCTAAAGCCATCATTTCAAGTCCTAGGACCTTAATGAAATTTGGTTGCCTTGGGAAACTTCAACAAATTTTATTTCCTTAAGCCATAATTTTGTCCTAGGACCTTAATTCATAGATCCCCTTAAGACATGCCTTAGACAATTAATGAGATCACACATCACATTAAAAATTATTTGTTTTTTCATTTACATGCCTTAGACATAAATGAGCCTTACACATTTTTAGTTTGTATTCAATTAGGTCATTTATATTGATTTGTTTAAGGGGACATTTAAATATGTATCTTACATTTTGAAATTACAAATTTAATGCAGGTTCACTTATATCTTAGAGATCATGGATCAATTCAATATTGACGATATCTATAATCCACCTCCATTCCCTCCATCTCCACCCCTATTCACCTCCACCTCCACCCACTCCACCTCATAACGCCCCACTTCCACCACCTAAATCTGATGGTGCTCACTTGCAAGCACAGATCGATGTGAATGTTAGATCCATTTAGAATCAAATCAACGCTATTTAGAATGAAGAATGTATTCCACCACCTTTGAGGCATTTTGCATCTATGATGCAAAATGTTGTTGATACAGTTAGGTCCATAGATGTGGTCTTAGATGAGCATCAATGATGGCTAGAGGAGATGAGACACTTCTACTCTGAAAAGGAAAACACAAAGAAATGAAGAGATGCAATAAAGAGCTGTAACACTTTATTTTAAGACAGTGATCTTATTTAATTTTATTGAATTTTGCAGTTCACACTAACAATGATCTTATTTTTATAAGAATTTGACCTTGGATGGATATTTTTTGGTTGGATGGATCTATTAATTAATATTGTATTAACTTTTTAATTGTTTTTTTTTTTAATTCTAATTTTTAGAGGTGTATCTATGATGGATTACATTCACACATTTTGAAACATTTTTAGAAATGTTTTGATATACTTAGAATTGTTTTGATATACTAAACCCTAAACCCATTATTTTGTCCTAGAATATGGCTTTGTTTTGATATACTAAACCCTAAAGCCATCATTTTTTCCTAGGAAAGTTAAGCCATAGATCCCCTTAAAACTATACTTAGGGCCCCTTAAAGCCATCATATATTATTAATTACATCCTTTCAATGTATATTTTAAAAAATAATATATATTTAACTTAATGAAATTCGCTTGCCTTGAGCAACTTCACCAAATTTTATCCCCTTAAGACATCATTTTTTCCTAGGACTTTCATTCATAGATCCCCTCAAGCCATCCTATTACGACCCCTTAAGCCATCCTACGAGGACCCCTTAAGCCATCACAATTTCTCCTAATAAAAATGGTTAATGATTTAATTTTTAATGAGATTTCATATCACATTAACAATTAAATTTTATCCCCTAAAGACAACATTTTGTCCTAGGACCTTTATTCATATGTCCTCTTAAGCCATCCTATTATGACCCCTTAAGCCTTCACAATTTATCTTATTAAATTATCAATGATGTAGTTTTTAATGAGATTTCATATCACATTAATGAGCTTTTTGTGTATGTTTTAAGTTTTTTTGTATGTATACATGTATGAAAGTTACATAGTTAGATCTTACATTTTGAAATTTGTATGTATATGATCAAGTTAAATGATGTATGTATGTGTATGTACATGTATCCTAGATTTTTTACACTCATGTACGTTAATGATGTATGTATGTACATTAATGATGTATGTATGTGTATGTATGTTAATGATGTATGTATATGTATGTATGTTAATTTTATATAATTTTTGTAGGTTCATTAATATACATCATGGATCAATTTGAAATTAATGATATTCTTAATGATTTAGCTATTTAGCCTCCCCCTCCACCTCCCTCTCCACCCCCTCCACCTCATAATCCCCCAAATCCATTACTGGGATCAAATGAGGCTTGCTTGCGAGCCCAGATCAATGATAATTTGATATCCTTTCATAACCAAATCAATGTTATTCAAAATTAAGCATCGGTTTCTCCTCACTTGAGGAATTTTGCATTTGTGATGCAAAACGTTGTCAATGTCGTTAGGAATATTGATTCAGACTTAGACAAGCATCAACGATGGTGGGAGGGGATGAGACAATTTTATTCATATGGTCTCTCCTACAAAGATATTTTAGACCTGAAAATAACAAAAGCCCATCTTGCACCTTATTTTCCGACCCTGTCACTGATCAACCTATTCTTGCAAATAAACTTAGGATATTGATGAGGTGGTGTAGACAAACACAAATGTGTACACATTTTTGAGAGCGATGGTGGATGGTATTTGACCATCCACCACATGATAATTTGGAGTTCCCTCTTCAATTTTTGAGGAAATTATATGCAGGGTGATCCCACAATAGCAGTTTACACTTTTTGGGACATCCTGATTTTTGCTAAAATTGCATATTTTTAGAAAATATAATGATTTAATCCTTGAAAAATTCCATTTAAAGAATTCCAATTGAAGAGTTTTTGACCAAACCACCTTAGATCAAACCCCCTTGGATAGAACCCCGCTATTTTTAAACCATACCTACAACAGAGTCTCCTTTACACCTATCAAAATGCTTATAAAAAACCACTTTTGATTTACCTTTTGGGGGATCAAATGAATTCATTTAAAATTTATTTTTTGTAAGTATGTATTCCTTATTATAAGCTTCCCAAAAAGTATAATTTTAAATATATTATATTTATTTTTTATTTCTTGTGAATGTAGGTTTTTCATTTAAAATCGAGCTTTCTATTTTATAAATGCAGAAAAATAGCAGATTATCAAAACAAAATGAAAAATATCTATGCACTTGATATTGATTTCCTTGATCCAACAAAAAAAAAAATTTGAATTTTGATACATACAAAAGAAGTTGTGTTAGTAAGTAAATGTATGTCTAAATTTTAATTGGTTTGACTTCAAAAATTTATTAAGAAAATTCAATAAAATATAATGAAACCAATTGCATGCACTCGATATCATAGTTATGAATCTAAATTTAAAAATAATAAAAATTTATCCTTCATAAAAAAAAAATTATGTGTTAGCAAGTACATGTCACTCTTTAAAAATGGTGTTTACTGTTAAAAACTAGTTTATGAAGGAGATGGAAAAAGAAATGCAATTTGATTCCGATGTTTTTTTAAAAGTATATATTTAGAATCTACAAACAAAATGTCACAAATCACTAGTTTGCATCATCTTCAAATTCCTCATGGTTTAGTAGCTATAGGTGTCTGAAAGTGAAGATTTAGTTTAATGTCAAAGTTTTGCCAAAAAGTGTAAACCACTATTGTGGGATCACCCTACAGAGTTTGTTTTGGGGAAAAAGAATAATTATTTTGATTTTAAATCATTTCAAGGTGTTGGTGGTGGCATGCCACAATAGAGGTTAGGGGCATGGGTTGATCCCCAACACCCTTTGCATGCCCAACCTCTTGTAGATCCTCTTGCTCTTTCCATTCCTACATTTGTGCATCATCGTGTGATAGTATTTGCATTAGGATCTTTAAGTACGCTTGCAGACAACCTTAATGAGCACACTTCAGCAATGATGACTGCAACAAGAGACCATGACCATGGAGGAGCATTATATGGAGTTGGTTCGAGTACCACTCCACGAGTGTCAACACCCCACATATGTAGCAGTTGTCATCAAGAATGTTATGGACCTGATCAGGCTACACCTAGTTCGGTGAACATGGAGGTTCTGGTGGAGAATTCAGTGGCATCGATTTATATGTTGATTTTATTATTGTAGAGCATCATCCTGCAAAAATTTCAACATAGGTATAAATATGCATGTACATGTTGAATTTATAACAATTTTTTGAGCACACGTGTTTTTAATGAACATATATATCAAAAAAAATTGCAATGTTTTAACAATCAAATTGTTTGGTGTAGATGACACTGATCATAGGGGAATCATCTGCTCCTCAAGTTTATATGTCGACACCAGTGCAAGTCGGCAACCCTCACGGAGTATTTTGATTTCAAATTTTTAAATAATATAAAGTAATTTTTTAAGTATGCTTTTTTAATTTGTAATTCAATCATGAACATATGTTCTAAATATTTATGTGGGTTAAGAGAAGTCAATCAACTTCCATGTCAGTTCCACTTGAGGGGTTGACGCTCAATGCTCCTCCATTGTTGGGTATCTCGTATGAGGTGCAGGTACATGTATATTGTAAATTATTTAAAGTTACTGTATACTATAATTTTGTATTTTGAATTCACTTTATGTCAATCGTGCATGTGCAAGTAAATATTATAAACGTTATGTCTATGTATGTAGGTTGCCACAATAATGAGAATGGGAATCAGACACACATTTGTTGTGGAGGCAACTCAGGAGACATTTGACTTTCAGGTTGTTTAAAAAAATTCTACACAATGTGTTGACACTTGAATAAATGTATTTTAACCTAATTCAATTACACACACCACCTCAATTAGGACATGCAAAGCAGCCTCATATGGTAATTTAAATTTTTTATTATATTTAAAGTCAATTACAAATTATACATTGTGAATAACTTAAATTAAATTTCAAATTGAATATATATATATTATCATACATTTTATATTCTTTTTCTCTTATAGCATGAGACATATCTCGTAGCTGAGCATGTAGAGACAGGTCCTGGAACAGAGGATGCACAACAACCTCTTACGATACAATTTAAATATGATAAATTAAATTGAATTAAATCATTTTTAATCGTCTCACATCTAATTTCAACTTTATTTCTCTTGTATGTAGATTGATTCAGAGCATGTAGAGATAGGTCCAAGTGCACCAGAGCAGCCTCACAGGGTAATTTATCTTTATGATAAATTATAAATTAAATTGTCATTAATTCATTTTTAATCGTCTTACATCTAATTTCAACTTTCTTTCTCTTGTATGTAGATTGATTCAGAGCAATAGAGATAGGTCCAGGTGCACCAGAGCATGCAAAGCAACCTCACAGGGAAATTTAATTTTATGATAAAATATAAATTAAATTGTCATTAAATAATTTTTAATCGTTTTACATCTAATTTCATCTTTCTCTTGTACAAAGTGATTCAAGTCATCTGGGTAGTTCGCATGGTGTGAAGAGGTCTCTTGATTATAGAGACGATATGAGTTAGATTATTGCATGGGTTGTATTTGACTATTTCATGGACTACATATATTGTTTCATGGACTTTATTTCATTTCAGTATTTTATGGTCTATTATTGTTAAATAGTAATTTACACATGTACATTTATTCATTTTATATGAAATTAATATGAAATTCATAGGACATATTTGTACTTTACACTTGATCATTGTAAAGAGATTAAAAGGACATTGATGTGAAATTAAACACAAATATGAAATTAAAGTTGAAATTAATAGGACATCTAAATATTTGTACTTTACAAATTTAGTGATTCATAGTCAAGGCATTAACTTATCAAATAATTTCTTAAAAAATTACTTAAGGGGATCATATTTACTTCAAAGTACATGTATCATATTTAATCACTATAATTGCTTAAGGGGATCAAAGAAGTTCTAAAAAAAATTCTTAAGGGGATCAAATTCTTTAAAGTACATGTCTAATATTTAATCACAATTGATGTAATTGAGTATTAGACTTTAGGGAGACTCATAATATAAAAAATGATGTAATTAAGTAGTAGGAATTATGATGATTCATCATTTAACAATCACAAAAGTTATACAAAAATAATGTTAATGTTAATATTATTTATGTTGTAATAGGATTTCTTAAGGGGTCCTAATAGGATTGCTTAAGGGGATCAAAGAATTCAAACTATATATCTCATGTTGGATCACAATTGATATAATTAAGTATTAGACTTTTGGGTGACTCATCATAATAAATGGTATAATTAAGTATAAATATTTTGGATATGTCCAAATAGGACGTCTTAAGGGGATTAAATAATTCAAAGTACATGTCTCATATTTAATCACAATTGATGTAATTAAGTATTAGACTTTAGGGAGACTCATCATATAACAAATGATATAATTAAGTAGTAGAAATTGGGATGACTCATCATTTAACAATCATAAAAGTTATACAAAAATAATGTTAATGTTAATATAATTTATGTCATAATAGGATGTCTTAAGGGGTTCTAATAGGACTTATTGAGGGGATCAAAGAATTCAAACTACATGTCTCATGTTGGATCACAATTGATATAATTAAGTATTAGACTTTAGGGTGACTCATCATAATAAATGATATACTTAAGTATAAATATTTATGATATGTCTTAATAAGGCATCTTAAGGGGATCAAATACTTCAAAGTAAATGTCTCATATTTAATCATAATTGATGTAATTAAGCATTAAAATTTAGGGAGACTCATCATATAACAAATGATATAATTAAGTAGTAGAAATTAGGATGACTCATCATTTAACAATCACAAAAGTTATACAAAAATAATGTTAATGTTAATATAATTTATGTCGTAATAGGATGTCTTAAGGAGTCCTTATAGGAATTCTTAAGGGGATCAAAAAATTCAAACTACATGTCTCATGTTGGATCATAATTGATATAATTAAGTATTAGACTTTAGGGTGACTCATCATAACAAATGATATAATTAAATATAAATATTTAGGATATGTCCTAATATGACATCTTAAGGGGATAAAATACTTCAAAGTACATGTCTCATATTTAATCACAATTGATGTAATTAAGTATTAGACTTTAGGGAGACTCATTATATAAAAAAATGATATTATTAAGTAGTAGAAATTAGGATGACTTGTCATTTAACAATCACAAAAGTTATACAAAATAATGTTAATGTCAATATAGTTTATGTCATAATAGGATGTATTAAGCGGTCCTAATAGGACTTCTTAATGGGATCAAAGAATTCAAACTACATGTCTCATGTTGGATCACAATCGATATAATTAAGTATTAGACTTTAAGGTGACTCATCATAACAAATGATATGATTAAGTATAAATATTTAGGATATGTCCTAATACGATGTCTTAAGGGGATCAAATACTTCAAAATACATGTCTCATATTTAATCACAATTGATGTAATTAAGTATTAGACTTTAGGGAGACTTGTCATATAACAAATGATATAATTAAGTAGTGGAAATTAGGATGAATCATCATTTAAAAATCACAAAATTTATACAAAAATAATGTTAATGTTAATATAATTTATGTCGTAATAGGATGTCTTAAGGGGTCCTAATAAGACTTCTTAATAGGATCAAAGAATTCATACTACATGTCTTGTGTTGGATCACAATTGATATAATTAAGTATTAGAATTTAGGGTGACTCATCATAACAAATGATATAATTAAGTATAAATATTTAGGATATTTCCTAATAGGACGTCTTAAGGGGATCAAATACTTCACAGTATATTTAATTGCAATCCATGCAATTTAGGATGACTCACAATAACAATCAAATTCTATATAAAAATAGTGTCAATGTTAATTCAATTTATGTCGTAATAGAATGTCTTAAGGGGATCAAAGAAGTTCTCCAAATTTGGTGAATTTTCCCCAGGCAACCAAATTTAACAATAATACAATCAAATTTAAAATTTTTAAATTAGGAAAACATGTACATTTAACAAACAAAATATATAGAATATTGATTTCAATATAAAAAGTGTATAGTATAATTATATATGCAAATGTATACAAATTTGTACAAAATTTGTAATTGTGTATGTACATATATTCCAACTCAAAACAATGTTTACAAATTGTGGCTATGCCATCTTAAGAAAATCCGAAACTTGTGGAGAATGTAGCGTCTTCATGCCCCCTGATATCAAAATGATACAAGCAATATCAATATATCATCAAAATATGTATTTTAATTTATTTAAAACTATCTATATACGCAACTTGTACCTATATTTACAAGTGCCTCACACGTGTATAGGTTTAATCTACATTCTCTCCTTTTTGTTTCAAATTATGAGATCAATGTGATGATGGCTTAAGGATACAAAAAAGGATAATAAAACAATTTTAACTATTAATGTCCAAGAAATATCAATATATAATCAAAACATGTATTTAAATATATTTTAACTAATGATTACCTATTTTTACCAAGTATTCCATGTTGTCTAGGTTGAATCAATACATGGACTCTCCTTTTTGTCTCAAAGTATGTGATGAATTTGTGATGATGGCCTAAGGATATAAAGGGATAATTTAAATCAATTTCAACTAATAACACACAAGAAATATCAAAACATGTATTTAATGTATTTAAAAAGACAATATAAAAATAAAACTATATTTACTTGTATTTACTTATTCCATTGTACCATATGCATCCTCTCTTTTTTGCAATGCATCTATGATTGTCTCATACTCTTCCATAGAAAATTTCCATAGCTCTTTATTTGTAGGTCTTCCACAATGCCTCACTAGTTTTATATTTGTTGCCACCACCAAATGTGAGTAGTGCATAATCTTCTTATTTATTTCACAATCTTTGAAAGTAGGCAAACCATTCTTCTTTATTAGGTATTTCCATAACCAAGTGCCAACAACCACCACCAAACCTATTGGATAGTGATAGCCATCATCAAAGAAGTTCTCAAAATTTTCTTAAGGGGATCAAAGACTTGTTATCAAAATTCTCTTAAGGGGATGTCTTAAGGGGATCACCGAACCTATTGAATAATGATAGTCATCATCATCTTCTTAAGGTGCTATCAACTTATGTTTAGTCTCCACACAATGAGCCAACCGATATTTTATTTCCTCTTCATTCTCCTCAAGTGCAACAACAACATAGACATGTCCTGCAAACAAAATTTGATTCAATAACTTGCATATGTCCATATAATTTGACCAATATACATACATGCATTCATATTTACATATAAATTAATAAAAGCACTATAAAATATTAATAAAGTGAAATAAATTGAATTAAATTACCTTCTTGTACAGTGTTTGAAACACGATCATAGTCGTCTAGTGCAAACACTTGATCATTGTTTTCAATTGTTGTTTCATGTTGATCATGTGCTTATGCATGTGTCAATGATTTTTGCTTCCACTCTTCAACCCATTATGTATTCTCACATGCTTCCCCATCTCCTGAAATACAAAACTGACAAAAACATGCAAGCTCCCTTGTCTAGATAGCCCATGTGCTTGCATTCAAACTCTTAAATGAATGTCATTTAGTAGATCCACTGATTTTTTTGCAATCAAGTCTAGGTAGAATGTTCTCTTCTTCAACCAACCAAAAGAATCAGTGAATTGTAGAGTACTCGCTTGATCTAGGTGTAGATATTCTTGTATTACACCAATCCATAATCCCACATGCATCTTTAAATTTTACTACATCCTCAAATTTCAATTACTCTCTAGAAAGAATTATTTTAACAAATGCACCAACTCCATCATGTTCTCCTTTACCATGTCCAGCTTGAAAAAAACTCCACATATATTGGATATTATGTTCCTTGTGAACCCTACTTAACCAATAGAGCATTCGAGCATTTTTTAATTGCCCCATACAATTATTTGACCATATGAGATGTTTTCTCATCTAAGTTCCTCTTTCTCTTAAATTTGTATAAAATATATTGAAACAGTATTGAACAAACTTTGACAAGTGTAACCGATTGTCACTCAAGTAGAAATGATACTCCCTGAAAAAATTTCTATCGACCTCTGTGCTATGATCTACATGTCTATAAACAATATGAACAAACATATCCACCTGCACTGAATTGTAATATTGTGATTGGATTTCCTCTTGTGGAGCTAGAGTATAGTTTTCCACAAAATCGGCCACTAATAGTATAGTACCAATTGGAAATGTGTTTCTACATGCGTGTCCATCAAACCATCAAGCATGTTGAGAGTGTTTGACATATTTTGGTACAATCTTACCCTTAAATTCTAATATGAATGCATGTATACTAACTTCTTATGTAATTAAATCACAATGCTTTCCAAAAATTTCATCTTTTAAAGAATAGTCAACATTCTTAAATCTGTTAACATCCACTAATTGTTATCCAAAATAATTCTCAACGTGTTTTCATGCATACAAAATCTTAAGAAAGAAATATTGCCACAACTAGTGCACTATCCAGAAATACATGAACTTA
Organism: Sequoiadendron giganteum; assembly: GCA_007115665.2. Taxonomy (NCBI): domain Eukaryota; kingdom Viridiplantae; phylum Streptophyta; class Pinopsida; order Cupressales; family Cupressaceae; genus Sequoiadendron; species Sequoiadendron giganteum. The sequence goes on along the minus strand of CM021104.1, from coordinate 559,926,069 downwards.
AATAAAATAATTTTCCATTAGATATTTCACAAAACAAACTTGATATAAACTCCTTTATTGTTTCAAGTGGCATATTAATACCACATTCCTACATAATCATATTAGTATGTAAAGTACAACATATATATCGATACACATCATAATAATAATTAAATTAAACACGCACTTTACAACAACAAGATATTTGTTGCTTATTAATCTTTACATACCAAGGTTTACATTTTTCAAAAGATATTTGACTTACTCTAATATTACCAAGTAACACTAAATCACCACAATTTTTTTTATAAAATTCAATTTGTGTTGTATCTAATAGGTGTTTTGGATGAGGATCATGAACTTTGGACCCCACTCTTAATTTTAAAACATCTCTAACATTAGATGATACCCTAGTATTATCATGCCAATATTTTTCAATCAAAGATTTGATTTCAACATTTAGTTTTATTTCAGATATCGAGAGTTGACCACTAAAACTCCAACGTTGGTTGATTGGATCATTTTCTATACTTTCTCTTCTCTTTGTCGCTCTTACCAATGTTTTAAGATGTATTTTTAGAATTCCACTAATATTGTTTACCATTATTTTATTCAAAGATTTATTAACTACAATAGTTGTTATAACTCGTCTTGTTGCATTCTTATCTTTAGATCAACTATTCTTTCCAAATAGACTCAATGGAACTAGCAATAGTAGAAATAGCATGTTTTAGTGATTGATCTTTTCTTCTTGGTTTAACAAAAATTCCTAACTTTTTCATTACTTTTCTCATTTTACGCATTCTCATTAATTACATCATTAGTTGACATTGAAATGATAATTTTTTACGATAAAAAAATCTTTGTATAATCTATTGGCATGTGTTCTTGTTTATCTCCGAGAAATCTTACCAGGAAGATTATCCAAAACATCTCTTTCAATTTTAAGAAAATATGTATTTTCATTTTCATCTTCATTTGCATCAATAAAACGGTTTTCATTTTCATTTTGAATAAAAGGATTTTCATTTTCATTTTCAATAAAAGGATTTTCATTTTTATTTTCAACAACAAAACGGTTTTTATTTTCATTTTCAATAAAAGGATTTTCATTTTCATTTTTCAACAACAAAACTATTTTTATCTTCATTTTTAACAACAAAATGATTTTTATTTTCATTTTCAACAACAATTTGACTCAAATCTTGATCTCTACGAATATTATCGATGTCAACATTGTTATATACAACTTCTTTTAAATCTCCTATGTGTTGGAGTAAACAAGTCATTATATGATAAATAATTAATCATCAATTAATTATTAGAGGCTTCTTTACTTTAGTTCACTTAAGCTAAACTTAGGAGTTGATGTTTAATCTTTAGTTTGATTATTATTATTAGATTAGACTAAATTTAGGACAAGTTGTCTCATTGCATGAGATTAATACACTTGTCACTATCTTGTTAATCCACATGTATGGTTTGCTTGTGCTTTTCTTATATAAGCATGCACATTTATTTGTAAATTAATTCAAGTTATTTGCATCAATACAAATCTCAGGTTATTGAGCACAATCACACTTTTGATCTTCTCTATTGTGATATGTAATTGCATGCAAGTGTTTCATGGGAGCTTTGGATTGAATCAGTCAATTCCAACATGGTATTAGAGCCTAGATCTGTAGCCCTCTATTCAATTTTTTGAGCATCCTGGAGCAAAACGTGTCTCACCATCACGTCTAGAGTAATTGAAAACCTTAAGATCACCAATCATTTTGCTCAAATCCGAGCAATTGCAATGAAAGGCAAAAAAAATTTAGAGGCACGAGATCTGAGATGAATTTCGTACGATCTGTGCAATTGCCATACAAATCTGTGCCCTTGCAATAAATTTTCTGACAAGGTACAGGGTTTGCAATTTATTCTGGTTTTTTTAATATTTTCTACATTTTAAAAATAATCAAATAAAAAATTTGTTAAAAAGCAGCAAAAGCTTTCAAAAAAATCAGTTTCAAAAACAAAAAAAATCAATTTTTTTTTTGAAAAAAGAAAAGAAAAGAGGGAAGGCTTTAAAAGCCTACGCAAGCCATAACATCTTGCGTAGGATGTACTAGGGTGGGCCCCATCCATCGGCATCCTCCAAGCGGTGACCTCCTATCATCAGCCCTTCCACTAAATTCTGGCGGGTTCTTCAAAAAGCCGACATCAATAAAAGTCTTCACTGGGCTTTCATAAGGAAACCGGCGCTCAAAACCTTTCAGTGGGCCCTCCAAAAATTGGCAGCACAAGAAAATTCTGGCACATGCCAAAAATTGCAGCAGCATATTCTCCTAGATTCCGGCAAGAATATTCTAAGAATCTTGACCATATTTTGACGATCGTCAATTTTTTCTCAGGGAGGGAGTTTTTTTGTCATGATGGTCTGATGGCTATTAAATTTAACCTTATGAATTGTTGACATCATCACCCATACAACCACTCAACCCCCCTCTTAGCCCCCATTTTCCTTCAAGGAGTATTTTGTTTTTTTTTTTTGCATAACTTTTGCATACGGTGTTGAAATCGGGCAAACAAGATATTGTCGAAAAGTTGGTTCCGCAAAATCTCTAGTGGTGCAGGTCTCATCATCAAATTTTCCCAGTGGTTCTTGTTATTCTTAGTCAAAGTTAGATCTTCATTTTGTGCTTCCAAGCTCGTAACTTTTTGCTTGTATCTTTGATTTTGGCGATTCAAGCGGTGTTGGAAAGGTGTTTTAGAGCTCTTCAGATATATTCGCGCACTTTTTCCAAAATCTTCCCCAAATAAATTTTATTTAGTATTTTGTGTTTTCACACTTTACTTAATTACTTGGACATCTTGGCACTTGGAAATGATTTTGTTTGTGTGAAATGAAATCATTTAATCTACTTTATCAATACTGAGGTTTTTAGTCTCTGATTTTTTCATTTGAGTAAGTATCATGGGTTTTTCTATTCATCCTTCTATGATCAACTTGGACAAGGACAATTATGAGTCTTAGTGAAATGACATCCCGACACATCTCAGTGGCTTAATATTTTTCCTTATCTATATGGACTCATACCTACACCAAACACACCAAGGAGTTTATCCGCATGGGGCATCATCAAAGATCATATTGTAGGGGTTATATGTTCTAGTGTTGATCTTGAAACTATGTATGTTGTATCGGACATTGAATGTCCCCACATACTTTGGGCACGACTTTGAGAGATACGTGGAGACCCTCATATCTCTCCATACCCAAAGGATCCTACTATAGATTGTCTCATCCCTCTTGTAGATGCAAATTCCATACCCTTCGATGACGATACTTTAGAGGAGCTTGAGTATATCACATGTCTTGCATGTTCTGATGGTTCAAAGACTTACATTCATGTTCCCAGTCTTCATATTTAGGCTACATCATCATCTCCTATTATTCCTGATCAGTTTCGCATCATCACATCTTTGGCCCCTATTGATTCAGTGCAACAAGACATCATACATCTTCCATACATAGCTACTTGGGGTTCATATCTTACAGACATATCAACCTTGTTTATAGAGTCCTATATTTTAGATTTGGAGGATTAGTTTGAGGACATTCATCTCCTCTTTGTTGACAACCACATCAATGTTTTTGTCCCACCATCTTCATCACCTTTGTATCTTGTTCTACATTAGTCTCCACTAGATCTTGGATCACCATCATTGCTATCTAACATGTGGACATGTGAGCAGTTTTCAGAGGCACACATCATCTGGATTTGTATTCCAGAATCACCCATTCTTTTGGATTGGCTTCTCCAATCACCAGTGGATCCTTTTCTTCCTAAGGGGAGAAATGTTGTTTGCAGGTAGTGGATCATATTTTGTCTTCAGGCGTTCATCATTGGCACAAGAGCTATTTCATTATGGGGGGATTCATATCTTCATTTTCTCTCTCCTATTGGGGGGACATATATTATACTTACATGACAAAAGCAGTCATTGGGGAGTCACAATGAGTCCTCCTTCTCTCCTTCTTTCTCTAGCAAATTCATTAATTTTTCTCTCTTTTGGAGAGGAGTTTTTGCCATGTGGTTTTCTCTCTTTCTTCAGTTATGAGAGATTTTAGTTGCTTGTTTATGGGTACCTCATCAGGCCTTGTAGTCAGGACCCATTTTGCATTCATTTTTAGCTTCCTTTATCAATTGTTTAGTTTCTCCTTGAGTTGATCTTTAGGGGGGGTGTTGGAGTAAACAAGTCATTATTTGATAATTAATTAATCATCAATTAATTATTAGAGGCTTCTTTACTTTAGTTCACTTAAGCTAAACTTAGAAGTTTATGTTTAATCTTTAGTTTGATTATTATTATTAGATTAGACTAAATTTAGGATAAGTTGTCTCATTGCATGAGATTAATACACTTGCCACTATCTTGTTAATCCACATGTAGGGTTTGCTTGTGCTTTGATTATATAAGCATGCAAATTCATTTGTAAATTAATTCAGGTTATTTGCATCAATACAAATCTCAGGTTATTGAGCAAAATCACACTTTTGATCTTCTCTATTGTGATGGGTAATTGCATACAGGTGTTTCATGGGAGTTGAGGATTGAATCGGTGTTGGAGTAAACAAGTCATTATCTAATAATTAATTAATCATCAATGAATTATTAGAGGCTTCTTTACTTTAGTTCACTTAAGCTAAACTTAGGATTTGATGTTTAATCTTTAGTTTGATTATTATTATTAGATTAAACTAAATTTAGGACAAGTTGTCTCATTGAATGAGATTAATACACTTGTCACTATCTTGTTAACCCACATGTAGGGTTTGCCTGTGCTTTGCTTATAGAAGCATGCACATTCATTTGTAAATTAATTCGAGTTATTTGCATCAATACAAATCTCAGGTTATTGAGCACAATCTCGCTTGTTGATATTCTCTATTGTGATAGGTAATCACTTGCAGGTGTTTCATGGGAGCTCTGGATTGAATCAATCAATTCCAACACTATAAACACTGTTTCCATTTCATTCAAAGGTGGATTTGAAGACGTACCTAGATTTGTGCATTTTGAAACATTTTCCATAGCATTGAAAGGGGGATTTGAAGACATACCGGGAGTAGTTTGTATAATTGTATTAGTCTCCACATTCACCTCTTGCAAATTTGCATAATCTACATCCATGGTCTCCTCAATGTTTTTATCTTCAATAGTTGTGGAATTGGATGCTTCAACATTATTCATTGATTGAATCCTCATTCTTCTATCTCTTTGTATTTTTTCCTCCTCTCTTTGCTTCAATTTCTGCAGGGGTCAATACCTTCATATCTCACCTCTTGTTATGACATTGTGATCCCATGATTAAAAAATTCTGAAGTATGTACAAATGAATTTCAAAAACTTGAAAGTCTTTCTTCCTTATTCTTCCTTCAAACAAGTAGCAATTGAAAAAAATTCCACTCAAACACTATCCCAATGATGCCTCCTTTCAAAATCAAAATAAAATCCCAAGTTGAGGAGCCTCTGCAAGACAAAAGTTGATAGAAAATAGTGAATATGTCATTGTTGTCCATACATAACAAGTTGCAGGACTGATAGTGTACTCGTTGACAATAAAAATAATAAAAGGTCAAAAATAATTTGGGATCCCATTTAATAAACGGGATCCCATTCTATAAATCAGGATCTCATTTGGTAAACAAGATCTTGATTACTAAATTGGATCTCAATCTCTTTTCAATGGACAAAATAAGAAATGGTGAGATCCCGATTACTAAACGAGATCTCGTTTAAAAAGAAAATAAGATCCTGATTTGTAAAATTTGAATTTTAGGTCGGGTTTTTGCTTTGTTAACCGATTCAAGAAAAGGGTTGGGGACCCGAACCTAGGCTTTGGACCTAGTTTGACCTGCAAGTTGAAGGTCATATCAATGTCACAAGAAAATAGTGACTTTGGGCATATGTCTAAAGACCTTTTTTGAAAAAAAAAATTGACGAAATTAAAACCCATTATAGATGAGAGTGTAGATTCCAAATATCTATTTTTTTTTACAATTAAATTATTATTTTTATTTTACAATTAATTTCTGATGAAACAGGTCCATAAACTTGAATTATGAAGGTTTTTTAGTATTTTTATAATTTTTCATTAAAATAATTTTTAGAAAAAAAATTTATACGAAAGCGTACTTCAGACAATTCTTCTTAATTTGAAAAAAAATTCAAAAAATGATAAATTTAGGTCATCTTATGCATGACGTACACGATGATTTTTCAAAAAACCAAATATGGCCAGTAAAAAATTAACAAAAAAAAATTCAATAAAAAATTACAAAAAAATATGGAAAGCGTGCTTAAATGAGTTACAAATCTTTTCCCAAAAGGATTTAGAAAAATATGATTATTTAGGTCAAAATATGGATGACATACACATGCATGGTACAGTAAAAAAAGTGACTTTTAAACGGTGGTTTCTAGAAACGCCTATTGAAAATCAATTTGTATCATCTAGGTATTATAATAAATTACATGTTTGGAGACTAGACTCCAAGTACTACATTTTATGATTAGTGAATTATTTTAAGATTCAATTTCTAAGTGCTTAAAATTTTAAGGTCAAATGTGACAAATTCTAAAAATCAAGGAAAACACTTCCACTTTTTGGCCAAAAAGTGGACTCAACTTCTTGCTAGCACCCTAAGTTATACCTATGTGTTGGTCATGGTTTAGAAGGGGCTCCTTGCAAAGTCACCTTCGATCATTTGGTAGCAACCGCACATTTATAATTTGTATTCTTGATAGTGATAGTGGATATGTTGTGGTCTGATGATTGGATATGGTTTACCATGTACTCATAGGCAACACTGATATAATTTGTTGCATCTTTTCCACTTGTTATGGAACTAGAGTCTTTTCCTACCCCATGGGTTTGCAAAGGATACCTAAAGATTGTATGATCAGAGTTGGTGCTTTCAGGTTGGCTATCAATTTGAATATCACCCTACTCTATGTGATCCTGAACAATGTTCTTTAGTTTAAAGTAGGCAGACATTTTATGTCCTTTCGTTTTGTGGTATTCACAGAAATCATTTTCATTCCACCAGGTTGGTTTGAATGGACCTAACTCATAATGTCTAATTTTAGGTAGTTGAATGATATTGTTTTGTATCATTCTCTTCAAAACTGACTCAACTAGTTACCCTAAGGGTGTGTATTTTTGTCTTGGTTGGAAGGCCCTTGGAGGACCACACAATGTATTGTTTTGGGCTACATTAGCAACTTGTTCCTGCTTTTGCAGAGGGTTATTGGTGTTCGTCATTGTAGGTCCTTTTAGATTGATCATAGGATGCGCTTTATTTATGACCTTGGCATCTACAATGTCGTCATTTGTCACATTTTTGTTTTATGACCAAATTGTTCTCATTTGGTTTGGAATTGTGAGAAGAATAATTGGTATTCTCCTTAAATATTTTTACAAGCCCTTTGCAAATGAGGGATTTCTTGATGGAGAGTCCTTTTTCTATGACCTCGTCAAACGTGTTTGAATAATATATTTGCAGGTGGAACATCACCTCCTTGTTAAGGTTCTCCACAAAAATTTGTACCTATTGTTTTTCTAGTATATGACAAGCACACTTATTGGCCAAGCTTCTCCATCTTTGAAAGAATGAAGTGAACATATTTCCATCCTTTTGCTTCTTAGCACACAATTTGATGATGTTAATGTCATTTGATATATTATAGGAGAAGTGTGCTATGAACTTATCCATTAGTTCGCTCCATGTTCGTATGCCCTGGAGGTAAGTGTGTGAACCATCCAAGGGCTTGGCCTCCCAGACTCTGTGGAAAAATTCTGATAAGGTAGGTATGTTCGATAGCCACATCCAAGGAGGCCATATGAAACTCTCGTATATGTTCAACAAGGTTACCGTTTCCTTTATACTTGGTCAAATTTAGGAATGATGAAGTTCATGGGAAAGAGGGGCATGTAAATGCTCTTGTCGAAAGGGTAAGAACATAAGTCCTCCACTAAGTAGGTTTTTCTATTTCAAACTTTACTTGCATTGTGGACATTTGTTGTTGTAGCGTCTGTAACTATTGGGCTATCAAATCCATGAGCGATGGCACCACCGAAGTTGTGTGTTGTTGGATATACTATGTCGAACCCCATGAGGGGTTCCCAAATGGATTGGTGTTATGTTGTGGGGTGAAAGTGTACCCATGCATGTTTTGGTGTTGATGTATAGGTGGAATGTGTTGTTGATATTGTGATGTGTACGTGGGATTTGAGTTGAATTGTGGTGGTGGTTGATTATGGTTATATGTGAATGATGAACTAGGATTAGCTGGTTGTTGTTGTGAGGGTTGATTAAAACCAAATGTGAATGATAAACCAAGATTGGTTGGTTGTTGTTGTGGGGGTTGATTAAACCTAGATGTGAATGATGAACCAAGATTGGTTGGTTATTGTTGTGGGGGTGGAGTGTTTTGATCCGCTTTGAAAAAAGGATCTAGTCTTTGCTGGATGTACATTTAGATTTTGTGAAGTGGACGTTGTGCCCACTTGAGGTCCTAAAAATGAAGGGTTGGTCGTTCATATTTTATTTGGTGTGTTAAGATGCATGGAGTTTTGAGTTGTAGTTGTAGTTTGGGTACTATGTGATGCAATTTTAGAAGTGGAATAAAATGAATTTGTTGTCGGGTTGTCGAATGTAGATGTTGGTGGGATATTCATAGTTGATGCAAAATGTGACGTTTGGGCAGGTAGCAAGATTGAATTCAACTATTGTGATGGTGGTGATGTAGTAGGTGTTGATTGTGGTGGTTGATTTGTTGCACCTGGTCCTAGTGACACTATGTTAGGAGTTTTCTCCATGATCATCGATATATCAAAGTCGATTGGAATCCACGCTCTATTTTGTGCCAATTGGAAGAAATATTTGTTGGGGTTTGTTGACACTAATTCATCTATGATTCTCAAGATCCTAGGATCTTGTGACACATTTTCTATTTATTCATGTGTGATCTCTTGGTATACATCATTTAAAGTGTAATTATCAAATGGAGGTAGACTTTGAAACTATGAATTTGATTGATCACTAGGGGTGGCCTAAAGTTCATGTCACTTGTAGGGTTGCACATATGATTAGAGGTGGAATCCATCTCTTTGCATTTACCTTGGGAACGTGTGACAACTATAAAAGGATTTTATTTTGACATTGGTTTTTTTGGGATATTTTGTTATGTTTTTTCGTATTTTGATGGTTTTGGGATAAATGCAAACTAGTATGGATCTATTCTATGTTTTGGGGATTTTGTGATGTGTTTTTACAAATGTAAAAGACCTTAGATATCTAACATTGTGATCCTAAAATGAGATTACTTTGACAATTTTTTGGATTGGAATAATGTAACCAAGTGAAAATCCTAAACCTCAAGTGATGATGGTTTGGTAAAAAAGTCGATTTATAACTAGACTTGTGAGTTGAGAAACCTGCTTTTTGTTGATGGGGATAGTTTGTAAAAATGAGGTTTTGACAATTTTCAGAAGATGACACTAGACTTGACTTCTAAATTTGCTCTGGTTTTCAGATTTTAAGATGTTTAAGACGATATTTTAAGGACTTGTGATATGACACTAAAGATGTAATATTTAATCTAGGAAAGTTGAAAGTTTGCTAAAAAATGAAAGAAAGTGACTCTATTTTGTTTTGAGATTCTGTGTAAAAAGAAAATTCAAATTTATGCATGCTATGAAAATAGACTCTGTTTGACAGATGTGACAGAGAAAATGACAAATGTGATGTAGAAGATGTCGATTGCGATGTAGAAGATAATGACTACAGTGCAGTCTGCAGTAAATGCATTACAGAACATGATAATTGTGACTAACACAAATGCATTGTTGTCGTTTACTAAAGCATATTTCTGAATTTTGATAGACTTCTAACCACAAATGTAGTGCAAAATACAACAAATGTATTACAGACAAAGAGATGAAGCTTTCTAGCCAACAAATGTGTCGCAAAAGCCAATGGATGGGCCATACTATTTTTGTGGTGCAGATACAAGTTGTAGTGCACAGGCTAACAAATGCGGTGCATTTGTTTGATTAAAAAATCTCTCTAATGAACCCTAGGACTTTGATTAGTTTTCAAAATTTTGATTTGATTCAGTTGTAAAAACACAAAAAAGTAATGTATATAAGTTTTTTAGTTGTGAATTTTAACACTAGGTGACGAAGATAATGCCCTAAGGCAAATTAGTTTTACTGGTAATAACGGACCCAAAAATTATGCACAACTTAATTATTGGTAGATCGGGTTTGTAACTTATAGTAGGCCCGCCTCCTATTAAAGGGGTAAATACTTAGAAAGATTAGGTAGTGAAACAATTGGTGTGATTTTCAATACCTTTTCTATATGAAGGCGAATAGTATATTTCTAGTGACACGAGGTTGTCAACAGAAACCACGGGCACACCTTCTTTCTATTCCTGAGAGGCTATTGCTAGCAACCCAAAAAGACTCTATCTTGACCCAAGAGAGTACATGGTGAGTAGCTTCACACATTGATCCTGTCGTGTTGCACCACTAATAAGTCACAACCAAATAGGACTTTAGGCTTCTACAATAATGGTTCGTAATGGAGGAACCCCTAAGAACACCACGACATACGACCAACACAAGATCAAAGCCTCATTTACCCATGTCCAAAATCACTCGGGACCACTAAGGTATGCTTTGTATGGTATAAATGGATTGAGCTCACCTTCTGGATTTTACCCCTTTATATAGCCTACTGGAGATATGTGCTTGAGGTTGAACCTTGGGGTGTAGTACCAGGCAAGCCTCCTACTTAAAAAAAGGGAAATTTTTTAAATGTTTCTATTTATCATCACCCAGGAATTGCACGTAGTGCAAGGGGAGAGGATACTTTAAATGGCACACTTTCAGTGGATTGACTCACATGTGTGCAAGCATTCTTTTTAGGGTACACCAAATGTAAATGTGCAAGTTGTTTTAAATTTTAAAGCCCAAAAATGAAGTGTGTCATGTTCAATCAAAATAAAAATTACAAGTTTTTTTTTTTAAACCAAAATGAAGATGATAGTTGTGGGTAAATTTTTAAAGCACCAAGCAAAATGTTCAAGATACGATTATTTTTAGTGTACCAAATTAGGCATTTAAGATAAGGTTTATTTTAAATACACCAAAATTAAATGTTATACTTCTCTAAATGATTGTCACAAGCTAAAGCCCAAATGTTAGTAACAAAAAAATCTCTACCCTACTAAAATTGAAAAGCAGAAAATAAACATTAAAGATTATACTTGATTTTTTTTGTTTATTAGTCAATTACGGTGCAAGATTTCTCAGTTGTGGTGCACGAGATGTCAATTGTGGTTCAAGGATTGATGACTATAGTGCACAGGATGTCAATTGCAGTGCAAAAACGTCGATTGCAATGCATGGGATGTTGACTGTGGTGCACGAGATGTCGATTGTGGTGCACAATTAAAAACCTATAAAGATAGAGATTAGACATGATGACTATGACTCTAACAACTTTGCATACATCACACCTACACATAGATGCATCTCCATATCTCTCAAATATGTTTCAGACCTTGACAAATGTGTTGCAAGTTTTGATGATTATGTTGTAGATCTTGACAAATTTGTTGCAGTTCATGTAGATAAAAAAAATTAAATTATGTATAGAAAATGGTTATTTACATGAGTTCACATCAAGTTCACCAGAATGTTAACTTGGAAAGTGTATGTTAGTCATAAAAGAGAAAAATAATTAAAGCAACAACCATAAATCTACAATTCAATACCTAAATACAATCCAAATCAATCAATAGAAAACAAGCAACACAAATAAAATCAGTATTAGTTAAGCAATACATTTAGCTTCATCGTGTTGACATGTGTAAGACCCCGCTTCATGTGTGATTGATACAACCCTAGTTTTTCATATGTATCCTTGAATAGATGGTGAGATGCGATGTGAGAAATAAATAGTGTCGTTATGTGGAAATATTCTTGTATTTCATTTTGACATTTTGTTTCATTGCCATTGCCATGAGTGTGTTAGGCATGTATGTAAATCAGGGAATACAATTGAAATGATAAATTGAATTCTTGTAAGGTCAAATCTTGAGATATTTAACTAGCAAAAAAATGTGATGTATGATTGTTGCTAATGATTGCATTGGTAATGTGCAGGAAAGTCAGGGTATTAGTATGAGAAGGAAAAACCAATGAAAGAAAATGGAAAGACATCCCCTTGTGGTTATGTATTTGATTTCTTTTTGGGCTTAGAAGGAAATAGAGTTAATGTGTCGGTAGACTAGGGTGTGAGGGTGGATATTAAAGGGCTAATTTATTTATTTGTTTTGTGAGGGTGTTTAATTGTGTCATGTGAGGTGTAAGTGGGGGTTAGGGTTTAGGAACCCTTATCCAAGTGTGAAACTCATATAGATTCTTGTGTGGATTTTAAAAAGGGGTTATTGAGTCAATTTCCTTGGTTTTTGAACAAGAATAGACCCCTAGGACCTATACCTATGGGTTTGGAACCTTTTTGACATGTGAAATTATCCTTGGAGTGTGAAAAGACCCCTCAAAAGTCCACATTCATGAATGTGACGAATTCAAAAAGTGTTGGGGCTTGGGAAGAGTGACTTGTCACTCTCAACCTCCTACTCCCCAAATTTTTTTGGAATTGGCACAAGACTCACACATGTGTGAGAACTTGTGGGAAAGAGTGTAGGTTTGGAGGATTCCTATATACCTCAAGAAGATGGAAGATTTGGGGATTGCCCACTTCTCCTCTTGGAGAACTTGAGTAAAGAGGATAGGAAGAAGGAGAGAAGAGGAGTCCTTTTTGGGAGATGGTGATTAAGATGGCTTAGCTTGGAGAGAAAGGAAGGATACAAGAGTTTAATTTCCTTACTTATAGAAGAGAGATAAGTTTTTCCATTACTTCCATTTGCTCATATTTATTTTCTGCAAGAAAGAGGTTTGTTACATAAATCATGGTTGAAACAGTAAGTAGAGAATTTAGATGCATAAAATTTTGTACTATGATATGCTTATCCTTGGTAAAATTTTGAAAAGAATACATTTATCATCTTGGAGCTAAGAGTCTTCCTTGCTCGGGGGTATGGCTAGAGCCCACGAGGCTCCATGACGCCATTACGGTTGGGTGGAGAGCAAGTCCCATTGATGTGTTTTTTTTTATTCCATTGGTAATTTTGAATCAATATGATTTGGTTTTAGTGTGAATGTGTATGCATTAAGTTTCCCAAGAATGAACTTCAAATCCGGTTGCAATCTGAAAATTTAAGCCTTATTCATTGGCATATGTATTTCTTACAAAAATTTGGAGGAAGGATATTGGAGTTCATTTCTTACGGGTTCTACTTGGAACCTAGTTTGTAAAATGAAAGAAATTTGTTTTGTTCATAATGAAAATAATAGGTCTCATATTGTATAGGAAAATGTTTTATGGTGTTTTATATGGAAAGGTAAAATGGGACTACATTAATAAAAGAGAGTTCCTGCAAATTGTGTTAAAGCCTTAAGAGAATGTGCTAACTTCCCTACTAAAGATACAACGATATAGATGCAATATTTTTAAGTTGCAAAAATAAAAGGTTAAGAAATCCTTTGTGACATAGGCTTAAGAAAATATTGGTACCTTTCTCTTAGATTTTCAGCTAATTCTACGTATAGGATATTATTCGTTGACTCAATATTGAATAACTTAAGTCTCTATAATTGTTCAAAATCTCTTTAAATCTCTATATTTGTTTATAATTTTTTTAAATCTCTATATTGTTTAAAATCTCTTTAAGAAATTGGATCGAGTAATTTATGAACCATGAAAAATGAATAGGTGACACTACGTCCTCTGAAGCATGAGCCATGAATCAGTTAAAAGTCTTTACAGTTCTTAAACCAGTCAAATGAAATTTTGTTGCAATCTATGTTAAGGAATACACATGGAGGATAGCTTGTATCCTGCTTAAAGTTCTCATCTGGTACCATTCAACAACCATCATTGAAAATGATCTTTTCTTTCTTCAGTGCTCACAGTTGTAAGAATACGATACACAAAATTCTAGTAAGAGTGGGAAGTTGAATATCTACTGATCTGATCAAAGGAAAATAATAAGAATAATAAGAATAAAATAATCCATACTCTGGTAAGACTAAGATTATGGGACTGTAAAATTAAATTCTAATAAAAATAAAATAAACGTTTGGTCATCTATCCAAAATACCCAGGATACAACACATAATATGCAAGAAAGAAAAATAAAATTTATATATCAAGCATACATGCCTAGGAGATTGACTGCGCAATAGATACAAAAAGAATATCACAAATGCCACTTTCGAGTATTGGTATTGCAGCATAAAAGTATAGGGAAATATCAAACTTTCAGTGCTATTTGATTTATTTTTGAGCCCAAGTTAATCACAGTCCATTGCACAAGATTTTCATGGGTGAAAGTATTAGTTGCTCTTCATGATCGCTTCACTCCATTTAATGCTCATTGAATTCCCAAACCCCACTATAATTTGTCAGCTGTGACCACACATCCACTGGCAAGCGTATGAATTGGGCTTGCTCAGTCTGACCATGCTTTGTATCTTTTATTCATTTTGAACAAACTGTGTCGTAATAAGAAAAGACCCAAATAAGTTTGCAATAGTTATTCAAAATTAGTGATTAGAGTGTCATGGGTTCACGTCAATTTAATTCCCCACATATCAAGAGTAGGTGGGAGATTGTTCAGCTCGAGAAAGTAAAAAGTAGATGCTATAGTTTATTTTTATATTTATTTTCCCTAGGTTTTTGACCATTTGGGCGATAGTGTGCGGGAGTCACCATCCTCATTAATATTGGAAGTTCAGAAATTAATAACACAAATGACAACAGATTGAAGTAGTTGCAAATATAGGCACCTAAGTTGCTGAAAGTCTGTTTCCTGTCACAATCCAAATGCAAGGACATCAACATTACATTACAATATGGGCATCATAGTATGGCATGGGCTGGTTTAGTGAATTTAGTGGTAATGATGAACTTTAACTACAGTAGCAAATAAAACAGCAAACAAAAAGTTGGATTAGCAACATATAAAAAACAAATAGATAAGACTACAATAACAACTATAATTGCAGCATATCTAGCAGCAAATGAAAATTACAGCAACAACTATTAATTGTATGAGACTATAATAACAACTAAGCTCGCAGCATATACAACAACAAATGAAAACTACATCAGCAACTATAATTGGATCATATTGCACGGGAAGATTCTTATTTGCAATGTAAAACCATTATGTCAATTAAAAAACATATAGAATGTTTAGTTATTAAATAGAAAATGATACAATTATTTAAAGAGTGTAAATAGAAAATGATACTATTAATTGTACAGATCAAATGTGTTATTATTGTGCTTATATTTCAATTTAACAATAGCAATTTCATTTGGTTAGATGGTGGTAATATGTTGTTAAAAATTAATCAACAGATGTCATTATTGTCTTTAATGTGGATTTATCCTTCATCAGAAGAAAAAAATTAGATTAAACAATCACAATGTTATCAACGAATTCTAGTGTTGGATATATGATGCTAATATCGTCATTATTGAGATAGTATTATGCCAACAATAATAGTATGAGATAAAATAATAATTTATTATTCGATTAATGATAATAATAATGTTACAACATAATGTTTAAGTTAATTAAGGATTAAATACTAGTATTACTCACTTGGTTAAATGCAAGTGGTATTAAAATGAATATTTGAGAGTAAATATAAATAATAAATTTGAGCATTGAAGTTCTGTAACCATCTCTCGTATTATCGATTCAAGATTATTTATTGGTTTCTTCATAATAATATTATAAAATATATATATTAACAATTAAATATCAACATGATCTTGTTCTAATGTTGAGTTGTCAATAAATAATAATACTATTAATGTCCGATTACTCGTTAAATAATAAAGGTTCAAGTGTGAACCTATAACTATAACATTATAAATGTCTAAAGAATTGATGAGACAATAATACTATCATTACTGAGGAATAAATTTGTCAATGTCATGTAGAAGAGTGTAATAATATTATTATGGATGAATCACGATTTAGTAAGGATAATATTATTATTATTAATGGTCAATAGTGCTATGGTGCTGCCACAATAATGGGTTACACTTTTTGGGACATCTTGATTTTTGCTGAAATCACATATTTTTAGAAAATATAATGGTTTAAGCCTTAAAAAGGTTTCATTTTAAGGGTTTTAATTGAAGAGGGTGTGATCAAACCCACTTATATGAAACCCCCTTGGATAGAAAGCCGCTAGTTTTAAACCATACTTATAATGGATTCTCCTCTACACCTATCAAAATGTTGATAAAAAACCACTTTTGATTTACCTTTTAGGGGATAAAATTAATTAATTTAAAATTATTTTTTTGTAAACATGTAGTCCTTATTATAAGCTTCCCAAAAAGTATAATTTTAAATATATTTAATTTTATTATTATATTTATTTTTTATTTCTTGTGAATGTAGGTTTTTCAATGAACATCGAGGTCTTTATTTCACACATTTGGAAAAATAGAAAAAAAGAGAAAAAAAAATCTTTAAAATACATGTAAACTATCTATTGATGTCCTTATTCTAACAAATATGCAACTGAAAGTATAATATATCCAATTATAATTACTCTGAATTAGAAAATTAATTAAAAATATATATATGCAACAAAAAATTATGAAAAATTATCCATCCACTAGATAATGGTGTGAAAACACTGTATTTAAAAAATTAGAATTGTATGCTTTCTATAAAAAAAAGTTATGGAGTTGAAAGTAAACATCACTTTTTGAAAATGATGTTTAGTAAAAAAACCAAGTTAATCAAAATTACACAAAAGAATTCACAATTTATTTTTTATTTTTTATTTTAAAATATAATTAGATTCTCAACACAAAATATCACAAATCACTAGTTTTCTTCATCTTCAAATTCTTAATGGTTTAGCTTCTATAGGTGTACGAAAGTGAAGATCTGGTGAAAAATGTTGATTTCAATGTCAAGTTTGGCCAAAAAGTGTAACCCATTATTGTGGGATCACCCGGGCCCCCACCCAAGAGGTACGATATTGATTTTTATATTTAATTTAGGAACAAACATAATAATATAGTAGTACAATTTTAAATAATATTATCAACGAATAAGCTGCGATAACAAAGTAATCCATGTTATCATTATTTTCAAGGCAACCAGAATAATAATATTAGAGGTGACTATAATAAATTAATTTCTACCAAATCTAAAGAAACTCAATTATATTATGAGTTTTAATTTAATTAAAAATATATGTGATAAATTTCTTGGGATGTATTTAGTTTAAATCTATTTTATTTTTATATTCATAAAAAAAAAAATTATAGTTAACCATCATTACCAGTCTATTACCAATTTAAATAAAAGAAAAATTTGAGGAAAGATTATAATCAAAGAGTAAATACAAATTTAAGCCTAAAAGGATAATGTTGACCAAAGGTGATGGAATCATCTATAAAGTACTAGAAATAGAGTATTGAAATATTATTATAAAAAGAATATTATTTGTGAATCTAAATGATGACAATTAGAGTGGGGAAAGGGGATTTTGAGCTAGATGGTAATGTTCTTTGTTAATCAAGCAATAATAGCCTCAAAAGATTAAAACAACCATACATGTTACTCCATCATGGGTGTGAGATTTTAGGGGATCTATCTTCACTTTGTAATAAAATAAACCTTGCTAGCAAATGATACCCTTGTATGTCATGTAAATGAAGCGATGCAATACTCATGCTAGCTGAATTATAATTATGATAGTTATGGGAGACACACTAATAGAGTCTTCTTGGCTAAATTGTCTCACGAGTGCTAGGTGCAAAATTTTATAGATAAAACACAAGGATGTGGGAGTTGCTAATATACAAAGAGAAATATTAAACGAGCATGCTATTGTAGATAGCAATAACATTGGTAATATCTTGAATGTTGAACTATGATCACTTAGAACTTTAATTAGCTTAATAGTTGATTAAAAAAAATGTTACATTTTCTAGTGAAAATTTTGGGCATGACAACATGAATTACTTCCATTGTACTCCTTTTCTTGATTTTCTCTCATAATATAGTATGCACCTCTTTTGCCTTAAGCTTAAGTGTGTGAAATGATACCAATGATGCAAAATACCGAAGTTCATGGTTAGCCATCAATGAGATGTGAGGGATAATTTTATAGAAATGAATGATTTAAATGAACAATCCAGATTAAGAGGTGGAAGATCAAGACCAAGGGTTGAGGATTGTTGAGAGAAATTGATTGCCCAGTTAATTGACTGCAATTGGCTATAAGATTCTAGTTATCCAGTTGCATGGAGAATTGATTGAAGTGTTAATTAATACTGACAATTAGTTAGCTAAATTGATTGATTTGAAGACTCAAAGTGAGCGAGAGTAAAGTGAATTGATTGATTAGTGAACTAGAATTGATTATCTAGTCGATTGGAAGAGAGTGTTAGTTATGAAAGAGGGAATTCTACATGAGATAATAATTAATTTAAATTAATTAATTATTTGAGAAACATGCAAGTGAGGATTAATTAATAAATAAATTGTTTATATATTAATAATGAATGGATAATGTTGAGATGAAAAGGGAATTGAACAATTATTTAATTATTTAATCTAGAAGCGTGATTGTGGTTAACTAAATAACTGATAACAATTATTTAATTTAGGAAGGTGTTGAATGTTAATTAAATAATTAATGATAATTATTTAATTAAAATAGAGGAATACGTGTTATTAACGACATAATTAAATAAATAAGGTTTATTTGATTAATCAGGAAGATTAATGATAATTAGGACATAATCAAATAAATGAGATTTATTTAATTAATCAGAAAGGCTGAATTAAATGGATTAATTAAATAACGTAAAGTCAATTAAAGGTGGAATATGGTATTTGATAATAATTAAATAATGGAGTACATTATTTAATCATTAGGGGAAAAGGGTGAAAGTTAGTATAAAAGTGTTCCTCGCATACCAAGATAATTTCGAGTATCTACAACCAAAACTCTATAACTTATAACTATCTTTGTAGAAGGTGTAATGACGAATTATTGGATATAACACCTTTACATATTAACCATATTATCTTCTAAATCCCAAGACAAAAACCTACTCTGCAAAAGGATGCAAAACAAAATACCATGACTCTATCTTAGAGTATACACTATGAACACCTTAGCAAATCTCTTGCAACTTATTTTAATGCATGATACACCAAACATGAATGATATCAAAGTAGGCATATAGGAAACATATTGGAACAAGTGTACCCACCTCTTCATCACCCATAGACATCAGACTAAACACCATTCTACCTCATACTTATTGTTGTCATGCACTAGCTGATAAATTATACATCAACTATCTTTGGAGTATTATACAAACTTTGGCACACACACTTGACATCAATGACAACCAATATTGAGTTAACATAAATGAAAACACATATTTCCAACACACACTTCAAGTTGAATAAGATATTATAAATATATAAGATGAGTTGTCTAACTCCTATAACAACTCCACTAACTTCTCACACTAAATCTAGGTGGGTTGTTCAACCACCTTTATTCTCTCCCTCCTATCTTCACTCATAAATCTCTATTTCAACTCACTTACATTATTATTCTCACAATTACACACTCATTATAATTCAATATTATCGACAACTTAATATTAACTTACATAACTTTATTTTATAACACATACTAATAAAGTTAACTCAAACACCCATGTGAACAATAATTTCTAACAGAATGATGATCAATTCTTCATTGGCATTGCCTCTATATCAATGAAAATCTCATCTATACATATTTCATATCAATGATAATAATATTAAAAAATTCCATTCTTTTCATTTTGAAGGAAAGTGATACATTTATTCAGTCAAACAACCCCACATTTTCCAAATTTATTATGATTAATAACTTATCTAACATTACAAGCCATATAAACACATTAACCTTACACCCTTTTCTAAAACTTATAATTCTTTATTTTATTTCCAAAAGAATTTTATCTTGCTTGATTACACTAAAGGCATTCCCTATTTGAATAGAGGAAAGTTTATTTTTCTCATTCAGCGATGCAGACATTTGAAATCAATGCAAGATGATTGAAATGTTCATAACTGTCGATCATTTTCCATTGAATTTAATCATGTTTCATACAAATAAATATAGCCACATGATTTCCACCTGTTAATTTTCCATTTGCGAGCAATAGGGGTATTTACAAATAAATGATTGCTAACAACACAACATAATAAGTGCAAAATAATATTTGATATATATCAATTATATTATTATTAAATATATAATCTAAATTACTAAATTGGAATTATATTTATTATATATTCTCTAATTTATAATATACTTTTAAAATAGAATAAATTAATACATATTTTAGATACTAACTATATATTATGTTCATAGTTAATTAATATTTTCCATGAAATATATATTATAAATAATATTTGTTAAAAATATAAACTTTATTTAGTTACAAAGAGTCATGTCTCATTCAAGAGACACACATTTTCATACATGTACATAAGGATCTTTGAGTAGGTTGAAAGAAATATGAGATTGCTCTAGTTTGAAGTCGATAGCTATAATAAGCATAAGCCATTATTGAGATTACAAATTTTAAAGGGAGGCCACACCAAATATAGAAATCAATTTAGACTCTTCAATATTAGAGCAATAAAAATTTGTGGAGAAGATTATAAAATGCAGGTGAATTGATAGGCGCTCTCGAAATAAAGATTTTAATATTTCTTTTCAGCCATTGATTTGAGGAGTTTGCAAGGGAAAAGTTGCTCCAAAAACCAAGAGGTGAAGGGTTAAGTTGCCACCAAACAAGTAGTCAACACGGTTTTTTGAAAAGAGGAGCTCGCAAAAAGCAAAAAAAGGTGTAGTCCAAGTCTTAAACAGTTTAAGTCATCACCCAAGGTTGTAATTTTTAAGGAAGTCATAGCATTTGAAGATGATGGAATGAGGTGTGAAGAGGAAAGAAAAAGCGCATCCCAAAAAATCATGAGAGAAATTAAGATAGAAGGTAGAAGAATGATCACAGTTTTTTAGAAGAGTTTGTCCAACTATCAATTGAGAAGAAGTTGTTCAAATCTAAAGATTTCTTGATGGATGACTACTTGAGAGTTCAATAAGATTATCGTTTGTAAAGTTTGAAGAGGAGTTCGTAGTTGAAGATATTGTGAATAAAGGTTTAAATCATTACAATTGACTATTGGAATTGTAGCATCTTGTGAAGTGGCCAATCATAGGACAAGACAGATCCTGGACTTTAAAGAACCTAGAAGTAAAAATATAACTCATATATTTTTTATTTTGTGAAATTTTCTTTGTCAAAAGTGAAGTCATTGCTAAAGAGGATCGAATTATTTCATTCAAATATTTGCCTAAGTTTGAAGGGTTTTCCAATCAAAGAAGTTGTAGGTCATTGAAAAGGTTGAGTAAGAGAGATCTATTGTAGGAAAATATAATCACTTTGCAAGGATTAATTGAGGTTGAAGCCGTCAAACCAATCGTTGCTCTAAAAAGTGGAAATAAAAGAGTCACAATATTAGAAGATTTTAGCCAGATTCATTAGACTTTTAAGGGGAATTAAAGGATTTTTGTGAATTTATTGAAATAAGTTATAACTATCAAAGAAGAGTATAGTATTGGTTGAACAATAGAAGTCATTACCATTTTAGTAATCTTAAACATTATTCACAACAACCAAGATGGAAAATAAATTGCAAGATGATCATGAAAGAGACTTGAAGATCAAAAATATCACAATGTAGAAAGATAATCAAGAAATTGTTTGCAACATTTGATCAAGTTTTAAGTATTTGTTAGAGATTGTTGAAGACATACAAAATTAGTGGTAGATCACTTCAAATATTGAAAGAGTGAAGGTGTGTGAAACCACTCAAATCAATTGTCATCAAGTATTACATAAGTGTTCCTTTGTGGTTAAATTATAACTATATAAGGAAATTATTTTCCAATGGGAAAGGTTGGTAAAAGAGAAAGGAAAGGAAATAAGAACTTAATATGTATGAAAAATACTTTGGAATGAGAAATTGAGAAAATTAGAAATAAAAATGAAGAATTAGAAGTAAAAAATAGGTCACAAAAGGAAGATATATTGAAATTGGGAGAAGAAAATATTTTGTCCAGTGTTACACCCCGTCTTGTTATTATTGATTTACTTTTACCTTCACGAGTAAATAGGTTAGTAAATGCAATCATGATTTTGATATTCTTACTAAGGAATAAAATATTGAAATAGGTATTATGTGAAATTATTGATAAATGATTAATATGGCTTTGAAAGAGTAAATATGTTTACATGTATTGCTATATGAATATGCTTAATTTTATGATGCATATGGATTTATTATGAATGTCTAACTACCATTTCAAATGTGTTGAGCTAGTTGCAGGGATAGGTTCATTCCTCCAAGTGAAGGGGAAGTATCACTCAGGAGAAGACCTTGGTTGGGTAACCAATAACGTAACCTATCTGAGCTTTTGCACACTCACAGTAGATTGGTTGAGTCTAGTCATTGTGTTGGGAATTGGTAAGTAATCCTTAGCATGAGTGCTTGAATTAGTAAGGGTCTTGATTACTATTGAATGCATGCTTGGTTGATGTTTCTGTGTTTGGAACTTATGAGTTCTTCCCTATAATTCTATGCTTGTATCAATAAGGTAAACACATGTGGAATGTATGTATTTGTATATATACATCACACGTATATCTCCTATCGATAAGATAGTAATTATGCATGTGCTTGATTGTGCAATCGAATGTATATATAAGATATATACATAAATACATGTACACGTATGTATACATGAGCATAGAGGAATATGTATACTATGTATAGCTGAGTAAATGGTTATCATGCATTCAAATATCAAATGCTTTGAAAAGTATATTATATATGTTTGTAAGTATATATGTTATATATGTGTATATATATATTATATTATATATATAGTATATATAGTATATATATAGTGTGTGAATACATGATTATTCTATTAGTGTTGTTCTATATATATGAATAGCACGTGATATACCTTGAAGCACATGAAACACAAATATATGGCGAGTGCATGAAATAATAAGGAGGTAGCACACTATGTAAAGTAGAAAGTAAACATTAGTGTAAGTTGTATAATGACAACACTACAAGTAGAGCACTCAATAAATAAACATTGGATCATTCATTTTAAGTGCAAAAAATTGAATGGAAAGAATAAAGGCTGAATATAATACATATTGGAAAAGATTAAAGAGCAAACTATATACAATATACAGTGTAGCAAATAAGTCAATATAAAGAGTTTGACTTAGTCGATGCTTGAGATATAATATATTTGACATAGTAAACAACAATAACACATGGGACACCTTGTCATAATGATGATGGATTTACACCAACAACAAATAAATGTAAATGCATGTTAATCGAAAAAGGTTACAAGGTAAGGAATCGGTCAAAGTTGATTAATGAGATAAAGCGACTCATTATTCCTTGAGTTTTTGTTGGGTATAGACTTAGTCGACCTATGCAATGTGTTACATTTTAAATAGAGATTGATTCAAATGAGTTAAAGTCGCACCAACTTATAGGGAAATGGTTGCTTGCTTGGCTCCATATTGAGAAGTTTTGATTGTTGTAGAAGTTCATTTTGAGAGCAATTTGAATGCCACCTTTTGATCATGTGTTGTTTGAAATAGTCATATATTGTTTTCAACTAAAGAGGTCGATTTGTGGAATTTTATGTTGAGTAAACTCTTGTTTGTGTGCCACCTTTTAGCTGAGTTGAGTGAGTTGATATCACTGTCAATTCACATGCCTTTTTTTGTAGGCAAGGGAGTCTCCTTGCTACTATGTAAATAGAGAAGCAATCTCTCTATTTTGGGGTGCATTTTGCTCTACAATTTAGACGGCTTTTTCTCTACATTTTATATGCATGCTATTGCATTCTTTTCCATAGTGCTAACTTGATTTATGCTGCAAGTTTATTTTGAGTATTGCGAGAGAGCTTTGAGTATTTGGAGTGAAGTATATTATCAACTTGAGGGAAGGCTTTATAGAGGCGTTGCTTGTGAAGTCAAAGTAAAGCTAGTGGTTGTATTTGGGAAGTTGTACATCATTCAATCAATTGGATAAGCAAGTTACAGGCACGGAGATTATTCTTCCTTTAATTATCTTAGATTATGAAAGATTGTTTCTTGAATGCTTTATTTAGTCTATTGTGTTTACTTGCATTAGAGAAAAATAGTGTTTGCTTTGAAAGGGGAATAAAAGTTGTTATGCTATTTTGTGAAGTGCTTGTAATTACTCCATAATAGGATGAATTATTTGTCATAGGTATTAATATACTAGATATGATTAAACAAGGATAGCTTAAGGGTTACTCATAGCTAGGTTATTTGATTATACTAAATAGCCAGTGGGTTACTCCTGGGATTGTTGTCCATCAAAGGGAGGGAACTTGTACATTTTCTTTACGAGTAGAAATACCCTAGATTTCGTATAAAAGGTGATAGGTTAATTCTAGGGTTAAAGCTTACCCATGGGAGGGATTACCTATGCATAGATTATAGTGCCCTTAAGTCAAAACGAGTTTAAGAAGTGTAAGTGAATAAATGACCTTCACTCAAAGTACTGAGTGAGAACACTATGGCCAAAGTAGATTTCCTTTGGCTCCACTATTAGTTCATCGTGTCCATGTAGTACATGCTAGTTGCAAATTGTAGAGTTACAAGTTCTAGTCATGTAGGGCACAACACTAAGCTCAGTGCGGTTTGTCATACGAGGTTACTCAACCAATCTCTTCGTTGAAGGGAAGGGCCATCTAACCTATGAGGTAGATGTGTGAGGGAGTGCATTAAGTCTGTGGTTGGCAGAAAAGTGCTTGAGTGATGCTTCTCCTCCTTAGCAGGCGACAAAAGACCAAGATTTTGAAAGGTGGATTCTTGGACCATCTATAACTATTGCTTTGAAGCTCAGTTGAGCTATGTATGTAATTATGTACATTCTTAGAATATTATAATTTGTAAAATTATTATATTGAAATGGGATCCTTCTTGTATATTGTTATGGCATCTAAGTTCATTTATTATGGCATCTAAGTTCATTTATTCTCAATAAAAAAAAAAGAATTTTTTTATTGCTATATTTTGTTGAAAATGAAGGTAAAATTGTAGTAAAAAATCTCACTTAAAATTTGTAAATCTTGTGTAACTGTAGATTCAATTTTAGTATTCTTTGTCACAATCTCTTGTGTATGATTCTATATTTTGTTTAAAATGAAGGTAAAATTGTAGTAAAAAATGTAGCTTAAAATTTGTAAATCCTATGTAACTGTAGATTCAATTTTAGTATTCTTTGTCACAATCTCTTGTGTATGATTAATCTTGAATTAGATCAATTTTAATGTTGTAGAAAGTAGACAAAAGATTGTAGAAGAAATATAAGACAGAATAGAAAGGAAACAACATGTACGTGGAGAAACTCTTTCGGGAAAAAACTCCACCAGAATTGGTCTTGTATTATTTAACCTTTGATTAATATTATAATAACACTGATTCAATTCTCCTTGATATGCTTCCTTTGTTCTTCAACAAATCTTCTTCACAACCTACAATATTTTCTCATACAATTGCTGCAATAATAGACAGTATTCTTTCTTACAAACTCATAAGAGTTATCAAATATATAATCACAAAGCCTCTTGAGAAAATCCACCCTAAGGTTGCCAAGTTGAGTTCTCATATGCATGCACAAGTCAAACAAGAGTCTCCCTCAAAGTTGGAGCCCAACACTGAAGTGTTAACCTCGTAGTTTTCAAAAATATCTCATTCAAGCTCATCCTCAAAGTAGGCACCCAAACTGGGTCCCACTTAAATAATCATTGAAAATATATTTTCCATGCAATAGTTGTAACTCAAAGATGCAAAATCGGGCGCCCAAGGTGGGCCCAAGTTAATCTTTGTTACCTGAAACACATTTATAACCAATTCATGCAAAACAATATGCATGAATGATCCTCCATTTGTTAATTAAATGTATCCACCTATTATCTGTCCATGCAACTCAAGTCACTAAAGTTAACTAACATGCAACTGAAGATAACTGAAATATAATTGAATTGAATTGAACCTCGTAAACATCAATCCCTATTTTATAGTAACTCAACATGCATAAATCAAAATCCCTATTTTGTAAGAACCTAGGATGCATTTCTGAAGTGTACTCAATTCGCCAACCAATTAACTGAACCAAGGTGGATCCCACCTCCCATGTGGGCGCCCATGTGCTCCTATTTTGTAGGAGCTTTCCCAAGGCACCCCCACATGCTCCTATTATTTAGGAATAACTACAAATGTCAAATTAAATGTTTATTTAATTCCAAATTGATCTATTCCTAATCCTAGTGTTGTGCAACACATTCCAAGGACTTAGGAGATACATTAAATATGTTTAGAATGCAATTAAATGGCATCCTATTCCTAACATGTTTTGGCATCATGGTTTATCACTTGAGGTGAAAAAATTGGAAATTTTACTATGAAGAACATTGGGGTTGTTACATCCATTGAATTACTTGAAGCTTATGTAAAGGAAAACCATAGTCTAAAGTTTGAAGTTTACGTAAAGGAAAACCAGAGTCTATAGTCTAAACCTACACTATGTAATGTGTCATGTGATACACTTGATTTTTTTATTCATTAGATGAATTATTTGATAAACGACATATAACTAAAGCCTCTCTTGATGAAAAGTGTAAGGAAGACAACAATATTATTGAATCTACAAATATTGCTAGTCATGAGGATAATGAGAAAGAATCTTCTTCAAAGAATGTTGGATTTAACATAATGAAGAGAATGGGATATGAAGGAAAAGGTTTGGAAAAACATGGACAAGGAATTATAGAGCTCATTGAGCCAATAGTAAGTCCAAAGAATGAAGGCCTTGGATATGCTTGGAAATAAAAACAATGTTACAAGTTCAAACAAATTAATTCAAGAAATATAATGCATACAATGTTCTAATTGTCATAGGCATGGACATAAAAAAGAGATATATTGGGATCTTCATCCTTGTAGTATTTGTGGATTGAAGAACCATTTTGAGAAATTGTGTTGGAACAAAAAGTGGAAGAAACAACCTTTAAAAGATAGTATACAAATGGATTGTGGATGAATTGGTGTATCTAGTTGGAAAAAGGTCACAAATATGTTCAAAATGTTTTACAAGCATAAATATTCTCATTTCAGACAAATAATAAATCATGGTCAGATATCATCCTAGAAACCATATAATCTAATCTATGAATTTTGAATATTATAAAGGCTACTTGAATTATATCCATGTAGTGGTATGAGATTTGAAGTTGGAGCACTCATATATGTAAAGTTGTACAATTTATCGCAAAGATCATTGTTGAATGGTTGTAGCATTGATTACAAAAATCATTGTTGAACCTAAAATTTGTGCATTTGATTGCAAAGATCATTGTTAAATGGTTGTAGTGTTGATTGAAAAGATCATCATTGAACCTAAAATTTGGACTCATGATTTCAAAGATCAATTTTTGACTAGTTGTGATTGCAGGGATCATTTTTGAACCTAAAAATTTGAAGTAATGATCACAAAGATCATTGTTGAATAGTTGTAGTGTTGATCACAAATATCGTTGTTAAATTTGTGAAAGATTTGATCGCAAAGATCATTATTAAAACTGATCATATAGATCGTTGAAGCTTTTGGTCGCAAAGATCATTGTTGAAGTTGATCACAAAGATCATAACTAATCATTAAATAATTTGATTGAAAAAGTCATTGTTGAAATTAATCAAAAGGATCGTTGTTGAAGTCAATCACAAAGATTGTTGTTGAAGATCACAGAGATCATTGTTGAAGTCAATCACAAAGATCATTATTGAAGTCAATCACAAAGATCATTGTTGAAGTCAATCACAAAGATCGTTTTTGAAGTTGATTACAAAGATCATTGTTGAAGTTGATTGTAGAGTTCATTGTAAAATTTGTGAAGTTGTTGATCGTAAAGATCATTGAGAATGCTTTACTTCCTTATTGATATAACTATGGAGAATGTTTTACCATAGACAAATATGGAAAAAAGTAGTCAAAGTTATTCAAAAGAAGGTTTAGTTTTCATACTTTCAAGAAGACATTTGTATTAAAAATTCTTCATTTGTACATGGGTAGCTAATAAACCTATTTGTTATATAGGTGACCCCCATCATCTAGTTAAGTTGTGCGATAAATTAAAGTTTATGGGAGGGTGTTAAAAATATAAACTTTATTTAGTTACAATGAATCATGTCTCGTTCAAGAGACACACATGTCCATACATGTACATAAGGATCTTTGGATCCATATTTTTTATAAGTAGGAAATACAATAAGCAATTTATGTTCTCCAATTTTGTACAATATTTATATTTAATATTGTATGAGTTTATATAATAATAAATATAATTTAAATATATTCTTCTAATAAGCTTGATATAATTTTAAAATATTAACCATATGGTATATTAAATATTTTAATTACATCAAAGGCGTTCCCTATATGAACCCAATTGACTAAATTCACTTATCAATGGTTCAAAATGTGTTAGAATGATGCAAGACCATTGAGAAAGATCTGACCATAGAAATGATTGCTAATAACAATAAAAACACTTATTTTTATAGAAATCAAATCTAAATAATATTCTTTTCTAATAAATCAAAGAGATAATATCACTACTTTAAAAAGCTATTTTTTTAGAAATCAAATCTCTATATATTCTTCATTTTTTTAATTTATATTTTTTTCTAATGAAACAAAGGATAAACATATTAGTACTAGAATGAATTAATATTATATCTTGTATAAATTCATTTCACATATTTATCAAAATATTATGAAATATGTGACATTATGGGATCAATAGTTGTTCACTTTAGAACTTATAATCCTCAAGTAAAAAAACATAAATGCATTCATGAATAAGTGAAATAAATATTTTTTGTTTCAAATAAAGAACGGGTATCCCCCTCTAAATTCTATTTAAGAGTTACAATCAACAAAGCGAATCTTATTAGGTTTGTGGGGCAGCAAGCTAAAAGACTATGTTGACACACTAGAACCCACAACAGGGAGAGTAGTGTGGAAGGATTTGTCTATCTCATCATTATCTTGTAATCGGAAATGTATTATGCAAAGAGTGCTAAGGGAAAGGTATATTTTTCTATCAGCTTGCTTGGATAAGATAATTTGGGCACAATCCAAAGATGGGAACTATATAGTTAAACAGGGGTATAAATCAATTATTTTCAATAAAGTTTAGAATCAGTCTTCTCGGAGAGCATATTAATTTTGTTGGAGTCCAATGACTTTACCTAAGGTTGGAAGTTTTGTATGGTTAGCATTAAGAAATCAAATTTTGACTTGTGATAGACTGGTTAAGTTAGGATTTGCAGAACCTTTCAAGTGTGTAATGTGTCAAGAGATATATGAAACTGTGGATCATTGTTGTATGTTGTATAGTGGCCTAGGAGTGTTGGCATTTTATTAAAACAAAGCTCAATATCTCCTTTTTGTTACCCAAATCTTTGTGGGATTTGTTTGAGTTGGCTAGTTTTATACAAATCATCTTTATTTGCTTGCATATGGAGAGTGGCCCCAATAATAGTGGTATAGAGTCTCTGGTGGGAACGAAATAGTCATAGATTAAAAAAAAATCCCTTTCATTCCAGAAGATGAAGGTTAAGATTGAAAAGTAAATCTCAGAGGTGTTTAATTATTTTGTTCAGAATCACAAAAATGTCTCCTCCTTGTTCACAAGCTAGGATGATAGTAAACTACATATATGGGAGTTCATTGCATTGCCATTCAAAGGTGCTCATCATATGCTAAAACAATTAAAGGTTGATAGAATCATAATTCATTGGTTACCCCCTTCATCAAATTTTTATAAGTTGAATTTTGATGGAGCGTCAAGAGGAAACCCAGGTCTATCAAGTGCATGAATGTGTATTTGCAATTGGAAAGGTTCACTGCTAGTTGTTGTGTCACAAAAGGTGTAGTCTTTTGGCACTTTTTCACTCATTTTGGCCTTTTCCCTTGGATTTTGGCCTTGTTTTACCTTGATTCAGTCTTGTAAGCTTGCAATTCAATAATAACCTAACGATGTTTTACTAAGGTGTTGCGAAGTGTTGTAGTACATTTCCTCACTTTTCTAAGACCCTTTCAACATAATTCACCTAAACAACACCCTTTTATCCCTTTCCAAGCCTTGTGCTAAGGTGTTGTAAAGTGTTGTAAGCCATTTTCACACTTTCCTAGGCTTATCATCCATTAATTAACCCTTTTCTTATGCTAATTTATCCCCTTAATGTACTTTTAGTCCTGACTTAAGTGTGTTTCGGGAGGCAAAGTTGATAAACTTCATTAAACATTATTTAATTCCCGACCACCACTTGAAATTGCCCAAGTGGACTAGGTCACCACTTTGGGTGACCTAGTCCCCTTTGGCATAAAATTCAAATTTTAAACAAAATCTAATGAGAATCTTGCCTCCTAAATCCTAGTGTCGACCTATCATGTTGCATTTCAAGAAAATTAGGGTTTTACATGTACAAATAAGGGTTTCCACCTTCATTTTTCTCTCTTCCAAGCTCATTTTTACATCTCTTCACAAGCACTCGTGCACTCCTATCTTCCAAAGCAAGCAATCAAGCACAAGGGTTTCATAAGCAACCTCCATTGGAGTTGTCCTTGCATGTTTCAGACCATCAACAAAAAAGGTTTGGTAAGTGTTTCCATTAAGTTCATCATTCAATCTTACTCTCCTTTGATTTGTTTCTCATTTGGGTTTAGCTACCATCAAAGGGGTTTGACTTAGGCAAACCCTATTCCCTAACCCCAATATTCTCTTGGTCTTTGCATGTGTTTGTAGGTTTGTACTCACATCTGGTGAAGTACAAAGTGTTGGATAAAGTACAAACATTCCACTCAAGTCACATCAAAGCATCAAACCCTAGAAGGAGCAACAAGAACAGGTCATTTTCGAGAGTTTCAGACACAGATTGCTGTAGAAAAGGGAACCATCAACCGGGGCCCACAAAATCAGGACCTGAATTCTTGGAAAGCATCAAGAGGACTAGGTCGAGACCTTGTCCCTGTGTTAAGCCTGAAAAAGGGTTTTTGCATTTTTGGGTACCCTTTTCCCTAAAACCTTGTCCAACAGATTTTCCCGACAGGAGGACTAGGTCACCCCACTTGGCGTAAGTGTCCCTCTGTTGATTTCAAACATTTTCTAGAACTTTCTAAAGCCTCTCATCTGCAACATTCCATTTCCAGGTGCATAAGTTCTCAACTTTCCAGTTACTTTATGTTTTGAATACATTTAGGGCATATAGTTTACTTAGTTTGCATTAGTTTAGATTCATTTTATTTACATTTCATACATTAGATTATTATCATTTTATTTCAGTTTTAGCCACACAACACACACACACATCACAACCTTCATCAATCAGCCCTCCCTTTGAATGCAACCACCAAAAATCCTATAACCACCAAGCGGAAAGAGTGCCATTCCCACACACCAAGTGCTCCTAGGGTGAAAAACCCTAGGGGCCTAGTAAAGGGAATCCTCTTTCCCTAGGTCTAGTGTTATATTTTCTGTGGTTCATTTTGGTGAACCCGATCGTAGACCATTTTCTAGCTTTCTAATTTTGCATTTCATCTTAGAAATAGCTTGCATTGCATTAAAAAATTTGCATTGTTTGCATCCTAGGGTTAGTAGGAAAAGTGCATTAGTGAAAGTTCATGCTAGAATTGCACTTTGTATTACATTTTCCTTAAGAAAATACAAAAAAAATTGCATTTTCAGTTTTTGTTTGTATCATAAAATCAGAAAAAGCATACAAAGTAGTTAAAAAAATTGAAAATTTTCAAAAACAACACTACTGGGACTAAGTCACCACACTGGGCGACCTAGTCCTTTTGCACTGTTTACTGTGAAATTTCCAATAATTTTCTAGTATTTCCTTCATTACAGTCCCCTGGTTTTGCATTTCTATGTTTTGTTTCAAAATTTTAGTTACAAGCACTTTTGTCACTTTTGCTTACATTGCCTTAGCCTTAGGGAACTTGGTCTGACCATTTGTCGTTCCTTTACCGATACAATTGTGAGACAAAGTTCTAGGACCATGGCATCTAACAACAACACTCTTGTTGTAGATCTTGGGATCCCTCTAACTTCAACTCCAAGTATTGGCGATGGTACACTAGGCTTAGAAACCATCCTTAGCAATTCCTTACACCTAGGAGACACAATCGGTGATAACGATGAACTCCCACATGATAAGGTATTCCATATCCATGCTAATCTAACTAATTATCAACATGAACTTAGCCTTGAACCCATATCCGAAACTGCTATCCTTGCCATTGAGAACCTTCATCGCTTACTTGACCATGATGATGGCTTATGTGTCATGAAGAGGATTGTAGAAATCTATGAAAAGCATGCACCTAAGGCATCTCCTTCACCCACTCCTATGTTTATCCAAGGAGGACCTTCTACTCCTCCTCCCTCAACCGTTGCTTCTATTCCCACTTATACACCTCCTAGTGTGACAATTACTATGCAACAGGCTAGTAATGCGGTACCTCCCCTCGGCATCTCTACTTCTCTTGTGGCATCCCACCCCTCCACCTCTTCCATTGTCCCTACCCTTACTATCCCTACCACTTCTCCTTCCACCGCCTTCACCCCTTCACTTCTCTCACTTCCACCTCATCACACTTACACCGACCCTCTTATTACACAACGTTTTCACACTATAACCTCCATGCAATAGCAAATATCCATCATCAACCAAAGCCAATATGGCTCCCCTACCCACTACATTCATAGTAATTCGTTATCTCATGACATCCTACGCACTCCCTTGCCACAAGGAATAGAGATCCCTAGATTCGAGAAGTATGGAGGGAAGGGTGACCCTTCTAACCATGTCAATGCCTATACTGCCCTATGTAGTGACTTCACTCTTGATGACAAGTTGCTTGCTAATTTATTCCCAAGGACTCTCAAAGATGCCACCTTGGACTGGTTCTCCTCCCTGCCTAATAATTCCATTAGTTCATTCAATGAACTAGTGGATGTCTTCATCACTTCCAAGTTCATATGGCCCCAAACAAAACCTTAGCAGACCTCATGAGATGAAAACAAGACAATAACAAGAAGATAACTAATTTTATCTCTCGTTATCAAGCTCTTTAGTCCTTAATTGATGTTAAAATTCCTAACACCCATCTACAAAAGATGTTCACCAAAAACCTTGTGACACCCCTACAAGATAAACTTACCCTCACGAAGTTCCCCTCTTTTATGCACCTGTGTCAAGCCCTCTATGACTACCATAATTTCACTAGTAGTCATGACTCACAGTCCACTACTAGTCGCGTTGAGAAGTCTAAAACTTCTTCCCCATCCAACTCCCAACCATTCTATAAACCAAACAAAGGGTTTCTCCAATTTAACCCTTCATCCCAAATCCCTCCACCTGTTAATAACCAAGTGGTCGCGGTTAGGTCTACAGTGCCCTTTAATTATGGAGATCCTAAGCGTACCTTTACACCCTTGCCCAACACCCTTCATAACACCATGACCCAATTACTCCAACAACAAGTGATCTATTTACCTCTTGTCCATACACCTGATCCCAATAAACTGTTACCTCCATCTTATAATGCCACTACTTATTGTTACTTTCATCGCCAAACTGGACATGACACTAAACAATGCAAGTGTCTAAAGCACCTTATGCAAGACCTAATTGATTAAGGTCATTTATCTGTTGTTGGCGTTAATGATAAAAGAAATAAATTTGTGGCACCCCCTAATGAAAACTTGCAAATCTTCACCAACCCCATGCCCAAATATAATGTGTCATTTGTCCAACCAAGTGAAACTTCACCACCTGATGTCATGAATGTGGATTCACAAGATCTACATTCTATTTATCTTCCCATGGTAACCCATGTCACACCTATTAATGAAATGGTAGGAGCAATAGTCATTATCCATCGTAAGGGCCCAACAAAAGGACCTCTTGAGATCACCTTTTCTACACAAGATATACTAAGAAATCTTCTTGATGGTCCTCTCTACATAGCTGGTCAAATTTATGATAAGCCCACTAATGGGATACTCATAGATCCCGCTTGTGGTGAGAATGTGATCACAAAAGAATTCCTACTTTACACAATATTGCTCAAGATGTCTATAATCGGCCTATTGCTTGGGTCAAAACACATAATGGTTTTGCATTCTCAACGATTGGATTGATTACCCTCCCATTAAAAATAGGTCCCAAAACATTAAATGTTACCTTCTCCATTATTCCATAATCAAACCAATTTCAATTACGAATTGGCCACCCATGGCTTCGTTCTATGAAAGCGGTCCCATCTGTCATCCACAAGTGTGTGAAGTTTCCCATTGACAACGACATATTCATTGTCCACCATAGTGGCTTTAATCCTTTAGCCTCAAAGGGTAACTTTTCCCTAGAAGCCTTCTGGCCTAAGCCCATGGAACCCATCACCCCTCGACGAGACTTTTTCTTCATTACCTATCAAAATTTCAAAGCCAAGAAGATCTCTAAACTTTCTTTGTGCAACATACCCCCTTCTACCTCAGACTCACCCATCCTTGACGAAGCCATGTTGCCACTCGACTCTGATATACCCAGTCAACCCACTCCTGAAACCTCTTCCACATCATCCAAGAGGCCTAGGGATCATGATAGGAATTTTGTCCTCCCTCCCCGCACTAAACAGGTTTACAAAGCTAAGGATAAAGTGGATGAGCCACCCATAGTTCCTCTTGTCCCTCCTCCCAAGGATGACAAGCATCATATGGTGGACTAGCCTACTCCTTCCTCCATGCACCTTGATAGAAAAGAAAAAAGGAATAAAGAATCTAGGGAGCATCGACATCGTCGTCATGCCCTTTCTTGTCAATCTCGTGAGAAAGAGAACACTGAAGATCACAACCCACCTGTGCCCGAAGCCATGCCTATTGATCCTCCTCCTCCACCCCCGCAGCCTGATCCTATACCTCCCGCACCACCCATTTTACATGCCACCATTGATATTGTCATATGACCCACCATTGTTATAAAATTATATGATGATGATGATGATAACACTCGAATCGATGAAGAGGTTCACCAAACCTTGAATTCACTATTCTCCTCTTCCATGAGAATTCACAAAAATTCTCCTAAGATAAGTGTTGATCTTGACGCTAGTTCAACAATTGTTGTCATTCCTCTCACTAGTTGCCCTCCCAAGTTTTATACTGAGCAAGATTAGGAGGCAAATCACTTGCTCGCAGAGTAATGCACATGCGCCTTACTAGTCTTTCTTTTTCTTTTTTGTATTTATGTGTCGTGTATTCCCCGTCTTGTTTGATTTTTTCTTGCTCTTTGTGACATTCTTCTATATGTGTCTACCTTCTTCTATGTGTCATGCATGCCTTTTCGCTTTTCGCTCTTTTCCTTTTTCTTTTTCCTTTCATTTGGGGATGATGCAAGGCATTGAGACCGTAATGTCTCCTTCATGTTGACCCAAATGAACCTCTTTTTATTTTTGTTTCCTTTTTACCTTTCATTTGGGGATGATGCAAGGCATTGAGACTACAATGTCTCCTTCGTGTTGACCCAAATGAACCTCTTTTTCTTTTTGTTTCCTTTTTTCCTTTCATTTAGGGATGATGCAAGGCATTCAAACCACAATGTCTCCTTCATGTTGACCCAATTGATGCTCTTTTCCTTTTTCTTTGCCTTTCATTTGAGGATGATGCAAGGCATTGAGACCGCAATGTCTCCTTCATGTTGACTCAAAATCAAGGCTCTTTTTCATTTATCTTTTCCTTTTTCTTTTTATTGTCCTTTTGGGGATGATGCAAAGCATCGAGGCATCCCATGTTGACCCAAGTTGGCCAGTTCTATACAAATCATCTTTATTTGCTTGCATATGGAGAGTGGCCCCAGTAATAGTGGTATGGAGTCTCTGGTGGGAACAAAATAGTTGTATATTCAAAAAATAATCCCTTTCATTCCAAAAGATTAAGGTTAAGATTGAAAAGTCAATTTCAGAGGTGTCTAATTATTTTGTTCAGAATCACAAAAATGTCTCCTCCTTGTTCACAAGTTGGGATGATGGTACACTACATAAATGGGAGTTCATTGTATTGCCATTCAAAGGTGCTCATCATATGCTAAAACAATTAAAGGTTGATAGAAGCACAATTCATTGGTTACCCCCTTCATCAGATTTTTATAAGTTGAATTTTGATAGAACGTCAAGAGGAAACCTAGGTCTATCAGGTGCATGAATGTGTATTCATAATTGGAAAGGTTCACTGCTAGCTACTATTTCACAAAAAGTGTAGTCTTTTGGCACTTTTTCACTCATTTTGGCCTTGTTTTACCTTGATTCAGTCTTGTAAGCTTGCAATTCAACAATAACCTAATGGTGTTTTACTAAGGTGTTGTGAAGTGTTGTAGTACATTTTGCGGGTGGATAATTTTGCGCCCAATTCAGGAGAAGAATACAAAACTGACTTGTGATTGCTAGGATTCAAATTTGAAATAGGGAAAGAGAAAGAGGAACATGGTGGCAACAACTTTGACAGAGAGTTATATTCAACTACCCTGACATTTTTTTAATTTTTAATTTTTTTCATCAGGTCTGATTTTAGGTGCCAAATTTCATCTAGGTTTGTTTTCATATGCAAAATTTCTTCTGGGTGTGCTTTCAATTTTCTTGATATGGACTAGGGCTTCCCACTCCCATAGCTTATGAGCTGCTGAAAAACCATGACTACAAATTTGTCGCCATGTTCAACTACAGTGACAGTTTTCTACTATTTTTGTCATTTAATTTTTATGACTTCTCAGCAAGGACAGACGTAACTTAGGGATTTTTTAATTGTTATAGATTTACAATTATGGCTGATATTGTAGATTTATGTTATTATATTTTTATGTGATTTGTATTTTTTTTTGTTTTCACGATTGATCCTCCAGCTTTCGAGGCATAATGTTTAGTTTGGCCCCCCCTACAAACTGTGGCTTCGGGGAAAAACCCAAAAATGGCTATGGTTAGCTTTCATGAGTATGTAGTTTTCGGATATATCACTTTCACTAACACATAGTATTGATATTTCTACCAGACAGTCATGGCTAATAGGCAGGTCATATGTGTAGATGGACTCCTTCCAGTCAAATTCGTACCTTAATCCATTCACTTAGCATGCCAAGGAAGGTCTAATCCAAGGCCATTTTAGAAACAAGCTTTTGCAGCTTCATTATCCTCTTGTATAAGTTGGGTGACTTTGGAAGGTCAAGAATGTCCACATAATCCCTACTCTATTTTTTATACAACTCTAGGAGGTTAAACAAGGTGAGCCTTTGCAAACTAGTCCAACACCTTGATAGATTACCTTAGTTTATAAAAATTCAAAGATCTAACAAGAGGATAACATCCTCTTTATGTCCTTAGCCAAATCAAGGAAGTGCCAGTCCTATGTTTCAGCATTTACCAACAACATTGGTAGTAGTCTTCCACTTTCTTAATGGTGTAGGCTTTTAAACAACTTGTTAAGATGTCATTCGACCTTCTTAGCAATACCTTTGTGCAGTTGTTTTCTTTGAAATCACTTTAGGTGCTTTGATAGTTTTATATGGTACTGTAGGGTAATTGTATCTTGATAGCTTCAAATATTATTGCATTTTAATTAATTCACCAGCACTAATCCAAAATTATCTTTTCAGCCTTCAATTATTAGAAATTATTGTTGCTTTTTACAATGTCCCACACTTCAATAGAATTGATTCCATAAAAATAAATTCTCTCTTCTTACTTTTTCTTGGATAATTTTCTATGGAAGTTTTCTCACTGTGATATTCAAATTATTATTTGTAGCTTGTAGTGAAGAGGAGTATAGCAGATGACTAATTCTTGAAGATAGTTGATTTCTCTTTAGGCATAAAAATCACTGCTTTTAACTAAGTGTAAGTGTGTTAAGGTCTTGAACATTTTCCAAAAGTAACTCGATCTTTATTTTTAGTTAAGAATTATTTGTAAAGTTGTTGGAATTTTTGTTTCCAAACCTCCAAAATTTCATGGGTGTTTTGGATGGAGTCTCTAGGCTTTTGAACTTTTTAGAAACTCTTCTTCAAAAGATACAAGAATTGACTTCTGTGGGACTGGTAGGTGAGAGTGACTGAGTGAAAGTTGTGTGTTCACATATTTGAATTCTCTCATTCTATTTATGAGAAAAAAATAAAATTGTTGATTGAGTTTTGAAGGATCAAACAAAGAATTAAATGGTCTATATTCTAAAACCAAGGGCTCAATTGATCTTATAATGCCCTATTTTATGTAGCTACTATCCTCACCCATTGGGTCCAGCTTGGTATGTGTTTCTTGTTTCACATGGTTCATAAATACACTCAACTACAACTTCATTGACAAACCCTTTTCCAACTAACGAACCTCTCATCTATCTATCACTGCCCATTATTCAACCCTTAGCCTTGACTTTAGGTTTCACAATTGCTTATTTCTTTGAAAACTTCCATGGTTTGTCCACTTCTTGAGTAGAAACTTGGGCTCCAAGGAATTCTGACTAGATATGCTACTCCTTTTTGAGGTAAAATCCTTGTCACTTGATAAAACATTATCGGGCTTGACAATATGAAACATTATTTTTTGTAGTTGCATCCGCATATAGAGTTAAAGGTCGATTATCAATCTTTGGTTTCCCTTCATCTATTTTTTCCCTATGATACATTACTTTTTGTAGTTGCATCAACATATAGAGTTAAAGGTCGATTATCAATCTTTGGTTTCCCTTCATCTGTTTTTTTCCACAAGAACTTAGCCTAATGGTTTTGATATAATATCCATAACCTTTGTCCTTGTCCTACCTTAAATAATACTGATTATAGCAATAAGGCTACATTAAGAAAATAAAAAATGGATGTTTGTCTTTTTCAAATGACCACAAATCATCTAAACTTGTAGGCATTCCCTTAGAAATTTGCAAGAGCACTTGTTCTGAAATATATAGCCATTACTCTCATCCTTGACGCAAGTTATTTTATCCCTCCATTCATAAATCCCACATTACATCATGGATATACAAAACATAATGAGTATCTCCCCTTGCATATTTTAAAATTTCTCAAGTAAGTGGTCGCACAAACAATCAACAGTCTGATATTCCTTGTTTAGCAATAATCCCATAGTAGTGCTTCAATAGAAACTCAAGGCCATTCCTCTCCAATTGCAAAACTCTTGATGCCTGACCCGTGTCCAATAGATTGCAAATATAAATGTCAAAATCACATTGCAACCATAATATGGCTCTATCTATTCCATGCATCTTTTTTTTATTATTAAAAAGGGCTTGAAAATATGTCTCTCAAACAAATACCCATGGGATTGCATAGTATCAAGGTATCCTCGACTAAATCCACCAAACTGTAGAAATTTGCATCAAAAAAATTAAACCATGACAAAGTCTATATTGATTGTGCTCCAAAACAATAGCTATATCACTTGTAGATTACAATTGCATGGCCATTTCTTTCTAATCTTGAGCTCTCTCGACAAATTTTTATGGTGTGATCTCTAATGGAGAAGGTTTAAACAATACAAGTGTTTTGTCGTTTCCTTTTTTTACTATGACTGTGAGGGTAGTTTGAACATCCCCAAACAATGAATCTGCTTCTTTCAGTACCACACTAAATGTTTCCTCAAGCAAAGTGACATTCCCAGAAGCTACAGATTTTATGTCCTCCAAACTAGCATTTGAGCTGGCCTTAAAATTTCTAATTATATATTTGTAAAATTTCAAGATGAGAGAAATATGATGCTTTGAGATCTATAACTTTTGTTTCAATTCCCCTACAGGCTTATATTTCAAGACCATGGAAGCATGAAATTATTGCTCTAAAGAATGAAGATGAATATTTTTTGTGTTATTGACTACAACAGTATTGCATAATTGGCCTACTTTTTTAGCAAGCTCAATATGAAAATTTTAACCAAAGCTCATTAATTCAAAGCCAAAATCTTGAGGCATAACTATGTTACCTCTATGTTGATGGCTCTCTTCAATGGAGGACTTGTTGCAACTGCAACTTATTTGATTGGATGAACTCTTAGAAATATTCTTGGCCTTCAAGACTACTAATCAACTCCATTCTTATAGAAATGGATTAGGGAGGTGTATATTTTGTAGAGGCGTAGAAAGTCATAGAGGTGTTATAGGTAGTTTTGGAAATCGAGCAGGCTGTGGGAAGAGTGGGAGGAGTTGCTTGAGTTTTTATATTAAAAAGTTACGCCTTTTAGTTTAAAACATTAAACTCATCCCTCTTCGGAATAAGCTTATCCCTAGAGAGGAAACAAATCTAAAAAGTTTCGCCTTTATTAAAAAAGTTTAATGCTCAACTCAAGTTGGTGAGAAAAAGTGTTCAGATTTAAAATTTGATTTGCAAGCAGACTTTGATGAAAGTATTTGTCTTTTTTGGGGTAACTTTTTTTAAAGTATTTTGTGTTCTATGACTAAAATTTATATATTGTAAAAAAATTGGAAAGAAATTCAATTTTAATATGAAAGTTAAAGTTTGTTCGAGTATAGTTTGAGTTTACAATTATAAATTGAAAAGTTTCTGATTTGAAATTATATGAGAATTTATAAAGTTTTTGATTGGGTGGTTAAGGAAAATAATAAAGATTTTATATAACTATGGTAATATGACAAGAGTGTTAAGCACATTTCCATTTCATATATCCAAAAAACATAGTAATAAATTAATGAGTCATTCTAGATATTTATCAAGTTGAAGCAGATGAGATTACCCAAGAAATCAAATATTGTTCCACCATCACTGAATCAACCAGTGAGATAGTGAAAATATGTTTCACCATAAGGTTGGAAGTTTGCCAAAGAATTTGTGTTGGGAATAAAATTGTTAGTCCCACTATCTACTAATGAATCTCCAAAAATATAAAACGTAGGAGAGATTTGCCTCCCCAAATGCTTGCCATTAAGCAGATACCCACAAACTATATAGAACACTATAGAAAGGTTGAACCAGTGCTTTCTAAACTCCATATTAATGTATATGGCTTTTCCTGATTAGTTTTACTCTCCTATTGTGCTTTTATACACCTTAAAACTATGATTCTGAATATGAGGATCAAGGTCAATGATTGATTTTATCAATGCATTATCTTTTTTTAGTAAGTTTCCCAAAATGTGGTGGAAAAATAATAAGATATGTTTTAATCAAATTGGTGTAACAATCCCAAATTCTATTATATTTCAATCTTATACATTGTATCATATTAAGTATGTTGAAGGCAATGGATTTTAATATGTCCTAACATTCGTTAAAAACAGTTGAATTGGTTGGCAATTTGTATCCTTCTGAAGAATGTTCCAACTTTGTGAAAAAATAAATTAAATTCATTATGCAGAATTTGTATTGAACTATGAAAGGAATGAATAGATGAGGCAATATAGAGGGAGTTTGCAAATTAAGCGTTAAAAAAAATGGCTAGAATGAGGGAACGTTGGCTATTTTTTGTTGTTTATTGTAATGTATAAATGTTTTTTTCTTTGTTTTACAAACCCATCAACATACAGGGTGTAATCTCTCTACTACAACCAATGAGATGTATATATTATTCACCATAAAACTTTACATAAATTTCATTCACTACTGGTGAGGGTGGATCCCATTTCCTTGTAACTACTTTCATATAGGAATACATTTTCTTTCTCTTAAAATAGGAGTGATATTCCTTTTTGTTAATTATGCTAGTGTTTTCACATGCACTTCATCTACGTATATGCTCTTCCTTATATGTTTTAAATTCTATATACATCAAATCTAGAAACTAACAATCACACCTTGGTGTGCAATGGGTACATCGATGAACTATGAAAGGTCAATTAGGGAATTTTTTAGTCTATTTTTTGCATACATTTGTGTACTATATATAAGGTCAATTGTCATTTAGAAAATGATGTTTGTGCAACACAGGTCTCAATGGAGAAGTGATAGCTTCAAATCAACTATGCATCTGCTTTGCTTGGTTGCTCTTTGCAATAACTCTTAATTTTAAGATCTATACCCTCAATCGATCAGTCGAAGGATCTACTGAAGAGGGGCGTTATTAATTACATCAACACTGTATAGCCATGATCCTTTTGGTTTTCGTATTTCCATGCTCATAAGATTTTCTTTATTTTCCATTATATAACTATAGAAATCTATTTTTTGTTATTGAAGCAATCTCTCCAACATTTACAACATCAACAGTAATTGAAACATTTGTCTATTTATAATTTTATAATGTTTAAATTTGACATTAGTAGAGAGTGCAATGGTTATCATGAAAAAATTTGCGCACTTCCCTTCATACATGTATGGTTTAAAAAACTCACAATGTGCAACAAAGAACTCCTTAATAAAACACCTTTAAATTTCTAGGTAACTATATAATTCTATCGGCGTATTCCTTGCACCTCCTCCCGGTGCAAGTGCTAGTTAAACAATTTTGAGATCAAATATCTACATCCTCTTGCATTCCTTTTTAAATTAAAAATCATAATTTTACCTTCATTACAAAATATTTAAAACTCTTTAGTTTGTAATGTGATTTTAAGTATTTAAATTTTTTTTAAAAATTATTTTCTAAAATTAATATTTTATCTAAATTAAAACAATTAATATGCTTAATCAAAGAAAAAATAATGGTATATAAAAAAATATAATTTCTTTTTATATATAATGCATTTTATTTTTTATGTTAGATTATAATACTATGAGGGAGTGTATATCTAAATTAGAAGTTATCGGGGTTGGGGCCCTAGCTTGGTTGGCTAAATCTTTCCTGTTGTAGGAGGTTTGTCATGAGGTCTAGTCTCCCCCACCCTCGTGGTACCGAAGGGCGTGTCGCGCCAGCGTCGCCGTCACGTTAAAAAGTTTACCAGGTGCACTGCAGTTTATAGGGGTCGTGCTACTCGATTTCTACAGTCTAATAAAAACAAAAAATAAATAAATTAGAAGTTATCATTTGGTTAAACTATCACAAGTAAATGATCCAACCCATCAAAATATTCAAGGAGTGAATAAAGATCAATCATACAAAAAAAAACTTTGATAAATGATATAATACAAAATAAACCATCATTCTCACTATTTAAATACAACTAATTTTCTAAAAGATAGACATAAATTATTCATGTGTCTAAAAAATAGACCGAGCCCACTTGAAAAGACAACTCCAATTCCCTACCATAAAAAACTGGAGTTGAGATAATTTTTCAAAAGGTCTTTTTATGATAAAAGTTAGAATAACATGATTACATACAAATGGCATTTATTGGCCTTTCAAAGATCGTTGAGTGTCACTTCATCATCCAATAAATCCCTATGCTCAACAATCTATTTTTGTTAATTAATGCATAATGGGCTTTGAGGATAATTTTTCTTTTAAAATAAATGTTTCTCTCTATATTTATCTCTATCTTTATCTCTATCTTCCTCGGGCTATCTCTATCTCCTTATCCCACTCTCTCTCTCACTCACTCTTCCGTCCTCTACACCTCCCTCTTTCTATCCATACCTCTACCTCTTTCTCCCTCTCTCCCTATTACAAACATAACATGAGCCTATTTATAATGGAGC
Source organism: Sequoiadendron giganteum (assembly GCA_007115665.2). Taxonomy (NCBI): domain Eukaryota; kingdom Viridiplantae; phylum Streptophyta; class Pinopsida; order Cupressales; family Cupressaceae; genus Sequoiadendron; species Sequoiadendron giganteum. The sequence continues at coordinate 559,882,057 of CM021104.1, read as the reverse complement.
CTAATTATCTTCTTGATTCAAAATTTTTATTTTGGTCATGTTTGGATCCATGTAGTGGATGCATAGTTTATTTGAAGCTATCACTTCTCCATTTATACCTATGTTGGAACATATTGTAGTACCTCCTAGAAGCCATATTCACTAGGAAATGTGTATACAAAATATGTGAAAGATCTGATCCATCTCCATCTTCATATTCATCTCTATCTCTATCTTCCTCTTTATGTATCTCCCCCATATCTAACTCCTTACCTCTCCCTGCATCTCTCTCTCTTCCCCCTCTATCTTTACCACTATATCCATCTCTTTATCCCTCCTTTCTATCCATATCTCTCCCTCTCTCTCCCTCCATATTTTATTTATATATCTCTCTTCATCTCCATCTCTCTCTCATCGCACACACACACTCCATATTTCTCTATCCCTATCTCTATCTCTAGATCTCTCTCACTCACTCACACACACAATCCTTGTTTCTCCCTCCCTATATCTATCTCTATCTATCTATCTCTCCTCCCTTTATGTAGATCTCTCTCTGTTTATCTTCTCATATATCGATATCTTCCTATTTCTCTCTCCATCTCTTTTTGTCGATAGCTACTTCTCTTTGTTTTTCTATCTCTCAATTTGTGTCTCCCTCTCCCCATATCTCTATATTTTCTTATATTTATATCTCTATCACTATATCTCTCTAAAACAAAGAAAAAATAGGAATGAGTGATGATTGTGTGTGATGGTTGAATGTATGTGGGTGGGTGAATAGACCTATTTTCCTTATTTTATTAGGAAATGAGATCCCCACAAAGAATGGACTTACAACCCTTAGGTGAGTCAACTCAATGAGGGGAAATTGTTGATTTCCTTATGATTGAGGATGAGGGTATTAGCCTAAACAACACTTTTGGGAGAAAAACTAAAAATAGTAAATCAACTCAATTATTTCCATTCAAACTTGAATCATCATTTTAAAACACAATACAGATAAAAATAACAAACTTACTAAAAATTTGGATATGGAAAAGTGATGTGTACCTATCACCAAAATGTAGTTTCTGAAGGCTACCTAGGACTCGTTCACCCGTAGGAAAATGGGTCTTTGTGCAGAGGCTTGACTCAGCTTTCATGATCCTTTGGTGTCATTTTGTAGCTATCATTTGATCCAGGTTTCAATGTCAGATAGTCAAAAAAAAAATCTGTAAATGATATATTATGTAGACTGACAGCAAATATGACAAGTTTTTGTAACTTTTCCACTTTGCAACTTTGAGGTCTTCAACCTATAAACCTGCACATTCACAAAGAGGAGAAAAATATTCATTTTTTGTGGATGTGGGTTTGCCTTGGTCAAACCCTATTTTGGTAATTAAACCTTGAATTGAAATAATGAAACATGAAAGGAATGATGAATGAACAATGCAATGTTGCAACTCACCAAACCCTTGAATAAACTTTTGGAGGACTTAAATCTTGATCTTGATCTTGCATGAAATGGCTTCAATGGATGTGGATCTTGATACTTGAATCTTGACTTGAATTTTGGCTTGGATCTTGAAACCTACATCATAATGTTAGTTCTAAAAACATGCATGATTCTAAAAAACTTTGACATGATGTTCGAGATCTTGATTGCTATAATAAATCACTGATAAATTTTCTCTTGAATGCCCTTGATCATAATATTTTCTCTTGTGAAATTTTACTTCTTGCTAGATGATGTTGCTTAGACTTGAATTGATAAAAAGGCCTTGTATTTATAGGTATCTATCCTTAATTTTTAGAAAATTAAACATTACAAGCCAACATTGAAATTTGAATTCAAGGACACTAAAATACCACCAAATTTTCTTAAATTTGGTTTTAAAGGCCTAGAGAGGACCCCTTTTCCCATGGGTGAATGGGTCCTAGGTCTCTATTTCTGGAACACACATTGCTCAAGATAATTAATTATGTGTTGGCACTAATTTTTGTCAGGTTTCCCCTTCGAAAAATGTAATTTTTTAGGCTTGTAGATGTAAAATAGGGCTTATTAAAGCATAATTAAGTCCAATTTAACTGAGGGACCCAAACAAAGTGAAAATGTAAATGAGTACATTTTATACACTACATTTAGCCCCCACTTTAGTGAGAGGATGACCTTACGTCAAACTCACACTAAAGTAGACAATCAAGAGAGATCTAATTGCACAATTATTGGAAAGATAAGATGACAAAGTTCAAGGAGGATGATCAAGCCCCCAAGATCTAAGATCTCATGACAAACCAACAAAGGTACAAGGAGACACATGCCTATGTTTGATATGCAGTAGCAATGACAAGATAGTCAATCATACAATGTCAAAGACTTAAAGAAAGAATGAAAAAGGGGTGGATCAAGCCTTTATTGTCCATTTGGATATGGATCAAGCCTTGGTTGTTTGTCCAAAAATGTTTACAAGTGGAAACCCGTTGTCCACTATGCAAGCCAAAATGCACTCACATGGGCTAGTGAAATCTGATGTCCACTAGGTGAGCCCTAGGAAGTGGCTAATGAGAGAGTCATTAGGCTACCATTGTACTAACCATACCAAAGTTACACCTCTTGATAACTTTGATAAGGTGCCTTACAATATGAACTTCGAGCTTCATAAGGCTAGCAAGTTGCATTATGCTTAGAGACACTCATGAACAAAAAAAATGGACTCCACTGGAAAGCAAGGCATGTTATGCTTGGTGGCTATGAAAAAGGGTTGTAACCTCAAGCTTTGCAAGGCTAGAAAGCTTCATTATTCTAGGCAATCATGAAAAAATAAAAATAGGATGCAGTATTGTTCAAAGGGGTTTTTCTTAATGCATGCAAGGTCTCACTTTAAGGACCATCATGTTTAACATCACCACCAAGAGAGGAAAATTTGAAGGATAAAAGATTTGCAACTTAGGGAATGCAAGTCATAGCATTACCACTAAGAGGAATGTCATATGCTAAGAAAGGTCATACTCTTGAAGGACATCAATCCCAATGTCACTAAGAAGAAGACGCATCACATGAATCAAGAAGACTGCACTAAGAAACATGAGTTATAGTCAAAAATATCAAAATGATAATGCCAATGTATGCCCCCACTTTAAAGAAATTGGTAAAAATCATGCTGTGGGCAATTACTTTAAAGTAGAAAATGATAAATGCTAAACAATAAAGAAGACATGAGAGCTTATTTGCAAAGCCCTACGTCAAGTATATTTTTCCAAATGAAGCTACATCATGAAAAGGGGTTGCCCCCAAATAAAATCCCAAATACATAAGGGATCCACGAATTTCAGGTCAGTGCATATCTTTTCTACAATGTTATTATAGAGCTCAGAAACATCATCATTCCCCAAATACTCGTAGAACTAGAAGAATGACACATAGAGAGTGAAAATGAAGAAAAGATTTTGGGTCAACACGGAAGAGACCTAAATGTCTCAACCCCTTGTGTTATCCCCGAAAGGAAAACACGAGACAAGAGAAAAGATAAAGTTTTACGACATATAAAAGAATGCATATACAAATAGAGGAATGAACATAAAGATATTTCAAACAAAACAATATAGGGGATCACATTATGCACATGTAATCACACAAAGAACATGAAAATAAGACAAATAAAAGACTAGTATGGCACATGCGATTCAACCTATAGTAGGTGATTCACATCCCAATCTTGTTCATCATATACGAAAGGTAGATAACTAGCTAAAGGGACAACAACAAGGGCAATACTAGGGGCATCACTAGGTTCAACATGTGGCGAGTCACTCTTTTTAGGAGGATCATTATGGTTGCCCACATCCAAATTCAAGGAAGTGGAGAACAACAAATTTAATTCACCATGGACTTCTTCATCAATTTTAGCTATCTCATCATCATCATCCAAGTTAATCAAAACAAGAGGTCTTATGATAATATCCATGGAAGGTACTTGTTCTTGTTGTGATGAAGATATAGGATTTTCTTGTTGCAGGGAAGGTGGATAATCATCGTGCATTGCTTGATTTGCTGTTTGATCTTGAGTTGTTGATTCATCTTTTTCTTGTAATTGATGAGCAATAGCACGATACCTGCACCTACTCTCTCTAGCATTTTGATTTCTTTTTGTATGGTTTTCAAGTTGCAATTTGTAGGAGCAGGTTTATCAACCATTGGTTTCTTTTCTTCCCACAAGGGAGGATCGAAAGGAACCATGGGAGGTTATTAAACCACTTTATCTTTAACTTTATAAACTTGTTTGATCTTGAGAGGAACAATAATACTTGTTTGGTTATCTCTTGGTCTCTTATAGGAAAGGGGTGAAGGATTTTCTATGGTTTGGTCTTTGTTACTTGGAAGGGATTTTGGTTCAATCATGGTTTCATCAATCATAGGAAGCTCAATCATGGGTTGAGGCATATTGCTAAGGGATAATTATGCTATGTGCTTTGCCTTAAAATTTTGATAGGATTTGAAAAAGAAGTCTTCACGAGGTTTAATAGGTTCCATAGGTTTGGGCCAAAATAAATCCAATGAGAAATTCCCATGAGAAGACACAAGATTAAAACCATTGTGATGCATAGTAAATATTCAATTGTTAAAGGGAAACTTTAAGAATTTATGCACTACCAATGATATGACATTCATGGGTAGCCTACCTTCATACGAAATTGATCCGACAATGGGATGATGGAGAATGAGACACTATTGTTTTGGTCCAAATTTTAGAGGGAGAGTGATTGAACCTATAGTAGGGCAAGCAAAACCATTATGTGTTTTGATCCATGATTTTAGTTGTTGATAAGAATCTTGATAAAGTTCTATAATGTCATAAACTTGCACCCCTTGCAATTTCACATACATTCTTGTATCCACTTTAGTGTCCACTCCTTTAACAGTTATGTAGGCTCATTTTATCCCCTACATCAACCTTTTTCCCCTCTCTTAGGATGCTCAAGACCCCTTTTCAGTAGCTACCCTTGCATGTCATCTTTGCATTAAACCTTGTGCTTTTCTTGTGCTTGTCATTTTGTAGCGTGATTTATTTGGACATTAGCACACTGCACTAGTGTCCTGTGACATTTCAACGTTCAAACAACCATTTTCAAGCATGTTTTCGATTTTTCAGATCCTTTTATTAGTGGTAACAACCCATGATGCCTTGTAACGGCTCAAGAAGGTTCTTTTCCCTCCTCTTCTCTCTTTAAATGCTATCTTTTCAATCCATTTTGGTCTTCTTGGGTTCTACCTTAAGCTCTCCTCTTTTCTTGGACATTATCTTCTCACTCTCTCAAACTTGCATAACACTCTATAGCTTTCTACAACAACCTAAAGCTTTCAAGTTCTTACAACACTCTTCGCAACTCTCTTGGCTCTCACAGCTCTATCTCTCTCCTTGACTCCCTCAAGCCTTGCAGGTGATATTTATCTTGTGCCTTGTATCTTTGAGCATCTTGGGATTTCTCACATCCCCTTTCTAAGCATCTTACTATTTTATCTATCTATCTATCTCGTGATACAGGTTCTCCTCCTTGAATGAGGATTGCTTTTATCACTTTGTATTTGCTTACTTTATTCACTTTCTCTATCTATCTAGTTGTTTATGGAGGTGAGAACACCAAAACGGGGGTTTGACTATGGCAAGCCCCTAAACAGCCCCAACAATTTTCCTCGATCTTATGTGTGTAGGTATTAAAGATATTTACTTACTAGAGGCTTCATTACTTGAATTGTTGTGATAATTTACTCTCTTTCCTATTTAACTTTATCATTTACTTTACCTTATTTTAGTTTTGTTACTTTCCTACCCGTACTCTTAAATTTCTTAGTAATTAGATTATTAGTAGTCGTTTTACCATTTTCTGTGATATTCTCAGTTTCTATTCTGTATGAGACGCCAACGTGCCTCTGGGACTCTAGCGTGACATGCTGTCATCCTTATTCCACACCCCCGTCCTTTGGTTGAGAATTTTTCAGTCTATCTAGAAAACCTCTGTGACTTGCTCTTTTTGGTTTTGAAATTATTGCTCTATTCCTTGAGGTAGTTTAGGGTAGTTCGCTCCCTCGGATTCCCTTGAGAATAAAGAGACTCATTAGTAATGAATCCCCCTTCTCTACAATTTCATGCATAAACAAGAATTCTTCGGTGATCACATTCTCTACATAGATGAGATCAATTAGTATCCCATTAGTAGGCTTGTCATTGATTCTTCTAGCAATATAAAGAGGACCATCGGGTGCATGGTTAATTTTGTCATTTAATGAGAAAAAAATGTCAAGGGACATATAGGTTTGGGCCTTACAAGGTTAAAATTCAATGTTTTCAATCATAGTATCCATAGGATTTGCCTCATTGTAATTCATGTTGTCATTATTTGTGTCAACATTCATCACATCATTCTTGGTTTCACTAGCTTTGACAAAGAAGATGTTATGATTTGGCATAGGATTGATAAAGATTTGCAAAATTTGGTTGGGAGGGGCAACAAACTTATTTGCTTGATCATTGACACTGACAATTTGTATGTGATTAGAATCATCGAGGTCTTGTACAACATGTTTAAGTCACTTACAATGTTTCCTATCATGTCCATTTTGACGGTGAAAATGACAAAAGGCATTTTGGTTATAGTTTGGAGGTAAAGGCTTACTAGGATCAAGAACTCTAATAGGGGTAAGGAAATTAAGTTCTTGTTTAAGAGCTTCAACATGATGGAATGAAGAGTATTAGGTAACGGGGTAAAGTGTCTAAGCTTTTCCATAAATGGATATGGATTTTTTGTCTTAATGGTAGACACTTGGGACTTAACATGTTGAGTTGGTTGAGGAGCATTGAGTTGTATAAAGCCCTTATTTAGTTTCTTGAATGATTGGAAGCTGGTTTGATGGGTGGATTTAGATTTTTTAGGATGGTTAGGGGGAGTTTTCACTTCATGACTACTAACTAAATTTTGGTAATCACAAAGGATTGTACACAAGCGTGTGAAGGAGGGAAATACCATCATCCCAATCTTATCTTGAATCTTACGTTGCAAATTATTAATGAACATTCATTGGAGATCAGGATCGGGAATCCTAATGTTGATTTGTGAGTAAAACAATTAATAATGGGAGATAAAGTCTGTGACCTTTTCATCATCCTTTTGCTTATATTTCATTAAATATGTTAAGGTCATCATGGGACCCATGTGCACTTGGAAATTATTGAGAAATGCATCAACAAGTTCATTGAATGAATGTAATGAATTATTTGGTAAGGAACAAAACCATTCCAAAGCGATATCTTTTAAGGATCCAGGGAAGAGTTTAGCCAAGAGTTTATCCTAAAAAATGAAGTCACTACATAAGGCTATGTATGTAGAATATGGCTAATAGGATCTCCTTTTCCACCATATTTCTCAAATCTAGGAATCTCTATACCTTGTGGCATTTGTGTTCTCAATACCTCCAAAGATAATGGGTTTCTTTTGACATATTTTGAAGGTTGGCCATTTTGACTTTGGTTCATGATGAAAATTTGTTGTTGGAGGGTTGAAACATTTTGCAAGAGTTGGTTAAGGACAAAATCATTGGTTGTGGTTTGATACGGATGTGAATATGGCGGGAGTGTATATGTGTTTGGAGAACAAGTGAAGTGTAAATTTTGTGAGGGGAGATGGGTTAGTATATATGAGGTTTGAATGCGCAAAGATAAAGGGATTCCTAGTGGAAACACCTAAGCTAGTATTGAGATTTCTAGTGATTTGTATGGTTGTACAATAACATGAGGATTGGTGTATGTTGGAATAGAGGTAATGGTTGTAGGAGGAATTTGTCTGCCACCTTAACTTTGAGTATACCCCAAAGTTTGAGCACAACTAGTCATTGTAAGGACATGTTTATCAATAATGTGAGCTAGGCTACACATAATGTCTATTTCATGTTCATTATCAAGAATCTTCCTCATGTTATATATGACAGGAATCATAGTACAAACAATGTATTCATAACTCACAAAGTTTTACAAGTTCTTTAAATCTTCATCCATTTCTCTTAGTTCTTCTTGAGGGACATTAGCAACCATTGATTCAACATTAGTGACATGGGTTGTTGGTAAAGAGGTCATAGGAAATGAGGTGTCAAGGGTATGGTCCATGATGGGTTAACTAGTGTCAACACTATGAGTGAAAGAGATAGAGAACTCAAGATCCGCAATGGATGTGCTAGTGCAGGATGGCACGAGTTTAGAGCTACGTCTCACTAGAGTATTGGCAATAGGACACCAGGTTGTGAAGATCATACAAGTTTCACCAAACCTAAGGTGCACCCAAAATAGATAATAAGCAACGGACAATCAACAATAGGAAGTGAAATACAAATATGTAAAAAGAGAGCGATTTCCAGATTTTAAACAAGATAATTTTTTGATTATACTATGTAAAAACCTGAAAGTGATGTCTTGTAATCCCAATTTTTTAATATTTGAAATGCACTTGGATTGATCAATTAAACTTAATGTAAATGATTGTAGAAAACAAAAATTATAGAAATTGAAATAGAAACCTAAATACAAAAACACAGAAAATAGACAAAGAGTTTTTAGTGCCCAAAAATTTAGAAACAGGCCTGATTAGGGACTCATTCGTATGGGTCTTTTGTCAGGGTTTAAAATAAATAAATTACTAATTCTAGAGTTGATGTTTGTGTTTCCAAATTTTGGTTGCAAAAAGGTAATTACAGTTTCAGATTTTTGGAAAATCAGAGTAAGTGTGAAATGATGCTAAATGACAAGCAAAAAGACCTAATTTGAGATGTAATTTTGATTCAGTTTTCTGATTTAATTGACTGATCATACAATGTTATGTAAGCACTATGCAAAATGAGTCTAACACTATACCATTTTTTATGAATTTTTAGATTTTCAACAATGTCAAGATGCACTTTAACACCCTAAAATGCAAATCAAACTAATGCAAATTTGAGAGATCTAAAAATGTAAACTAATGAAAAATAATCTAAATCTAGATCTAAGGTTCCAAATCAAAAATGATGATGTTCAAACATCGGGTTCACTAAAATGAGACAAAGAAAAAATAGGAATGGGTGATGATTGTGTGTGATGGTTGAATGTATGTGGGTGGGTGAATAGACCTATTTTCCTTTATTTTATTAGGAAATGAGATTCCCACAAAGAATGGACATACAAACATTAGGTGAGTCAACTCAATGAGGGGATTTGTTGATTTCCTTATGATTGAGGACAGGGGTATCAACCTGAACAACACTTTTGGGAGAAAAATTAAAAATAGTAAATCAACTCAATTATGCCCATTCAAACTTGAAACATCAATTTAAAACATAATAGAGACAAAAACAACAAACTTCCTGCAGATCTAGAAATGGCAGAGTGATGTGTACCTGTCACCAAAATACAATTTTTGAAGGCTACCTCAGACTCATTTTCCCATAGGTGAATGGATCTTTGTGTAGAGGTTTGACTCAACTTTCAGGATCCTTTGGTGTCAGTTTATAGCTTATGTTTGATCCAAGTTTCAATGTCGAATAGTCAAAAATGAAGTTTGTAGGTGAGATTTCGTCGATTGACAACTTTTTGCAATGGTGCCAATTTGCAACTTTGAGTTCTTAAATCCTTCTTCAACCTATAAACCTGCACATTCACAAAGAGGAGAAAAATATTTATTTTTGGTGGATGGGGGTTTGCCTTGGTCAAATCTCATTTTGATAATTAAACCTTGAATTGAAACAATGAAACATGAAAGGAATGATGAATGAACAATGCAATGTTTCAGCTCACCAAACCCTTGAATAAACCTTTGGAGGACTGAAATCTCGATCTTGATCCTGCATGAAATGGCTTCAATGGATGTGGATCTTTATACTTGAATCTTGACTTGAATGTTGGCTTGGATCTTGAAACCTACATCACAATGTTAGTGTTAGAGAAATTGGGATAATAGCTTGATAATTAATTAATCATTAAGTCCCTTATTACTTTAGTTCACTTAAGCTAAACTTAGGATTTTTTTTATTATTAGTTTTAATTAAATATAGGACAAGTTGTCTCATTGCATGAGATTAGAACACTTGTCACAATCTAGTCAAATCCTCATTTAGGGTTTTCTTTTGTATGCTTTATAAAGCTTGCACACTCATTATAATAATTCAATTCAGAACTATTTAGGTTAATACATTGTACATATCAGTTCTCTTCTAGATTCAATCTTTTCTCTCTTGGTTGCATAGAAAATTAGTTGCTTTGATCTCTTCTTTGTGACAAGCGTTTTGGTTGTAGGGATTTCTAGGAGTTGTGGGGTTCACTATCAACTCCAACATGGTATCAAAGCTTTAGGTCTATAACTTCCTATATGTTTTTTGAGAGATTGAAATTTGAGGGAAAAATTGGCTCATCCCAGGGCAAAATGAACATCACCATTGCATTCAGAATGTTGAAAAACCCTGAAGAACGCCTGCTGAATTGCTCAAATCCGAGCAATTACAAAAAAAGAATCTCTTTTATAGCAGGGACGTTCAAATTTATACAATCCCCTTTGCATCCTTTTTCATGCATTGTGTAGTGCAAAAAAAATCATATGTATTTTAATTATTCTAGTTTTTATTAAAAAAAATTGCTAGAAAAATTGAAAATAAAGCAAAAAAGCAAAAACAAATCAAAAAATGTTTTTTTGAGGGTCATATCCCAACAAGCTTGCAGGGTACGCCACCCCTACTGGTTGTAGCCATACCAATCAAATTAGGTGGTAGGTCTTGGCAACGATCAGATCGGGTTGTGTGGGGCCATCCGCTGGTGCTTCAAACCCTGTTGTTGACCAAGAAAACTCGACAGCCACAATCATTGTCCACCACTAAAAAAAACCGACCACTTATTACTTTCTAGGGAGCACAATTTTGACCAGTAGGAGAAGAATTGACAAAATATTTTGTCACAACCACTGCCAACCTCCATTACAAATATTCTGTCAAAACAAAGAATATTTTGAGCATAAACCTTTTTCAAGCAACCACAAAAAAAAATTGGCAAACAGGGGCATTTTTTTCAGTGACATCCATCTGGACATCAAATTTAAATCAGTGAAGTGATGACATCAACATGACATCAGTCGTATGACAGACCCTCTTGCCCCCTCCTAACCATAGTTTTCCCTAAAGCAACATTTTTTTCTTTTTCGCGTAACTTGGGCATACATTGTCAAAATTGGACAAACAAGATATCATTGAAAAGTTGGTTCCGTGAACTTTCCAGTGGTACAAGTTTCACTATCAAAAATTAATGTCGGTTCCTGTTATTCTCAGTAAAATTCAAATATTCATTTTTTGCTTCTAAGCTCATAATATTTTGCCTATATTTATGATTTTCACGATTCAAGCAATGTTGGAAAGGTATTTCAGAGCTCTTTAGATCTATTCATGCACTTTTTCCAAAATTTGTTCCATGTACATTTTATTCAATATTTTTTTTTTCACACTTTGTTTAATTACTTGGACATCTTGGCACCTAGAAAGGATTTGTTTGCATAGGATGACATCATTCGATCTAATTTATTGGTACTAAGGTTTATAGTCATTTTTTTTATTTGAGTGAGTATCATGGGTTTTTATGTTCATCCTTTTGTGATCAACTTGGACAAGGATAACTATGAGTCTTAGTGAAATGACATCCTGAAACATCTCAGGTGGCTTGATATTTTGCCTTATTTGTATGGAATCATACTTACACTAGATAGACAAGGAAGTTTATTAGCATGGGGTATCATCAATGATAATATTGTAGGGGTTATATGTTCTAGTGTTGATTTTGACACTATGTATGCTGTATCGAACATTGAATGTCCCCACATACTTTGGACACGACTTTGGGAGATCCATGGAGACCCTCATATCTCTCCATACCTAGAGGATCCTATTGCAGATTGTCTCATCCCTCTTGTAAATACAAATTCCATACCCTTTGATGACGATACGTTAAAGGAGCTTAAGTATATCACATGTCTTGCATGTTTCGATGGTTCAAAGACTTGTCTTCATGTTTCCACTCTACAAATTGTGACTACATAATTATATCCTATTGCTTCATATCAGCTTGGCATCACCACATCTTTGGCCCCAATTAATTCAGTGCATCAAGACATCATGCATCTTCCAGACATAACTACTTGGGATTCATATCTTACAGACATATGATCCTTGTTTGTAGAGTCTCAGATTATAGATTTGGAGGACTACTTTGAGGAAATTCATCTCCTCTTTGTTGACAGCCACATCAATGTTGTTGGCCCACCATCTTCATCACGCTTGCTAGTTTTTTTATATTAGTCTCCATAAGATCTTGGATCGACATCATCACTTTTCGACATGTGGATACATGAGCAATTTTCAAAGGCACACATCATTTGGATTCCTGATTCACCCATCTCTTTGGATTGGCTTCTCCAATCACCAGTGGATCTCTTTCTTCCTAAGGGGAGAAATGTTGTTTGCAGGTAGTGGATCATATTTTGTCTTCAAGCGTTCATCATTGGCATGAGTGTAAATTAGGGTAAAATTATCAAAGGTTAGGCAATAATGCATGTAAATCAAACCCTAATAAGCAATGAAGTATAAATAAGCATAAAGACATAAAGCATAAAGCAATATCACCACAAAGTCTTCATGCCATCATTGATTCACCTTCGTTTCCCTTCTCCATCTTGCTTGATATGAATAATTTCCCTTGGATTTGAGTGTGTGATAATAAGCCTATGACAATGACTAACAAAATATTGAAGATTTTTGTCTCACACCGACAACATGTACTTCCATATGAACTAGATGATGATAAAAATGAATGGCTAGGATTGAATTATAAGATAATTCAATCAAGGGTTGGAAATAAATAAGATGTCAAGAGATAAGACTTGATGTGGAAGATAAGATTGACACAGATAAAGAGGTTTTAGGAGAAATTCAAATGAATAATTAAATATTAAAAGGTATTATTTAACTATAGAGGACATTTGACAAGCTAATATTTTAATTAAATAATAATTTTATTCAAAATTGGAAGATAAGGACAGGTTAGTAAGAAATTAAATAAATAAAACTTAATGATAGAAAAGGGTAATGAATAAGGTCTTTCAATTTTTGGTTGCAAGGAGGATGTTGTCTGCAACTCTACGGGCCAAGTTAGGGCACTCGTGCCCTAGCTCAAGATTGCTTGTTTTAGTCTGTGCGCAAAGGCGGGGTTTGGTGATTTTTGGGGGGCTTCTTTTCATTCTACTATTGGCTCGATCCGTGTGTAGGTGCTTAGGAGCTAAGGAGGGGCATTTTCTCTATGTGGGGGATTTCCCTATTTGTTGCAGCCACTGTGGTGCGTGGGGATGTCAACGTGGGTGGAGTTAGCTGGTGGGATTTCTTTCTCTTGTGTGCGGTGACTGTCGTTCCGTACGAGAGTTTGGTGGTGCGTGGGTGCTCTCTCTTTTCTGCCTTCTCCCTTGTCTGGTGTTGGTGTAGGTGGGATCGTGGGGTGAGGGTTTGTGTGAAGTGTGGTTGGGTGAGTGTGGTGTGGGATTCCCCCACCCAATGTCATTTGGTGTTTTGCATACTTGTCTTGGAGTAGATGGCCTTATCTAAGGGTGAGGCATTTGGGGTTTCGCCTGTCATGGACTTCCGGGCAACGATAGGTTCAAAGTCTCTGAACCAAGGCATGAAGACTATTGATAATAATCTATTTGTTCCGGATACAGGGTTTTTTGGAGCGGGCTCATTTAATGGTGTGCGGATCGTGAAGATTAACGGTTGTCTCGAGCGTTGCAAGGAGAGGCTGAAACTGGTCATCCGCCTGAGATGATTGCCGAAGATATTGAGCATTACTCAAATCACTCCTTATATTGTAAATTTTTGGGGATGAGGGTTTCGATGTAGTTTTTAGAGTCTTGGGCCCAAAGGACATGGGCACCGAAGGGAGAAATGGAGATCATGTTGTTGGCCAACATTTACTTTATGGTTACTTTTAATTGCATGGTTGATCGCAATAGGGTCTTCGAGGGAGGTCCTTATTTCCATAACCAGGTGGGGTTATTTATCAAGGCATGGCATGCTGGCTTTATCCCCTCTGAGGAGCTGCCAAATCATGTTCTAGTGTGGGTTTGCTTACCTTGGTTTCTAGTGGAATGTTGTCAAGAGGATACTTTGCATCTGATTGCTTCGTTGCTCGAAAATCCAGTTGGGTCTTCGATGCAAACCTTGGATAAAAAGGTAATGATTTTTTCTCGTATTTGTGTTGAAATTGATCTTAGTAAGCCTTTACCTGATGTAGTGGATATGTGTTTGGGATCCTTTTCTTGAGTGCAGTAGTTGGATTACGAGACTCTTCCTTTTCATTGTTGGCTATGCCATGAATATGGATATTTGCAGTGCAAATGTCCAAGATCTAAGCCTATGGAGTCTCAGCCTTCACAACCTCCTTGCAACCCCCCTGGGGTTGACAAGGGGAAGGGCTTTGCCCCTGGTGAGGTGGTTGGTATCGATGATTTTATTCTAGCCAAGGCTCATAACAGGAACTGGGGTCAAAAGAGGACCTTAAAGGAGAGACAAGACGAGGCTACTTTTAACAAGTTTGAAGTTTTGGATGATCTCGACCAATAGGAAGTGAACCCGGGTTTGATGAGCTTGGATCAGGGGGTTGTGGGTTCAGTTTAGGAGGGCCATATTTCTGGTGCATCTTTGGGTCCATAGGGTGATATTTTGAATATGGATACTAATCAACAACTGGTGGTTTCAGAGGTGTTGGTTCCCTCGACGAAAGTTCCAAAAGGTGGTGGGGATTCTTCTCATCTGGGTTGGTTTGTGAGGTCGGAAGCAGCTAGGAGCAATAAGTCTTCTCCTCGGTTGGGTCTCATGCAAAAGGATCTTAAGAAAGGTGGGGCAGAGAAATTTGCTAAACTTGGTAGGAAGAAGGACTTGGAAAAGATTAAATTGATAGGGGAGACTTTGGTGGAGTCAGGGTCGGTGAAGACTCTGGATTCTCATTTTTTGAGCCCCTTGAAATGATTATTCTATCATGGAATGTAAGGGGCTTGAACATCGGCCCTAGACAAAAGCAGTTCATGATTTGGTTAGAAATCAAGGTCCTGATGCCCTTTTTCTACAGGATACTAAGTTATCAGTTGAGACTATGTTTGGTTTGGCTTCAAAGTTGTGGAGGAACAGGGAGTTCCAGTGCATTGGTGCTCATGGGTCTTCTGGGGGTTTAGCCTGTATGTGGAATCCGCAGAAGATCCGACCTCTTTGGTGGATGTCCTCTAAGTTTGCTATGTTTATGATTGCTTCTAGTTTTGAGATGGGGGAGGATATCCTCTTTTCTAATATCTATGCGCCTGTTGACTTTCAGGGTAAGCAATCTTTGTGGTCCCATATTAGATTTGTCCATAGTTTGGCTCCTTACCATCCTTGGATTCTGGCGGGAGATTTTAATGCTATTTCTAAGTTGGTTGAAAAGCGTGGTGGTACTGCGAGGTTGGAGCCCTCTGCATTGCTTCTTTGTGATGACATCAATGCTTTGAATCTAGTTGATATTAAGCCCAGTAATGGTCAGTTTACTTGGAATAATCGCAAGGTTGGGGATTCCTGTATTGCTGAGAGGTTGGACCGGTTTCTGGTTTCTTATTACTGGGTTGGTGGTATGTGGTCTTCTTGTTCTGAAATTTTGGACTGGAGGGGATCTGATCACTGGCCTATTAAGCTTGCTATTGAGTCAGTTTGTGTGCCTTGTACTCCCTCTTTTAGATTCCAGCTCATGTGGTTACGGGATCCATCTCTCTATATGACCTTGTGACTGATTGGTGGAGGAGTGGTAGACCTGCTTATGGTACGACAATGTATACCTTTGCTAAGTTGCTTCAATTTGTGAAGTACTAGCTCAAGCGTTGGAATCGTCAGTAATTTAGGAATATCTTTCATGCTAAGGCATTTTCTCAGGTCGAATTGGATGGTATCACGAGATTGATAAGGGAGGATGGGGTGACTGAAGAGCTGCTTCGGGAAGAGGCTCAAGCTTTGAAAGCACTGAGGAGTGTGAGCTACAGGAGGAAATGTATTGGAAACAAAAGGCTTAGATAGAGTGGCTTCAGGAAGGGGATAAAAATACAACATTTTTCTTCAATACGGTGAAGGCTAGGAGGCATGGCAATTATATTTTTGTTTTGGTGAATGATAGGTGTGAGAAACTTTCCTCCTTTCTTGAAGTCTTGAGTGAGGCGATGTATTTTTCTTCTCTCTTCTAGGAGGACTCGCATGGTGGGTCTCCTAAGGAAGCTCAGGTGCTCTCTCGTATTCCCACTTTGGTGTCTAGAGAAATGAATGAGCATCTT
The DNA here is from genome assembly GCA_007115665.2 of Sequoiadendron giganteum. Taxonomy (NCBI): domain Eukaryota; kingdom Viridiplantae; phylum Streptophyta; class Pinopsida; order Cupressales; family Cupressaceae; genus Sequoiadendron; species Sequoiadendron giganteum. The sequence goes on along the minus strand of CM021104.1, from coordinate 559,865,707 downwards.
ATGAGTGATATCATGATTGAGGAACTTGTAGAGACTGTTTTCCAAATGAAGAAAGGGAAAGCTCTTGGTCCTGATGGCTTCCCGATTGAGTTTTTTCAAGAATTCTAGGATGTTATCAAATTGGATCTTTTGGCAGTTATTCACGAGTCTCAGCAGAATAAGCAGATGTTAAGGGCTTTAAATTCTACCTTTCTTGCTCTCATTCCCAAATGTGATGGCCAGATAGCTTAAGTCAATTCCGTCCCATTTCTCTTTGTAATGTTGTTTATAAAATTATCTCTAAGTTAATTGTTGACAGGTTGAAAAAGGGGCTTAAAGAGTTGATTTCTGAAGAACAAAGTGGCTTTGTGGTGGAAAGAAAAATTCTGGATGGGATTGTTATTGCAACTGAGCCCATCCATTCTATGGCCAGCTCCAAAGAGAAGGCGATGTTTATCAAGTTGGATATGGCTAAGGCTTATGACAGGGTCAGGTGGTCCTTCCTTTGGAAATTTCTCAGTGCTTTTGGCTTTGGGGATGAATGGATCCAATGGGTTATGAGTTGCGTTACTTCAGTTTTCTTTTTTGTGCTAATTAATGGGGAGCACTCTTAGTTATTTGGTGCCTCTCAGGGGCTTTGCCAAGGGGACTCCCTTTCTCCTTATTTGTTTATTCTCCTTGCTGAAGGTTTGGGGTGACTGATTCAAAGAAATGTGGAGGCTGGTCTCATCCAGGGTTGGCGATGGGGAGGCAACTTGCCTCCATAGTCTCACCTGTAGTTTGTGGATGACACTACCCTGATGGGCATGGCTAAAATGAGTGAAGCTGCAAATATTCACATGGTGTTGGATGTTTACCTGGCTGCATCGAGGCAATTGATTAATGAAGATAAGTCTTCCATCTTCTTCTTCAATACTCTGGGCCCTATTCAACAGAGGATTGCTCAGACTTTGATATTTTAGATTGGGGCTCTCCCTTTGACCTATCTTGGTATCCCTATCTCGGTTGGCAGGTTACCCAAACAGTCTTGGTAGAATATTTTGGATAAGTTTCAGGTTAAATTCAATCACTGGACTCATCAGTGGTTATCTTTTGCTGGACATGTCCAGTTAATCAGGTCAATGGTGCAGGCTTGGCCCATTTACGAATGCATGCTCCAGGTTGCCCCGGTGGGCTTTGTTAAGGAGTTAGATTCTATGACAAGATAGTTCTTATGGGTTGGTAGCTTGGTGTCTCCCAAATGGATTTTGGTGAGGTGGGAGGTTCTTTGTAGCTTGAAGCAGTACGATGGTCTTGGATTACAATAGTCGGATTTGACTGGGGTGGCTCTGGCTATGAAGTTGTACTGGCGGTGGTGCATTGAACAGGATAGGATTTGGGCCAGGATTCTTTCTCAAAAGTATTTCTTAGGGATCCCTATGCATGATATTCCTAGATACCCCCTTGTGGGGAAAGGATCGACGATTTGGGGTACTCTCAAAAAAGGGGTTGCGCTTATTAAGGAGGGCTTATTTTGGATCTGTAAAAAGGGGACCGAGGTCCTCTTCTGGTCTGATTCTTGGGATGGATTTCCTCCCATCATCTCTTAGTTTCATAATTTGTTGAATCTCTGCCAGAGGTTTCTTGAGGCTAACTGGTCATGAGTGAGTAACTTTAAGTCCTTCTCTTCTTGTGGTCAGTTGGAGGTGGAAAGATGGAAGCCGCTTAATGTTTAGCCAGATGTTGGCGTGCAAGAAGATTGTGTTGAGCTACAAAATATCCTTTCCAGTAGACGGTGTAGTTCCCTTCAGGATGAAGATGTACTTGCTTTGTCTCCTAATCCTAAGGGGGTCTATAATGTTGCTTCTGGATATCAGGTTTTATTATCTCACAGGTTGGGCGGGGAGGAGGTTCAGTGGTGGAGAAAGGTTTGGAACAAGTTCTCCTGGCCAAAGTGTAATTGTTTTGTCTGGATGTTGGCTTGGAATAAGTGTTTGACTTGGGATAATATTCATAAGAGGGGATTCCAGGGCCCTTCTATCTGTGTTTTGTGTGGGGTTGCTGTGGAGGACTCTACTCATTTGTTTTTTTGTTGTCCTTTTGCTCTTCAACTTTGGCATTTTTGGTGGGGTGTTTGGTAGAGCCCATGTGTTCATGCTTCCTCCTTGATTTAATTTTGGAATGGTGTGGGTAGGCCTCCCTCTATGTCTTCCTTCTTGCAAGATGCGTGGCATGTGGGGCCTATCTTCATGATGTGGTAGATTTGGTTAGAATGAAATAGGAGAATTTTTCGTGGAGAGAAGAAGTTTGTTCAGCAAGTTTGGCAAATAATTTTGGGCATGATTTAGGAGACAGTGGAGGCTAAGTGTGAAGTGATTTTTCCTTTAGAAAAAAGGGATGTTGAGGTGGTGGAGAGATTGGGGATTCAGGGACTGTTTGTGACTTCTGCATGTGTAAGGAGAGGACGGAGGGCCATGCAAAAAATTCACAGAGTTGGTAGATTGCAACACCCTCCTGTTGGTGTACTGAAGATTAATACTGATGGATCCTCAAGGGGCAATCCTGGGCCTACTGGTATTGGAGGGATAGGTAGGGATTCTTCGGGTTTGGTGATCTTCTTTTCGGTCCATGAGGGGAACCAAATTATCAACATCATGGAAGGTTGTCTATTCTTTATGCCTTTGAGAGGGCTCATTTTGGGGTGCAAAAGGATTAAATGTGAATCTGACTCCCAAGTCTTGATCAATTTTCTTACTGTGCAAAAAGTGGTGGATGTTAGCTGGCAGCTAGCTATAGTTGTGCAACAAATTTTGTAGGTTAGTTTGTTGATGGAAATGGTGACTTTTGTTCATATTCCGAGGGAGTGGAATAGGGCTGCTGACTGCTTGGTGAAATGGGATTCAAAGTATTTAGGTGGCTGGAGTATTGAGGAGTGGGAGTTGGTTCCTCTAGGGCTCCTCCAGGATTTGGAGAGAATTCTTGTTGAGGATAGGGAGAGAGATGGAGTTGGGTGATTTTGGTTTTGTTTTGTTCTTTTGCTTTTGCTAGTTCCTGGGACTTTGGTCCTTGGATTCTTTGTAATGTTCCTTTTTGAATTTCAATAAAGTTTTTACCCCTTTTATAAAAAAAAAAGGGTAATGAATAATTAAATAATTATTTAATTACAGTTGAAAGATGGATAAATGATTAAATAAATAAAATTTATTTAATTGTAGTAGAAAGGGACACTAGTGACATAATTAAATAAAACAAATTTATTTAATTAATCAAAAGAGGAATAAAGATAACAATGAATGAATGAATTATTTAATTAATAGAAGACATATAACATTAGGAAATAATTAAATAATTAAAATTATTTAATTATCAAGGGTGAAATGGAGAAATGATAGAAACTCAGAGTTCGTAGGCCTAAGACAATTTTCAATGTCTACAATGAGAGCTTTTTCTTTATGGGGGGATTCATATCCTTATTTTCTCTCTCCTATTGGGGGGAAATCTATTGTACTTGAATGACATAAGCAATCGTTGGGGGGTCACATTGAGTCCTTCTATCCTTCTTTCTTAGTTAGTGCAAAAATTTATTTTTCTCTTTTGAGAGGAGTTTTTCCCATGAGGTTTTCTCCTTTTCTCTAGTTATGAGATATTCATTTATTTTGTACAAGGGTACCTCATCAATACTTGTATTTGGGACCCATCCATGCATCCACCATTGCATTCTACATCAGGGTTTATAACTTCTCCCTAAGTTGATCTTAAGGGGGGGTGTTAGATTAATTAGGATAATCACTTGATAATTAATTAATCATTAATTAAATATTAAGTCTCTTATTACTTTAGTTCACTTAAGCTAAACTTAGGATTACTTTTTTATTATTAGTTCGAATTAAATATAAGACAAGTTGTCTCATTGCATGAGATTAGAACACTTGTCACTATCTAGTCAAATACTCATCTAAGGCTTTCTTTTACATGCTTTTACAAAGCTTTCACATTCATTGTAATAATTCAATTCATAACCATGTAGGTCAATACATTGCACATATCAGTGTTCTTCTGGGTTCAATCTTTTCTCTCTTGGTTGCATAGAAAATTAGTTGCTTTGATCTCTTCTTTGTGACAAGCGTTTTGGTTGTAGGGATTTCTGAGAGTTGTGGGGTTCACTATCAACTCCAACATGGTATCAGAGCTTCATATATGTAACTTCCTATCTATTTTTTGAGAGATCTAGCCTTGAGGGAAAAATTGGCTCATCTTAAGGCAAAACGGGCATCACCGTTGCGTCCAAAATGTTCAAAAATCCTAAGAACACTTGTCGAATTGCTCAATACCGTTGAAATATATGCAAGTGAGAGAGAAGTGACATAAAGAGAGAGAGGAAGTGAGAGAGAAGTTACATAAAGAGTTAGGGAAAATACAACATGAGAGATATAAAGAGAAACAAGAGAGACATGAAGAGAGATAGAGAGGGAGAGTTGGATAGAGTGACATAGAGAGAGATGAGTAAATAGATAGATCCCATAGACATGTGCCATCTTTTGATTGTTGGCACATAATAGTTGATAAAAAGCTAGTCTTTGTTTCCCTTTATATCTTATTTTTCTCCCATCTCCTATCTCTCTATTCCTCTCTCTATAAATGTATCTCTTTGTCTCCCTATCTATCTCCCTCTCTCCCTATTTATCTCTTTGTTTACTTTTCTTTTATATCTCTTTCTCTCCTCTATCACTCTCTTTATCTTTCTCTCTTGCTCTCTCTCTCCTACTTTTGTATCTTCCATCTATATCTCTTCTCTCTCTTCTTCATGGTCTATCTCTCTTTCTATATTACCCTCTCTATGTTGCATAAATTTTACTAGTGACAAACCAAAGAAAAATAAAATGTGAAATTTGTAATAAAGAGGCATCTTCTCTTCAAAATAACAAGTTGGATCTACTTTCATGGTCATTACTTTCCTAAGAGTTGCTTTGATGTAAGTAATTCCTAATCTCAATAGATAATAATTCTTCAAGTATATTTGTATCAAGACACCAATGAATATTCCATCTCATTATAAAAGAAGGGCCCATTTCTACATCACAAAATTATATCAATATCAAGTTAAAATGTACAATACAACATAACTCACCACTTAAAATACTCTGGGAAAATTAATGCTATGCTATATGGTATCCATTATACCTACATATCAACCTACATTGAGGTCCTTGTTAATGCATCAACTAGAAAAAAATTCACCCATTATTTTTTGGGTAAGAAGTAATGAAGCTTTATAACATGCAACCTACACTACTTGGAGACAAATCACACAATCCACATTGTCAACTTGAATCTAATGGGTAGCACTTGGAGCCTAAACTCAAAGTGATCAAATTATGTGGGAGCAAATTGTTTAGTAGAATTCTGTTACATCCCGAATTATGAGGTTACTATTTACTAGTGATATAAAAGGTAGAAATGAATGTAATGTGAAATCTGGAGATGTTTGCACCTTGTTATCAATATGTATGTTAGCTCATTTGACGTTGTTTCATTTGATGTTATTTCAATTGATGTAATTCAGGATATACTGCATATATGTGAATATCAAGATACTGAATCTTGCTTTAAACTTGATATGTTTAAGTATTGAAAATGTTATGAACAAGTAACTGCTGTGGTTTTGTGGCAATGGATGCAGGATCAGGAACTATTCCTCCAGACGGAGGGGAGACATCACTCGGGAGAAGGTCTTGGTCGAGTAACCGGTAAAGTTGATCATATGAGCATACACACACTTCACTGAGGGTTTTGGGAACTGAGTCAGATAGAGTTGTCATGATAAGTCATCCTTAGGCTTAGGAGCTTCTGATTACTTCTTTATGCTTTATGAGTGGTGTTACTTGATTGACTGACTTACTGTTCTGTGAACCTTGAATGTGGAATGTGAACTGATAAGTTATACTGATGCCTGGAATTTACAGTTAAATGTATATATACATGTTTATGTAATTACGTATATTAAAGGTACTCTGACTGGCATATAATACACGTGATTGGATAATGGAATATAAACATGTATAGATATGTTTAAGTGTAAATGTGGATATATTTATAAATATATTTAGTAATATATTTAATATAGACATTATTATAGTTTTATCGATAATGAAATATATTGGTATATCTATATTAATATTTGGATATTATATAGATATATTCATATATTTTAATAAAGGTGAAATAAAAACTATAATAGTTTATATTAAATATAATGCTAAATGTATTTATAACATTTTAATATATATATATTAAAATGACTTTGCCTTGGAAATATTTGAAATGGACTTATATAGTTATTTGGTAATTATAATACATTTATCATTTGGAATAAAAGAATTTCAAAATTTACAAACCTTTGGAAAATACGTGGGAAGTATTATTGGGGAAAGGCATTTCGAAATTCATAAGACCATTGAGAAATAAACATGGAAAATATTATAGGAAATTTATATGTTTGAAACTATAGACTTTAATAGATTTAAAGTGAAAATGTTTGAAAAACTAAAAATCGTGGATTTCTTCACGGGAAGAAATCATGCGACTGTGGAAGCTAAGAAAAATGGAAAATGCAGCAAGGAGAATCCCGCGCCCAGCTTGCACATCTTGGACCTGGTCGCGGATGCTGAAACGCCAACATTCTGGGACGTGTGGGCAGAAGGAGGCCAAAGGTGCTGCGTGTGTAACCCTTGACGTTTTCGACTGTGAACTAAAAACACCACTGTTCATTCATTCCGCCATTTTTTAGGGCATTTTTGATGATTACGCCTGTACGTGGCTGCTTCACGAATTTACCATGTGAGAGTTGAAGCATTCTTCGAAAATGAGGTTGATTCATCACTTAATTTTGCTGAGTAACTATTTATTTGTTTGCCACTGCACATTTTGACAATGTCAATAGGAGAGGTGTCGAATTCTCATAACTACAATGTAGTAAACATGAGAATTCGAAACCCATATATAAGAAGTTGCTCCCATTGTTATTTTTACACCACTTTCCTCTGCATTTGCAATTACGAATTTCCTTGCTGTTGCATTTTTCTGTGAGTTGCAATCCCTCTTTGCTATTGAAGTGTTGTGAGAGCCTTATTTCACCATTATTGCTGTTTGCATTTTCTGTGAGTTGCAAACCATCATTGCTGTTAGAGTTGTGAGAGCCATATACAATTTTGTTGAGAGCCATATATCATCTTGCTGTGACTGTATTGCTGAGAGCAACATTCCCTCATTACCGAACTGCATTTACCTGAGAGTTATACTTGTTCATGCTGTGAGAAGTAGCTGGTAAAGGCTGTGAAGGACGGTGGTGGAAGAGTAGAAGCTACCGATCGAACTCATTTTGTAGCAAGGGAATCAGGCATGAGAAATGTCTTTTTAGAATTTCTGTCATTTGATTTAAAAAATGAGTTATTTGTTTGCTTTGATTATGCTTTGCATTATGTTATAGCATGAAAGGAAAATATTAGAAAGTCTCTATTTTCTAAGGAATTGTATTGAATTGGGAATAGCTTAATTTCATTAGAAAAGGCTTATTGAATTAAGGAATAACTTGTTTCATAGAGAAAGCATCTTATGTTAGAAATAGCTTAAGAGCTTGTTGAATTGGAAATAGCTTAAGAGCTTGTTGAAATGAAATAGTTTAATTTCATAGGAAAGCTTGTAAATGGAATAGCATAGAACGGAAATGTTTGATTACTTTTTAATAGAAGTAAATTATGATTTGTATTACTTGAATACTGCTTGAACTCCTTAAATAAAGGAAAAAGGAACTAGTTATTAAATACTAGGTCAAGGATGGAATTAGTACCAAGGTAGTCTAAAGCTTAAGTTATAGGGATAACTGGGATAAGCTAAAAGTACTCTTAGGATAAAGATTTCCTGATTAGGATGAATGGTATAAAGACCTTGTTGACTGCATTACATTTCCTAATTAAGTAGTTTGCTTGAAGGTAGGTTGTCTGAAACAGGATATACCTCCCTTATGTAGCTATTGAAGTAGAATGTCTCAAGGTAGGTAATTTGAAACAGGATATACTTATCTTATGTAAATATCTTAGAAAAATGTTGTAGGTTAGTCTGGGATTAAAGATTATCCAAAAGTAAAGGACGATACCTATGCGTAGTGTAAGATAGTCTTAAATCAAATCGACCCTGGATAGTGTATATGATAGATGACCTTCATTCGAAGTACTGAATGAGAATACTTTGGCCAAAGTAGTGGAAGGTACGACATCCACTTAGATGTGAGATAGTTGAGACTACACTGTCAGTCCATTGTGATCCATCATGCTAGTTCGGGATTGTGAAATAACAAGTTCTAGATGTATAGGACACAACACTATGCTCAGTTGGGTTGTTGCAGCCAGTTACTTTACCAATCTCTTCGTTCGAAGGGAGGGCCATCTATTGAATGATAGATGTGCGGGGGACCGCATTAACAGTCCGTGGTTGGCGGAAAAGCGTTTGAGTGATGTTTCTCCTCCCCAGCAGGCGACAGATACACCAAGATTTGTAAGGAAGGAATCCTGGACCATCTTACTACTATTTGTGCAAAAAACTTACGAGCTATGTATGTAATTGTTTTACTTTTGTACTCTAAATTATATTTGCAATGGAAATGGAATCCATGTGGAAAAACATATTGTAACTGGCATGTAATTATCAATAAAAAAAGGAAGAATTTTATTGTAATGTCTTTGTTACTTGTTACATTTATATGTTTGAAGTGAAATGTGGAAAATTTTTAATTACCCAAGGATGTGGTCGTTACAAATTCCCTAAAGATGAGTTGTCATGGCTTTCTATATTTGTAAAATAAACACAAAATGGATTTGTTGAAAAGTCCTTGGAAAATTTCAAGCAAGTACAATTGACATGTATAAAGTCAATCTCAATTTTGTTTTCTGCCTTCTCCTTAATTGTGCCAAAATAAGAGCTCTATAATATGGTATGACATCTATAACAACATAATGGAATTGGATTTTCTTAGTTGTTATAGATGCAATTTTAACTATTAATCTATCTTCTCTCAATATCTATTTCCTTTTATCTCTCTTATCTACCTCTCCCTCTACCTCTACCTCTACCTCTTGGTCTCTCTACATCTCTCTACATCTCTATGTATGTGTCTTTCCATCTCCCTCTTCTCTCTTTGTATATCCCTCTCTTTCTCAGGTCCTCTTTTTTTGTTCTTTATGTCTCACTCTATTTTTTCCTCTATTTCTTTATCTTCCCCTCTCTCTCACTCTTCCTCCTCCATCTCTCTCTTTCTTTCTATCCCTCTCTCCCTCTCTCTATTGCAAACATAACATGAGATTGTTGGTAATGGAGCATGATTATCTTCCTCAGTCAAAGGTTTTGTTTCAATCGTTTTTGGATCCTTGTAAGATGATGCATAATTGATTTAAAGTTGTCACTTCTCCATTAAGACTTTTGGACTTTTGTCGAACAAACAACCAATTGACCTAAACCAACATTTTTTCTAATTGACTTTCCACACCTCTTAGACATACTCATTGCACACCAAAATCCCATTGCTAGTATTATTAATAACAGTGTCATTTTTAATTAATCTACACAAGGATAACACCTACCTTAGGTACGGTTACATAACCATCTTATCACTAAAAATAACTGCGGTACAAATTTTCTACTGGTGCGGACTTTGGCGGATTGCTTTATGTAGGCAGTTCTGTGGATTTTTTTTGCATACAAGTCAGTGGGAATTTCCAGGAGAAAAAAGTAAAAGCAATTCCACGCTGTGTGACGCCCTAATAAATATGAAGAAAAATAAAATAAGAAAATCACCCTCCAATAACAAAATTAAAATGTCCCCGCGCCCCCAAATATAACAAATAATCGCAGGTCGCCGTCACATACTACATTGAATTTGAAGGCTTTTTCTTCCCCTCATTATTTTGCCCTTTTCTTAACAAATTTTGCACTGTAACATTTTAACCTTTTGTTCCTTTTAGAAAATCTGGCAAATATATTGGATTTTGAGGAAAACGCTCTAAATCAAAGACAATGGAGACATTTGGTGAAGCAATCTCCTAGTTCAATGGCCTCACTGTGAGTACTTGTTATCTGAGAAATTTAAAGCTTGTACCGCTGGTTTATTCTATACATGTTTAATAATATTTATTTCAAGTCTTTTTCAACTTTCCGATCGGGGTTTTGAATTATGGGATGCAATATGTCCACGGTTCGAATCTCTGAGGTTCTGAAGTCCTAGAATTGTTTACTTTTTAATTTCTTCGCTGGCGAGCGCTCCGGGAATATTTTGCTGGCATTTTATTTTTGCTTGAATTTGCAACTGCTATTTGGGCTGAAAAGTAAAACCCTAATTGAATTTGTATACCACATTAAAAAATATATAGTAATAATTTGCATTTCGTCGACCTCCAGTACGCGCTATTTTTTCTGCTTTTTTCTTGTGATCTGCGTGACTCTATGTTTGTAACGCCGCACGCTTGTAGTACATAGCCCGTCTTTTCATTGAGGATTTTGCCTGCTAATTTTATGAATGTTAAAGTTTATTTAAAAAAATCTACCAGACGTTCATAATTTTTTTACTCGTCTCAAGATTTTACGGTTCTCTCTTCCAGAATGCAGAATTATGCTAGGTTGCATTTTTTTTGGAAAGCATTTTTAAGCGTTTTTTAGGTTTTCGCTAGATTTTTACAATTTTAGGCTGTTTTTTTCTCGTTGAATGTAGAATTAGACCCGTTGTTTTCCCTTCTATCAGCTGTTTATCTAGATATTCTAACCAAATAAACTGTACTCTGGCCTTTGAGTTGTGGATTCGTTATCACTTATTGTAGCTAGAGTTTTTGGGGTAGCCTCGTACTAATTGAACAAGATCAAAATATGTATAATTGTGTCAAATCCAGAATATACTTCTTACTAGGCCATTTGGTAACATGAAGTGATGAACCAGGACAAACTTTGCAAGCCTTTTCTAGTGGAAGGAGCAGTGGGAGCGCACTGTGAGTAAAATCAATTTGTCATTACACTTCCATTAAGTTCGAAATGAAGCATATTGGCATTGATTCATAGTAGGAATGTAGATTAAAGATGAGATCAGAAAAGTGAAAACACGAATGATCTTGTAATGCATTGCTCTGCACATTTCCAAGTAAATGTAGATTGGAATAAGGAAATCTCCTGCAAATATAAGATGGGTAACTTTTTTAGGAAGTAATACAGAAAGAAACAAAAATAATATTTCACCTTCAAATATGACCAGAATCACAACAACTCATATGGAATAACAGAGAACAATTCAGTAAATATTAACAAAACATGGATAAATAATGATATCTTCAGATCAATTCGCCAAAATAGTTAATGATGTATGAACCTTCATTTGGGTTCAACCAGGGTTTGGCCCAGGCACCCCACAGGTTACCTGGGGTGCCTGGACTGAACCCTGGGGGAACGCCAGGCTGTACTAGACCCGGACCTGTATGGGGGGCAATACTGCAGAACCCTTTAACATAGTCTTTATGTCAAGAGTAAAATCACTTTAGCGTTATCAAAGTTACATAGTCGTAATGTTAAGAGAAAAATCATTTTAGCATAGAACCCAGGCACCCCACAGGTTACCTGGGGTGCCTGGACTGAACCCTGGGGGAACGCCAGGCTGTACTAGACCCGGACCTGTATGGGGGGCAATACTGCAGAACCCTGTAACATAGTCTTTATGTCAAGAGTAAAATCACTTTAGCGTTATCAAAGTTACATAGTCGTAATGTTAAGAGAAAAATCATTTTAGCATTATCAAGCAGTCAGATTAAGCTTTGATCTGATTTAGTTTAGAACTATTTCAATCTTTATTGACCATCAATCTTTCCTCTTCTTACCACTCCATTGTCTCCCTCTCATTTCCTCTCTCTCAAACGTAGCCTTGAGGTTAGGCTGCTCTTGCTCAGTATGTCTGCTGTAACGATATGCGACTTGACTTTTCTTTTGGAGGTGTCTCCTAGTACTCTAGCTTTTAGTTTTAGATATCTAATTTAGTTGTACATGTTAACACTCACATTTAGCTATGGTGATTAAGCTTATGATGATAAATTGAATGATAGACTATATGTTTTTTAATTCAGTGTTTTCTTGCAATGCCTAAACTAGCAACCACTATGTAATGCCTCTTAACTTTGTAAACGTGAAACCCCTCACCAGTACAACCAAAATTTCATAATCGTGTGTTAATACCACCCAGGCAGAATCACTTTCAACTAAGGTGACATGCTGAGGAGTGCAGCATGGGATATGCTTTTTAATTCAATGTTTCCGGAGTATGCTTAAAACCAGTACCTTCAATTTGATACCTGCCAGTTATTCAATCTAATTAAATTCCTTTTCAGCACCTCTGAAGTTTGGGACGTCTGCATTGCTGCACCAGCTCAATCATAATTGTGTTTATTTATTATAGCAGGCCAGAGAATGTATCATGGGATGGGCTTTTATTTTGATGTTACCCCATTTGCTTTGTGTTGTATGCGCCACAATATCTGCTAGCTCTGTAAAAATATTAACCATCTGTTAGTACACCTTAAAGTTTTGGGAAATGGGCATGGTTCCTCCACTTAATTTTACTCTATCCCAAAGAATTCGGTAAAGCATGTTATATATGTAGTTTTAATTTGGCTCTTCCTTAATATGCTTAACATGAGCAATGTTTCTTTTGAATATCATATTTCATATGACTAACATTGGTATTAATTTCTAGACTGGCATGTGTCAGGACTATATAAAGTGCTGTTGTGCTGAAGTCTTAAATATAAAAAGCTAAGGTATATAAGTTGATGCTGAACTCGGTATCTTGAAATCTTGTGCAATGACGAATCTTCTGCAACATTGGTAGAATTCTGGTTATCCTTATTAAAGTGAAATCAATGTTATGGTCTGATTGGAGAGAAAATTCACCTAATTGAGCGTTTGTGAGATTTTGAGCAAGTGACTTCTGGAAATGAAAGTGCTTTTCTTCCTCCCTGTGACATTTTCAGATGTAGAGGTCTTGTGACAATTGTTTGTTGACTGAAGGTATGTACTGCCTTTCCAACCACCAAACTTATTTTTTCTGTTTCAATTCTCTGCTTATTTTGCAGTAGATAAATAAACGTCGGAGGTGATTGTTATAAAATATAAATGCAATTTATCATGTTTGCAATAACTTATAACTTATAAGTTAATGCAGGAAATGGTAACTATATGCCTTTTAACTCATCATATGAGTTTCAAACAACAATTGAAGCCTAAAAAGTAATGTGTTATATATGTGACTTGATATCATTTTATAATGTGAAGCATCATAATTTGAATTTATGAAATTATATTATGTGATAGAATGCAATTTTATCAAGCAGAATTTATTTGTCAAACAATTTTAACCTGTCTCACGAGTGAAGAATTTACTCTGTCTGGTGGAATCATGGCTTCTGTTCAGCTTAGTCTGATTGTGATAAAACACTGACTTTGGAATGAGTCCCTAAACTAAATTCTGGCTTTTTGTTGACATGTTCAGTGCAGTTTGTAGCTTTGCCTATCACCAATTACTGGCTTTTGGAAGTTACTCAGCACCCGAGATGGCCAGCTTTAACCTTTTCATTTTCCATGTATATGAGTGCAAGATAAGCTTCAGCAGAGAAAGAGGAAGATAAATTTGGAAATTTCTACAAATATGGAGAAAAATATATTTTTCCTGTAACTGTTGGATAAGACACAGGACTGTTCTCCATGCATTATGCCTCGTTATTTTATCCTGCTACCTCATATTGCCTTGTTTTGCCTGGTTTGATTCCTATTTGCTTGTTGATTACAGTATATAAGTCTGTAACTCCATACACACCATTATAACACCAAAAACATGCTTTGCACTACTAAGCCTCCCTAAACATAGCAAATATTAGGCTACATGGTTCATCTGCTTTTTTATAACTGGAAATTCTATGTTACCAAGCAATTTATGATTCCTGTAGGTGCTACCAAGTGCTAAGAAAGGAGCCTTGCCTTGGGGAAGCAGGGAGAACAAGAGATATACATACAAATTGGAGATCCAGAGAGAAAAAGAGTATGGACGGTAGAAGAGGATCTTTGATAAATTTAATCAGCATATTAGAGGTCTGTACAGGGGTCCTAATATGAAGCCTGTACATAGTAACACAAATTAAACCTATAGATTTTAAAGGGGAACTTAGATGACTAGCATGATCTGTACTTGATCTGAAATAGGATCAGTTAAATTAGGTAATTTGGTCACTTAATTGTTCTCATTAAAGCTAACTCCTCTATGCTAAACAATTTCAAATGCTCATTCTTGCAAATGGACACCTAGACCAAGTTTCAGAGGATGATTGTTGTAGAAAGACAAACAGGAGATGCATTGAAGGACCTGAAACCCGGAATTGACTAGAATTGACATAAATCAGACACTGTTGACGAGTTTGCTTGGGGTTGAACATGTGTCACTAGTTTGACTGCAGTTAAACTTGTCTCTGACCAAACCAGGAATGTACTGATTGCGGCTAACCGTGCCACATAAAATGATGAGAGTCAAGAGTCTACGGGGCATGGGAGATTTAAGATGTGCCTAAAGGTTCATTTCTTGTTACAAGGGCACTTGGGCTTCCTCTTTGACTCTTAACTCTTTCTTGTTAAAACCTCCAAGAGAGGTCATTGTAAGTGATCATCCCTTGGTATTTTGGTAGCAATGTGGTTGTGATTGTGAAGGCTTATGCTGTTTCAGCAACTGAGTCTTAGTGGAGCTCTAGCAGGATTTTGGGGAAGGGAGAGAGCATTTGAGAGCTTGTATGGTATGTTGACATTGCTTTTTAGTGTAAAAGAAGTCCATGGGGTCCTATTTGAAGGCACCAAACCATTGTAACAGCTCATGAAATAGTGGCTTAAGGAGGAGACCCCTTGCCCTTCTTGAGTTTTTCTCCATTGTTGGGTTTGTCTAGGTCATGTTGCTGTTATCTTTTATTTTTGTTTCTGTTTTATGCTTTTCACTTGTGGATGCTAACTTCTTGTTGTGGTTTGTTATTATTATCATTTATCAACTCTAGACTGCATACATTAGAACTTTTTTTTCCATATTTCTGCTCATAGAACCTTTACTTGTGCAATTAATTTACATTTAAGGATGAATATTATTTCTCTAGACTGCATACATTAGAACTTTTTTTTCCATATTTCTGCTCATAGAACCTTAACTTGTGCAATTAATTTACATTTAAGGATGAACATGATTTGTTTGGTGAATTATGAAGTGGAATATACACATTAATTATAGATCAGAATAATATCCACACTAATTACAGATCAGTACTATCTTACTTCAATGTATTCAAACATCACAAGTGCATGCATTGTAAAATTATTATGATAATTTTACCTCATAATTGTGTTGTATGCGTTGATTAGACATTTTCCTAAGAAACAGTCAAGTCTTTCAAATGAATTTGTCCAGCCTTATCAATAGATTTTTTTTTGCTCAAAAGCTGTTATCTTCAGTTTCATTGGCGACAGCTTGCTTTTAAAAGTTTATGCTGGCTAGCTACCTGTTTAAAAGGTTCTTAATCAAAATAGGACATCTTTCCATTAAAATTTAAATGATAAATTCATGTTGTCCTGCACAGTGATCTTGAAGACTTTGTCTTTATGAGTCTTTACCAAGGTACTTTTATGCCAAATAAGAGGTTGTAAGACATGGGTGGAAGAGCCCTTTACTTTCATGGTATCTATATTAAAGGCTCTCATTAGGCTTAGCATATATAGTTTGTTGACTTTGGCTTGTAAGGGTGACTTATTTTGTCTTTTGGGTAGACTGTATGATTTTGATAAAAAAAATAAAATACCATTTGTAGGCTATTATGTTAGGCTTTTGCATGGAAATATACACTTAAATTTTGCAAGGATTCTTATCATTAAACATTGTTTGCTTGGCTACCATATCAGTGTGATGGATAAGATACCCATAAATATTGTCAAAATTTAATTATTAACTTATCCATTTATTTTCATCATTTGAAAACATTTTTTGTTTTAACATTTCCATACTGGAAGAAATTCTCTGTTGCATAGCTTGTAGTGGTGGAATCATTTGTTCTAAATGTTATCGTTGTACTTTTATTGTTCTGTTTGTTCTAAGACTTTTAATCATTGCTGATTTTATGCAACACACTGTAATAAGGTCATTCCATGGTTCTTTCCTCGCAGCTGAAGGGTGCTACTTGCAACTGGCCATCAATCCCCATAATAATGTCAAGTAAGCAGTTCTTTTCTACACATGGTATACATCTTTCCAGATGCATTTGTTTTGAGATTCTTATTCTAAATATGTAATATCATTTTTGGGAATCAGCTGCAATGTAAATATTGAGTCACTTTTAACTACCCATCTTTCATGAATAGTAAATTATTGCTCCAAGAATGTCAACTGCTATCCTTAAATTTGCAAATAGTTTCAAAAAAGAAAAAAAGAAGGAAAAAAGCAAAAAAGGAAAAAAGAAAAAATGATATTTTCAATGAAATTCTATTAGAGGCTTCTTCTTGTAATTTTAAGTTACCCACCCTTTTATGTTTCTCTCTTTGACCATAAGTTTGTTCCTTTGTGCATTACCACACTACAATGCCGGAGAACCTAAGCAATTCATTTTCATTAATCTTGCTTTTTGTCCTTTGTTGTTCATTGATATTAATTTGTTCTTTTCCACAATTTCATTTTTTTGGCTTAAGGTACCTTGGACATTACTTGGCTCAGATTGATTAGGTAAACAAATGCCCCCTGAATTCCCAAAAAAGCGAAGTGGATTTTTTTTAATGAAGTTTTATTATGTGCTGCATTGTACTTTTATGTTTTCCATCCTTTTATGTTTGCCTTTGACTATGAGGTTGTTCCTTTTCTGGCAACCATTGCTGCTATGTTGAAGAACCGAATTAATTTATATTCATAAATCTCTTTGTTTTCCTTCATTCCTCTATTAACTTAGGGTATTAGGGACATAGGTGGGCCCTACGAATTGCCTGGTGTGCATGGACATTACTGTCAATGTGCTTTTTGTTCTCTGAGCTGTAGGCTGCTTTATTGCAGTGTGAGGATTTGAACTTGTGCTACCTTCGCATTAGTGTTCTCCATTTAGCTCTGTCCCACAACACTTTGGATGTTTTTCCTTCATTCTTTTTGTTTGTAGTGATTTCTTGAATTTTGCTACTTTTACTTTCATACTTTCTAGCTTGGAAGGTTGAAGTCCCAATCTTTTGATCGTTCATGCCATTACTTGTTGATTTCATTCTTTTGTTTGTCATAGTAGTGATTTCTGCTACAATAGAATTTATCCTTGCATAAGGTTTGTTCCAATAATGACAAACAAAAGGCTGGAATTCAACCAGTAATGACAGAAATAATCAGAAGATTGGAGCCCCAACCTTTTAAGCTAGAACATACCAAAGCAAAGTTCCAGCCTAAGAAGATTTAGGCAGTATTTGCTAGTCCACTGTTGCAGGAACCAAATTGGAGATCAAATATGCTGATTGCAGTTTGTGCATTCCGGAATACCCAATTGTGATCACTGGTGTCTTTTTGAGGTGATTAAATTGCTACTGTCAATTTGCCTATAAAAGACTTGATTTTTCAGTCTGAACCTCATATTTAAAAGTGCAGATTTGGATTTTTCCTTAGCAACCAAACATAGGATTGATTAGGGGACACTTGAGGGCCTGATTACTGGTTTATGGCCTCAACAATTGAATTATTTGAAGAGTTTGGCGCATGGTTAGGAATGCTAAAATTATGAAAAATGGCATGCCCCATGTTGGTCTGTGTGGCTTCAACCTGGGGGTGGTGCTACCGCCCCCAGACCTTCACTCTGGTTTAACAAAGCAAAAATATTAAAAAATGTCGTGGATTGTGCTGGATGGAAGCAGCATTGATTTCATCCCCCACCCCTCCAATTTTTATGATTTTTTCAGTATTTTTCAATTTCTTGATTCTTTGCGGTGTAATTAAATTACATTTATTTTTTTGGTTTGCCAAGTCAATTCTATAAGCAAACACAACTTAACCAAAAGGCTTGTTTACCTTCTTTCTGAGCTGCCATCATCTTTAATTTTCCATTTTTGTTTTGCCTGTTAGTGGTGTTATGTAACAGCCCCAGCCTTTTGTTTCTTTCTTGGAATTTATCAGTTATTATTTTATTGTAAGCCTAAAAGACACATGCATTTGGAGAAAAACATTGAGAAATGTTTAACTGCACCAATGTTTGGGATCACACTTTGTTACCCATCATCATGATGAATGATCTACATAGGATTGCATCTTAGAGCTTCTGATATAGATAACTCCATTACAAGTACAGTGAGGTAGGAAACACCTTATTTTGTGAAATAGTAAATTAGTTGTTTCCCAACATAGGCCCAACCCTAGTTTATTGATTACAAGCACATTGAGGTTGGAAATAAAGTACTAGTAACTAAATTATTTCCCAATCTCGGCCTGGGCTTACTCCTAAGTTTATGAATTATAGATCCATGAATGGCTTCAGTCGAAGGTTTTATTTCTATTTAAATTGTTGGGAAACTTTACAATTTCAACATATTATTCCTTTAGTTGCCTCTTCAAATAATGTTCCTCTAAAGTGATGACTTCTGTTTATCAAATACAAATTTGATTTGTTTATAGTTTGAATGTTCTGCAAGAACTGATTTTTCTATCTGGTTGTAGCACATATCAACACCATGTTTGCAAGTCTTCTTCAGGATGGTTCCACAATTTTTTGCTGTCTAAGTGCATTAGCGAGGGATCCACCACATGGATGTTGACTTCATATTCATCTGTTACTGAATATTTGTGATTTTATTCAAGATCCCCTCTTTATGTGGGAAAAATGCCTATGTTTGGTTAACTTAAAGCTTTTCTGTGGTTTGTGGTGCCCTTCTTGCCTTCCTCAACGCCCTTTCTATTTAAATCACCTTTTGCGAGTAGTAGTGGCTGTGAGAGGTGGAGGTGAGAGATTGAGGCGGGCCATGCATTTATCTAATTTGTTTGTTTTCTTCTCCGTTGATATTTGTTTTGTCTTTTTATAAAATTTATTACATTCATTTTAATAATAAACATTTTGAAATAGTAGTGTATCAACATTTAATATATTTAAATTGAATGCTTTTAAATCTTTAAAAATTAATCTAGACTTCTAGTTATAATTATTAATATATAAAATTTAACATATTTTAGATATTTAATTAATTTTTTAAATTTATTTATGCTGTAATATTTTTTAAATTAATAATTTATTTATATTATGTGAATTTAATCATGTTTTTTTTTGAGCTTTATCATTGCCAAATTAATCCGAATTTTATCCTTGTGGAGCTTGAACACAAACATGAACCTTGTGATATAGCTTGGTGGTGATGAGATGAACCTTGTAGGTAAGGGTCTATGTGAATGACCTTCCTGTACTCTAGTGAAGCCAAGAACTATACTCTATAATAGTTTTGCTTTAAGAGCACATCAAAAAAGATAGCTAACCATTGACCTCTAGCTTCATGTTGAATATAATGCTGTTGCAAATGTTGTTTAAGTTAATCTGAAGTGCTTCAAATGTTGCTTTCCATGTAGCCAAATTAAGTTAATTTCATCAACATACCTCATGCAGCATAATACTTCAAGGGAGGAATGGATTGACATTCTTGTTCAAATTGATCCATAATGAGATTTGCACCACTGGGGATAAGGGAAAACCCATATCTACCTTAAATTTGTTCATAAAAATCTTCTTGGAAGTGAAGAAAGGTTGATCTCAAACAAAGCTAAATGAAAATTGTAGTTTATTCATCAGAGTTATTCGTTTGTGATCTTTTTGATAATTTCAAGTGCTTCACTTGTTCAGGTCTTTGAGAAGAAAGAGATAACACCAAAAGAGAAAACAAAAAGATGAATAATGGTGGAATAGGAGCAGCTTAGGTAGGGGGGAGTCCTTGGGTAACGAATCAGAGAAGTATCCAGTGATCAAAATATCACCACCATCTTATCCTTAACGAGATCAACAAAGTACGAAGGATTGGGATTTCTTTTGATGGATAGGCTGCTATTTCACTAGGAGGTGAATACTTGTGAATGCATGATATTCACCTAAGTCAAAGTTAGTCAGATTTTATCCTTGAAATTTAAAATACAACAAACATTAAAAAAGCCTAAAATTCATTAAAAATTGGCATAAAATTTATCCCCTACAAATTTTTGAAAGAAACATTATAAAAATCATTGAAAATACATTTTAAATTAGGTTTTTTCATATTAATCTATAAAATGCTCCCATTCCAATTGTAAAAATATATTTCATGCTATCTTGTTCTGCCATCAGTTGCCCTTGTTGAAAGATTTTTTTGTAGCATAACTGTGACTTAAGTTTTGAGTTGAAGGATTTCTGTCTCTTGTTAGTGCATTTTTGTAAAACTACATCTCATGCTATCTTGTTTTGCTTGACATTCAGTTCTCTGATGATTGGACTAGGCAACAGCAAATCCTAACATTGGATGCTTCTCTTTTGCAGTTAGTTCAGTGTCTGCTATGCAGTGGCAGTGGCTGCCACTATATATGCTAGCACCTGCACCATTAAGAGGTGTAGTGGGTGTTGGGACGCAAACTTGTTGTTTTGTTTTTAACTTGAGTCTCTTCTTTCTTTACCCTTTGTTGGCCCATACTTATAACCGATCTGAGACAATTAAATGTCCGACATTTGTGTTTCTGTTCCCTTTTCCCTTGTGTTGCCTTCCTTTCTCACTTCAGTCAATTATCCATGTGAGAAAAATAAAAAATCAGTTGTGTTTTGTCAGAGCCCAACATTCTATTTGAAACTTGTTGAAAAGTATGGACAGGGTTGGGCCAGTCATTTTTGATCATGGGTATTGCCATGTGTAACATTTCACAATTGTTTAAACATTGTCAGCCCTGACAAGTTTAATCATTACAGTTGTCCAAATTAGAATTTGGTGGGGCCCTTTACACTTAAGGCTCAATGAGAAAGGAAACATTACAAAGCTGCCAATGAAATTTAATGAGTATCCACATGTCATCTTGGCGCATTATGGTGAACATGGTAGAACTGACACATTCTTCCCATTGTGCCATTGGTTGAAATAAGTGAGTCATCAATAGGTGGACCTGATGAATAAAGGAAAAGGACAATTCACGAAGTTCCTTCCCTTGGGCAAGTGTTGTCTCAGTGCACAATTTAGAAGATGGTGGCGTTGACACTTACAAAGTGTTGTGCCATTGGCCGAAATAGATGAGTTAGCAATTTTGTGGGCCTTACATGAGAAACAAGTCATGCTCCTTTGGAATATGGCAGTCAAGTTGCAATCGTCGGGGATTTGGTTCAAGTTACAAACCTTCTCCACAATGTCAATAGGTGCTCAACGTGTCAAATAAAGTAGGAGGTGTTGATGTTATTGCAGCCGCAGGCCTCTACTTCCGGCGCGAATTCCTATGAAGGCAAATAAATTAAATGTAGCCTATGGCTATTTAATTTATATAATCACTATTCAATGTGAAGAGGCGCTTCACATCATGCAATAAATGGATATTAATTATTGTTAAATAATTAATGAAGAGTCACGATTTTATGAAGGCCGACATAATGATATTAAGAGACATGTCTCTTTAATTGGCCAACTTCTTTCCTTGAAAGGACGCATCCTCTCCTTCCAGCGGGTATAAACATGAGTGATGATCACTCATTTTATCATCAAGTTCATTCAGCATAATTCGTGTGAAGAGAGGAAGTTCGATTTGAGCAACAGATCATCATTTGTAACAGCAGATCGATTTCAAGGAGTAACATGTTCATTTGTATTTGCATCTAGGAGAGGTGCAAATTATGCTTTGTATCAAATGGGCATTGTGTTGTGCCTGAGTTGTAAGCAGATTTCTGCTCTTACTTCATCAATATATAAGAGACATATTTGCTGGGTTTTTCTCCCTCATGTTGGAGGGTTTTCCCAGGGTATCTGATTGTGTTCATTGTCTTAAGTGCTGCATTTTCTGATTGCTTTCAGTTTATATACATCTGATAATAAAAACTAACAGGAGGGAGGTTGTGATAAGGAAGAAAGGTGCTAGTATTATATTAAAATGCATTCCAAGGGTTTTGGCGCCAAATGAAATGGTGTTGTGTAGATACTCGCCTTAATGGTGACTTCTAAGTCCATCGACTTGCCATGATTGTAGAGGGTCACCCACCCACTAGAAGTTATTGTAGATGTTCCCTTTCAATCTGGAGTGTCTATTTTGGGTAGGAGAATCTTGCGGGCCGTAGATTTCTTTTGGTGTTGCAGTGCAATGGCTAGGGTTTTGCTTGCAAGGGTATTGTGGTTGTTTTGGTCTCATTCTTGGGGTTGTGAATGATTTCTCAATGTAGTGTCGGCAACTTCAAGGGTTTCAATTATCGATAATTATTTACAGGAAGGCAGTGAAAGGGGTAGAATGTTGTAAGGTACTATGGTAGAGCGTATGCAAAATGCCTCCATGATCATAGGTGCAAGTTACTTTCGTTGGTGCCTAGGCGATTGACTAGGAAGTGGAGCCCATACACGAAGAACTTGAAATTCCAAGAAATATTGGAGCTCTTTAATTGGAGGTTTATACTCTAAATAGAGACTGATTGCACGGATAAGATGATCTTTTCTAGGAACTACATCCAGAAGAGAAGTTATGGGAGAAAAATCCATATCTACGACCTCTGGTGAATATTTTACAGTAGTTGCCCATTCTTGTTGCCTCCCCTTCTAAAAATGACTCACATCTTCTTTGGTAGTGGTGTATGAAGTAGGATGTGGATGAATCTCTTGATTATTAAACAAAAATTGATTTGCAATCTTCTCCTTAACAGTCCTTGCACTAAAATTGAGAGTTTTGCAGATCAGAAATCCTTTGATCTGCAATATTCTTTACATAATCATGCTTTTCTCTCTTAGATAATAGTGACATGTGAAGCTGCTTAACATATATTGCATCTCTACCTCCAACAGTTACAAATGTAACAATATGTGTCCCATATGTTTCAATAAAGCTTGCTAAAGCTATAGGCTGTCATGTCAATGGAATAGCACACTTGACATATTCTTGCAAAACCAAGGAAAATTTAATTAAACGAGCTGTGTACAATGCAATGGAAAACCCATCCACAACAAGGCTCTTGGTGTATGCTTGATCAACTTTCCCTCCAGGCATTTGATGTCTCTAGAAAATAAGAGCATAGGAATACACTTACACGCCATGACATCCCTTGTTTGCTCCTCATCTACCTGAACAAGCATTTTGTGAGTGGGGTTTAGCAGCTCCAGATAAAAACTAACCCTCGCTTCGTGGCCATTATTCCTCTTATTCGTAGCAGTATGGAACAAATAAACACTACCATAGACAAGTAGTGGTCACACAAAATATACACACTCTAGTAATCATTGACAAAACAACAATCTATCTACATTTCTACACTAATTTTAATCTGCATAGGATTGACATTCATGGTTCTCTCATGTTCTTGGGCCCTCTCATGAGGGAGTTAAGCCCAAACTTGCTCTATTGGGAATTTGGGTAGAGGCAAATAGATAATTTTACACACAATGATAATATTATTTTATATCATGTTTAATATACATTCCACTTATATAGGAGTTTTTTCTTCTATATTATAGTAACCACTAACTATATGAGTTGTTCTAACAACCCATATCTCTATAATTACTCGTACAACCAACATCCTAGCAAATCTATGTGAACACTAACATAAATTCCTAAAATATGAGAGAGAACCCATTCTCGTTGAGCTGGCCTTGAATCTTCCGTGATTTTGTAGATGAACTAATTTCGCTTAGGAAATGACAACCTTGGCCTATTGAGAGAGATTCAGTTCTAGGAAGTGGAGCAGTGGTTTTGGGACCCAATAGTGGGTTCATTAATAGGGAATATGGACACATGCTAATTTAAAGTGCTTAGTTGTGTTGAGAAGAATGGGTTTTTTCGTAAATTGAGTCAATTCTTGCATTTGAATAATATTTTTTAGCATAAGACAACTCTTTTGACATTTTTTGGGCTTGAAAGCCTACAAGGAAAATTGATAGACTAATCTTACATACATAGATATACATACATTTAATATTATTAATAGATTAATTTATAATGTCGAAGGGGTTGTGGTCTACTCACAAGGCCATAGTGTTCAAACGACAGAGACCTAGCGTCAAATCCCCAAAGTGATATCTTAGCTTTGATGTGCATGTTGAATGTGGTATCCTTGTAGATGAAACGAAGTTCCTACAAAAGTTGGGCTGCACAATGGTATCCCTAGAGGTGAAATGACATTCCTACAAAAGTTGGGCCGTGCAACCATATCCTTGTAGGTGAATTGAAAGTTGGATTGGTATCCTTGCAAAAGTTGGCATGTGCAATGGTATCCTTGTAGGGGAAGAGATAGATGGAGTGTGTAGTAGTATCCCTACAGGTGAAGCAACGATTGGAGTGGTAACCTTGTAACTTGAATTGTAAGGTCATGTAGTGGGAACAATGGAAGGGATGTGGGCCCTTGTGATGGACCTATGGTTTAATATTCTGCCCTAAAGTTGTTTATGATGAAACCTTTCACATCACAAACATTCAATGAAATCACAATTACAGACCTATTGCTTCAGACATAACAGTTAATCCTCAAAATTGAAATTTCAAACACAATGATGCTCATTCGATAATTTCTTTAGTTGACAATTGATTGAGATTTGATATAATCGACGAACAATTCATTGATTGTGAGAAAGTTACAAATATCTAAAAATGACTAGTAAGAACTTGGTCAGTTAGCTGTCCTTTGGAAATCTTATTGCTTCTGTGATCTTACTTGTAGCTTGTCTCTATGTTGGGTGATTGGAAGATCAAGGGTGATTGCACCTATTTGCCTTGGATAGGAATGTGGTGATGTAGATTGTTTAGCAAGCTTGTGAATCGCAACATATTGATGGAAGTGTTTGCTAGGGTGTAATCCTTGCAGTTGCAATCTGTGGGTTGGGCACTAGGTAGTTCGTTGGAATTAGATTTGATTGTTGCTACGACTTGGGTTGTATTTGATGATGCCATAGCTAGTGATGTAGCTTCCTTTGACTTGGTGAAACATAAAATGCTAGATTCTCCTAGGCGGTTGCATGATTGGGATGACAAAGGCAATTTGTGACCTAGCCACTATACCCTCTGTCGTCTTTCTATTGTTGTACTCAAACTGCTTGGAGGTTTGAAGTTCCTAGATCTGAGTTATGAATGAATCCTCTCCAAGGTGGCATCACAAAGAAGCCACCTGATTTGCATTGTTCATCTCCACATTGGCCCAAGATTGGGTGAATACCTCACGAAAATATACTAAACTCAGTAAGAAAGAATAATTTTGAGAGGATAAGGTTTTTGTCCTATCTCTGTAAATCGCCTGTAAGGGGGTTCATTCTCTTCGGTTGTTTGGCTTGAAAATTCAAGTCAAAAATCAGTTTCAATAATTTCCAAATGCATACTTTCAAAATGGTGCCAAATTTGAACTCATACTTGAATGTGGAATAGGTCCTAGGGCTCTAAATTGGGCGCCATAATTTAAATTTGGAAAATTGACTTTATTTATATTATTTCTATGTTTATTATTATACTATTAATATTAATATTTATTAATTAGTATATAATATTTATTATATTGTTAAGAAACACCTTTTTAAATAGGGCATTGGAGGCCAACTTAGTTTTGAAGGGGCATGACAATTCTCCCTTTCCCATAAATTGTTTTCCCTTAAGCAATTGTAGTCTTGGGTGCTCAAATATCTCCAGTCCTTCCCATGTAGCATCCTCATGTAGGAGATTCTTCCATTCCACTAAGTGCTTCAGAATGACTTTGTTTCTTAGTCTCTTCTCTCTCATGTCAATGATAGCTTTAGGCACCAAATCAATTTCCATTCATCGTCAAGTGTGGCAGCTCTAATGAAGGTGTGACCTATTGTCCGAGGGCCTTCTTAAGGCATGACACATGAAAGACATTGTGAATCTTGTTTTCTAGAAATTCTAGCTTATATCCAACTTCACCTACCCTCCTTATGATCTTATAAGGTCCATAAAATCGTGATTAAAGCTTTTCCACACCGCTTCCCTTGAGGGAAGATTGTCTATAGGGCTATAACCTCAAAAAAACCATCTCCCCAACCTCAAAAGTCCTCTCCAAACAGTGGCGATCAGCATACATTTTTGCTGATTTTGGTCCTGTTGTAGGTTTTCCTTGAGTGCATTCAAAATATCTAAACTTTGTTGTATCAAATCTCTAGCTTCAGGAACTCTACTATCTGAAAGAATTGAATCCATGAATGAAATTGCATTATAACCATATAGTGTTTTGAAATGAATCATACTTATAGACATCTGATGAGTAGAATTGTATCAATACTCCTCAAGGTGGAGCCACTTAACCCATGCTGTTTGTTGTCTTGTAACATAGTTCCTCAAATACCCTTCTATCTATTTGTTCACAATCTTTGTTTGCCCATTTGATTGAGGGTGATATCTAGTGCTAGGAGTCAATTTCGTATTTGTCAATTGAAAGAGTTCTTGCCAAAACAAATTAATAAATCTGTTGTCCCTGTCACTAATAACGTTTCTTGGCAGCCCATGTAGTCTACATATCAGAGTTGTAGGATACGCCACTACCCCCTCCCCTGGCACACATACTACCATACTTGGTATGGACACAAAATTGGTATGACATGGAAACCGTGCGTGTATCCAAAAAATTGTCTTTTTTTAGTTGTGTCAAATTAATAGGGATTCAGTTTCTAATTTTTTTTTGTCAAAATCTTTAGAAATATGCTTTTTAAATGTAAAATTAGTGGGAAAAAACAGTGTTCCATGGGGAGGTGCCCCCCCCAAAAACCTCACGCTTTTAGGATGGGGATGTGTTAGAGACTTGGGAACTTGGAGGGGACATCCCCTCGTCACCCACCACTAACTCACCGTCTTTGAGATGCCATCAAGACGTTGGGGACATTAGGAGTTCCTTGAGATGTTTGAGGGACTCCTAGGAGTCTCGTGATTGTCTTGGGGACGCCTAGGCACCTCTTGTGGCCAGACGACCAAAAAGTAATTTAAAAAAAATCAAATTTTTCTTAGAACTCCATGCCCGAGGCCGAACCCTAATGGCCTATGGGCCTCATCGAAACCCCACAAACTCTATAAAATTGCCTTCTATCCTCATTTCAATTCACAAAAACAAATCAACAAGAAGCTAAGAGTTTGAGTGGAGAGTGAGAGTGAAGAGGGTTGACGATGAGCAAGAAGAAGAGGAGTGACGCCAAGT
This sequence comes from Sequoiadendron giganteum, assembly GCA_007115665.2. Taxonomy (NCBI): domain Eukaryota; kingdom Viridiplantae; phylum Streptophyta; class Pinopsida; order Cupressales; family Cupressaceae; genus Sequoiadendron; species Sequoiadendron giganteum. The sequence continues at coordinate 559,838,342 of CM021104.1, read as the reverse complement.
TAATGTTCACTTCAAAATTCTAATGTTCAAAACTAGATTGCCAAAGTTTCATTTTTTAATTCTTATACATAATTATTTTTCAAGTAATATATGTATTTCAGCACCGCCCCCTCACCACCACCTCGTTATTGTCCCCCTACCATCCCTAAACTTGGGCCCTTTGGTCATGCAACTCCATGGAACTATGGAAAAAAAACTAAAGTTTTTAATTATAAATAAACCCTAAATGTAATGAATCGTACAACAACCTCATGGGTGTTTTTTTGAAGTTTTTTTTTTTGTGCGGGGTTTTCAATATTTTTATTTGTGCGATTTTTCTTTGGTGTTTCTAAGCGTTTCTTTGGGGTTTTTGGGTGCCTTCTTTTACCACAAGTGCGACGACCTTACAAGTATGTGACAACAAATAAATATAAATTATTCAATATGCAAATCTTTTTATTATTGCGCATTACAATATATAATAATAGAAAAAATATTAAGTATTATATTAATATTTTCTAAATGAATAAAACAATTTGATAAAAATTTACAACATAAATAGTAATCATTTATTAAAATTAGTAATAGATAACATTCTATTTGATTTTCATATTTATTTATTTATTTTTAAATAATAAATTAATAATTTATATTTATTTTTCTTTATTATAATTTTTAATTAAAATTTAAATATTTTTATCAAGAGTGGTAAACGCTTTTGACCCGGAGCATTGAACTGGTCACAAACGGGGGACCTCATCCCCAATATAAATTCTCAACAATTACACCCCAATGGGGTTTGAACCTTGATGGCAAGAATACCAACACAACAACCTAACCATCACACCATGCCACTATTGGCAATTAAAATTAAAATATTAAGATTTAAAAAATTAATTGATTTTTTAAAGTTCTAATATATTTTTTATTAATAATATTAATAAATATTTATTTTATTTTATTTGAAAATTAATTTAGATTTCACAATTAATTTAAAAAATTTAATTGTGATTTTTTTGAAGTTTAAATTATTTTTCTTTATATTTAATTTTAAAATTAATTTAGATTTAACTTTTTTTAAAAAAAATTAATAAGGCACCAAAAAGATGTAAAAGACATTATTGACAGAAAATTACAGGTGATTCAAGCTTCATGCAAAATCTCAGGGGTTTCTATCATTTTTGATGGATGGAAGGACGTTAAAAATAGGCCATTGATCAATGTAATTGGAATGAGCCCAAAGGGAGCAATGTTCTTGAAAGCAATGGAATGCAAGATTGATGAAAAAGACATCCAATTTATTGCCAATATTTTAGTTGAAGCAATTGAGTCGGTGAGGCTAGAAAATGTTGCTCAATTGATCACAGGTAATGCTAAACTATGTAGAGATGAAGGGTTGGTCGTGGAGGCAAGATTTCCAAACATTTGGTGGACTCCTTGTGCAATTCATTCTTTGAACTTAATGTTACAAAAAATTGACAAAATCCAATGTAAAATAGTAGCAAATATTTTTGGATTTAATTGTGTATGTTATCTTGCATCGACGTTTCAAACTACACACAATGGTTCATCATCAGGAAGAGGATAATGATTTATGAAGAAGCAAAATAAATTAAAATGTTTAGTTCTAATCATCACATGTCACAAGCCATTTATAGACAATTCGCTAAGTTGGAGCCATTGAAGGTAAATTTTCTTAAATTTTGAAGTATATTTTGTATATATCATTTTTTAAATATATTTTATTTTTATATTTTAAAAAAATATTATTTTTTAATTGTAGGTGGTTGAGACTCGCTTTGCCACACACTACATTGTTTTTAAAAGATTGTGAATGTGAAATAAGCTTTAAAATTTATGGTGACTAGTGATATTTGGGTAGTTTGGAGGCAATAGAGCAAACAATATAAGGACATTCATTCTTGATGATGATTGGTGGGCTCAAGTAGATTACTTGCTATCTTTCACTGAACCAATATACAACCTCATTTGTCATTGTGACATAGATAAGCCAATATCAAGTGACTTCTATGATTGCATAGATTCAATGGTAGAGTATGTTAGAGACATAATCATAGCAAAAGAACAAGAACAAGACCCCTTATACGAGGTAATAAAAAATAGGTAGGATAAAATGACAACTCCTTTGCAACTTTTAGCATATGCTTTGAACCCCAAGTGCTACCATGCTAGCGGGTTGGCACTGCCAAGTAGGACAACACAAATATAGATGTTGAAGTAGTCGACACATATAAAAAAGACTTCAAAAAGATGTTTACAAATCCTATAGTTGCTATGGAGATTCAAGATGAGTTTGGAACTTTTGCATCTTTTGATGGAACTTGTGCATATGTTGATGCAATGGCAGATAAAAAAGAAATGGACCATGTGAAGTGGAATTTCCATGGTGCCATGATTAAACATTTGCAAAAATTGTCTGTCAAATTTATATTGCAAGTTTAACATTATATGAATTATATTCCAATTTAGAATATTTATTATTTTATTTTTTATTTGATTATTTGCATTTGAATAACTTGTAATATCAATTTTTTTTATAGGTTTTAAGTTCTTTTGCATTTGAGAGAAATTGGAATGCAATTGGCGTAATCCATTTAGTGAAACGAAATAGGTTGGCAGCTAGTAAATATTAGGACCTTGTATATGTCATTCCAATCTTTGTCTCTTGTTACATTCCTTTGCAAACTACATGAAGGGACCTAATAGGCTTTGGGATGCGCAGCCTAAGATGAGTGATATTGATGTATCCGTAAATGCATTGACACATCTCAATCCCATTGTTGAGAATTTTGACATAGTAGGAGGATCCTATGGTATCTTCATTTGGTTCCGAGAGTCTTGTTGGTGATCGTATTCAATCCAACTATCCTAGCACTTAAGAGAATTTCTATGATTTAGTACCCCAATTTTAGGAGAACAAAGATAATATTTTTGATGGCATATGATTCTATCAATGTACTTGAATTCTGTTTTGATGATGAAATTATATTTAAATATATATTTTTGGAATATGTAGCAATTATGTGTCGATATTCCTTCTAAAGTAATGAAATTTTCCTCAAATAACTCATAAAATTGTGTTATATATACAGGTTTTTTATTTTTATGAGTGCCCTATCTTGTCGTATCTTGCTGTATCCATATTAGGGGTCTTGAAAAATGGCTATATTTGTATTTGTATTTGTGTCCATGAAACTTTGCAAATTCTTATTACAAGGAGTTACTAGAAGCATGCTGTGTAGTAAAGTAGACAAATCTACAAATATTTCGTCTTTGCATCCGTGCCCATGCAACTTTGCAAATTCTTATTATGAGGAGTTACTAGAAGCATATTGTGTGGTAAAGTAGCCAAATCTACAAATGAATTATTTGATAGTCAATTCCATTTATTTGATCCGGAAACAATAGAAGATACTAAAAGAACTATATCCGCTGAAGAGGATTTTCCAGCTCTGTTACAAGGTTCACCGATTTTTATGTATGGAGTTCGAAATTTGGAAAATTCTAGGAAAACCTAAAAAAATCATTCTAATTTGCCCTAAAATTCATACAGAGTAGGGCTTTTGCTTTCCTCGTTAAAATATATTTTAAAACAATGTTTTTTATTAGGGCTTTTTGTTTTGTTTTTTTTTTTCTGTAAAATGAATTCTCGGGACATGTAGAAACGCCTTGCAAGCTTCACCATGCACTTGCAAATGCTTCAACTGCAACTTACAGTAAGTGTGAGTTGAAATAGTGTGTTGGTTGCATTAGTGAGTTGGAGATAGTGGCGGCTCTTTGCAGACATGATGCGTATGTTTCAGGACCAATCTTTGAAGATTGTTGGGTTGAATCAAGCTTTCCGATTTGTGCTATAGTGAGAGAAATACTCGGATTCAATGAAGCAATGGAGTTTGTACATGTGAGGCTGTGAGTGCAACAATTGTTCTCTGATTGAAGAGCTCAGAGAAGTGTGTTTGGCAAGGGAAGAGAGGCCTAAGGGCATGAGCTCTGCACTCAGCAAAAGAAGATCTGCAGGCAGCGATTGGCAGAGTTTCAGGCAGGTCACAATCTTCTTCCTTCTTTTTTTTGTTTAAAAACTTTGTTTGCATTTTAGTGGTTTAATTTGCTTTATTTTTTATTTTATTTTTGTTGAAGATCGCAGTCGCATGATTTTTGAGATAAATTTAAATGTAGCTATAAGCTATTTAAATTTATATATTATATTAATATGAAGAGGCGCCTTCATTTGGAGAAAATTAATATTAAATTATTGGCAAATAATTAAATGAAAAGTCACGATTTTGGTTGAGGCCAACCTTATAAGAAGAGGCACGATTTCTCAAGTGACACATCTTTCTCTATCAAGGTTGACTTCATTTTGTGAAAGGGTGCGAACCCTAATAGAAACATTATATAAATACAAGGAGTTCATCATTCATTTGATCAATCAAGTCAAGCATTTTCATTTAAGGAGAAGTTCGATCTGAGCAGCAGATCAAAGTTCGTAGCAGCAGATCGACTATTTAGGAGAAACATATTCATTTGTATCTTTGCATCTAGGAGAGGTGCTATTCATTGTATTGCATAAGCATCGTGTTATGCCTGAGTTGTAAGCAGATTTCTGCTCTCATTATTATGAATATATAAGAGATATATTGGCTGAGTTTTTCTCCCTCAGGTGGGAGGGTTTTCCCAGGGTATTTGCTGTGTTGTGAGTCAATTTGAATCAAATTTCTGTGCATTTTATTTGATCATTAAAATCTAACATGGTATTAGAGCGGGTTTGAAGAAGATCTTGATCAGATTTGTGTATTACAGCGATACTCTTTATTTTATTTCTCATTTTTGTTTACCTCTTATCTCTCCGTCAAGATGGTGAATTGTCTTAAGATTGAGGATAGGCTTGAGGAAGCATCAAATTTCACTTTGTGGAGATTTAGGATCATGCTCACCTTGGAGGAAAGCGAATTGGCAGAATTTGTGGAGAGCTCCTAAGTTACCGGTTCGGGTTCGGGGAAGGGTTCGGGTACGAGAACCCGGTACGTGGGTACGTGAAAATTTTTTTTAGGGGTTTGGGTATGTAAGGGTACGTGTATATATATATATATATATATATATATATATATATATATATATATATATGTATTATATATACAAAAAAAAAAAGAGAAATATACAGAATTGTAAAACTAAATCATTTCATAGTATGATACTTGATCATTGATCAATGCCAAATGCCAAAGATAAATATTAAATGTCAATTGATAGTTGAAAAATATTCAAATACGCCATATCAATTATGGAAATCATCACAATTACAGTATTACTGAATTACAAAATGTAGTTCATGAAAGTTGACATGATTCAATTTCAATGTTCATCAATCATCAAAAGGATTATCAAAAAAGTCATCGTGATTTGGATTTTCAGTGGCTTCAACTTCAAGATCATCATCATTTGAATCCAAAGCGGTTCCGCTTCCACTTCCAGCACCATGCATGTCATGATCATCATTATCATCCACATCATCCATAGTGGCTCTAGCAAGATCTTGAATGGTTGCATCCAAGTCAGTAGACTCGGGTGCTACATCCCAAAGCTTTGCTGCCCCCTGCTTGTATTGAGGTTCCTTACGTGACAGAAGACGCAAATTGGAATGAATATACACCAAGTCTTCAGCTCTTTTTGCAGCCAACCGGTTACGCTTCATTGAGTGGATAAAGGAGTATGTACTCCAATTCCGTTCAGCAGTAGAAGAGCTTGCAACCTAGAGAGAAAACCAACAAAATAAAAAATAAAAAATGCAAGATAAATTCAAGAATGTCAAGTGTTAAATTCTACAATACAAGTGGCAAAAAAAAAAAAACTTACTTGTGAGAGGATCTTGATTGCAAGAGGTTGGAGGTACATATAAACTTGACCATGGAGGTACCACCATGTAATAGCATCCATTTTGTATTGGTCTTTGGCAACAGAAGGGCTAAGATTTTTTCCTATGATAAACATTCCAAATTTTTTCAGAACGCTTGTCTCCATTTTTGGATCACTAAAGAGTCTCTTAAATGCACTCTTATACCCTCTAGAAACTTCAAGATCTCTATATGGCGGTATTCTCCCTGGAATAGAAAGTACTTCTCTAGTATAGTACCTTGGAGATAGGGCATATGCAAGGAGGTGCAATGGTGTTGTCATCTTGTTCCAACGATGAAGAACGATTGCTTCCACCCTTTTGTAAAGGGTGTCTTCAGGATCATTCTCTCTCTTTTGTATTTCAATTTTTATTTTCTCCAACATTGTGTCCATGCTATCATAGACATCCCCCAAGCATGGTTCATCTGTATCAGCAAACCGAAGCATAGACATGATAGGTTCGGTCATCTCCAATACATAATTCACACGATCCCACCAATTGTCATCCAAGATCAATGCCTTGACCTTTTGGGCCCTCTCTGAATTTGATTGCTTCCATATACCCCATTGGTTGCTAATAACCATTTGATTCAATGCCTCTTTCACCTTCACAAGTCGTCTCAGAACAATTGTGTGAGATGCAAATCGTGTCTCAGCAACCTAAGAACATGTAAATTACTAAATTAGTCTAAATAAGTTAAAATTTTTTTTATTCAATTATGTAAAACATGACATAAATGAAACTAAATAAATAATAAATTAAATTTACCTTCAACAATTCCAATCTTGAAAAAATTCTGAAAATTGCTTGTGACATATGGTGGTTTGTCACAAACATCTGGATCTCCTCGGCCTCCTGGTATATCTCTTTCACCCACTCTATTTGGTTTCCAATTGCTTGCATCACCAAATTGAGGGAGTGTACGGTGCAAGGTGTCCAAAAGATGTGCTCATATCTAGCCTCTACCAAAGCACCTGCAGCCCTGCAAACTTTTGCATTGTCCGTAATTACTTGGACAACATTTTCATCACCCACCATCTCTATGGAGTCAATGAGAATCCTAGAAATGAACTCTGCATCTTTCACTTCCCCTTCACAGTCAACTGCCTTCAAAAACATTGCCCCCTTGGGGGACACTGCAATAACATTGATCAATGGACGGTTTTTGCAATCTTTCCATCCATCGGAAACAATAGATACACCTGTTTCAATCCAAGAATCTTTAATTGGTTTTAGTTGGGCCTCTAAAGATTTTTTCTCTCTTTGCAATAAGGTGGTACGCACCTTTTCAAACCCAGGACTTGTGAAACCAGGAGGTGCACTATTTATTGCTGACACCATGTCCCGCCAATATGGTGATCTCACCAAGTTGAATGGAAGACCATTGGCATAGAGGCAACGTGCAATTTTTTCTTCAGCAATATCTCTTGCCTCCATTTTAAATGCTTTCTCCAATGGACCTCTCTTGCGGGTGGTGATTTGTTGTTCATCTTCATCTTCCTCTTCCGTAGAGGGCATAGGCAAGAAGGGATGTCTGGAGGCCCTAACTGCTTGAGAGGGTAATGTTGGTGTTTTTTTCTTTCTGGAAGAATAACTACTTTCTTTTCCTTTTGCAATTGATTTGTCAGCATCTTCTTGTTCTTTTATAAATTCTGCTATTTGTACAGAAGACAACCCCTTCTTATTTGGGCCCACACACATATTAATCCCTTTGCCACTAGGGCCTATAAAATGAAATTTCACTCGGTAATAGGAGCTATTATATTGTGCATTGCATAAATTACACTTCCAAACAAAACCCCCACCTCCAGGAATTTGTGAAATTCTTGTGGTATGTGCCCATAAAGGAGATCCTTTCTCAATTTTGAACTTTTGACTTCCCTCCCCACCCACTGAACTTTGACTACTGGCCATTGTTGCAATCTATAAAAAAAATGAAAAAAAAAAAAAAAATTTGAAAAAATTCTTCACAAACTTGAAAAAATCCATCAAAAACTAAGAAACCTGAAAAAATAGTTCAAAAGATCAAAGAATGGGGTTTAAATGCATACCTTAAACACTTAAATCTCCTTTGTAGAAGCTATTTGGCACTCCACAATCGATCTCCTTCGAATACAATCACCTCCCTTCAAAATGCCAAGATGTAGAGAAAATATGGTGAGAGCAAAATGAGAAGTAGAAATGAAATGTGTTAGTGTTGAAAGGCCTCATATTGGGCCGGATTAGGGTTAGGAAACAAAATTAAATTAAAAAAAATGCTTTTTGTTTAAGTTTGGGCGAACTTAATGAAAACTGGGCCGTGGGTTCTTGAAGGTACGCCCGGGTACGTGCCTGGTACCTTCGGGTCCACGCACCAAGCAGCTGGGTGCGCCCTGGGTACGCACAGGGTCGCGCGAACCCGGGAGAACCCACAGGCCTGGGCATGCACCCTGTGCGTACCCAGGGCGTACCGACAGGCGAACCCGAATCGGGTTCGAGGCCTCCGGGTACGAATCCGGTAACTTAGGAGAGCTCAACTCTCGAGCTTAGAGATGAGGAAGAGAAGGCTCTATGGAAGAAGAAAAATATTAGGGCAAAGAAGATGTTAGTTGATTTCGTTAAGGATCATATTGTTCCTATTGTCTCCAAGTTAAAGATGGCAAGAGAGATGTTCAAAACTTTGGAGGAGAAGTACGAAATCAATAACACAAGCCGGGCACTTGCATTGAAGCAACAACTCCATCATTTGAAGATGGCGAAAGGAGAATCTGTTAATGCCTACTTCATGAGAATAACCGAGTTGAGAGATCAACTCTCGTCGATTGGGCATGTTGTTGATAGCAAGGACTTGACCTTGCTGGCTCTTAATGGTCTTCCGTCATCTTGGGAGTCTTACATTCAGGGAATCAGTGCAAGATCGAAACTTCCCAAGTTTGATCGGTTGAGGGCAGACTGTATTCAAGAAGAGTCTAGGTTGGCTGCAAGAGGTATTGGGCAAAGCTCCATTAATGAAGACATCCATGTTCTTGCCACTCAATCCTCAAAGAAGAAAGGGAAAGATGGGAAGAAAGGTTATTTCAAGAGAAATAGAGATAAAGGAGTTGATGGTGGCCCCGCATTTAAGAAGAAGAGGGACCTCTCCAAGGTCCAATGTTTTCGATGTAACAAGTATGGTCACTTTGCAAAGGAATGTCCTACCAGGCCTAGGCAGTAGGCCGCCATTGCAAATGTTGATGAAGTCACTCTGCAGAAGGATTCAAGTGAATACCTATTTTATTCAGCCTTGTCAAGCAATGTAACTACCGACAACAACACTTGGCTGATTGATAGTGGTGCCTCTCGCCACATCACCTGATTTAGGGAGCATCTATCTGATTTGGTGGAGAAAGATTCTAGCGAACAAGTCATTATTGGAGATGATGCTAGTTACTCTATGAAAGGAGTTGGGACCTCATCTCTTCACTTGGATTCCGACGCTTCCTTGCAATTGGATGATGTGCTATTTGTTCCAGCATCAAGAGAAACCTTGTTTCCATCTTAGCCTTGGAAGACAAGAGTTACCAAGTTGCATTTTCAGAAGGTAAAGTTTTTATATGGGCTAAGAACTCCAACATCAAGACTGCTCAGGTGATTGGAGTTAGACCTGGGTGTCTCTACAGGCTATGCACTCGTCCTCTTCGGGCTCTAGTGCATGATTCTTCAAGTTTGTGTGATCTTTGGCATCGAAGATTGGCTCACCTTCATTTTCGAGCTCTACCTATTATGGAGAAGATGGTCACCGACCTTCCTAAATTCAACCAAAAGCATGAAGGAACCTGCAAAGGCTGAGCTTTGGGTGAGAATTCAAAAGGTCCATTCCATAGTAGTGAAAGTAGATCCAAATGTATTCTAGATCTTATTCATTTTGATTTATGCGGTCCAATGTCTGTTGCTTCTTCGAGTAGTTTCTTGTATTACATTATTTTTATTGATGACTACTCTAGAAAGACTTAGATCTACTTTTTGAAATCTAAAGAATCTAAGGAGGTATTAGAGAGATTCAAAGAATTCAAAGCTCAGGTGGAGAATTTGTCCGAAAAGAGGATCAAGGTCTTGAGATCCGATAACGGAGGAGAGTACACTTTTGTTATCTTCAGTAACTTTTGCATTGAAGCAGGCATTAAGAGGGAGTTCAATGTTCCTTATAATCCTCAACAGAACGGTGTTGTTGAAAGAAAGAACAGATCTATTGTGGAAGCGGTCAAAGCCATGATTCATGACCAAGACTTGCAAACCTCTCTTTGGGCTGAAGCATCCAAGACTGCTGTCTATGTTCAGAATAGAAGTCCTCACAGGATCTTGGAGAATATAACTCCCGAAGAAGCATTCTCAGGGGTGAAGCCTGAAGTAAGTCATTTGAGGATCTTTGGATGTCCAGTGTATGTTCATGTACCAAAGGAAAAGAGGACAAAGTTGGAACCTTTTGGCAAGAAGGGAATTTTGGTAGGCTGTAATGAAACTTCAAAAGCCTACAAAATCTACATTCTGGGTCAGAAAACAATTGAGATCAATAGAGATGTCACATTTGAGGAGGATGTTGCATGTAGAAGATCCAAGGGCACTCATATGGAGATCGATGATGAAGAGCCTCCTCAGGATATGGAAGTTGACAATGCTCCCGAGAATCAGAGGGAGGCTCCAGAACCCAAAGGAAATGATGATCCAATCGAGCCCTTGGAACCTACTGATGGGCCTACAGATATTGTGATTGGAAGGAAAAAACCTCTTTGGGCCAGGAAAATAATGCAGGAGGCAGAAAGTTTTGCAGCCCCAAGAGGAACTTTTAGAGAAAGTAAGAGACCCAATAAGTTCTCCAGTTATGTAGCCTTGATGAGTCAGATTATTGAGTCAGACCCTTCCAGTGTTGAGGAAGCTTCTAGTCAACAAGTTTGGGAAGATGCTATGTCTGAAGAGTATCAATCCATCCTTAAGAATGATTGGGACATCGTTCCTAGACTCGAAGGCAAATCTGTGGTGTCTTCTAAATGGCTCTTCAAGATCAAGCATGCGGCTGATGGGAGCATTGAGAAGTACAAGGCCAGATTCGTGGCTAGAGGGTTTTCAAAAAAAGAGGGAGTTGACTATGAAGAAACCTTTGCTCCAGTGGCTCGTTATACTTCTATCAGAACCATTATTGCTATTGCTGCATCTAGAGGATGGAAGATTCACCAAATGGATGTAAAGACAACCTTTCTGAATGGTGTAATAGAGGAAGAGGTTTACATTGAGCAACCTGATGGATTTGAGGTACATGGGAACGAGTCTCATGTTTGTAGGCTGAAGAAGGCCTTGTATGGTCTTAAGGAGGCTCCTCGTGCTTGGTACGAAAGGATTGATCGTTACCTATTAAGCTTGGGTTTCTTAAAGAATGATGTAGATTCAAACCTCTACTTCAACGTAATTAATGGTGAAGCATTGATTTTGGTTTTGTATGTTGATGATCTGATTATCACTGGAGAAGAACACCTCATTCTCAAATGTAAGAAGGAGCTAGCTTCTGAGTTTGAAATGAAGAATCTTGGTCTCATGCATTACTTTCTTGGCTTAGAAGTTTGGCAAAAGTCAGATGAGATGATTCTAAGTCAATTGAAGTATACCATTGACATTCTTAAGAGGTTTGGTATGATTGATTGCAAATCTATGTCTACACCTATGGAGACCAACTTACATAAGTTGAAGGAGGTTGCAGCTAGTTCAGAACTAGTGGATCCCACGATGTACAGGCATTTGATTGGTTCATTGATGTATTTAGTTAACACTAGACTAGATATCTACTATGCAGTGAGGGCACTTAGTCAGTTCATGTGTGAACCAAGGTAGATACATTTTGTTGCAGCAAAACATATCCCGAGATACTTGCGTGGCACAGTTGGATATGGGTTGAGAAATCTTCGGGTGTGGATTTGGAGCTGCATGGTTTTATTGATTTTGATTGGGCAGGGTGTGTTACTGATTGGAAGAGTACCTTTGGTTGTTGCTTCAGTTTGGGATTTGCAATGATATCCTGGTGCAACAAGAAGCAGTCTTCAATGGCATTGAGTACAACAGAGGCCGAGTATATTGCAACTTGTGTGGCAGTTCGTGAAGCAGTGTGGCTTCGAAAGCTCCTTGCAGGATTGTTTGGACAATCAATGGAGCCTACTATCATTCATTGTGATAACCAGAGCTATGTGAAGCTTTCTATCAATCCTGTGTTACATGATATAACTAAGCATGTTGAGATCAAATACCATTATATTAGAGATATGGTATTGAGGAAAGCAATTCAGTTGAGGTATATCAGTATTGATGAGCAGACGACAGACATTCTCACCAAGCCTCTCTCCAAGATAAAGTTTCTGTACTTTCGAGATAAGCTTGGTATGGTGGAGAATCAAGCCCTAGTTGAGAAGGAGTCTCAGTTTCAGTGATCCTTTGTTAATGCATTTCTCTATTGAGAGAGATTTGAGGTGCAAGCCCTTGATAATGCATTTCTCTTTGAGATTTGAGGTGAAAGCCCTTGTTTCCACCCTCTGGGAGAGCCATGGTGGATGTCATGTGTGTGACTCCATGACAACATCACTTGAGGGAGTCCGTGATGATTCATTTGTACATGTGTTTCACCCTCTGGGAGAGCCATGGTGAACGTCACGATGAGGTGACAACATCACATTGAGTGATGAGCATTGGTACATACCATCTATGGAGGTAGCCATGATGGTTGATATCACTTGAGGTGTTGATCGACATCACGATGAGGTGATATGCTTTCACGATGAGGTGATAAGCTCTTTTCTCACATGGATGTAGCCATGTTGATCGACATCACGATGAGGTGATATGTCTTGTATAGCTGGAAGCATTCCTCCCTAGTTGAGAGGGAGTGCTGAAGATCACAGCTGCAAGATGATACTTCTAGGCGCAATTTTTGAGATAAATTTAAATGTAGCTATAAGCTATTTAAATTTATATATTATATTAATATGAAGAGGTGCCTTCATTTGGAGAAAATTAATATTAAATTATTGGCAAATAATTAAATGAAAAGTCACGATTTTGGTTGAGGCCGACCTTCTAAGAAGAGGCACGATTTCTCAAGTGACACGTCTTTCTCTATCAAGGCCAACTTCATTTTGTGAAAGGGTGCGAACCTTAATAGAAACATTATATAAATATTGGCTGGGTTTTTCTCCCTCAGGTTGGAGGGTTTTCCCAAGGTATTTGCTGTGTTGTGAGTCAATTTGAATTAAATTTCTGTGCATTTTATCTGATCATTAAAATCTAACAATTTTTTTCGTTTTATAGAATTCGATATATTAAATTTAATCTATAACTCAATCTTACACAATTATTATTTTATATTTTATTTATTTACTATTTTTATTCAATATGGGAATTTTTTTTTTTGGTAAATATAACCTGGTTATAGGCTCCAGGAACCGAAGAATCAGACCAATGGATCAAGGCAAAGCCCAATAGATACAATGCAGGCAACGCTGCGACATAGCAACCCACCAATTTAACACCAAAAGAAGCAACCCACCAATTTAACACCAATCGAAGCAACCCAATAGAGGAAAGAACCCCATGGCAGGCGAAGGAAAAAAGTCATGAAGCCCCGACTATGAGGGCACAGACCCTCTACGTATCAGGAGGATGGGCCTTAATATACATCTACAATAGCTTATAAACAACACTAGGAAACTGACTCCACCAGACTTGATCTGCCTCCCTAGTTCTAGCCACGAGGTTGACACCAAAATTGGCCGCCCAATCTGCAACCTGGTTGCCAGATCTTTTGATGTGATTGAATGAGATATCATCGAAGTCATGCTTGGCAAAGATCACTGCTTCCACAATGGCATCAATCATCCAACTTTTTGACATCTTACCTTGGATAGCGTTAATTACTAACTTGGAATCCCCTTCCACCCACAACCGCTTCCAACCTCTGTTCCTGGCGAGAGATGCCACGCCAAAGAGCCCACGCTTCAGCCAAGTTGTTGGTCGAGTAGCCACAATTAGAAGCGAAGAGGCCCAAAGGTTGACCCTTTGCATCCCTGAAGACACCACCACTGCCCGCTTTGCCAGGATTACACTTTGCTGCACCATCGAAATTGAGTTCAATCCATGTAGCCTTTGGAGCCACCCGACCCACCTTGGTCACCTCCTTCCCCCCCATGTGATATTATAATTAATTTTTTTTAGCAATGTTGAACAATTTTGTCGATTTATTACTTATATATATATATTTTTTTTTTAAGGTAAGTTGTTACCTAGGGGGTAATGCCCAATTTTTTTTTTGAAACTCATGCGTAATAACTTAAGGTTATTTGCCAATTATTAGATTTTCATCCAATTGCACATTCTTGCGGTCGCACGTAGGTTGGCAATGATAAGACATTTTGTGCTAGCCAGGTGTTAATGAAATTTACTCCGCCTCACTTCACCTGGCCTTTAGTCCAGCTCCTTTGCCTGCTCACACTCTTGGTTATGATTTTGAGTTGACACTTGAGGCATGTTGCGATCAGTTCCTCGTGCATTTTGCTACCTATGGCACTTCAGAAATTAATACATTTGTGTCCCATTATTCTCTCCATCTTGCCGGATAATGATTCAAGGGTACCTACATTTCACACACAGTCATCTTTTAATATTAGCAATATGAGTAAGAGAGATCCATCACTTGGTTTTTTAACAATGGAGACTCCTATTTTCCTCCAAAGTAGCAAAAGCCAACTAGCTTTCTTGGGTAAGACAATTGACCAACGCCTGAAAAATGTTTTAGTAGAGAATGATCATTTAACTTTAAAGGCTGTTCGTTTGATCTTGGGGAAGGGATTCTTGGTTTCACGGGAGCGGTATTGAGTGAATTTTGACATCCATTCCTGTTTTATCACATCCCTTTTAGATCTTAGGGTTTCCAAGGAGATGGTTGCTGCCCTTACTAGAGATATTTTTGATGCAAGTTTGCTTGAAGGACTAGATGAAGTGCTTGAGGCCTCTCGCTTGGGTGAGGGAGTTCCTCGACCTAGGGATTTGGGTCGTCATCAAGATCCTAATGTTGAGTTTCAGCCATTTCTCATGGACCTTTTGGATAACAAGTATTGGATGCATCGCTTCAGGGTTAAGGTTGGCTATGATTTCTTGAAGCGCTTGTACCATTATGTTCTGGTTTAGGATTTTTAGTGGATTGCCAATTTCGTTGAGTTTGATGAAGAATGAGGTCCGTTTGGAGAAGCCTTAATGATATATCTTGCCAATTTTGTCATGGATATTGTAAAGCTTCGTGTTTGCTATGTTAAAGTATTAGTCTAAGTTAAAATGCTAGTATGAAGCCCATTTTGTATATAGGGCACAAATAGGTTTATCTTATTTTATAGACTCAAGTAGGATGAAAAGGGTTAGAAGATTTTGCGTTTTAAATTTTTAAGACAATTAAAGTGAACTTTGGCCAATCTGGTGGATGAATGTATATAATCAAGACACTTTATATCTTTTATAATGAAGACTATAAATATGCTATTTCATTGGCTTTATTTCGTTTAGGAGTTTTGGGTTCAAATTATCATTCTCAAGATGTGGATGTTTTTTTAATTTTACTTATTTTCTGTTCCAGGCCCAAATAATGACAATCTGTTTTAATTCAAATTGTGGACAATGTTGCATTTATCTTTTATGTTATCCATTTTGTGATTATGTAATTTCTGGTATCTATAAAGAAGGCCGTGAATACTATTATGTTGTGCATGCTTCTCCAATTCAAGTCAACCTTTGGGATGCAGATTAAAAAGTTCTTAAATTTATGTTACTTCAAATGCTTAGGTTTTATCGTGATATTTGATCTCATTAGGGTATTGATAGGGAGGCAAAAATCTTTGTGTCTCGAGGTTTTTGAATGCTCCATTAGTTGAATCTTGTTCACTGTGTAAAAAATGTTCAAAGTTTTACAACTCACAGACGACTGGAACCCCTATTGAGACATACGCAAAGTGCTAATTAACTCCCCAAACCCTAATACAAGCCTCTAAACAAACCCTTAAGAGTGCTACCAAAAGGTGTGGTTAAATCCTTTTGACACTTCCTATGGTTAATGGTTTTTCCATGACTTGAATGTTTGATTGTGAAGTGAACCTAGTGTATTCTAGGTATTATTTCTAGGGTGCATATTCATTTTGGTCTTTTCTTGAAGTGTCACTCTTTTCTTATGGCTTGAACACACTAGCATTGTGGCTATTAATTTATGAGCTCGTTATTAGTTGAAGGGGAATATATGTTCAAGGATCAATACAATGATTAAGATATTTTCGTGATCAAGAGCTAGGTTACTTGTGAGTGTGCCATTTTACTCCCCCTTCCTATAGACTAAATTCTGATAACTACAGCTGGGGGGCGTTCAGAGAGGCCTTGTGATTGTTTTCTAGTGTTAATCAGAGGGTAATTTAGTTGCCATTTTGATCAGAGTTCTGCTGATCCTTTAGTATGAGGTCATCCAAATCTTTCCATTTGCAAGGATCATTTTCTATAATGATTTCCCTGTTTTGTTTTACACCATAATTAGCCAATAGGTCTGCTGCTCTATTAGCTTCTCTATACACATGTGTAATAGAAAAGTCTTCAAATTGCTCCAACATTTGCCATATTTTTTGGATCTAGGCTTTCAATTTCCAGTTAGGTGTATCTTTTTTCCTTATTGCTTGTATGCAAAGTAGCAAATCACCTTCCACTTCTATCTGTTTAATGCCTTTCTCTTTACATAACCATAGTCCTAATGCCAACACCTCCATTTCTGCCTCATTATTAGTTGCATTGCCTATTTTCCTAGACAACGACTATTTGCATGTGCCTTTGTTGTCCCTGAAAATACATCCTGCCCCAGCAGGGACTGGATTTCCTTTTGAAGATCCATCAAAATTCAGCTTTAGTCTGTTTTGTGTTGGGCACTTCTAGACTACTCCTTTTCTAATATTTGCTTTTTAGGTTCAACTTCAGAAAGTAAATATAGATTATCACTTCTTCAGCAACTTTCCTTCTTGTCAACACACCTTCTCTTTTGTTTCCAATGATCTATTCTTTAGAATGATTCTTTTGCACATATTTAAGCATTATAGGGGTCTTTTCTGGAGCTTCTTCCTCGTCAATTTGCACCTAATTTTCTTTAGATTTTTCTTCTACTCTATAGGTAGGCTCATTTGATTCATATCCATCTAATACAAATTTTTTAATTGCCCTTTAGGTCTTTTCAATTTATCCCATTTCTTTTGTAGTTCCTCATCCCACATCATGAACTTAGTGCATGCCTTGATTTTGGTTTTTGCATTCAGTACTTCTCATAGTGCTTCCTCAGTTTTTTGAATTAATCTTTCTACTTCCATACTTTTCTCTTGGAATATTCTTCTATTTCGTTCTTTCCATAAGTGCCAAATGATCATTGATGGGGCATTGATCCATATGTTTGACCACAAGGCTTCTTTACTACCTTTTGGCTAGTTGCTTAACCATTCTCTCAAATCTTTTTGTCTTGCCTCTAACCACCCAAGAACACCTTGTATCCAGTCCCAACACTTCTTTGCATATGTGCATTCCAGTAGGAGATGATTAACTGATTCACAGTCCTTGTAGCATAGAGTACATCTATTTGGGCCTTGTATACCAATGGACATTAATTTGTCTGCTGTCAATATACCCTTATGCAAAGCAGTCCATAAAATGGCTCTTGCTTTTGGTATTACTGCTGAGTGCCAACATAATGTGCTCGACAAGGAGACATCAACTCTAATTGCATTCTGAATCTGATACCCTAGCCTGACCGAGTATTTGCCTGATGTAGCCCCACACCATATAATCTCATCCGCTTCTTCAGTAATAATTATTCTTCTGTTTTCAAGTTCCTTTTTTAGGACTGCTTTTGTGTCCCCTGGAATAGGCATTGTATCCATATTGATCCATTCGCATAGGTTGCCAATTTTGGAGGGATCATTGCTTAAATAGTCTCTTACTTTTGTCCCATAATGTTCTTGTAATAGAGTTATATGGTCCTTCAGCTCTCCTATTTCTTCTAGTGCTTTGTAGCCATTCCATGAATCCCTCCAAAAGTTGGCTTGTTTCCCATTATTGACTTTCCATGTTAAGTGTCTTGTGATATTTTTCCTGCTTTCCCAGAGGAATTTCCAAATAGCTGATCCTCCTGCCGCATTTCCTTGGGTTAAGATTCTCTTTGGATCCTGACTGTCCAGATATTTGTTTTGGAATATTCTGCACCATAACCTATCAGGATCTCTATACATTTTCCATGAAAGTTTAGCTCCTAGAGCTGCATTTTGTTCCTTCATCTTTCTCAAACTTGCTCCTCCTTCCTTCTTTGATAGACATGCCTTGTTCCAATGTAGTAATGGAATTCTTTTTTCTTCTTTGGCTCCTTCCAACAAGAACTTATTCATAAAGCTTTCCATGCTCGATTCAATCTTATGTGTAATTTGAAAACATGACATCACATATATCAGTAGAACTGCCAAAACTAATTTTATCATCAAGATTCTACTTGTCAAAGTTAGCCATTTGTTCTTCCAAGGCATTGCTTTATTTCTACAATTGTCTAATGTTTCTTCCCAATGTTGTGTGCGGCTCTGTCCTGATATTAACGGAGCTCCCAAATGCTTGGCTGGTATAATATTGATTGAGAAGCCCAATAGCTTTGCTATCTTTTTCTGTAATACCTTTTTTGTGTTAAATAAGAGAATAGAAGATTTTTCTTTATTAATTGATTGTCTTGATATATTGGAATAATCCTCTAGTGTAGCCTTGATTGCCTCTGCTTCCTTCATGGTTGCTTCACCAAAGAGGACTGTATCATCCGCAAACTGAGTGTGTGTTATAGGATTGCATCCTTGGGCCGGTTTGATTCCTCTCCATAGATTGTTTTGCTCTTTTACCTTAATTGATCTCCCCATGGCCTCTGCCATGATTATGAATAAAAATAGAGAAATGGGGTCTCCTTGCCTCAGACCATTAGTTGCTGGGAAGAAACCACATACAGAGACATTAACATTTATTGAATATCTTACTGTCATTATACCACTGCTGTATTAGTTTTATCCAGCTTTCTTTGAATCCGAATCTCTTAAGGATCTTAGTTAGAAAGCCCCACTTGACTCTGTCATAAGCTTTGCTGATGTCAAGCTTAATCAACATCCCTTGCACATTTTCGCTTGCCATTGTATGAGCCACCTCATTGGTGATGATGATGCTGCCAATTATTTCTCTACCAGGGTAGAAGTCGCTTTGCTCCTCAGATATAATAGTTTTCAACACCTTTTTTAATCTGTTGGCCATTACTTTAGTGATGATTTTGTATACTATTGCATAAAGAAATTGGCCTATACTCATTTAGGGAGCTGCAGTCTTTTTTCTTTGGGATAAGGGAGATGATAGCATTATTGATATCCTTCACAAATTTTTTCTTTTTCTTGAATTCCTCTGCTACTTTCCAAACTTCCTCTCCAATGAAAGACCAACATTTCTGGTAAAAATTTGCTGGGAAACTGTCTGGTCCAGGTGCTTTTCCTGGATGGAGCTGGAATGTCGCAACCTGAGTTTCTTCTAATGTTATTGGTGCTTCTAACATTTCATTATCTGCATCTGTTAGTATTTTTGTGATGCAGTCAAGCCCTGCTTCATTCCTATAGTTTGTAACATTATTATCTGACCCCAAAATCTTCTTAAAGAAAGCAACATCGACCTCTCCTATTTCAGCCTTTTGCTTGAGAATATACCTCCATGCTCATTTTTTATCTCCTCAATTCTATTATAAGCTTTCCTTGCTTTTGCTGTGGCATGAAAATATTTAGTATTAACATCGCCTTCCTTTAACCACAATTCTCTTGCTTTGTCTTTCCAGAATATTTCCTCTCTTTTTAATAGCTCCTCAAGATGCTGCTTGAGCTGTTTTTCGTTCAAGAAGTCTTCCTGATACATTCCATATCTCATAATCTTGTTATTTAAATCTTCTAGTTCTTTTTCAATCTTCTCTTTTTCTTGAAATATATTCTTGAAGATCGTCTTGTTCCAGACTTATAGTTTTTCTTTGATGTGTTGGAGCTTCTTTGTGAGCACAAAACTTGGAGTGCCTTTTGCATCATTTTCTTTCCACCAGGCTTCTAGTAAAGATACCATGTTCTCCTCCGTCCACCACATATTTTCAAATTTAAAATAAGTCTTTGTCAGCAGGAGGTCCTTCTTCAATTCCATCATAATTGGAAAATGGCCAAATAGAGAAACTGGTAAAATTTTGGCTTCTATGTTAGCTGTATTCTACAGCCATTTTGGTGCTATTAGGAATCTGTCCAATCTCTTTGAGATGTTTGTGAATCCTAGTCTGTGGTTAGTCCATGTATAGGTTCCATTAGAAGTATGACAATCTACATCCTGGATTTCTTCCACAAACTCTCTGAAATCAATCATATTCCTATTAGCTTTCCTGCACCCACCATTTTTCTCTGATAAGTCCAAGGTTGCATTGAAGTCTCCACCCATTATGAAGTATTGATCCCCTTTTTGCCTCATGTTTATTGGGCCATATACATTGAAAAGGGCGAACTCCAGATTTGTGGCAGTCATTAACTTTGCACTCCATCCAGTTCGCATGCGATTGTATTAAATTGATTGTGTAATGAGGTCGCCTCCATAGGATAGCAAGGCCTCCTACATTGCCATTAGCATCATGGAATAGCCCAAACCAATTTTTGCAGTATTTCAAAAAAATTTCAGCTTCCATTTGATTAAGCTTTGTTTCTTGAATCATGATTATGTCTGCCTCGATCTATTTTAATTGACACTTGACTAAGCATCGTTTGTCAGGGGCATTTAGACCCCTGACATTCTATGAAGCGATCTTCATTGCTGTCCAAGGGAGATGCTAGCTCGCTTGGATATCAGAAAACTTGAGTTACATTTCAACCCTTTTTCCACTGCTTCTTCTTCCCTCTTTTGCTTGTTTGTTTTCCTACCTTTGCCTTTCTTTGCTCTTCCCATTGCCTTTGCTGCTGTTTGGCTGATGCACCTAGGATCTATAATCCCTAGTTCATCATGTTCCAACTTCCAACTGATCTTCCTCTTCTTCCATGTCTTCGAAATCTGACTCCTCATCTTCAGGGTTCCAAGGAACAATTGCGACCCTTGGTTCTTCTTCTGGTATTCTCTTTTCCAATTCTGGGCCTACTTCTGATTGTAATTTGTTGCTTTAAGCCTTCGAAGGAGCCAAAGTAAATTCCTTCATCTCCATGGGGCTTTTTTGGATTTGCTTCTCACTGCTCCTGATTTGATCCTTCTCCATTTTTTGTTTTTCAATTTTTGTTTCTTCTTGAGCTGCTTCTATTTGGGTCTTATCCTGAATTTTTGGCCTCCACACTAGTTTTGTCTTTTGCTTCTTTTCTGAAGGTTTTGTTTTCAGGATCTTGTTGCAGTCTTTCTCCTTATGTTTTCTGCTTCGGCATTTAAGGCAAAAGTGCTTATCCTCTTCAATCTCCACTGATTGCACCCATTTTTCTCCTTCTACACATAGCAGGACCTCTTTTGGGATCGGTCTAATAGCTGCAATCTGAAGTATTGCATATAAATAAGAGTCTTCCTCAAATAATTCTGCGTCTATATCCATTAATGTTCCTAGTGATTGCTTAATCTTTTCCAGGCAGCCCTCGGACCAATATTCCAGGGGTAAATTGTATAGGCGTATCCATTTTGGCTGTTCATAAGGATTCAGCTGAAAGGGATTGAAATTTTGATGCCATTTTTCCATATACAACGGATGTCCCTCTAAATCCCATAAACCTCCATTCAGCACCCTGTCTCTTTCTTCTTCCGATGTGAATACAGCAATGAAGAATCCTTTAGGAAAGAATTTTATTATTTGTTGGGTTTGCCAAGCTTCTTCGACCCATGCCCTAATCTTTTTCCTATCAAATCTGGGGCCAATGAATCTGCATATAACTACCAGCTTTTCTAAAATTGTTATATCTTCATCTACTTCTTCAGACAGATCGATGACTTGAGGTTCAGCAACCTTCAAGTTGTTATTGATCTGTGTCTTCTGAATTGCTTTCATAGTCGTCTTTTTATCTACTGGCACAGAGTTCTCTTACTGTCTTTTATTGGTCTTCATTATTGTAGCAGGAGATTCGTGGAAGGTTTCGCTGTTTGCATACAAATTTCTGCACCTTCAAAATTTCTTTTGGTTTTCGCAATCTGAGTTTGTTGTTTTCCAATTCGCAATTCACTAGCAATTCAATTTGCATGTGTTCTTCGTTTTCGCAAGCAGAGCAACTTTTTAAAATGTGGTAAAAAAAATAAAATTTCAAATTTATATTAGGCAAATTTAATCGCAATTTTTTCTTTTCTTTTCAAAATTTTCACTGTCAAACTTAATCCAAATTTTATCTTTGCCAAACTCGAACATGAACATAAACCTTGTGACAGTTTTTCAGCATAATGTGGATATCTGCCACAGCTGCATGGACAGCTTGACTTCTGCAGAACAGTTAGGTTCTGCTGCCCTTCGGATTTTTATTGAAAATCCAAAAAGTAATCAATCACTAACAAGGACCATTCCCTGTAAATGTAAAACATCTAAATGTTTGAATAGGGATGAGGGTTTAGAATTAAGCCATTCTTGGAGATCTATAATCCAGAATGGGCCCAGATCTATTTTGGAAAATAAATTTATTATTCTCTAATATTAGCTCTTTCCAACCTCATTGTATGATAACAGAGAAGACTGAAGTTGTGAAATAATTAATTTATGATTTTCACAAGTTATGTTTTTCTGTGCTCATAGGAAAGTTATCAATAAAGGAGCCCCAAGCTACAAAATCCTATATACGTCATTCATCTTGATTGGATCAGGGGGTCTGACCTGAAACATTGATATTGTAATACACTATTAAGTATTCCCCAAAAGTGTGTAAAGTTTTAATTGACTTCACAAGCTCGAGTCTCCGACATTTAGTTTCTTAACTGTAGAGATGTTTATGTTTTATTTATGTTTAAACTCGGAATAATGTGTTGTTAGATTATCTACAAGGTCTGTTTATTTATTTTTCTTTAGTTAGTGTCATAGACTCGAAATCTACACTTAGCAGGTGCTATGAGTTTTAGATATTACTAGCTTTCTATGAGCATCTACAGTGATATTTGTCATCTGTCTTTTGGGGTTGTGGTTTATACCAAATATTTTGCCTCACTGCTTGCATTTTTCCTTGCCTATGAAGAAGTCAAGCAAGTTATGCAAACAATTTATTGTACAGATTTTGAAATCTGTTTGGATAGTGGAGGTATGCAGGTTTCAAGTTGATACTATTATAACAGAAAGATCAACTGTTCATATCAAGTCATGCAAACAATTTACCATACACATTTTAAAATCTTGTAGATAGGGGAGCTATGTAGGTTTCAATCTGACATTGTTCTGGAGAACAGAATGATCAACCTTGATTGTGAAGGAAAATTAAAATGAGTAGGGTTGCCCTTTGCTTTTGGTCAGAGAGTAGATGGAAGTGTAGAGTCGGGCATTATTTTCATTTATAATCTTGAGATTCGTTTGAGTAATCATAAAACTTCTGAGTCAAAGTTGCAGGTGATCTAAAGTGAGGTGAAATGGATCAAATCTCCTAGTTTGGCATGTCTGGTTGAGTTTGAGTGAGACTGAGTTGTGACAAGATTCTGTGAGTCTGAGCATGAGACTTGGCCACCTAAAACCAGAAAAATGGGGCTTTGTTTGCAGGTCAAAAATCATGTTTTTACCGTACTACTTTTTATTTGCGTGGTCCTGTAAAGGAATAGCAGTGTGTATAAAATTACATCTTCATCTTCAAATGATTTATCTTCAATACCTGCAACCAAAAATATTGTGCATGGTATGTAAACACAGATAGTTAATCATTGCATTAGACCCTTGGCAACCATTGATGCTACCCTGTGACTTTTTCTTTTTATCTAATAATTGGTAGAACACATTCAATGGAGATTTCACATGCATGCAGATTTGATACTTGTTATGAGAGGAGTTTCAATTTGAAGCCATATTACTTCATCAGTTCTTCCTAGCATTTCCTTCTTTCAAATTTTTATATCTGGTTTGGTGAAGAGTGGTAAGGAATCCTGACATTCTTCTTGGTATACAGAAGTCATTAGCTCGCTTAGATTGCGTTGCACTTTTATGATATAACAGATAGATTCTGTCCATCATTCACCTGCTAGGGAATGTATCATCATGCATTTTAACCAGCGTGTATTTTTGTGAAACAGTTTCTGTAACTTGTGAATTATTTTGGGCTTCCCCTCTTGCACATAGAGCCTAGATACAGGCTCATTCCTTGCCAACCCTTAATTGGAAGTTAAAAAAATTCGAACTCTTTGAAAGAGATTGTTTTTTATTCAACACTTGCTTGCAAATATTTATGCACATATTGAAGACTGTTGATATAAGTTAAATTGTTGCAGGTATTTATATGCAGATTGAAGACAGCTATTAAAACATTTCTTGCAATAAATTTATGTTTAATTGGAAGATTAATCATAGAGGAAATCTTAGTGAGAACCTTTTGGGCTTAATAAATCATATGTAGAATTCAGAGTTCATTACAATCTCCAATTCATATTCACCTGCATGGTTTCAAAACATTAGAGCTCTTTTATCCGGAACTAAACGTGTGCTTAATATCTCAAGCAATATATTTCAATTTATGTGCAGGATCAAATGTACCACATCTGGTTATGCATCTCCTGCTTCAACTTTTTCATGTTTTTTGATGCAGAAAATGCTCGTTCCTATAGTCATGGCACATGAAGGGTATGGGATCAAGAAAGAGAGTGGAGTCCGGGACAAATATGTCTGTTGTCTTCATCCGTGTCTTGGAAGGACATCAAAATGGAGTCTTTTTGAGTTAAACAGGCACAGGGAAAGATATCATGATGCAGGTCCTGTTTCTGGGCGTTTGAGAGGCAAGCAACGGTCTGGCAAGTGGCCTCAAAGGTCAAAAAGAGCTAATGAAAATGCTTTGAGGAGGGAGAGGTTAGATGTGAAAAAAAAGTGTGATAAGCAGGAGACTACCTATAAACATAGATTGATTAAAGAGGCGATGGCTACAGAGGGT
This sequence comes from Sequoiadendron giganteum, assembly GCA_007115665.2. Lineage (NCBI taxonomy): Eukaryota > Viridiplantae > Streptophyta > Pinopsida > Cupressales > Cupressaceae > Sequoiadendron > Sequoiadendron giganteum. The sequence continues at coordinate 559,813,307 of CM021104.1, read as the reverse complement.
GTCTTTCATCAGAATGAGCTGAGTGAGGAAGCTCAAAGAAACATTGAAGTAGCCTTGGATAACTACAAAAGTAGGCGTGAAGAGAGAGAACGTGCTACATTAGCCAGGATTCAGATGAAAGAGAATTTGGCTCTAGAAGCAGACTGTCGGTACCCTGAGGAAATTGTTGAGAATGTTAAGAATCTGGGAAGCGCAAGTGAATCCCCCAAGGTAATCAATCCTATTTATTAAGGTTAATTTTTGTAGCTTATTTAGTGAGAATTTCTTGTCTAATATCATAGTTAAATCTTACTGAGTTATAGGTTTTATAAAATGTAAAACCTCCAATTTCATGGTTTCTATAGTTGATCACCTGCATAAGAAAATTTTAAGACCAAAGAAGGTTAAAAGTTTTCTGGCTACGGTAAATGGAAATATAAAAATGACAGGGAATGGTGAATTTTCATAAAATAAAACCCTGCTTTAGGCTTCATGTTTGTTATTCTGGGTTATCCTAGGAGCTTTAAGGATATGTTATCAAGTCTGCTATTTTTATGGATATCATGCTTTTTGTATAACATGATAGAGAGAAAAAGAGTTTCAAGGAGATATCTCTTCTTTCCCCTTTTTAAATGGATGCTGCATTCAAATTTTTATGTTTTCCATGGTAAGCTTTCAAAAAATAAAAACCTGTTTCAGCCACAGTTACTAGTTTCGAAAATTCAATTGGTTTGGAAGGTTTAAACAGAGTAGCTGGATATGCGCCTGCCCCTCCCCAGGCACTCATATCCCCATATCTGATACGGATACAGCATGGATACACGTTGGATACCGTACACATGCATGCCAAAACAACTTTGATTTTCCAGCCATGCCGAATACTGTGTGATTTGATTTTCAAAAAAATTGACGTGAATCCTCCTAAACGTAATCTTAAAAATGTCAATCGTGCAATATTTTTTTTTTTTTTTGTATAAACAAAACCTACACCAAATGAGGAAGACAAATGAATATATCAGCTAACCATTTTTCTGGGTCTTCTTGCAGTGCAACTCTACTATTTTTTTGGTGTCTTAATTTTATAGATTTAAGAAAGTTAATTGTTTATAATTTTATATTTGTATTTAATATTCATGTTATGTTCTTTAAATGTTAGATTTATTCTTTCAGTATAAATAAAATTTATTCATATATATTTAATTGTTTATTCTTTAGTAAATTATTAATATTTAAATTTATATTTACTTATTTGTTTTTAAAGTAATGAAAATCTCCTCTAATTACTTGGAAAATTGTGACAAATAGATGTGTGTGTTTTTTATGAGTGTTGTATCCATCTGTATCCATATTCGTATCCATTACTATATCCGTATTTTTATCCATATCTGTGTCCATGCAACTATGGTTTAAAAGCTTTGGAAATCCAGAATTTTGAAAAATAAAATAAAAGATCAGTTAATTCAGGATATAGCTGACTAGATTGAATATGACAATTCTAGCCAGTCCCAAAAAAACCTAATTGAACTTTGATTTAAACCAAATCTGGCTGGATTTGGTAACTATGGTTTTGGCCTTCATGTTTGTTGTTCTGGGTCATTCTTGAAGCTTTAAGGCTACAGTCTACATTCTGCTGTTTCTATGGATATCATGCTTTTTGAAACACGTGATGGAGAGAAAAAGGGTTACAAGGGAAATGACCTCTAACATCTCTTTTATTGAATACTGCATTTTTTTTTTCGCATTTACTATGCATTTTAAAGTTTATTCTTCTTTTCTGTTTTCTGCTGTCTCCCTTCTCCTTTCTTTCTCTAAATGCATAATTGGTGCTTTCTTATCTTTTTTTGGCTTATTTATTTTGTGTTTACACTCTCTGCTTTTTATTAATCGCAAAACTTTTATTCTTCTCTGAACCACTCTAAAGTTTGGGTTGGTATATGTTTGAACATAATGTTATTAGGGGTCATACCTGTTGATGTTATAGCAGTGGGAGATATCTTTCTCTCAAATTTAAAAATGATGGATAAATAATACCAAGGCAAGTCGGACTTGCTATATATAATAATTTTATGAAGAGTCACCTTGTTTCTTAAATGAGGCCAACCCAAATGAAGAGTCACCTAGTTTTGTATAAATACAAGGTGATGATCATTCATTTGATCATCAAGTTCATTCATCATAATTCACATTCCTAGAAGAAGTTCATACTTGAGCAGCAGATCATCATCTTGTAGCAGCAGATCATCATTTTGTAGCAGCAGACTGATTTCAAGGAGAAACATATTCATTTGTATCTTTGCATCTAGGAGAGGTGCTATTATTCATTGTATCAAATTCAGCATTGTGTTGGGCCTGAGTTGTAAGCAGATTTCTGCTCTTATTCCTTCAATATATAAGAGATATATTTGCTGGGTTTTTCTCCCTCGAGTAGGAGGGTTTTCCCAGGGTATCTTGTTGTGTTCATTGTCTTATGTGTTGCATTTTCTGATTGCTTTCATTTCTGATCCTAAATCTAACAATACCCTTATAACATTTATATAATGTTCTAATATAAGGTAATTAAACCTTATATATTATATGCTATATTAAGCATATCCCATTTGAAATATTTATAGTCTAATACTATTAGATAATTAAATATTTATAAATGGTTATTTTTGAATAGGTGTGACTAATACCCCTTAAGGTATCATGCCACCCTTTCTCCTATATTTAAGGAGGTTGCCTCTCATTTAAGAGTTGAAGAATTTGGAGATTGATAGTGAATTCTATCATTATGCACATGAGGTATTATTGGCCATGTGGAAGCATGGAGAAGTGTTCCCCAAGTTTGGTCTATGTCATAATAGACCATTATTGTAAGTGTTTTAATAAAATGATGCTTATGGGTTTTTTTACCTGAAAGGGTTTTCACCATGTATATTTTGTGCAATGTGTAAAATCTATGCTTGTATGATTCTCATTTTATTTATTTTATATCTTGTTTATAATGATTAGTATCCTAAGATCCTAATTTCTAACACCATGTAATTTAGCATCATCTAAATTCTTATATAGCTTCAAGTTCTAATGCTTTTGAATTTATATAATAATAAAAATCTTTTTGCTCTAATTAGTCTTTCTGCTGCCTGATAAATTTGATTTACTTAATCATGAAACAGGTTAAAAATAAAAGTTGTGCTCATTTTTTGTTTACTTTATCACTACATTTATGTGAACAGCAAAGCATTGCAAATCTTATGGCTAACAAAAATTAAAGTTTATTGCAAAAATATTGCTAGCTCAAAAATTACGAGTGATAGATTGATTGCATCTAGTAGGTATCATGTTAATTTTATTGTTTTATTTATTTTTAATATTATTGGATAGAAATAGGGCTATTTTTTAGGCTCTTTAGAATTGTCCAATTTACCCATATTTTATAAGTTTCCCCTAATCTTGAAACAAAATTGCCTCAAGTTATAAATTTTAATTATATAAGACTGGACATATATCACACTATATTGTATATAAAAATTTGGGCCTTAATCTCTCTAGTTTATTAGGAACCATTTTTAATTTTTCAACATGCCCCATTCGAGCATCTTTGTTTAAAGAGTTATATTTTGATAGGAAATTTATACATTGAATCACCATAAAAGTTAAATATTAATAGAAAAATTTAGTTAATAAATTGCAAAAACAATTGGTACAAGGATGCTACAATCCACTTTAAAATTTGATTTCCAATTTGAAAAAAATTGCCCAGGATATTATGCTTCTTTGTAGTGGATTTGCCAGGGTTTTAATAATTTTTTTTTAAGCAGTCATTTCTTAAGGTATACCCTGGATAAAACAACCAATATTATAATACATTTTCCTTTATGGATGGGGCCCTGCTGACTTTAAGATGGTCCAAGTTAATTGTTTATCAGTAAAATTGGTGTACTTTGTGATGGAGAGAAACAGAAGTGTTATGTGTGAGATTTCGTGTTGATTTGACAAAATCTGAAATTTGCAAAGATCTGTGGAATATGTCAAACTGCTTGATTTATGATCCTCAGAATATAATGTCAGCATACAGCATAGTCGCTACTGATGAAATGTGTAAGAATGTTATATTTTTTGACCTTTAATAAGTATAAGCTATTGCATACAAGTGATTTGTTTCTTCCATTTGGATTGAGAGAGTCAGGGAGTCTAGCAGTGAACACTGAACCAGTGAACTGATTTTAGATTTTTCTTGTGCGGAGCCAAATGCATTAAAAATGTAGATTTTGATTATTTTTATCAATCACTTTTGTTGTGAAAGATCCAGTTTAATATTAAGCAGACAGTACAACTTTTTTTGTTTCAAATACTTTTTGGAGTCTAGCTTATCATAAATTCAATAAATAATAGAATCATTTTACTAAACTAGGATTCTGCACCGCACTTCTTGTAACTATATTATGACCTCTATGTAGCATCTGGAAGGTTTGGAAGAAAAAATTTCATTGTGGTAAATGGTGGTGTGTAAAGCTCTTTTAACAAGGTTTAGTGTAAATATTTTATATGCTAGTTTAATTGTAATTTATCTATAAACTAATAATCCTATAAGCCATATGCATTGATGTGAGTATTTTATATGCCAGTTTAATCCTTAACCACTTTTAGGAGTTTTAATCTGCAAATGCATTACAATGTAGATTTTAACTGTTCTTATCAATTGCCTTTATTGTGCAAGACTGGGTTTTATAATAAGTAGATGTTTTACTACTTTTGTTTGAAATACTTTCTGAGACAAGCTATTTATACATTTTGTAACTATATAATTACTTATGTAGCATTTGGAAGGCTTGGAAGAAAATTACGAAGTCCATTTTGGCAAGTGGCAATGTCTTAAGCTCTTTTTTGTGAGGCTGTAGTATGAGTATTATAAATGCAATTACAATCTGGGAGTGTGAGACAGTTTCTCTTTCCCATCCTACTGCTTACTAAATGTAGGATTATCATCTTGGTAATGCATTTACCCTCATTTCTGTTATATATTTCTTGAGATTGCGGAACAGAGTATTATGTTATATTGTTTTTCATGTAAATCAACAATCCTTTTGTTTTCACAAGCAAGAGGCCAACTGGGTACATGTAACAATATGAATTGGTCGAATCATATGTAATAAATTATTTCAAGCATTAGAATGTTCATATCTACATTTCAATACATGCCACACATTTCTCAATGAATCTTATCACTTGAAATAAGACTTTGGCTTTTCAAAGAGAGTCAGCATATTACAAAATGGTTAAGCTAGTATTTTTAAGTCAATGTAGGATTATCAACTTGGTAATGCATTTACCCTCATTTCTGTTATATATTTCTTGAGATTGCGGAACAGAGTATTATGTTATATTGTTTTTCATGTAAATCAACAATCCTTTTGTTTTCACAAGCAAGAGGCCAACTGGGTACATGTAACAATATGAATTGGTCGAATCATATGTAATAAATTATTTCAAGCATTAGAATGTTCATATCTACATTTCAATACATGCCACACATTTCTCAATGAATCTTATCACTTGAAATAAGACTCTGGCTTTTCAAAGAGAGTCAGCATATTACAAAATGGTTAAGCTAGTATTTTTAAGTCAAGTGAAATTCCTTTGTACATAAAGAGTAGTATTGAAAAACATATATATTTTAGAACCTATTCTTTTTATTACATGTTCTATGTTCTTTGTGAAAGCATGGATCTTACAGCATCATTAAATCAACAAGAATAGACTGCGTATGGCATTTGAACAGCCATAAAAGACCCTTGACACTTGCAAGTATTAGTTAACATGTTGGCCTTGGTGCCAACACTAGAGAATTAATATCTTTGTTAAATAGATCTGTTTTGGCTGAAGAATAAATCCTCAATCTCTTCCAGACTTAGATATGAGGATCTCTATGAAGGTTTCATTGCATCATTGCCCTCAAAGAAAAAAAAAGATGATGTCTTTCCTTTATTGGTAAGTCATTGTGGGGCTTTCCAGGCCCCCCCAAAAACCAAGCCTTGCCAATGAATGGATCCAATAACAATTCATATTCTTATATAATCTAATCCTAGAATGCTTTTTCAACCTTCCAAAGAGAATATATGATGCATTTGCTTTTTCTAGAAAGCTACAAAGGAATCAGAAGTCAGTCTCGACTCTAGACCTTGAGTTAATTTGAAGGGAAGGATCTGATGAATACCCATGCAGTTAAGGAGACATGGTATTAAATACGCTTGTGCTTGGCATGTGAAACAATGTTTATGCAATCCGATTGCTTCACAATATTTTCGTGAGTATTGATATGTTATCTTCTAGAAAGGTGACCTTTAGAGTGAAAATAAAAACGAATTTCTGATTTAGACACTTTTTTATGTCGTTCATACCGATTTGGTCTAAATGATATCAACAGTCAATCATTGTCACATCCAAACTCATGAAAAAATTAGTTTTCTTAACTACAGATACAAATCTTTGTTACCAATAGTCTTCAAACTGCCGTTCCCCAAAATGAAGTAACATAGGGAGTTCAACCTGTATGAGTGTAGATGTGAGGGTTCAAGTTGTTGGCTCAAAATTAGGAATACATTGTTGCCTTGATAATCCTGTGATGCTCCAAAAGCATTGCCTTCCTTTCAGAATCTTCATTGTCTTATGCAATCATAGTCAATGCTACAAAATAGATTCTGAAGAATAGGTGGATTTGGAAACTGCTCAAAATGACTCCTAGAGTAAATCCACCATTCCAAGGTCAAAGTGCTTACCCAGAAACTGTTAAACTTACAGCATTGAGTAAAAATTGGACATCATTCAAATCCAGAAATTACTTTATTCTTTTCTGACACTGTAAAGATCGGCCATCACTTTCTCCATTGAGATCAATTTGCTAAGTGTGCTTGGTGCAGGATGTCATGGGAAAGAGTGAGAAGGTTTGAACTTTCCACAAGAGGGCATTTTATGGGTTCTTGTGATTATCTGCTTTGAAATTTTTGTCCAAATGTTGACAATTGATTTGATTTGAGAAGGTTTAGTGCTAAAGGTTGAGGTGAGTTGATTTGCCTATGAATATTTTAGTAATTGAATTATTATCAAAATAAGGAAACCGTTGAAATGTATTTACGAGTACTTTTTGTCTGATAGGGTAATTGTGAGTTATACAGGGGCCCACTCCCATGAAATGATACAGTAAAGCTAGAAAGCTGAAATAAACCTTTAACGATTCTACCATACTATCACTGATACAGAAAACCTGACTACACATGGCCCACAAGAGGTACATACGAAATTGTACAAAACAATCACCAGCCTTCCAAAATTAATTCTTTGATGGCCCTGGATCAGAACTCACCTCTTTCTTCACAGCAAGCAGTATCCCAGGTTCAAGAAAAGAACATGGGTGGCTTTTGTGATGCTGTGCTAAGAAATAGATGGAAGAATTAACAGGTTGGAAGTTTCCAAATATCCGTCATGTAGAATAACCCAGAGATTGTTAACATACAAGGCTAAATCTTGACAGAGTAGTGCCAGGTCTGCGTGTGTTTTGGACAGTGTGTGAGAGGAGTGTTTGAGATCTGCCATCTCCTCTCCCTGCATGAGATCTGCCATCTGCATCATGTGAGTTTTGCAGACCTTCCTCAGAGCTTTCTGCAATTAGAAAGACATCGTCAAAAGGGATTATTTGACCAAGAATCCACTCCATTGTGATAGAATCAAAACTCCCCAATTTGTTGAGAAAATCCTCAGAAATTGAGGCTTTAGTCCTTTGTATGCCAGAATTGAAGAGCCCATCCACACTCAAAATCTCTTTGACAAAATTCAGGGTGGCCAAATCCAAAATGCAAAGTGTCTGAGATGCCTATCAGACACAGTGCCACTGTAGGGTGAGTCATGAGGGGAGAAGCCATGTTTTATCTTTGTCCCTGTTCCTGCAAACTTCCAAAGGCCACCTGCACTAGACCAAAGAGAAAACAAACAAAAACAGAGAAAATGAGGGCGAAGGTGCTGGTAAATTGCCGATATGCATGAATTCAGCTTGGGCATCAGGATGCCAACGTGAATGCAGCATGCAAGAGGTGTCTTTTAATCAAGATAATGGTGGCCTCAAATAATGCCCTGCATTATCAAGGCAAGAGGTTTCCATTTTATTATAATAGCAGTGAACAAGAATTTGGAGGGGAAGGTCTTACCAAAGTCCAAGCTTCAAAATTATCTGATATATGATATATCCCATTCATTTGGATATAGCAAGGCAGCCAGCTACATGATTGCATTCCTTGTAACAGTGACCACATGATATAGCCTCGAAATTACTGCCATTTCGACTTCCTCCATAGTACTTCTCAATTTCCAAACCTTCAAAGTTGTCAATACACCTCTGGATAATCACCTGGGAGTCCCCCTTTACTTCCAAGAATTTGCACCTCTAGGCACAAACCAATTTAAGATCTTTGAATAATGCCAAGGCTTCAGCTTCATTATTCTTTGGTTCCCAGGAAGAAAGACCCACCTCTAATCAACAAACTTGAGGGAGATTGCACCACAATCCTTACATCAGCAGGGTTGGGATTGCCTTTCGCTGCTTTATCAAAATTTAATTTGAAAATACCTGCTCTTTGAGGTTTCCAAGCAGCAGCATTGCGCTTTAATGTCTTATTGATTACCCCATTAGTGGTGGACAAGTTTTGACTGTTTTTGATATGACATGCTTTAATAATCGAGAACTAAAGCTGGATTGAAATTTTCTGCCAGTAGTTCATCTTCTCTACGATTATATGCTATGTTCCTTGAATACATTATAGTTTTTAACCAGTGTTCCATGGGGACGCGTCCCCCCCAAAAAACCCCACGTTTCCTAGAGGGGGACATCTCGGAGACTTGGGGACTTGGGGGAGACGTCCCCCCACCAGGCCACCACCAGCGCCACCATCCCACCACCAGTGTCGCTGTCTCCAAGATGCTGCTAGGACTTTGAGGACGTTGGGGTGTCCTCAAGATGTCTAGGGGACTCCTAGTTGTCTCCAAGATGTATAATTCTTATACTTATACATATTTTTATAACTTTTTTTTCAAGTACTATATGTATTTCAGCACCCTACCACCCCCTCACCGCTGTCCCCCTACCGTCCCCAAACTTAGGCCCCTCGTCCCCACGTCTCCGAAACGCGTCCCCTGCCGTCCCCCCGTCCCCGTCCCCAAAACCCCGTGGAACACTGTTTTTAACAGGGACCTTGTTCTTAGGGAGCTTTGTTCTCTTGTATTTCATAGGGCACATTGTTTTTAACGGTTGTATTTTTGTGTTTATCACTCATGTCAACTTTAGAATGTACATTTATTTTTAACTCAGGTAAAGTTAATTTTCTTTTCTTTGAATTTTTTTAATGCTACTACCAATTTGAGTTTCGGAATATTTCACATGGTTGAGCATGCAAATCAAAGAATTGTCTTGAATTGAAACAACATTATATCTCAAATATAGCTTTGGGCATTACAAAAAATTCTTGTGCAATCTGAAACGTTCTTCAACTTCCTGTTGCCACTCTCTTTGGAAAGCATTCCATGCCTTTATTTCTGCCTGTGTTTGCTTGTAAGATTCTATATCCCCTTAAACACGCTTCTATCGTAAAATTTATATTCACATATGTTGGGTCACTCAATAACTTTGATCCTCTCTTGTTTATGGAACATTTTGTTGTTGAGAAATCAATCAGTTGTGCTTGCATTCTTAATTTGCCAGTTTCTTTTTTTCCTCAGGTTTTGGAGGATGAAGATGAGGATGACGAGTATCTTTTGAAAATAGAACCAAATAGTCCTTGGCTTCCGCTTAACAACACAGAAGCTTCCATCTCTTGTAGGAGGCCTTTTTCAATGTATGATGATATGTCCGAGGAACCTGAAAGGTGCAACAGTTTTTTCTCAAGAATGATCTCTATTTTACCCTACAATAATGGTACAAGCAATTTAACCAAGTAAAAGAAAGCCATGTTTAATTAATCATCTTTCTGGGTGAATATTTCTTGTATAAGTTTATTTGATTTCTTGTAAATGCATTTTATTATCACAATATTCATGTCATAGACAGCTGTCCACATGTTTACGAGGAAGTGAATGATAGAAGTGCAATTTGTTTAGGTCCAACTCCCCCAAAAAGGAACAAACTTTTCTAATTTCAGGAATCTCTTTCTGAACAATTTGCAGCCCACTGGTTTGTGATTGGCTATATAATTTTGCAGGATTGATGCATAGTAATCCCACATTGGCTTGTGATACATGCATACTTGAACTTTTTTAATTGTAAAAGGTAAAATATTATATATTATATATTATATGTAAAAGGAGTACTGAGTGAGGATGCATTGTAAAAAGCAGTACAGAATGAGGACGACTTCTAAAAAGGAATAAACTTGAATAAAGTTCCAATGTTCTATCTTTCAGAATTTTAATGGTCATAGACCATTATTTGGTTTTACTCTATAACATATAAATTCAAAATTGTCTGATTGATATGTAAATTGTTATTTGTTTTCAGATCTGAGGAGAACTTTGGGAAACTTGGTTCAGATAGTACGCCAAGCAGGAGTAACTTTGAGGCAGTGATCAACAGAGGCATGTATGGTTCTACTCAGGGAAGGAAACCAATGATGTGGCAGGAACCTTCTCTTACTCCTGAGAATGGCAGAACACACAGAAAACGTAAAACAGTTCTTGATCTAAAAGGTGAACTGTCAACAGTAGAGTCCAAACGAGTAAATGGAGGTGTGAGAATTGCAGATTCTATCCCAGGTAGGGGTACTGTTGTGGTTGGTAGCAAGATCAAGAAAAATTTTGATGGAAGGATCTACCATGGAGAAATTGTTGGGTACGAGTTGTTATACAAGGTAGGTATATAATACTGTTGTTGACATTTTATGCTCAATATAGGAATCTTTCAGGATGTTTTTATCATCAGGCTAGGTTATAATTTTTTTTCGCAATTTCATTATTTGATGCAGATTAGATATGAGGATGGTGATTTTGAGGAATTGACATGGGAGGAGCTCCAACCTAGACTAGTATCTGCTGAAGGGGGTTTTCTTTCAAAATAACAGAATGGTGTTGTTAGAGTTTATTGCTTCTATTGCTGCCGGGCAAGTTGCATTAGTATAAAAAACCGGCCCCTGTTTTTGGTAGTCTCATTAACATTTTTGAAAATACAACTCAAATTCAATGCTCTGTAAATTCATGGTTGAGCATTTCATGTTATATTTTACCTGTGATTATGAGAAATTTTAGTTGAAACAGTGCAATTCTTTTTTGTTGTCAATTGCCTTGGTCCAACGCTGAGAATATGTTTGCCCACCATATATATGGAGAATTACTGGCATTGGAATTGGTTGTCCATTTGAAAGGCAACGTTAGCTTTAGGCTAGTGTCATATAATCACTACTGGCTTCTGATTTCAAAGGGAAGCTTTTTTGTAAGCTGTTACTTGTGTAGAAAAGAGTTTTACATAAACAAACTATCTTGAATTAGTTCTAGCATGGAGGGCTGAGGTCTCGATCTTGTTTTTGTTGTGTTCGTGTTTTGTTCATAATTTTCCATTACAAACGATTTTCATGTATAAGCTTTTACACTTGGATTTCTGTATTTTTCTGAATATTTTTGTTCATTGTATACTATTTTGCATCTCTATCAATTTCGATGCCTTGTTTTGTGGACCGTAACTATACTTTTTCACAGAATCAGGTAACTGCAAATTGTGTTTGTTTTGTGGCCTGTGTATTTTGAGAATGGGAAGACTGATTTGTTATGTGTCATGCTTTTTATATCTGTACATAAATATGGGATTTTTCCATTTATTAATTAATTATATTCTACCAAAGAAAAGAGTTATTTAAAATGGGTTTCAAGTTATATGCTTTGGTCTTCCCAATAGGAAGTTGTGAGCAGTTGAGAAGGTTCAAACATCCAGTATGCAAATAGTTTTCTCACCATCTTTAGAAGGTAGATGGAATGCGAAGTTGCATAACAAACAACATTTGCATATGTTGGTCTTACCTGCAATAACTAAATAAAGGTAGGTTACGATTCAGAGAGATACACCGGGAGTAAAAAGTTTGAGCCACGTAAAATTTTCAATTGGATGCTTTTTTTTGAAAATATTGAAGGAAACACAATTAATGAACAAATATCAGGCATGAAAATTTTAAATTGGAATGAACAATTTGTTTGACTAAAATTCATGCGGTTAAATTAATCAGTGTCAATCTAGAGAAGGGAACGAGGGAAGACCAGAAAATAGTATTCAATTCAATATTACATTTGGTTGTGTATGAATATCAGTGTCGATTCCTTTTTACTCGACTTTTGTTTATACTTCAAATAAGCCATATTCTGGCATGGAAACATACCGGGAGGTTGAATTTGCCAAAACTAAAAAAAAAAGTGGTTATAGTGGAATGAATTTAAGATGATTTTTAAATTTGATTGAGCAAGGTTTAAATTTGTGAGCTTGGCCTGTAGAAATGCTGATGAAAGGAGCTACATAGGATGGTCCTATGTAGACTTAATTAATGTTTGAATGCATTTTATAGTCTTGTTTTTGAGTAAGGACAAAATTGAAGCGCACAAACCTTTTTTATGATCCGTTTTTCCTAATTAAAATTGCTATTCACGTGACAACAGAAAACATGAATTGAAAGATAAAATTACATTCCAGAAAATAAACAATTCAAAATTACATTCCGTTTGCAAGTTATTTAAATAAAATTTAACTCACCAACTGATGTCATTGTGCCATTAATATAGTATTTTCTTTTCAACTGTTGGTTGTATTTTGGGGAAGTATGGGGAATGAAGCACAGAGGTCCCTCTAGGATAAACTTCGTTCCATGAAGTGTTTATAGATCATTACGAAAATAATATATACAAATCAATATTTGGTTTTTTTAAATTATAAATAATGTAAAAATACTTAAAAATAACATAGACAAATTAAAAGTTTTTTGTAATTTATGAACAAGTACCAATAATAATCTATTTATCCATAATATTATTTCATTTCATACATTGATAATGATAATCGTAGACATAATATGAAGTATGATTTAAAGTGAAACGCAAAAATGAAAACGTGCAAAGTGCAAAGTATATAGGTAGTGGTGTTACAAGATTAGCAAGGTTATTACAAGATTATGTTACTCTAATTCCTTTGAGAGTTTGTAATTATGTGTCCAACATTCCATCGTTCATCAACATAGTTTTCAAACTTAGCTTTTGGATTTAAGGCGAGCATTTGGTCATATGGTCATCAAGTTCATTTCTGTCATACCATTGCTCCTTAAGATCTTGGGGTTCCAATGTTCACTCACCTACCTTCTAGGTATTCCAAATCTTTTGGGCTAATAATTTGAGTTGATATTTATTGTGATCTTGAAAAGTCAATTTGCTACGTGTTGAAATATTGTGGCTTGACACTTTACGTGATTCTTTTAAATGCTTACCGTCAAGAACTTCAAGGGTTCATAAAACATGATCACTTTGTAAGATAACTTGGGTAATCTTGGGGAGAATGAGAAGATGAAATCTAAATTTGAAATCTTTTGGGCTAATAATTTGAGTTGATATCTATTGTGATCTTGAAAAGTCAATTTGCTACGTGTTGAAATAATGTGGCTTGACACTTTACTTGATTTACTTTTAAATGCTTACCCTCAAGAACTTCAAGGGTTCATAAAACATGATCACTTTGTAAGATAACTTGGGTAATCTTGGGGAGAATGAGAAAGTGAAATATCAAGCTCAAGAGGCTAAGAATTTTGAGAGTTTTGATTCCCATGATTGTGACACTTCTCACAATTCTAACTCCTCTCCACTTTTCCATCTAAAATTTTGAATGCTTAAGGAGTTATCAAGATAACCTAGATAAACCTTGGGGTAATCATATGAGTTAAGCATTAGATTGCTTGAGATAGTAGGACCGTTGATTTTGAAGTCTTTGTCAAGAAAAGTTGCGAAAGCTTGATTGTAGTGATTGCAACACTTGTCCAATTTTGGAGGTTGACTCGATAATTTCTTGGAAACATCTCAAGTCAATTCTTGAATGATGATAGCTCAACACATGTTTCTAAACTAAACTCAAAGGTTTCACAATTAGCTAGACAAACCTAAGTTTAAACATTCAATGCTTGGGAGTTATGGATGTGAAACCCTAAGTGCGTATTGTTGGAAAGCTTGAGGGTGTGATTAACCATGGTTGTCATAAGTAACTTTTGCTATCTTAGGGTTAAGTTTAAACATCATCACATCAATACTTTGCACATGCATCAATGAATGATTACATTGTTGCACTCCCTTGTGAATGTTTCATTCACTTCTACAAACATCAACAAAGTATAGGTATACTAAACATGGTTTTGAGGATACAACGATTAGGTTTTCTTTAAGGTTTTTGTTGATTTTTTTAGCAATGAATCATAAATGATATACATTTATCTACTCATATTTATTATACTACTGTGACTAATCTTTTATGTTTTAAAATTGATGTGGAGGGTTTGAGTTTTTAAGATGGTTGCCATATTGAATAACACAGTCACATACAAACCATTCTAATATCAAGTAAAAGTTACAACAAGGGTATGATATTGTGAAAACTTATCAAACTCACAAACATTCCCATGCAACATAGAAATGATTAACACAAAATTGGCTTGTATTGATTTAAAATGTTAGAACATTTGCTAAATCTTTATTACATTTACACCATTGAATGTGTTGAAAATCTTAAAACAACAAGAAAATTCTGATATTTTTTTATTCAAAAACTTTCAAATTGCTTATAACCAACTAAGGAGAACTATGATTGCAAATATCCACTATTATAACTATCCTTCTACAAGTTATGAGTGATAACCCTAATGACATAATGATTGGTAATTATGGAAACATTAAGAATATCTACATCTCTATTATGTGAAAATCCAGAGTGACCAACCCTTTGAATTGATGAGAAAACTCAATATATAGATCTACAACCTAGATACATGAGTTATGGAGGAAATATGCAAATTAGGAGTCACAAAGATCTATTGTGTTGTAATTGTCATTATGATAAATTATGCATGTAGAGAATGTCCTTTCAAGGTTCACAAATCCTTGAGAAAGTGAGGAAAGCATTCTATGCATATTGTTCATATATTTTGAGTGTTAAGATAGGAAATATGCTTGCAATTTCTATCAAAATAACAACCTAGAGATGGTGTGAGAGGATTTTGAGATCTCAATCTCGTAAATAAATTAGGGTAAACCGAAAGAGTTGTATTCTACAATAATGAAAATGTGATATTTGAGGTTGAAGAAAACACTAGTCACCATCAAGGTCCTACCATGAAAACCTTTTAAATTTCTCACCTATCATGTCCCAACTTGTGTGCAAAAGTGCCAAAAATTGTGAAATTTATGGTGAAAATAATTTGAGATTGAGAATTTTCTTTTTGCAACATCCGATATTTTGCATTACATTCGGCATAGCCATGACACAATTCTATGTTGAATTTGTGTCTTTTTCAAAAAGGAAATTATGGGAGCTTTTTGGTAGGTGCAACATCTAATAATCCAATTAACGAAATTTCTCAAATTGTGCACCAAAACTATGCTTAACCTATAATCGTTAGTACCTTTCTTGTCATGTTGATCCTTTTCTAGCGATCACATAGCCTTCTGGGATATTTCAATGAGTTATAGTTAAATTGAAAAAAAAGGATGGGACTATCAAAATTTGGAGTTCAAGAGTAACTCATGCCGAAAACCTATGAATTGAATGATAAGACTTTGGAGTTAACAAGGAAGTCATGCCAAAATTGGATGTGCGAAGGGGGAAGTCCAAAAGGGGAACTTAGAAAAGGAACATAGCATCGGGGTGTGGGTATCAGGATATTGGGATGACCTTATGGCAAGTATTGGGATAGGCAATGGCCAAAAGTCCAACTCCAAAAGGCTTTTACAAAGGATTGACGAAGTTGTAGGGTTGGAGGAAATAAGTACCTAGAATAAGGGTTGGCTAGAAGTTTAACTCCAAAAGACTTAGGAAGTATTTAAGTGGGAGTTAGAGCTTGGATTTTGGAGTGGAATATAATGGAGTACTAGAAAATGAATTGTTTGATTCTCTAGCACAATAGACATAAAACGTGAGTGTAAAATGTGACATCATTATTATACAAAGTTGATGTCATTATGACATCAAAAAAGCTAGATTAGCTCACAAATTTGATGGAAGGGTGACAAAATAATGTTAGTGTTGGGGGATTGAAGTTAGATAGAAGGGCACTCATGTATGATGAAGTCAAAACTCCAATATACCTAGAAATTCTTTTGAATTGGTGGAGGATCATGAAGGCAAGACATGGAGCGAAGTGCTATTGGGGGATGAGAAAGTCTGAAGACCTAGCGAAAAACAAAGGGGATAGCTTTGAAGGCAAATGACTAGGGATTGAGGGTCAAACATGCAAGGGAAATGGCATAGGCAGAGATACAAGTCCACATTCTACTGATACAAATTTTTTCTAAGGTAAAACTCAATACTTCAGAGTTGGGATGAATGGAATAACATCTCTGCTAAATAGAAAGGCTAACAAAATCAAATAAATTTTCAACAAGGCTATGAGTAGATTGTTGGAATCGATAGGACATAATAGCATGAAAACCACTAATATCTTGGAACTCGAAGAACTTACATAAGGAAAAGACCCATGTAGCTTGAACACTTAGTTTTTTTGGACTTTTTAGAGATATTGAAGCACAAAAAGCACATAGGGGACACCACATAATAGACTTGGGAGAAAATTTAATAAATAAAAATCCATTTATACTTTCTTAGACTGGTTATCACCAACAAGTAAGGTCAAATAAAGTTGTGACACATAAAAAGGTAAATGACTCATAAAAACGAGATTATGGGATTGACTCCCAACATAACCTACAAACTAATCAAGTCCATTCTACAAATATAGGAATTCACTTAATGCTCTCTCTTGGTATTCAATTATGTGTAACATTTTCTTTTCCCTATAGTGTTTACCATCTTCCCCATGTAAGGGAATGGTGGCATAGGAAGAATCAATTAAAATACTTCCATCGATAGATGCCACCTACTTTTTAAACAAAAACAACCCCTACTTAGTTAGGCAATCAACCACAATGATATCAATCAATAGTGATTTTCTCATGCATGCTTCCAAATATACCTTAACTATATTGAACACACCAATAAGATGCATCTCCCTAAAATCCATGGCAAAGTACTCACCAAATAACATATATTATCAAATGCCAATCAACTCAAGATTTCTAAGGGAATAATATTACTTATCCAATATATCGTTATGCACCATCCATCCATTTATAATCAAAGTACAAGAAGGCTCCACATTAATTTGAATTTCAATTAATGATGTTTCTAAAAATATATCAAGAATTACCTTTGCATTTATCACAATTTGTGTATTACTTGACCATTCATTAGATCAATCACTTTTCACTAAGGAGATGTTTAAATAAGCTAACATCATATTTTAATGCTCATGGATTTTGAATAATTTTATGAAAATAACTTGTCTCTTTACTAGGATTAAAACATAAGCCATGTCACATGTATAGTTTAAAAATATGACACTCAACCCTGCATCTAACTTTTGTGACCCCTTGATAAGTTCAATTATGCTAGTTTGGTGAATAATTTAATGACTACCAACATTGCTTAAGTATGACATTGCATAAGAATCATCAATGGTTAGTATGAGTCAATCTTTATTATTCTTTTAGAACATCATGTTAAAATGAGTATGTGTAATTAACAAAGTCATATATATTCAACCTAAAGGTATTGGAGACCATCAAAACTGTAACAAAACATAGGCTTACTATTTTACTTATTCTATGACCTAGTTTGAACGATTATGGTAGTAAATGTGATTTATTAAATGTGAATTGGCAAACCAATTAGAAATGTATGCAAGCATGTGAGATAGAGATTTGTACAAGAATCATTTGAAGAATAATTTTAAATTGATATGAGCTAAGGAATGACGGGCACCTAGCATTAGTTTAAATTATTTGCTAACATGTCTCATATCATTTTGGAAAAGGATAATATGATGTAGGAGCATCTAGGGTGTAAGAGCAATCTTGCATCAATTTTTTTTTAAAGTTATTTCTTTTCAATAAGGGCTGAATCGGATTCAATACACTAAGAATGGAGGTTTGCAGGAGTTAGGGCTTAGGAGGAACAAACTTCGTCATTTGACGTTCGTTCAACATACTATAAGAGTGACATGGAGATTTTAGAGACACCTTGTCCCATGTCCGTTCGACATAGCGATGGTGAGGGAAACAACAGTGGATGGTTACAAAGATTCTATATCGGGTTGATAGGTGATTTTTGGTGGGATAAAGTAAGGGGTGCCTTCGATAATCCGACAAGGTGGTGATGTTCGCAAAGTTGGTAGGCTTCACATTAGAGAGACATCGTTTTTGACAGGACAACAAAGTAGGTCTCTTTGACATCCTGATAAGCCTTTCATCAATGGGACAAACACATTTCAATGGAACATCAAAGTGAGTCTCTTTGATATGCCGTGAAGGTGGGACTCGACAAAGTATCAATAGAGGTGAAGGATGACGTCAATAGGACATGTGGCAATGAATGTTTGGATGATATTTCAGGTCGTACTGGTGATGCTAGTTGTATGAAGTTGATAGGGATGACACGTAGGTAGTGGGGACTATCTAGTCAAAGCTATGAAGAATATCGATGGGAGATTCTTATTTTGATGAGAGTTGTTACCGCATCCCTTTGAAATTTCGAGGGGGACTTCATCGGTGAGACAACACCATTTCAAAAGGAGTCACTTGGGAGTCCCTTCGATGGAGCGATAAGTGATGACTTTTGTGAGACCCGATAGGGAAGTAGCGATGACATGTAAGACAAATGGCAAAGGGCGATCAATCAGGTGATGACACGTGTTCCAATATATTGATTTCACATCTTTGTTGTCAATCAACATGAGGTTTGGCCAGAGATTGATGTCAACCTAGCGATGATGAGGCACATATTTGAAGGTGGTTTGCATGGTGCAAACACACAGTTCATTGGATGATTGTGGTGGTACAAAGACAACATGAGGGGGAAGAGTGCTTATAAGATAAACTGACTTGAAGGAGAAGATTGGTTGGGGGTGAAGACATATATCTAGAGAGATAGATTTTTAGAGATAGAGAGACAAGGAGAAGGGTGGTGGAATAGGATGTGGTCATGAGATAAAAGAGTAGAATTTGAAGGTTGGTCTGCATGTTTGAGTGATGTTCTGTAATCAAACCCCATATGATGGTATGCAATGTTGTAATGTCATTTCAGTAATAAAAGAAAGCTTTTTTTTACTCTTGAATTTTTGTTGTGCAAACTTGTGTTGTTGTGGTGAGTTTTAGTTTGTAAGGGGAGTACCCTTCATCAAGTGGTATTAGAGCAGGTTGTGTTGAGTTTGTAAACAGATCGCTAAAAGTGAGGCAGTTTGCAGTAGGACCTGTGAGTGTGGGTTGAGATCAAAATGCCTCCTAGACCTATCTAGTCTGGTAGAGGTAGAGGAAGAGGTGGTGGAGGAAGAGATCCTCCTAGAGATGAAATTAGAGCCATCAGAAGGCGATTGGATACCTTGCAAGAAGAGATTCGCAGGAGAGAAGTGTATCGAGAAAGAGATGACAGTGAAGATGAAACTAAAGGGGAAATGGAAGAGGAAGAACATGATCAAATGGATCCTAGAGAAATGAGATTGCTGAGGACAATATCCAGCCTTGGAAAGAAACCTAAAATGGAGGTTTGAAATTCCTGTGGAAGTCTAAATCTTGAAGAGTTGATAGATTGGATCAACAACATGGAGGGATTTTTTGAGTTTGATGAGATTGAAGACCCTCAATGAGTGAGGTTTGCAAAGACAAAGTTAAAAGGTCATGCAACTATATGGTGGAAATAAACTTAGCTTGAAATAGGAAGACAAGGAAAAGATAAAATTACCAAATGGGATAAAATGGCGGCCAAGATGAAAAGGCGATTTATTCTTGTAGATTATGAGTTGGATCTGCTTAAGAAGATGCAAAATCTGAGACGAGGAATGAGGACGGTGAAAGAATACACAAAAGAATTTCACAAGATTTTGATTAGAACAGAACATTCTTTGAACATTCTAACATTTTTGAATATTTTTCGAAATGTCTTTGGGCGGGAGAAAGTGTCATTCCGTTCAATGGTCTCCTACGAATGGTCGGGAGTCTGCTTTGTTCCGTGTGGGCGCGACGTGCCCTGGTGATGGTTATGGTAGGTTTCCGGTTGTGTGTGCTGCACAGGGGCTAGGTCTGTTCCCATAGATTGGGGTGTGTGGTGCGCTGCCTGATGGTCATGATGCCTACGAATTTTTGGTGGCTAGGGCTCCCCCCTTCTATGTTGGGGCTGGATGCTGCTCTCGAAAATGTTCCTTCTTCTCCTATCCTCCCTGGGGTGCCGCCATCTATTCCTGTTGTTGGGTTTTTTGGTGGTAAGCTGAAGTCATTTTCTGATGCAGTTTCAAAGAACTATCGGTCTGTGCCTGCTTCGACTCCTACTAGGGTTCGTCCTTTGCCTTGTGCCCAAGACTCCCTTGTAGTGGTCTATGGGCCTGAGGTAGTTGAGAATGAAGCCTTCTACATGCGTCAAGGCATGGTTTGCAGGTTTAACGGTTTGTGGCCCTCCTTGCCTGATCTCCATGAGTTGGTGACTAGTTCTTGGAAACCTTTGGATTCTGGTCAAATTGACCTCTATCCCATTGCCAAAGGTTTTTTCTTTGCAACCTTCTCTACCCCTATGGATCGTGGTAGAGTTTTGGACCATGCGTGGATGTGGGGTGTTCATTCGCTGTTCATCCGACCATGGTCTTGCTCTTTCAATCCTCTTATAGAGCCTCTGAATATCAGACCTATTTGGGTTCGTTTGCTGAATCTCCCTCTCCAATTCTGGGAGGATTCTTGCTTTGAAGCTATTGGCAATTCCATTGGCAACTTTTTGAAGGTGGATTCTATATTTCGAGATCTTGGGCATCTATAGTGGCCCGAATTTTGATAGATTTGGATATCTCCAAACCACTCCATGGTGATGTGGTCTTGATGGTGGCAGAACTTCCTTGGAAGCAACTCCTGGACTATGAGGGGCTCCCTTTTCGTTGCAGGAGGTGTTTCTCTGTTGGTCACTTGGCTTTTGGTTGCCTTCTTACTCGCCGCAAGAGTGCTGCTACTTGGTGGAGGAACGCTCTCACGAACCATCTTACTATTGGTTCTCCCCCTTTAGATGGTTCCTCCGAGGAGGGTGACCCTTTTGAGCCTACCCAAGATACTCTATCGACTTTCATTATTGTAGAACCTCAGCCCTCTGCTGTCTCTGTGCCGTCAGAACCTTCTGTTGTTGCTGTTTTTCCAGAACCTGTCTGTCCTTCGTTGAATGTCTCTATTGTTCCTTTGGTTGATTCGATCTCTGTTGCTTCGCTGCTGACTCCCTCGCTGCGTGGTGACTCCTCTCCCATGGTGGCTGGGGTGGATCTGCTCCCCTCATCTTTCTCGTTGATTCTATATTCCGAGCCTCCTTGGTTGGTTGTTCTACGGAAGAAGAAGGGTCTCCCCAAATCTGTTGCTGCTTCTTGGCCTTGGGTTCGTGGAGTCAGCCTTGACCCCTTTGTTTTTGGGGTTGCTTAATTTATATGTTGTTCTATAGCTGTTTCTGTTTATTCCTATAGTTCAAGTTCTGTTTGAACTATGCTTTCCTTTGGCCCTTTGGGCTTTCTATGTGAAGGGTACAACACCCTATAAATGCTGCTTATCTTTTAAAAAACAAGACATTTTGAAGCAAATAAGGAGAAAGTTACTCGTTATATTAATGAGCCGAGACTTAGCATATAAGAAGAGTTGATATTAGTAAGAATATACACCATTGAGGATGCATATCAATTTACATTGAAAGTAGAAGAAAGATTGAATAGGAAATTTGAGAATAAGTAGAAAGGGAAAGGTAAAAGTTATGTACAACAAAAAGAGGATGAACGGGGGATCAGAGACATTAAGAACGGTAAAGATGAAAGAGGTGAAAGCTCAAAGAAGTTTCGTGAGTAAAATTTTAGAGGAAGAGGAAGATCGGGTAGAGGATCGGGAAGAGGAGGCTTCCATGGAATCTGTTTTCAATGCGGAGAAGGACATAGAGCCTTTAAGTGTCCTCAACATCAAGGAAGGACGAATAGAAGACCGAAAGGTAATGCTCAATGCCCATGTATATGAAGATGCTCAGTCTTCACATTCTGAAGATGCTGAAAAGGGTGAGTCCCTTGTTGTCAGAAGAGTCTTATGAATGAGGAGAAGGAACCATACCAAAGAAAGAACCTGTTTCACACTCAATATAAGTGTGAAGGTAAAGTTTGTAATGTGATTATTGATGGTGGTAGTATTGACAATCTTTTTTATGAAGAAATGGTGAAAAAGTTACAACTACAAAGGAGAAGGCACCCACATCCATACAAAATTGTTTGGTTGCAAGATGATTGTAAAGTTTTGGTGAATGAACAATGCTTGGTAAGGTTTAAGATAGGTGATTATCATGATGAAGATTTGTGTGATGTTATGCCTATGGACGTTTGTCACTTGTTATTGGGAAGACCTTGGTAGTTTGATAAGAGAGCAATGCATGATGGGTATGCCAATACCTACTCTTTGATAAAGGATGGAGTCAAACACAAATTGAAACCTTTGAATAAAGAAGAAGGAAAAGTATGTAATAACACTGAAAAATGCTTGGTTAATGGAGTTAGACAATTAGTTAAAGAGGATGAGGATGAAGATCAAGATTTTCTAATGCAAATTGTTGCTGTGTTGATTGCATTCAGAAGGGGTAGAATGAAAGTTTTGGTGGAGAAAGAAGAGGTAAAATCTGATTTTTGTGAAAATGTTGTTATTGATTTATGTGAGCATGATGAGATTAGTGTAGACGAAGGGATTACAATAGTGAGTACATTGATGAATGAAGGTACTACAGTTGTAAGCATGGAAGAAGGTGAGAAAGTACATGTTGATTTGTTTGGTGAGCTTCCTTTTACATAAGTTGATGATAGTTTATTGCAGGATGAAAAGGAAGAATATTTTGATTATGTTATTGACATTGATAAGGATACAAAGGAGAGAGATGGAAAGTATGAGTATTTTGATTGTGATATTGACATTGAATTTGTAGTTGAGAACTAGTTTTGAGGAGATATAGGAAATGAGGAACACATGGAACAAATGGAGATTTAAAATGAAATGATTGTTGCAGCAGTAATAGGGGAAGAGGTAATGCATGAGTTTCCTTATTTTAGTAAAGAAGATAAAATTGATGATTATGATTTTCCAACATTTCATAGTGCAAATTGGTAGGAATTGGAATTTGTGAAAAGAGGAAGGAAGAAGGGAAGAATGAAGGATGGAAGGGACATTAATTTGTAGAGGCAGATTCAAAAAGATGTTCAGAATGATAAGGTTAATAGATGGATCTAGGACAAGCACAAGATCTACAAATGTTTATGAATTCAACTCATGAAACATTTTCAAATTACCCCAGGTGTCTGATGCAGAAGCATCCTGGGCGTAAGAGCAATCTTGCATTGACAAAAAAATTTGAGTTATTGCTTTTCAATAAGGGTTGAATTGGATTGAATACACTAAGTATGGAGGTTTGTAGGATTTCGGGCTTAGGAGGAACAAAATTTGTTATTTGACGTTCGTTCAACAAGCTATCAAAGTGACATAGATATTTCAGAGACACCTTGTCCCATGTTCCTTCGACATAGAGATGGTGAGGGCAACAACAACAGACGATTACAAAGACTAAATCAAGTTGATAGATTATTTTTGGTGGGACAAAGTAAGGGGTCCCTTAGATAGTCCATCAAGGTGGCGATGTTCACAAAGTTGGAAGGCTTTACATTAGAGAGACATATCGTTTTCGACGGGATAACAAAGAAGGTCTCCTTGACATCCTGATAAGCCTTTCATCGATGGGACAAACACATTTAGACTGAACATCAAAGTGATCCTCTTTGATATGCCAATAAGGTGGGACCCGATAGAGTGTCGATAGAGGTGAAGGATGATGTCAACAAGACATGTGGCAATGAATGTTTGGATGATATTTCAAGTCGTATTGGTAACATTTATTGTATGAAGATGACATGGATGACACATAGGAAATGGGGCCATCTGATCAAAGCTATGAAGAATATCAGTGGGACAGTCTTATTTCGGTGGTAGTTGTTACTGCATCCCTTGACATTTTGATGGGAACTTCATTGGTGAGACATCACCATTTTAGGAGGAGTCACTTGGTAGTCCCTCCACTGGAGCGATAAGCGATGACTTTTGTGGGACCTGATAGGGAAGTAGCAATGACACACAAGACATGTGGCAATGGGTGATCAATTAGGTGACGAAACATGTTCCATTACGTTGATTTCACATCTCTGTTGTGAATCAACGTGAGTTTTGGACAATGATTGACGTTGACCTAGCAATGATGAGGCACAGATTTGAAGGCGGTTTCCATGATGCGAACACATAGTTAATTAGACGATCATGGGAATACTAAGACAACATGAGGGGGGAGAGTACTTATAAGATAAATCGACCCGAAGGAGAAGATGGGCTAGGGGTGAAGACATATATAGGGAGATAGGGAGAAGGGTGGTAGAATAGGATGTGGTCATGAGATCAAAGAGAAAAAATTGAAGGCCGATCTGCATGTTTGAATTATGTTATGTAATCAAAGCCCATATGATGGCATGTAATGTTGTAATTCCATTTTAGTAATAAAATAAAGCTTTTCTTTACTCTTGCATTTTTGCTGTGCAAACTTGTGGTGGTGAGTTTTAGTTTGTAAGGGGAGTACCCTTCATCACAATATTTTGGAAGGAAGCGAAACCTTTGAAGATCATGAAGAAGTTTCGAGAAAGATCATTAGACTAGCATCATCAAGGGTAAATCGAGACAACTCTAATCAATGGCAGGTTTACCTAACATGGGTTAATAAGTTTAATTGTATGCATTAGATGTCAAGTTGCATAGTGAATTTTATTAGATGAAAGAGTGTTGAAAATTAAATTAAATAGTGTACTTAAATAATTTAGCTAAGGCAAGACTTTCATTATTATTACGGGTATGCTAAAATTCCTATCTTGCATAGAGAAAAGAAATAAATATATATACGTATTTTTATCCACTAACTACTGAATTTGATTTTATCAAGATTTTGAACAAGTGATTATTATGATTTCTAACCAAATAGGTATTTATAAAAACACATATGAGATAAGTGCCAAAGGGTTAAAAGGGAGAACCATTTAGACCTAGATTATTAAATACTCATTGTAAAGTTTTAATTGTAACCCTATGACCTAGAAAGTAATTAGAAATTTGTTTTTAGGGGTCTAATGTTTGTGAGTTATATGCAAGTATGTTTTATAAATTTTTAATGTTTAAAGTTAGGTGATTAAAGGTGTAAGAGGGATTAGGGTTTTGGAATCCTTAGTTGATTCTTGAAATTCAGATTTATCTTTATTTTGGTATTTAAATGGTGTTATTTGGTCAATTTTATAGATATTGGTGCAAAAATAGACCCCTAGGGTCTATACCTATGGAAGGGGGACTCTTTTGACATGTGACATTGTCCTTAGGGATTTATTTGACCCTTTAAAAGTCCACATGAATCAAAGTGGCGAGTTTGAGTCATTGAGAATTGGGAAAGGTGACTTATCACTCTCCCACCCCACTTTTCAAAGTTCATTAATGAACTTGGGAAGAGCATCAAGGCTTTCACATGCGTAAAGCCACTTTGTAAGATATGTTGGGTTTGAGTGGAGTGTACACTCCACACCTCCCAAAGTCTCACATATGTGTGAGCACTTGTGGGAGAGTGTGTAGTGAGGAAGGAATGTGAAGGTGAAAAGTGTCACCTCCTCATTCAAGGGATTCTATTGTTGAACTCATTTATAGTTGTCAAGTGATGAATATTTTGGGGATTCTTCTCTTCATTTTATTTCATTTTAGTGGAGTTTTGAGAGTGTAGTGTGGAGAGAGAGAGATGAGATATTGCATTTTGGGAGGATGGTTATCAAGATTTTTATAGTTTTGGAGAGTGGAGGAGACTCATTCCTACAAACCACATGGAGAGATAAGTCTTCCTCTTCCCTTGTTGATTTTTGAGTTAGTTTTGTTTTAAAAACTTTTTTCATTTTACGTGTCTTCATTTTTGGGTTGAGAAGGGTATCTCATTTATATGGGTAAAATGTATAGGATGTAAATATGAAAGTGGGTAAACCCTTTGCGGGTCTTGGTATTCTTTTCCTGCGTGAAATAATGTTGAGGGTTTAGAAAATATTGAATCTATTATGATTTCTCCTTGCTTGGGGGAATGGTTAGAGCCTTGAAATGACTTGATGATGCTATTTATGATAGGGTGGAGAGAAAGTTGCATCCATTGGTATGTTCTTTGAAGTCTCATGTTTATATTTTTAAAGAAGGAATATAGCAAGTCCTTGTTTATTGGCATAATATTTTTGTTCAACACTTGCATTGTTCATGGAAGGAATATTATAGCTAAAGCTTCCTTGAAGGTCTTTACATTGTATAACGAGTATTGTGAACAGATGTTTAGACCCTAATCTTATATTTTATATCATAGATATAAATGTAGTTGCGATATCCCAAGGTTGTATCAAAATGTTATGAAATGATACTATGAAGGCAAAAGAAGGTTTAAATTTGTATTTGTATGTCTCCTTTGTATTCTATTAAATAAATAGCATGTGCATTTAAAGTTACAAAGAAGGAAGGTTGAAATGTTATTCAAACATATTATTGTCTTGTCATTTTATTTTATTTGCACATGGAAATCATAAGCATCAATATAGTTTTAAAAATATCTATGTTATAGTTCGCTTAAGAACTTACTCAGCAATGTTCATGTATCATTTAATATGGTAATGAATTTAAGAAAGTAAGTAGCGGGAAAATTTAATCTTAATAATTTAAAAGGATAATCTACTAAATCAATAGGCATTCAAAAGTATAAGTGAACATAAAATTTATATTTCTATATATACACAAAAGAGATGCAAGTACATACTTTATAAGTTTAGTATATGCATGGAATTATATAAAATATAAAATATATTAGATAAAATATAAAATATCTTATATTATGTTAAACATATATAATATATTATATTTATTAATTTATTTTCATTAAAATTATATATATATATATATATTGGAAGCCGCGACCTGTGCAGGTTTTAACTTGCATAGGTAATGCGATCTTAGATTATATATTATTTGAACAACGAAAAAATGAATAACCCTTGAAATTTATCATGTTTAATTTAGTTTCCTCTCTATAAAAGAGGTTATATACTTAATATTTAGTAAACTTGACTTAGCCAACTTAGGAGGCCTAATGATGCCATCTTATTCTGTGAAATGAGGAGAGTTGGTATCTAGTAACTTGGAATAGAAGAATAAATGATTCTTACCTTAAATTAATCCTAATTAGTGTTGATTAAAAGTAGTTAATAATTCAAGCATGAAGGGGATTAAATGAGCCCCTTGCATGTAACTTATAATCAATTATGTAGTCATCTTACCTTAACAAATTTAATCTCTTGGTAAGTATAATATGATAAGATATAAATTATATATTAATGCTTGATCTCCTTGAAATGAAATTCGAGAATATGCAAACTGCTATGTGTAAATTTAAGGAATTAGACCAAGATATACCTTACGGACTGTAACCTCTTGGGGACTCAAAGGATTTCTAACCCTTATTGAACCCAATTGAACCTAAGGCACTTTTAAGCTAATGATTGGTCAACCTTTGGTCTAGACTTTAGTATTATAAGACTGACCCTAATCAAACCAAGACTCATGTTGGTATGTGGAGCCTGATTATCCTTTGGAGTTTAAATTTTGATCACTTTGCTGGACACAGTTTCCCCCCAGATTAATTAATGAGGGAGTGTGGGAGGGGGGGGGGGGGGTAGATCCCCTCTTGTGGGGTCCAAGGGGCTTTGCCCGACATGGTTTTACCCCAAATTAATTAACGAGGAAGTGCCGAGGGGGGTAGATCCCCTCTTGCGGGGTCCAAGGGGACCACCCCCTTGGTGGGGGCCCATGGGCAAATCCCACAGTTGATTTAGACAAATTTTAAATAAATCAAATTATATACATCCAATTATCCAATTAATATCTCACTAGGTTAAGTACTTGATTTAGTTTCAAGTTTAAGTCTTGAATGAATAAAAAATGATATATATACAAGTTTTTAGAGTTGTTTGTACATAGGTCATGTATACAAGTGATAATATAAAGTGCATGATTACTTAAATAATTATAATTTATCAAAATCTAATTTACATGTGTACATGTTTAATTCTTGTTTACTAATTAAATCACTAAAAGATCTAGTAAGTGTATTGAATGAAATTATCATAACATGTGTATAATCCTTTGTATGATTTACCTTATGTCATCTTATTATATGTACACATGTATGTTTAATCAAGTCACATTAAGTACATATAGCAAGTAACTTGTATTGAATGAAAATATACATAAATATAACCAAATCATGCATCAAGTCATCCCACAATAATGGGTCACAAACTTGGGACATCCTAATTTTTGCCTAAAATCACATATTTTTTAGAAAACTAATGATTTTAAGCTTTGAGAGATTCTATCTAAAGGGTTTTAATTGAAGAGGGTTAGATAAGACCCCCTTAGATCAAACCACCTTGGATATAACCCCTTTAGTCTTAAATCATACCCATAATGGAGTCTCCTTCACAACTATTAAATTGTTGGAAATAAATACTTTTATTTACCTTTTGAAGGATTAAATAAATTTATTTAGAAATTATGTTTTGTAATTACATAGCTCTTATTATAAGATTTCCAAAAAGTATAATTTTAAATTTTTCTAATTTTATTATTACATTTATATTTTATTTCTTGTGAATGTTATTTTTTCACTAAACATCATGTAGTGCCTCTCTTGATTGCTTTCATTAGATTGATACTTATTATATTATGTTATGCACTTTGAGACCTTGTTGATACTTGTTTCACCATTCTAGTTTGGTTTGGATGACAATTTATCTGACTTTGTTGATCATGACACTATTGACTGATGTTTATGTTATGATGGATATACAAAGTTAGTTTTGTGTTTGGATTAATTTGATTATGTGGACATATGGATATGCTTGTTGTGCATATGATTAGTGATTGATAAATGTTTTTTATGATGTAATTGTTACTCAATAATGTGGTTATTGTTTGAGGTCTTGGTGGGAGGGACAATGTAGCATTACTCGTTCACGAGTACCCTGTTACGTTGCGATTTCCTCTCATGGTGTGTTTGTTGTTTGATATATATGTGTATATTGCTCAACAGTGGGTTTCATACAGGTTGCAGGTACCAGACATCGACTCCACTTGGATTGTCAGGTTTGAGTGTGCCTCAAAAAAACCCAAGGGAAAATGTTGTTGAAAACTAGAGATGACAAAAGGTCCCCTACCCCTTGCCATCATCCTTGATGAGGTTGAGTACCCATCTTGTTACCCTATTTGTCTGGTTTATATTTGTTGATGCCAAAAATTGACAAGTTAACAACCTTTATGGGAAACTCAGTTAAAGAGGGGACCTGTTGCACTAAATTGAGTAACCTCTAGATTTTAAAGAAGCCGACTTCTTCTATAATTGAGGTTTTAAGTGGGAAAAAGGAAGCAAATATAAAATAAAAGATCTAACTAGGGCGATGCGCCAAGATTTAGATGCAAGGCATGCTAAATCTATCTTTTGGATGCGATTTAAGGGCCCGTTCAACAATTTGCTATGTCCTAGAATGACAAAAAATAAAGATAGAAGTCTGAATGATTCACCCAATGACATAAGATAATATTTATGCACATTCACCGAAAAGAGGAGTCAAAGACATGATCTAAACCAACAAACTTGCATTAATCTTATAGAAGTTCTATAAAGTGAAACATTCAGTGCCATAATGGCATAGTAAAACTTATCAAATATCCTAAGAAAACATAAAGGACGAACAATGGCACAGTGTGTAAGTTCTTTTTGTGATAATCTAAAAAACCAGTAAAAGGCCTGGTTCTTCCACCAATTTCTCTGTCAAAATTTGAACCCTTGCTTTGAAAGAAGAAGCAGTATTTATAATAAAATCCCCAGCTTGGTAAGTCAGTAACAAAAAAGATCTTTCGATCATGAGCAATGATGTATATAGTAATGATTTTCCCTAACCATTGCAACAGAAAAATATTCGGGCCATGAAGGAGGTTGCCCAGTGCTAGATGCATCCCCTGCAAATGATGACAGTGGTCCCAACCGACCAGATTGTTGACATGTGTCACCCACTCATGACGAAAGTTATAATATGTGGCAATTGCTTAAGGCCATTGCTCACTTCCTTCTCTTGTGTGATGAAGCCTTTAGAAGATCCATGTGGCCAGGGGTTGGGGCCCGATGTTCATCCTTCCTTCTATGCGATGAAAACTTGCACGGTGAAGACACGTGGAGGTCTCCCAAACATACTACGTTGGAGGTGGGGGCCACTAAGGAATGTGTGCAAATGGATGCCACGTGGCATGCGATCGGGGCCCGATAGGGAAGTGATTGGAAGAAACTTTGAAGAATGCAAATTGCTGACATGTGGAAGCATGGCGAGAGCTTTCAAAAAGCGAAGGAAAGGATCCTTGCGAAGAGCGTCCGACTTACAAGTGGCAGCATTTGGATAAGGGCCTTGCGAAAGGAACCCGATGTTGCGTTCAATTGAAAGGCATGGCTGATGTTGAACAAAAATAAAATAACCCAAAGGGAGCTTGGGGAAATTATATTCACAGTATTCCTTGTCAGTTGTCTCGCTTGGTGTCTCTCATTAATTGATTAAATTGTGGTGTCACGTTGTTTTTTGTCATTATATTGTTTAATTTGATTTTGAAATTATGTGGTAAATTAAATATTAGGAATGGTCTTGTTTAATCAATTTAATTAAATTAAATTGATTATAAGGTAATTTAAACTGATTTAGAATTAAAATAATAATTAAATAAATTATGTTTGTGAAAAGGTATTATGAGGATTTTGATTACTAATTATTAAATTAAATGATGTGACTAAATATTTTAATAATTAAAAATAAATAAAGATAAATATTATTATGATTATTTTGGTGAGAAAATAAATTAAATCTGGAAAAAATACATAATTTTAAAATAGAATAATTAATTGGAATAGATTTTTGAAGTATTTGAGAAAACAAGTTTTAAAATGGAAAAAGTGGAGTGCGTGCACATGCATGACTCCAAACTGAATTTCGAATTGGAAACTTGTCTTATTATGAGATTATTGCTTGATTTTGTTTTTTGAAAAATCAAAATCTCTCTTTATTTTAATATTGATAAAATTTGGGGAGAAAGTTTTATTGGTTGATTTTTGTTTTCGAACATGAAATTTTGTGTCTGCAACATTATTCTGTAAATACATATGTTTGCTATTGTTTTTGGTTTGGATGAGAATGGATTTTCTGAAGGATTGACCGAAGCTTGTGGGAAGAGGTTATTGTTGCATTAGATTTTATCCTCGACATTTTCTCTTCCATTTTGAAGTGAAGGACACCAGGTAGGCTTCATTCTACATACTTGTTTATCTGTTAGATGTGAATGATCTTCCCTCCAATTGTCTGCTATAAAATGATTGTTTGTCACTGCGAAAATCTATATGCCTTTGATTATATTGTTGCTGTGGGAATTTCGTTTCAGTTGTAGTTTGTATTTTGCGTAGGATCGACATATAGTCATGTTTTGTTGTTGAAGTTTTCTCCCCAAGCCGATTCTCCTTCTTAGCTAGTTGTTTCCTTATCTAGTTGTTGTTCACCGATTTACTTATGTGCGCCTTCCTCTACTGACTGCATGCAAATTAATAGTCAAGGTTATGAATTTTCCTCCTAATCTTGAATCTCTGCTATCATTTCTTCTGTTACTCATTTATTTTGGTGGAGGAGGTAATTGCTATGTAAGAAAAAAATTAGAATATGTATGTGTAGCTGTGTTGCTAAACCTTGCAATAATCATCAAGAAGAACTACTTTCATTTTGTTTTTTTGCTTGAACTTAGTATTTGAACCAAATGCTCATTATGCTTTGTGCGCATTGCAATAATCTTTTGTTCTGGTTTCTTTTTGAATTAAAAATCTTACTGAACCTTAAACTGGCCGTCACACTTGAATGACTAGTCTCTAACATACGTAGACCTTTAGGTTTCTGAAGGATATTATCATGTGATCGCCATTCCAAGGGAAGCTTGAGCGCCTTCCAACATGTGCTTTTTTGTATGATATTCAATTTATATATTATGTATGGATGTATGCGCCCTTTTCTCTCTCCATTCTCTTTATTTTGAATCAACCTTTTTCTATTCGATTTTTATCTTCTTGAGAATATATATATATATATATATATATATATATATATATGTATATGTATATATTTATATTTATATATACATGTGTATATTGTATATTTAAACTTGTTTCCAATTGTTAAGGTTTTTGCCTATTGTAAAAACATAACTACTAGCTGTATACAACCATTTGTGAATATCTGTATTACAAAATTTTGATATTTTGATATAAGTATATATATCTATATATGTATGTATATATAAAATATATATATGTATGCGTATATAAATATATGTATAACATATATATGGTTTTTATCTAGATGTATAGAGTAATTGTGTATATTTAAATGTAAGAAACTATGCTGCCTATTGGTAAATGATTAAATTAGATTTAGAATTTTGAAATATTAATAGTAGGGAGGAAGATAAATTATGAAATTGGATAGCTATAGAATTAAATTAAATAAATGAATTTGAGGATTTATTTAAATGATGTTTTTATTTTACTTCACACTCGTAGTGATAATGGTGCTTTATCAAAGTGGGTATTAGGAGTTCATGTATTGTGATAATTTTGGGGAAATGATGATTTGAATTTAACACTAAAATGGGAATCCTTGTGCAAGTTAGTTAGTAGACTTCCAGAGGCTAGGAGAGGTATCTGCATGTTGATTTTTATAACTTAGTTCTTTATTTTGAAATGGTCATCATTGTTCTTGAAATGGGTGAAATGTTACTTGTATTAGGTTATTAGGGTTTTGGCCTTACATCATTGGTATGCTTTATGATGTGGTCTTGTGCGAGAAGGTTCATGCCTCGCATATGTATATGGTCTTGTGATCTTGGTGTGTTGTGCGAGTGGGTACACCCTAGATGTTATGCGGATCGTTTTGATGCTAGTAGGGAGAGTGGCTCTTCATGGGGGCCGACACATAGAGGGGAAACCTAAATAACCCATGGAAGAGTTTTTTTAATAAGTGTTAACCTAATTAATTAACTAGTGGGTTTGGATAGGTTCACATTAAACAAGATAAGTAAGATGCCTTGCCCATGCCTATAGTGCTTTCACAGGCTAAGGATGGGCTGAGAAGGCTTGGTCGACAAGATCACTACCTTGTCTTCACAAAAGGTAGGTGGTTCCACATGTGTTACCCTATGTGGCCAATGCCTAGTGAGAGGCAGCCAAGATAACCCATGTCAGGATCACGCGATGACACTCTTCCCTTTAGTATCCTTGTTGTGGTCCCTTGCCTCGTGTGCCTCTGGAGTCTTGTTAGCCTTGTCGGCTTGACTAGTTATGTAGTGGGTGTTGGTATGTGGCGAATGATCATTGTATACTGTACACTCTTCATGTATCCTCGCCGGGTTCGCGGAATTACTGAAAAAGGGAAAAATCACCAAAAAGGGGAAAACCCCAACTTTGTATAACCCTAATTCGGAAGCTTCTAAAAGGCTGGTTATAAGGGGTTTGTAATAGAGTTACAATAGCATAAGAAAATGCGATTATTCGTGATATTGTAATAGGGTTTTACATTGGTTAATGAAATCATTGGATGGCTGCGGTTTGGTGGATGTAGCCCACATTGGGTGAACAATGTTAAATTCTCTGTATTATTTTTCTATGTGTTTTATTTTTGGTTTATTTGATAAAATCTGCATTTAGCTTTTAGATATCTGCCTTTGAAAACCTAACAAGTGGTATCAGAGCGGCTTGTTTTTCGATTATTGTCTGCAGGAAAGTCTCACGGTTGAGTGGGAGTCTCACGGTTAAGTGGGAGCAATGGCAGACGAGGGTAAGTTGAAGGTTGATAAGTTCAATGGGCAGAACTATCAGTTATGGAAGATGCAGATGGAGGATTATCTCTATTAGAAGGATTAATGGCAGCCATTGGAAGGGAAAACTAAGAAACCCACAACAATGTCGGATGAGGATTGAGATATTTTGGATAGAAAGGCACTTGGCAGTATTCGCTTATGCCTGGCACAATCGGTGGCGTTCTATATTACAACAACAAAGAAAACTCTAGAGTTGATGGAAACCCTAGCAAATTTATATGAAAAGCCTTCCGCTTCGAATAAAGTATTTCTTATGAAGCGTTTATTTAATATGAAAATGGTAGAAGGTGGATCAGTTCCTGATCATTTGAATGAGTTTAATACGGTTACCAGTCAATTAACTTATGTAAAAGTTAACTTTGATGAAGAAGTTAGGGCTCTTTTGATTCTGTGTTCTTTGCCTGAAAGCTAGAATAGCTTGGTAATGGCTGTTAGCAATTCTATTTCTGGTTCAAATACATTGAAATTTGATGATGTTGTTGGTGTTATTTTGAGCGAGGAAATTCGTAGGAAAAGCTCAGGTGGAACATCCACATCAGACAGTGTTTTGAACGCAGAAAGTAGGGGTAGAACAAACGAGAGACAAAACAATTTTGGGAGTCGTGGGAAGTCACGAGGAAAATCAAGGGACAAAAGGTCCCAATCTAGAGATGAAAGGGATTGCTGGTACTGTGGTAAGCCAGGTCATGTAAAGAAAGATTGTTGGTCTCGGAAAAATAAAGAAGGAGACAAATAGGAAGGAAATAAAGAGGCAAATGTGGTAAGTAATAAATCTGATGAGGATGCTTTGATTCTTTCTCTTGACAATGCTGATGAATCTTGGTTGTTAGATTCAGGGGCTTCATTTCATGCTATGCCCCATAGAAATTATTTTCTTGATTATGTCCAAGGGGATTTTGGGCTGGTTTATTTGGGAGATAATGAACCTTGTCAGATTGTTGGAAAGGGAAGAATCAAGATCAAGTTGCAGAATGAGAATCATTGACTACTACATGAGGTAAGGCACGTTCCAAAGCTAAAAAGAAATTTAATTTCTGTAGGGCAACTAGATGATGAAGGTTGTGTTGTTACATTTAGTGATAAAAATTGGAAGGTTACAAAAGGTGCCTTAGTAGTAGCAAAAGGTGTGAAAGTAGGCACCTTATATCTTTGTACAGGTCATACTGTTCCTTCTACTTTAGCTATTGCAGATAAAAATCAATGTTCAGGAACAGTTGCTGCAGTTCAGCAGGAAGAAAATCAAATAGTTGCTGCGAATTCTAAATCAACACTATGGCATAACAGACTTGGGCATATGAGTGCAAAAGGTATGAAAATACTTCATTCAAAGAATGTTTTACTAGGTCTAAAATGTGTTAATATGGATTTATGTGAAAGTTGTGTTTATGAAAAACAAAAGAGAGTTAGTTTTCTCAAGGATGGGAAACAAAAGAAAGATGAGAAATTGGAGCTTGTGCATACGGATGTATGGGGACCAACTCAGGTATCTTCTCTTGGTGGCTCTCATTATTATGTCACATTCATTGATGATGCAACTAGGAAGGTATGAATTTATTTCATTAGGCATTAATCTGATTTATTTGAAACTTTTAAAAAATGGAGAAGCTTGGTTGAGAATGAGACAGCTAAAAGGTTAAAATGTGTCAGATCTGATAATGGTGGTGAGTATTGCAGTAAAGAGTTTAAAGATTATTGTTCTTTTAATGGTATTCGTAGGTAGAAAATAGTTCTAAGGACTCCACAAAAAAATGGAGTGGCTGAGCGTATGAATAGAACAATAATGGAGCATGCACGAACTATGAGATTTCATGCTGGGTTGCCTTTAAACATGTGGGCAGAGGTTGTAAACACTGCTGTTTATTTAATTAATAGAGGTCCATCTAATCCTGTGGGTTGTGGTATTCTAGAGGAAGCATGGACAAGTAAGAAGGTGAGTTATTCTTTTCTGAAAACCTTCGGTTGTGAAGCATTTGCACATGTAGATTATGAAAATAGAACCAAGCTTGATGCAAAATCAAGGAAATGTATATTTGTTGGATATGGCACTAATGAATTTGGTTATAGGCTTTGGGATTTTGAAAATAAGAAAATTGTGAGAAGCGGGGATGTCATATTCAATGAGAAACTGTTATACAAAGATCAGTTGCAGCAGCATGAGAAGAAAGAAAATAATTATGCAGTGTTGGATGATATTCCAAACAATGAAGTTTCAGTGGATCCTCATGCTCCGCAACAACAGCAACAAGAAATACCACAAACTCTAGTGAATGTTAGACGATCTTCAAGGTTAAGTAGACCTCCAGATAGATTTTCTTCTTCTTTGTATTCTATTTTATTAACTGATGCTGGCAAACCAGATTGTTATCATGAAGCTATGCAGGTGGATACCAAGGTTCAGTGGAAACATGGAATGGAAGAAGAAATGGATTCCTTACTGAAAAATCAGACTTGAGAATTATGCAAGTTGCCTGCAGGTAAAAAGGCTTTAGCAAACAAATGGGTTTATAGGGTGAAAGAGGAGGATGGAGGTAAGAAAATATTTAAATCCAGATTAGTTGTAAAGGGATTTGCACAGAAACAGGGTATTGATTTTGATGAAATATTTTCTCCAGTTGTTAAAATGACCTCTATTCGTACTGTGTTAAGTATTGTGGCTGTTGAAGATTTGCATTTAGAACAACTTGATGTTAAAACTGCCTTTCTCCATGGTGATTTGGAAGAAGAAATTTATATTGAACAACCACAAGGATTTGAGGTCAAAGGTAAGGAGAAACTAGTGTGCAGATTGAAGAAAAACTTATATGGCTTGAAGTAAGCACCTCGACAATGGTATCTTAAATTTGATAGTTTTATGGCTGAGCAAGGCTACAACATGTGTAATTCAGACCATTGTGTTTATTTTAAGATGCTAGGTGAAGATAGCTATATTATTTTATGTTTATATGTTGATGATATGCTTGTAGCGAGGTCTAACATGGATCACATAAATGAGCTAAAACAACAATTAGCAAATTCATTTGCTATGAAGGATTTGGGGGCAGCAAAACAAATCCTTGGTATGAAGATTACAAGAGACAGGAAAAATAGGAAATTATTTTTATCTCAGGCTGATTATGTTAAAAAGGTGTTACAAAGATTTCATATGGAGAATGCATAAGCTGTCAGCACACCTTTTCCCAGTCATGTAAAATTGACTAAGGATATGTGTCCAAAGACACAAGAGGAGGAAGAAAAATTTCCAAGGTACCATATGCTTCAGTTGTAGGTAGTTTAATGTATGCCATGGTATGCACAAGACCAGATATTGCACATGCTGTAGGAGTTGTTAGCCGGTATATGAGTAATCCAAGAATTGAGCATTGGAATGCAGTGAAATGGATTCTCAGGTATTTGAGAGGTACATCGGATAAATATTTATGTTTTGAGGGCTCTAATATAGATTTAAAAAGCTATGTTGACTCAGATTTGGCAGGGGATATTGATACCAAGCAGAGTACCACAGGTTATGTATTTACTGTTGGTGGGACAATAGTAAGTTGGATATTTTAGTTGCAAAAGGTGGTTGCTTTATCCACCATAGAGGCAGAGTATGTGGCTGCCATAGAGGCAGCAAAGGAGATGATATGGATGCAACTTTTCATGGAAGAGTTGAGAAAACAATAGGCTGAAAATTACTTGTTCACAGATAGCCATAGTGCTATACATCTTGCAAAGAATTCTGCCTTGCTCTCTAAAACCAAACACATACAGTTGAGGTATCATTTCATTCGGTCAGTGATGGAGGATGGACAGGTAAAGCTGGAAAAGATACATATAGATGTAAATCCAACGGATATGTTTACTAAGGCGACGATAAGGGAGAAGCTAAGCTCCTCTTCAGCTTCGGTTGGCCTTCAAGGTTGAATTAAAGTATAACAAAGCAGCAGGGTCCAAGGTGCTTATTTCTAGTGGGAGTTGTAAGTGCAGCAGTGTCATCCAAGTTCAGTCTCCAAGTGGGAGATTGTTTTGGTGTGGACCCTGATCAGTCTCCAAGTGGGAGATTGTTGGTATGTGGCGATTGATCATTGTATACTGTACACTCTTCATGTATCCTCGCCCGGTTCGCGGAATTACCGAAAAAGGAAAAAATCACCGAAAAGGGGAAAACCCCAACTTTGTATAACCCTAATCCAGAAGCTTCTAAAAGGTTGGTTATAAGGGGTTTGTAATAGAGTTACAGTAGCATAAGAAAATGCGATTATTCGTGATATTGTAATAGGGTTTTACACCGGTTAATGAAATCATTAGATGGCTGCGGTTTGGTGGATTTAGCCCACATTGGGTGAACCACGTTAAATTTTCTATGTTATTTTTTTGTGTGTTTTATTTCTGGTTTATTTGATAAAATCTGTATTTAGCTTTTAGATATCTGCCTTTGAAAACCTAACAGTGGGTCCTTTTAGTCATCTCTTAGCACGAGGGGTGGGCCTTAGGGTCCCACATGGTCGGGTGGAACGTGCTATGCACTCCTTTGTGTTCCAGATGATGTTCGTGAGCTTGGATGGATAATCTTTTGTAGTGATGCTAGATTTTGTACTTGATTCTTGCGACAGCCTGGATGTTATGTATTGTAGTTGTTATGATTGTACTTTGTCATGTACTGATGTAATGATCTATTCCTTGCATGGAATGTGGGATATGTATTCTTTGGTTCGCATTTAATGCTTTCAAGTGGTGTTGTATTTTTGAAAATATTTGTAATTATGTAATCTTGGAATGATGTATATTTATGTTAGAAAAGTGATGGATGTACCTTTGGAAATTATTATTTGATCAGATGGATAGAACTATGTAATGTTATGTATGTATGTACGTTGTTTAATTATTCTTTATTATGGTTTTAAAAATGATTTACTTGTGAGTTAATTTTCATCATTTTGGGAATTGAGTTTCGTTAGAATTGTTCGCGAGTAATGCAATCATGTCACCCCAGAGGACTAGTTAGATGAGGTGTATGTATAGTTTCAGTATTAGAGTTGTATGTTAATTCACATTTCACATTAGTTTACTTTTAAAGAAAATTGTGTTATAATTGTTAGTTGTCGTTTGGGGTTTGCATGGCGAGGCGTTACACATCAAGGTATTTTTTCACACGTGAAAAAATAGAAAATTAAAGGAAAAAAATTCTAAAAAATATGTGTGCACTAGGTATTGATGTTTTTGTTTCAACAAAAAAAATAAAAATTTCAATACATACAAAACAAGTTATGCATGATGACATATATCCATGTCTACATTATAATTACTTTGACTTTAAAAAATAATTTTAAAAAAATTGCAAATTTTTTTTAATGGAAAATATCCATACACTATATATTGATGTAAAAATCTATATTTTAAAAATTATAATTTTTATCCTTCCAATAAAAAAAGTTATGCCTGATGACATAGACACCACTTTTAAAAATATTGTTTATTATAAAAAAACAAATCATTAAAAATTACGTAAAAAAAATCATAATTTATTGGGGTTGACCCTACAGTGCAACGAAAAAGTTGCAAGGGCAATAGTTGAATTGCCCCAGGTTCGATTCCCACGGGATGGTGGGACTTTCTCCGATGCCGGGAAGGACGGTTGGGAGTTGACGATTGTGGTAGTTAATGGTGTTTGCAGGTGCTCGACGATATCGACGATGATGGTTGACGTTGCAGGGAGATCGAGAGTTGACGGTTGCGGTAGTTAATGGTGTTTGCAGGTGCTCTACAATACCAACAATGATGGCTGACGCTGCAGGGAGAGATCGGTGGTGGTTTGTCGATAAAATGGAGATGGCTGCAGATTTTGGAGGTGCGGGTCAATGGGAAGCAAGGTGTGATAGCCGAGGATGAAACAAAGGCGAGAAGATGGCAGAATGGAGATTGTGGCAGCGGTAGGAGAAAGGAATCGAAGGTAGGGAGAGTAGGTAGGAAGAAGCGACGGTAGGGAGAGTAGGCAGGGCAGATGCACAGTGAAAGGCGAAAGGAGGACGAGGTGCAGGGGTGAGATGGAGGAGAGGACACGACAGTGAGAGAGGAGTCAGGAATAGGTGGAGTAAGAGTGTAGTAAGGAGTGGAGCAAAGGAGAGGAGAGGAGAGGAGAGGAGATGGAGAATAGGAGTGGAGACAAAGGAGTTGAGGAGAGGAAGAGAGGAGGTAGAGGAGAGACGGAGAAGGAGAAGAGGAGAGAAGAAAGGAGTAGAGATGGAGTCAGAGGAGAGGAGGAACAAAGATGAGATGCAGGAGAGGAGGAGATGTGACGTGGATGAAGTCTTCCGAATGTGGGATTATTAGTTCATAGCTCTAGTCAATAGTGTTTATTTATAAAAAAATTAATTAATTGTTTTTTTTTTTTAAAAAACTATATTTAAAATCTACACACAAATCTTCACAAATCACTAGTTCACATCATCTCCAAATTATTATAGATATCTGAAATATAAAAACTCATAAACATAAATATCGGATGATATATCAAATCTAAATGTATGCATGTCTATATATCTAGAACGTAAACATAAATACAAATTTCTATGATATAAATATGTATAGAGTCTTGAAACATAAGTTTATAAACATAATTTCCATATGCTTGTTATATTTTAAATGTAACATGCACATCTATATGTAAAGCATAAACATGTATAAACTAACTCTAGGTAATCATGTTAGCTCTGAGTCGAGTGACCATCTAATTAAAGTGAATCCTTCTTTGATAAAGAGTGGAAACCTAGATATATACATATACAAAATTGTAATCAAATTATTTTATATATAAACACGCACACATAAGCAAGTAGACTAAACATGTATATGTAAACTATATTGTATATTTTAAGTGAATACATGCCCAATTTAAAAATATTTCACAAAAAGTTACTTCAACTACACACAAAGTAAACATTTAAGTCCAAACATGTCAAAATACAAACACACAAAATGTATATGTCAAAGTTCAAACACACACCATAAAGTGAGTATCAAAGTTAGAACACTTTTCATACAAAGTGAATGTGAAAGTTCAAACATACACACATGTCAAAGTACAAATGCAACAAAGTGGTTGTCAATGTTAAAACATATTTCACTTCATAAGTGAATGTGAAAAAACTCAAAAACACCTTATGCAACATTATTTCACTTCAAACATATTTTGTTCAAACATACACTTCACACATAAGTGAATGTCAAAAATAGTACACATTTTATATAAAATAAATTCAACACACACAAAAGGGAAAGTTAAAATAATTCTCACACAAAATTAGTTCAACCAAACACAACAAAGCTCAAACAAACACTTTATGTAAATACAACAAAGCTCAAACAAACACTTCATGTAAACATTCTATGCAAACAAAGTGACTACCAAAGTGCCAAAGTTCATACATACAAGTTAAATGTTCAAATAAATCAAATACTGGTCAATGCCAAAATTCAAACCAAACACAAACAATTCATGAATTTCCAAACTAAAACATACTAAACACACGTGTTTAAATTGCAACCTTCTAATAAAACAACACTAATTATTACAATGTTATTAGATTACATTATAATTAAAGGATATTATAATACTTAAATAATCACACTACAACAAAAATGTCAAATGGTTAAATATGATGAAATAAAAAAGAATAATATTTTCTCCAATAAAAAATAATATAAAAAAACAAAACAAAGACACTAGACTGAAAAGAATGGCCATAGCCAGTGACCATTCCCTCCAGTCTTGGGAAAAGGGCCAATTCAACTCCTCCCAAATATATTTTTTTATTAAACAAGAAATCTATTTATATATCAATTGACAAATTAAAATTTATTTTCCGTTGATTGCAATGACAATTGAAAAATTCTTAGGCATCGCTCTACAAAAATTCCAACGTTCCTTGCATACTTGAATCAAAGGTCTCAAATGTTTTCCTTGCACATAAATTCATTACAAGATAGTGATGGATATTAAACAAGTCATAATTCATCTAAGAACTGCAAAACTGAAAATTGGACTTTCCACATGGTTTATAATAAATGAATAAAATTGAGTATTTTATGGATCATCTCATAATCCCTTTCCATCTATGATTAGCTTTCTATCCTTCCCAAACTACATGCGCAAAACAAAACGAAACCTATTTCAATTTGACTAAAGATGATAAAAAAGCCTCATAATCCATAACATACACTGCAAATAAAACCTTATACTAATGTCCATGAATGACCAAACTAGGTCAATGGGAAACTATAGTATTTGACTCCGAAGAGAATGAGGAAGTTTTGCATGAGAGCAATATATAATAATAAGACATAAAAATTCCTCCAATGAATTTGCCTACAATCCAGTAATAGTTGTAACAAAGAATGATCAAGAATAGATTCTAGAGCAACACATGAATACCATTCTGACAGTAACTGAATCAAACAAGAGAAATGAGAAAGATCAAGAGTTAGTAGAGACGAGTGAGAAGAAAAAAGGAAGTCAAATTTCAAGAAGACTATGTTATCTCTGGCATAGATAGTTACATAATTCAACATTTAGGAGTGAAGCATCAACAATATGAGGACATGGTTCATATAACATATAGGATCCAATACTAGTGAATGCAAATAAGGAAACAATGTTGGGTAAGATGTATAACTAAGTTGTTGCATGAAATGAAGGAAACTACCAACACAAATACATTCCTTCTATAACAAAGTTGTTTGGTTGAAATTCATTTTTTTATCACCACCTACTACATTCCTTTGACATCATGCAAATACATACCTTATTGCTATGCACCCCCTTACCTTTGCTATCAAGCTGTAATTTTATTCTCTTTTAAGTGATGCCACAAGCTCCCTTACCAATCTACACGCACCACTATCTCTTTTAAATCTACATTCATTTTCCATCATACCTTTGCTATCCTCCATTTTTTTCTAATGCAGTCCTCTCTTCATGTTTTATTTTGAAACTTTTTACAATCTCTAAAGTCTTGTGTGCCCCCTAGAAATCTGCATATTCGTTTGTTTTGGTCTACAACAAATGTCTTGTAATTTTTTGAAGTGGCACCACCATCCTCCAACATCTCAAATGTTTTCAATGCACATGCTTCTCTTCCCATACACAACCTACCAAGGCTCACAACCTCTGTGCGTTGATTCTTTTAATTGACCCAATCACCCACCTGCCATATTCATCTATAACTAATTTCATTTCTTGATTTTCAGAACTTCCTCCCACTCTAGTGTGCTTAACTTCTTGCACTTAGTTGAAATAAATTATAAATTTAGAGTGTTAATTTTTGCAGGTCTCTCTTCTCACCCTGGCACACCTCACTCACTCACTTTTTTACACTTTGTTATTCTACTTTTTGATTGATGCCTCTTTGTATTCTTTTCATAATTGTTTCAACTTCTTTTTATTTTCGTCTTCTATGCCTGTAAACCATGCCTTCATAAAAACTTGAATAATAATGCATGATTTATACAAATCAAATTGTTATTTAATTACACAATGTACATATTTGGGCTCATGAAATTATAAACAATGAGAACTCAAAATATAACATTTGTCAAAATGTTATTCAACTCTTATGTAGTCGACCATTGAAACCAAATTGATGCCTCTTCGTATTCTTTTCATAATTGTTTCAACTTCCTTTTATTTTCGTCTTCTATGCTT
Organism: Sequoiadendron giganteum; assembly: GCA_007115665.2. Classification (NCBI taxonomy): domain Eukaryota; kingdom Viridiplantae; phylum Streptophyta; class Pinopsida; order Cupressales; family Cupressaceae; genus Sequoiadendron; species Sequoiadendron giganteum. The sequence goes on along the minus strand of CM021104.1, from coordinate 559,769,269 downwards.
GTAAACCATGCCTTCATAAAAAATGAATAATAATGCATGATTTATACAAATCAAATTATTATTTAATTACACAATGTACATATTTGGGGTCACGAAATTATAAATAATGAGCACTCAAAATATGACACTTCTCAAAACGTTATTCAACTCTTATGTAGTCGACCATTGAAACCAAATCGATAATGCCCACAAAGAAAGAACAAAAGAAAAACAACAAAACCAAACCGATTTTTTTCGTTGATGTTGATCGCCTATGGGCTTGAATGCTCCTGCATTAGACACGTCGGGTAAGAAATTTGTGAGCATGGTCTCACAAAGGTGGAGTTGGGTGATAGAATCACCCTTCAAGATTGTAAATAATCTATAGCGTACTCCCTCGTTGATAGGCCAACCTCCTCCGCTAAATACCCTCTTCTCTCGATGCCTTCCTTTTGGCATGTCTTCGCTGCAACTCAACCCTTGCAACCTCTTCACACATTGCTTGCAATCATACCTATGCCTTCCTTTTGGCATGTGTGCACTACAACTCAATCCTTTCAACCTCTTCACACATTGCTTGCAATCATACCTCAATCCTCACGAAGATCCCACTTCGTTTGCTATAATTTGCCATTTCCTCATCACTTTTCTTACACTTTCCAACCGTCAACCTCTCAAGACTTCACACACACTTGCAATAATACTTTTGAGATCCTCAATCCATAGGTTTTATCGTAAGCTACCTCATAATTAGGAATCTGCTTATACACCCAAAGCCTCTTCTCACTTCCCTCTCCACCTACAGGTCTTGGTGTGAACTGCCTCACATTCGATGCTTTGTTGCACGCTCAAGACCACTAGCTCTAATACCATTTGATGAAGACAAATAAACCCCCCCAAATTTCAACTCTAAATTTACCAAATTTTAGATTACAAAAGACACTATTGTTAGAAACCCTAGATCAAACATGCAAACCTAAACACTTTCCACAGAAGAGAAAAACAATGAAAAAGCAGAGCTTTGCATGAAATGTGCAAATTGATAATATTCAGAATTAAGAAATTACAATAAGAGAATTGCTTTATAAAAACAATGTATGCAACCATTATGTTGACTTAAAAACAACTCAACTAAATAAAACTTACTTATTAATTAAGTAAACTAATTATTACCAAGCAAAACTTAAGTAAAGTTATGCAAGTGTAATTAAATATTAATTACACTAACACCCGCCCCCCCCCCCCATAAGTGCAACTTAGGGAGACTAAATAAGCATGCACCTAAAACTAAGATGAATGCAAGAAAGCATGAATGGGTTCCGACAACAAGGCCTGATCAGGTACCCATGTACAAATGCAATAATGAGGTATAGAAGGAAAACCCAGTGGGTCAAACCCCTCTACAATGAGATGACATGCTGCAAGGAAGCACTGGAAGAACACTGTAGAGTAACACTGGAACCACAATTTGGCAAGCAAAGAAATATACTTTTGTCTACAAGAAACCATATCGGAATCATAATGATGCAACAATAGACCCGATGCCACGAAACACTCGAACACTCCAAACTGGAACAACCCTAGAAACCATAAAGTAACAATAGATGATATGATGACAGAATCTAGAAGCCATGTATCTCGATGCCGATGCCAAACTGAGACTAAAACTCTTCCTTGGGAATAAGTACCATAAAGACTCGGGAACATTAACCACAAATTTAGTGGCTCTCAAACTGAGATGGATCTGATGCAGATCATTAACCATGGGCTCTCAATCTAAAGTGTGAACCGATATGAATCTGATATGTGTCAAGCTAAGACAAAAATGTGGCCAAAAGAAACTAAGAAACCAGATTACAACACATGCGAGTTGCCATCAAAATACAATGAAGATTATTATGCAAAAAACCCCCCCGAATGGAACTTTATATTAGTTCATTTATTACAATACCCAATGATTGCAAAAGGAGAGAATGCTTAAACATGCATAAGCAAAAAATAAAAATAAACCTCAGATTTGTGTAGAGGACTGAACCAGCTTTCCTATGCCACAAGAATGGCGAAAAAAGGATCACCGAGTCAAAAAATATGCCCTCTGGAGTGAAAAACACAAGTTTTGAGTTCAAGGACCTGCAAAATAAAACTGGAACAAAATCAGAAAAAACTACCAACACCACTGGATCGACGTCGGAATCAACTTTCCAACGGTATCTCGTTTGTAAAAAAAGGACACCGTATGCAAAAGTTACGCCTGATTTTGTCAAAGGTGCTCCAAAAAGGCCAATATGGCCTGCAGGCAGCCCAAGGGGCTTAAAAAAAAAGCCCCTGGTCTTGTGCGCGACCAGGGGCTGGGGCGGAGCCCCTGGTCACCCATGTGACTGCATGCTGGCGATTGTGTTCGGCCGGGGGTTGGGCGCCTAGCGCCCGGTCCCCCATGTGACCGCGCCTTTGTAGATGGAGCCCGCGGGGGCTGAAATGGTCGACAACTTTGTGGAGTGGCGCCGTCGGGCTGAACGACTAGCGGGTGGCTGCCCAGTGGCGGTGACCTTTTGAACTGTCGACGCAAGAACCGAGGCGTAGATTATTATTTTTTCGATTTTTTTCGAAAGGCGTGCCTTGGGGAGTGTGTTGGGGAGGCCGTACGACTTTCCTGGCAAATTTTTTTTGCCTTCCAGATCAAGTGCTTAGAAATCGACCAAACGACAGGCGTCCTTAGGGTTTTTGGCCACTGCGAACGCAATGGTGACCTCCGTTCGTGCTCAAAATGCTCTGAAAAATCAGCTACCTCCAGAGTTTGCAAAAAATCACCGAGTTTGAAACCCTTACAGATTTCTTCAACGATGACCAAAATCAAAAAAATAAAAGTCAATCTTGACTTTTTCCAGCGCTCTGAATCCAATGGTGGTGCTCGATCTGATACCAAGACACTGCATAAATGAACCCAAGGCAAAAAATCCTTGAGGAACCCTGAACGAACTCTGCAATTTTTTTTCTCCAGAATTTGAGAAGGGGCTGCATGTCAAAACTCTGATACCATGTTAGAAACTCTAGATCAAACATGCAAACCTAAACACCTTCCACAGAAGAGAAAAACAATGAAAAAATAGAGCTTTGCATGAAATGTGCAAATTGATAATATTCAGAATTAAGAAATTACAATAAGAGAATTGCTTTATAAAAACAATGTATGCAACCCTAATGTTGACCTAAAAACAACTCAACTAAATAAAGCTTACTTATTAATTAAGTAAACTAATTATTACCTAAGCAAAACCTAAGTAAAGTTATGCAAGTGTAATTAAATATTAATTACACTAACAACTATAAATATTTAACTCCAAATAAACAATTACATGTGTTGATTTAAAATGATACACATTTGCATAACAATATACACAAATTGAAAACAAATCGAATACATTATTGAATTCAAGTTTCATAAAGAATACATAGACAAATATTTAAACTCTAGTATCCCTCTCTTGTCTTCTTCTTGCTACCCCTATTTACACATATACCATCCAATTGCATAAAACACAACTCTCGATTTCATCTAACTTCCACTTTTGCATGGCGCAATTAGTCCTTATTTTACCTTGTGCTTTGTTTGGTTGAAATATATATTTTTAATCACCACCTACTACATTCCTTTTATATCATGCAAATACACACCTTATTGTTATGTGCCCCCTTACCTTTGCTATCAAGCTATAATTTTATTCTCTTTTAGGCGATGCCACAAGCTCCCTTACCAATTTGTGCGTACCACTATCTCTTTTAAATTTGCATTAATTTTCCATCATACCCTTGCTATCCACCATTTGGTTCTAATGCAATCCTCTCTTCATGTTTTATTCTAAATTTTTTTAAAATCTCTAAAGTCTTGTGTGCCCCTTAGAAATTTGCATATTCGTTTGTTTTGGTGTAAAACAAATGTCTTGTAATTCATTGAAGTGGCACGACCATCCTCCAACATCTTGAATGATTTCAATATACATGCTTCTCTTCCCATACACAACTCTATCAAGGCTCACAACCTTTGTGCATTGATTCTTTTAGTTCACCTAATCACCCACCCACCATATTCATTTGTAAATAATTTTCATGTGTTGATTTTTAGAACTTACTCCCGCACTCTAGTGCGCTTACCTGCTTGCACTCAATTTAAATAAATTATAAATGATCATTAGCGTGGGTCTCTCTTCTCACCCCATCACACCTCATTCACTCACATCTGCACTTTATTATTCCACTTTCCGATTGATGCCTCTTCATATTCGTTTCATAATTGTTTCAACTTCCTTTTATTTTCGTCTTCTACACCCATAAACCATACCTTCATAAAAAAATGAAGAATAATGTATGGTTTGTACAAATCTAATTATCATTTAATTACACAGTGTGTACATATTTGTACTCACAAAATTATAAACAATGAGCACTCAAAAACATGATGTTTTTCAAAACGTTATTCAACTCTTTTGCAATTGACCATTGAAACCAAATTGATATGCCCATAAAGAAAAAAAAAGCAAAAGCAAAACAACAAAACCAAACCATTTTTTTGTTGATGTTGATCGCCTGTGGACATGAAGAGCCTATATCAACATTTCATAAAAATAAAAAATGAGCACATGACATAGTTTAACCACACTTGAAATAAATATACAAATTTGTTCAAACATATGGGATTTATTCAAACATGTCAAGTTAAAACATGTTTCTCAACTAAACTCAATAATGTTAAAATACAAACACACATGAAGTGAATCCCAAAGATCAAACACATTTCATACTAATGTGCAAACATAAAACATAAGTGGTTGTCATAATTAATGCACTCTTCACACAAAGTGAATGTGAAAATTCAAATATGCACGCACATCTCAAAGTAAAAATATAAAATAAATGGTTGTCAAAGTTAAAACACATTTCACACATAGTTTGTTCAAACACACACTTCACACATATACAAAGTAAATGCTAAAGTTTAAATATAAATAGAGTTAGTTCAAACATACCGAAATCATAAAAGGTTATTTCAACTACACACAAAGTAAACACTTAAGTTCAAACAAGTCAAAATACAAACACATAAAATGTGAATGTCAAGGTTTAAACACACTTCACACTAAAGTTCAAACATATATCATAAAGTGAGTGTCAAAATTAGTACTCTTCATACAAAGTGAATGTGAAAGTTCAAACATGCACACACATATCAAAGTACAAATACAACAGTGGTTGTCAAAATTAGAACATATTTCACACAAAGTTTATTCAAACACACACTTCAAACATATGTTAAGTAGATGCTAAAGTTTAAACATTGTCATAAGTAAATGCGAAATAAATCAAATACACTTTATGTATTATTAGTTAACTTCACACATAAGTGAATGTCAAGGATAGTAAATATTTTACAAAAAATGAATTTGAAAGTTCAAATATAAGCACATGCCACATTGTTAGTTCAACCACACATGAACCAAACATTGAAGCTCAACAAGCAAAAAGTAAATCCCAAAGTTTAAATAAACTTCACACAAAATTAGTTCCACCATGCATGAAGTAAACACAAGCACACAAAATGTGCATGTGAAAAGTTGAAACACACTTCAAACAAAGTTTGTTGAAACACATACTTCACATATATACAAAGTAAATACACCGAATTTTAATCATTGTGAAGTGTGTTAAAATAAAGTGAGCCAAAGTTAGAATACTCTTGAAAGTGACAATTAAAATTCAAACACACCCACTCATCCATACAAACTAACAAATAATAAGAGGATCAAATTTAAGTGAGTGGTAAAATAATTCAAACACACACACACACACACACACACAGCAAATGCTAATAAATAATATAAGAAAATGTCAAAGTTCACTAACACATTTTGCATAAAGTTTTAAAATACAATAATAGGATGCCAAAATTCAAATAGGTACACAAATTGAATGCCAAAGTTCAAAAAACAAATGCATACAAAGTAAATAGCTATAGTTCAAACATGCTTCCAACAAACAACTGGTGGATGCCAAATTGAAACAAACTAAACAAATAAACTTGAAAATCACTTCAAATGAAAAATTAATTAATGTTAAAAAGCTCAAGCACAAAGATCATATAAATAATAAATGCAAATAGCAAATACAATGAATGTCAAAGTGCTAAAGTTAAAAAATGTAAAGTAAATGTAAAAATATAAAGTTCAATAAACAATAAGTAAACTAACGTCAAAACACACAACTAAAAGATGCCAAAGCACATGAAACAAAAAAGTTCAATGAAAGTCACTCCAAACAAACAATTAATGTATGTCAAAACTCAAACACACACTTTATTGTAAACTAATAGTCAAACATACTTCACAACTAAAAGATGCCAAAGCACCCAAAACAAAAAAGTTCAATGAAAGTCACTCCAAACAAACAATTAATGTATGTCAAAACTCAAACACACTTTATTGTAAACTAACAGTCAAACTAACAGTCAAACACACTTCACAACTAAAAGATGCCAAAGCACCCAAAACAAAAAAGTTCAATGAAAGTCACTCCAAACAAACAATTAATGTATGTCAAAACTCAAACACACACTTTATAGTAAACTAATGGTCAAACACACTTCACAACTAAAAGACGCCAAAGCACACAAAACAAAAAAGTTCAATGGAAGTCACTCCAAACAAACAATTAATGTATGTCAAAACTCAAATACACACTTAATAGAAATAATAGATGCAAATAAAGTTTCAAAGTGTCAACGTTTAAACCTGCAAAGTAAATGCCAAAATGGATCAAATATACATCAAGACCAAAATTCAAAATCACGCTTCAATAAACAATAAGCAAATCAATGTTCAAACACGCTTCATATAAACAATAAATGCAAAGAATGTGAATACAAAAGTGTCAAAGTTCAAAAATACAAGTCAATATCGAAATGGATCAAATATACATCAATACCAAAACCCAAAATCATGCTTGAATAAACAATAACAAATCAATGTTCAAACATACACTTCATATAAACAATAAATGCAAAGAAAGTGAATACAAAAGTGTCAAAGTTCTCAATACCAAAATTCAAAATCATGCTTCAATAAACAATAGCAAATCAATGTTCAAACATACTCTTCATATAAACGATAAATGCAAAGAGAGTGAATACAAAAGTGCCAAAGTTCAAAATGATTGTTAAAGTTAAAACACATTTCACACATAGTTTTTCCAAACACACACACTTAACAAATATACAAAGTAAGTGCTAAAGTTTAAAGGTATATTAAGTTAGTTCAAACATATCAAAGTAGAAACACACAAAAGTGAATACATGCCTAATTTTAAAATATTTCACAAAAAGTTACTTCAACTACACACAAAGTAAACACTTAAGTCCAAACATGTTGAAATACAAACACACAAAATGTATATGCCAAAGTTCAAACATACACCATAAAGTGAGTATCAAAGCTAGAACACTCTTCATACAAAGTGAATGTGAAAGTTCAAACATACATGTACACATGTCAAAGTACAAATGCAACAAAGTGGTTGTCAATGTTAAAAACATATTTCACACAAAGTTTGTTCAAACACACACTTCAAACATATATTAAACAAATGCTAAAGTTTAAAGATTGACATAAGTGAATGTGAAAAAACTAAAAAACACTTTATGCAACATTAGTTCATTTCACACATATTTTGTTCAAATATACACTTCACACACAAGTGAATGTCAAAGATAGTACACATTTTATATAAAATGAATTTGAAATTTGAAATATAAACACATGCCATACAGTTAGTTCAACCACACATGAAGTAAACATTGAAGTTCAACACATGCAAAGTAAATGGGAAAGTTAAAATAAATCTCACACAAAATTAGTTCAACCATGCATTAAGTAAACACTTTATATAAACATTATATGCAAACAAAGTGACTACCAAAGTGCCAAAGTTCATACATACAAATTAAATGTTAAAATGAATCAATGCCAAAATTCAAACCCACACTACAATAAACAATAAGTCAATCAATGTTACACACACCACACACAAACACTTCATGAATTCCCAAGCTAAAACAAACTAAACAAACATGTTTAAATTGCAACCTTATAATAACACAACACTAATTATTACAATGTTACTAAATTACATTATAATTAAAGGATATTATAATAATTAAATAATCACACTACAACAAAAATGTCAAATCATTAAATATAATGAAATACAAAATTAATTAATTTTTTCTCTAATAAAAAACAATATAAAAATCAACACAAAGACACTAGACTGAAAAGAATGGTCATGACCAGTGACCATTCCCTGCAGCCTTGGGGAGAGGGCCAATTCAACCCCTCCCAAATATTTTTTTTTTTATTAAATAGCAAATCCATTTACATATCAATTGACAAATTAAAATATTTTTTTTGCATTGACTGCAATAAGAATTGAAAAAAATCTAGACGTCACTATACAGAAATTCCAGCATTCCCTCCATACTTGAATCACAAAAATACTCGATCAAAGGTCTCGAATGTTTTCCCTGTACATAAATGTACATTACAAAATAGTGATGGATATTAAATAGGCCATAATTCATCTAAGTACTGTAAAACTGAAAATTGGAACTTTTGTAAACCACATGGTTGATAATAAATGAATAAAAACAGGTATTCTATAGATTATTTCATAATCCCTTCCATCTGTGATTAACTTTGTGCCCTTCCCAGACTAACTCCACAAAACAAAACGAAACCCATTTCATTTTGACTGAAGCTGAACAAAAAGCCTCATAATCCATAACATACACTGCAAATAAAGCCTTATATTAATGTCCATGAATGGCCAAAATAGGTCAATGGGAAACCACATAGAAACTTTGTGAATTTATTAACCTGCTGTACAGCTTTCAAGCTGAGCAAATTTAGGAGTTTGTTTTGTTTTGTTTTGGAGACTCTGTTATAACTGCCCAGTAGGCAGTTCTAGTTTAATTAATGTTTTCATTTTCCTGTTAGAACTGCTCAGTAGGCAGTTTTGGTTTTATTAAGAGCCTGCTATTTGGAAGGGGGGAACTGAACTGCCGTAGGAAATGACAAAGTAGGAAATTTGGAAAAGGTAGTGATTTTAGAGAAAAACAGTAATAGTTTTAGTGTTGTGTATTCTGTTTTTCCAGAGTAAAATGAATGAAGCGACAGTTTTCTGAATTCGCTATTTTGGCATGTGATTAGCATAGAATACTAAATAGTGTTGTTTTCATGGAATTGAGTGGTAGGTTACTGATTGGAAACTGCACCATACTTTCTGAACATAAGGGCATAGATGCAATGGCTGTACAGCTGGTTCTCCTGATGTGGCCTCGATGGATGTCAAGACTGCGGAACTACCTGTTTCATTCAAAGATGCAATGCTGCTGAGTTTAGTGAAGAAGAGCTCTTCTTCCTTTGTTCCTTCACCTATATCAGGGTCTATTTTCAGGGCTGCGGATGACTGCTGCTACAAATCGTCCAAGGCTTAAACCATCTAGAGTACTCCTGTCGTTCCTTTGATTCTGGTTGCAGAGGGTAGTGATTGGGTGCTCAAGATCCCTAGTTTCCTTGTGGAAAAACCTTTGTCCAATTTGAAAAATGTCCTAGTTGGGAATTTGTAGGGTCTAGAGTCTAGACCCAATGTTGATATTATCAGAGGATGGCCTAAGAGAAAATGAACTCTTTTGGGCTCCCTTAGAGGTTGGCTTGGCATCCCTCGGTGGGGAGGTGGATGCCTCTCTTCTTGATAATACAAATCCCCAAGAGAATGTCATTCTTGGGTCTATTTCTCCTACTCAAAAACATGTGAAGGAGCTTGGTAAGGAATTGTTGCTTGGAAGGCAATGCCTCAATGAGGCCAGCCCAGCACATTGGGGGCAGTGATCTAAGGCCTTAAAGATAATTTAATGTGAGGAGCACTCTAGGGCCCCTCCTCTCTCCCCAGCTAATAAAGAGCTTCGAGGTTTGATTGAAGCTAAGGATAAGGCTGCTGGCATGGTCCAGAGTTCCCTGTTGAAGTTTGGCTTCAAGTTGCCTTGAATGTGAGTTCTGTAGATGTTTGGGTGCTTTAGCCTAATTTGGTTTTTAACGCCCCTGTTGGAAGGCTGTTGCTGGATTTTTTCTGTTGTGTTAAGTTTTTACAGAGTTCCCTGTTGAAGTTTGGCTTCAAGTTGCCTTGAATGTGAGTTCTGTAGATGTTTGGGTGCTTTAGCCTAATTTGGTTTTTAACGCCCCTGTTGGAAGGCTGTTGCTGGATTTTTTCTGTTGTGTTAAGTTTTTACTGTTGGCTCCTTGTGGTTGTCTCTTCTATGCTAATATATAAGAATGAGACATTAGACGCCCTCCAGTAAAGAAGAAAAAGCAAGTCAAATTTCAGGCTAAGTTATCTCTGGCGTAGATAGTTAAGAATTCAACATTTAGGAGTGAAGCACCAACAATATACCAATAGGATCCAATACTAGTTAACGCAAATCTGGAAACAATGCTGGGTAAGATGTATAATAAAGTTGTTGCATGAGAGAAAGAGAAGGAAACTACAAACACAAAACCACAAATCATAATACTGGACACATCTAAAATTTCCAAAAATATAGAGAGAATGACAAATCATCAATGATGTCAAATTCTATTGAGATCTGTAATTGTTTTATTGATCTAATGAACATGCTCTTATTTCCAAGTAGAACCATATGTAGAGCATAGCAGAGCATACCTGAAGCGCCTTGAATTGAGGTGCAATGTTGTAAATAGCCTTCCTCTGGACCACACGACCGCTGTTCACGGGTCTTCCCAAACTGGTTTCCTTCCACAATTCGGATATTCTTCCTCCCCGGACAGGGGTTTTTTGAGCATATTAGGCGTGGCCAGGGTGTGGTGATGAAGACGGTGGAGGTTGAGTTTGTGGAGCTCCTTTGGGGGAAGCCCTGAAATTCTTTATTGAAATGCAAGAAAATGGCTGCCCAATTGATGCTGTTGTTTATACTTGTTTGATCACGGGCTATGGCAATGCAAAGAATTTGGATCAGTCCTACAAATTGTTTCTAGAAATGAATGAGAGGGGAATTTCTCATGACTGCCAGACCTACAATGCTCTGATCAAAGTCATGGTGTATGTTTACAAACCAGATGAAGCTGCTAAATTCTATGATGAGATGATACAATGTCAATTCAAACCCACCATTCACACCTACAACATGCTTATGAAATTATATTTCAGGACAAGAAAATTTGAAAGGGGCTTTGATATATGGAATCAGACGAGTCGGAATGGGTGCAGTCCTGATGTCAATTCATACACTGTGTTTATTGGAGGGCTTGTTAGGGAAGGCGGATCCCAGGAGGCATGCACCTACATTGAAAGAATGATTGAGAAGCGCATGAAGGCTCCTCGTTATGATTATGATAAATTCCTTGCCGATTTTTCAAGAGCAGGCAGGCCTGATAGATTTGAAGAACTTGCAGAAAAGAATCCTCCGCGTGCTGTTCTGCACCAAGGGTTTTGCTGTTCGATCTTTCCCTTTCGCTCACCGTCCTCACCACTCCCGAAAACGAGCCCCAGCTACGCCTTCTCTTCTCCAGATTCAATCCCATTTCTGGCCGCTTTTGTTCTATCCGAGCACTGGCTCATTGGCGATTTCTTCCTGAGATGGACAACGGCCAAGTTGGGCATACCCAGAATCGTCTTCATTTCTTCTCTGTGGAAATCTCTAATAAATCTAAATCTTTTAAATTAAATGTAAATCTATTCATTATGCTTTTTTATTTTAACGGCAATAATGCTTTTTTATTTAACGGTAATAATGCTTTTTCTTTTTAACGGCAATAATGTTTTTTTATTTTAACGGCAATAATGCTTTAATTGCAAAAAAATTTTGTAGTTATGAGTGTTGTTATATTCTCCCACATTTTGGTTTAATAGAGATGTTGATTATTTATGGTCTTAAATAAAAAATAATATTTTAAATTAAATGTAAATCTCTTCATCTAACTAGGAATGAGAGTGGTGAAGCTGCAAAGACTTCCCTTCTTTCTATGTCTTACTCTTATAGATTTCATATATTAATTTAATGATCATTCTTGAGTCAATGTTGTCCTTGCTTAAGTTAACCTCAACTCTTATGGAGTCTCTTAATATAATTATTATTGACCATCCATTTAGTACACATGAATTAATAAATATATGAATATTCAATATCTTACATCTTCCACTAATGATTAGTTAAATCTTTGAGATGAGGATGGAAAGGGATAGAAGAAAAAGAAAGGATGATCGAGCCAAAAATTTAAATATTATTAATGTCAACATTAGTGATCTCAAGGATGTAGGAGTTGCCATCGCCAATCCACATAAAGTGACAAATGAAATAAACATGAACCTAAACAATTTGCCCTGCTTCTCTAATAAACCTTAAGCATGATTTTTTTAATGACAATGCCAACTAACAACAAGTCATTCCCTCATTTCAGAGTCGTTGGGCCACGCTCCTTTGAACCATGGGGTGTATATCTTCATATGATGATCTAACAAACAAAATTTCCCCACCGTCTTAAGCATGAATTAAACTTGTATTCATTGTGGTGTAATCAAGTTTATACCTATTATGTTATTTACTTCGATATTCAAAGAAATTGTATGTGGTCTTGTCAATGCATGTTGTGTTTCATCAAGGATGATGCCATATATTATTACGGTACTCGATATCCTTGAACCATGTTGTATTGGGACCTCACTTGGAGTCTTATCATGGCGTTTGCATTCTCACTGTGTCATGACAATATTTTGGCTACTACTACTTTAAGCTATGAGATGATTATATTTACTATTCTATTAATGCCCATTTTTGTGTAGGGATTTGACTTGTAAAATTTAAATTGTCTAATTTTTGTCATTAAATGTGGGTGATACTTCAATACCTAACTAATTATAAGATTGTTGACTATTGAAACTATTGAATGTAGAAGGAGTTTGAAGACCTTAGTTCTAGTAATGGCCATCTTAGCACACTGAACTAATTCATTAGTGAAATTTAAAATATGACCACTACCACCAATGGTTGCTAATGTTGAATCTCCAACATCATCTATTCATCATCAACTATAAATGATAAGATTACGATATTATTATTTTTATAAATTACGTACATGTGGACTTGAGATGACTGCATTGTTAGGAATTGAAGGGAATATAGGCATAGTATGAACACTCTGACCAGGCATATAATTTTTAAATTCATAATAGATTAATATATTTAATCTTATATTTCAAAATGAAATATAATAAATTTCATAACCTTATTAAAAATTACATCTATCAATGCCAAATGTGCTATTTGACAACTCATCAATCAACACCATATTTTTAAAGATGGATGTATCTTGGTTCTAGCCTTGCACATCATACTCCTAAAACCATGGATTATCCTCTCCAATGTGTACATCCTAAAAATTCCCAAACCCATATTCATAGACAAATCCATAGCTATGATAAATTTGTGTTGATCATTGACACCAAGGAGTCTCACCCTCATTACTTTGTGTAAAATTCTTGATATGATGTGATCAAATTAATGTGAGGAATTGATAGATCATGAAGTCTCTAATTCAACTATATACTTCACAATAGAAGATATTTCCATAAGTTGAATATATATATCTTAGCTAGGTGTCTTATTTTCTAGGCTTGGGCTTGATGAGACCCCTCTCTATCTTGTAGAAATCTTGTACCTCTACATTGGAAAATATGCATATCAAAATAATTTAGAATCTCATTGATGACAAAATTATCCCCCAAAATTATTCCTTATTCCTTGGTGTTGGAACAAATGGATAAGTAATATCTTGCAATTTCCGTGCTTGGGCCAATTTTTTCTTAGATCAATAAATAATGCACTCAAATAATATTTCAAAATTTTATTTTCATTTACTTTTTTGTATGATAGTTTTCATGAATAAAATTGTTATGCATTCTCCCTATGATTGGACCATGTGCTTATTTGGCCATTGATAAAATACATATGAAAATTAATAGATTCCACAGATATGAGAAGGGCTTTGTGATGTGAACTTTTTGTATTTAGATTTTTAATGTGTCAACAATGTTTGGAGTTTCTCTTTATTGGTTTCAATTTGACCTAATATGTTTTCTTGTTTTTCACAAGGATGGAAAGAAATACATGGAGTTCACATTATAAAAAATTAAGGTAGGTATATGTAGGTGGATCTAACATTCACCTATACATATAAATGAGACATTCCTAGGTGTCATGGTTTGAGAGAACAACTAGGAAAGATATTTGGAAAATTTTGGGTCTTGAGGATTTGAAGAGATAGTCTTAAAGCAATATAGCCCAAAAAATATACTTCTTGGTGTATACAATGAAATTCAAAAACATGAAAGCAAAGAGTTGATGTTGGCAATTGTTTAATGCCGGTTTCCCTTTTGAAAAATAGGAATAATGAAGCTTTGAAGTGCATAATTTAGGCAATTAGAAGCTTAATTAAGGGGATGCAAACATAGTGTGAAAATGTAAAGGTGTGCATTTTTCTACACTACCATAATAAGAAAAAAATACTTTATTTAGATCAAATTATGGTGTTTGTACATCTACATGGTATGGCCCTAAAAAAATGACTTTTAAAAGGTGGTTTTTATATATGGATATTAAGAATTGATTTGTATCATTTGGGAATTAGAATAAATTATATATTTGAAAACTAGACTCAAAATAATAAATTTCATATTACTAGACTTTTTAAAGAATCAATGCAAATGCTTCAAATTGTAACTCCAACTATGAAAAATTCTTTAAATCAAGAAAAATATTTCCACTTTTTGAACAAATTGTGGACCCAACTTCTTACACCTACCCTATTACACAATGGTATGTAATCACTAACTCATTTAACCCCAATTTTCGACGAAACCTTCCGATGAAAGCTATATAATCAGATGTATCGTCGGACACTTGTGCGAATTTCCATTTTAAAAAAAAATTTTACCCCGACATTTGTCGGAATTTCGACGAACTGTTGTTTTGTGTATGTTTCGACGAAGATCTTTCGCCAAAATTGCGACGGTCCTGCAAAGTTAAATTGTGGCGGGCGTAAATTGAAATGAGCTCGACTATTTACTGCGACAGTGTTTTGCTCAATGGTTTTCTTGGGGAAAATCAGAAGAAACTCAAGAAGATATCGCTAGGTTGAGGGAAGTCATTGTCTTTTTCCAGAATTCATTTGTGAAGTCAGATTTGTACTTCCAGGTTTGAAAATCATATTTGAAAGCAACATCTCATTAGATTTCATTTATAGTCTTATGCATTTTTAGAATTTCATTTCCAGATTTTAGACCTGGCTTCACAAATTCTTTATAAGGGAATTGTTTATAACTGATGGAAAATTCTTGATGGATTTGGACAAAGATTATATTTGCAAGGTTTCAATTTTAACCCTAATGATCAATTTACAATAGATTTGGGAGCCATAGCTAGATAATATCAAAGGTGTTGGTTGTTTTTTTACTGTAACCAAGTTTATCTTCTAGACACATAGCATATAAAATCTTAGATAATACTGCCTTACAATACCATCAATCTATATTCTAACCCAATACTACTTATCAAATCCTTATATGAACATAGTCACCTATAACCTCACTCAAGCATTTTAATTAATTCCTTGAATTAAAGCCAAAATGAGAATTACACACCATAACAGTGAGATGAATAGAATAACCCTTGATCATTTTATTCAAGATAATAATATATTCATATAATGGAGATACATGACCTTGAAATGAGTAATTTTCATTCAGATGCTAGTACTGTCTTGAAAATTAAGTACCCATGAAACTAAAACCTACAACAAAATGACACCAAACCTAAGAATAGTATCTTCACTATAATATCAGGCTCCTTACAAATTCGCTCTGCAACTTCAGTTAGACTTGACCTAAAGATATCTAACTTGCTAACCGGTCATATTTTTGGTCTTGAAATCCTTCTTATAGGGAAAATGAAGGAGCAACACGCATCGGACCAGAAATACACCTGTCACTGGTCACTTGGACTGCCTTATGACATTTCAAAAAATGGTTACAACAGCTGAGTCTCTGGAGAATCTTCTTGTTCATCCCGTCCACTGGAGAATAACTGTTGTATTTGCCAAACTTTGAAAACTTGCACCAAAACTGCCACCAAGACATAGCCAAAATATGTTATAACCATAACCGCTGAGCTGTTAACTGTCGGTTGTAGACTCTATCCTATTCTTGTTCAGTTAAGTACTTTTCTACCCATCCTTGATATTCCTCATCCGTTGGCCAATTAAAATTTACCACCTAATTTACCTTTGCACTGTAAGTTGTATACTTTACTGCTACTTGATTCGCCTCCCTTTCAAAAGATTCCAAAAATGTGCTAGTGTTAATGATTTTATCCATACTACTCATCAGCATGTCATAATCTGAGTCATCACAAATCAATTTGATTTGTGCATTGATGATTTCATCTACCCTGTCGTGCCATTGCTGTAGTGATCTAACATTTCCTTGGGCATCTACAATATCTGGTAAAGATGTGCCACTTAAGTCATCAAAACTCTTTACCAACTCTTTAATCCTCTTGCTCAAATCATCAGGTAAGGCCTGGAAACCTTGCAGTGACTTCACAAAGTCTTGAGTAGGCCTTAATTGTTGAGGCCTATTAGCTGCATTTTGAGAATTTCATTTCCAGATTTTGTTGTGCAAGTTCAATATTCTGATTTTAGGAGTATAATAGTTGGAAATCATTGTAAAATCAGAATTTAATAATTTATGGAATTAGCATTTGAAAGTGTTTTTTGGGGTCATTAACTTCAGACTATCTTCTCTTTTGCAAGGGTGGTTGCATGCCGATTTTTTTTGGGTGTAAAATATCATAATTATTAAATTTTGTTACCTGTGTACGATTACAAATTATTGGAGTGTGTGTGAGTTTGATATTTTTTGAAGATCTAAATATTCAAGCTTGGTAAAGAAAAATCATGTCAGATAATATTAGTCCAGAACAAAATGAAGAGACAGTTGCTAGATTGTGGGCTATATTGAAAAGAAAGGGTGATGGGAAATGTTATTGTCCTTGCAATAATTGCAAGGGCTTAAAGACGAGAAGACTTTTAATCACAACAGCTGAGAAACATTGTAGGCAGCATGGTCACGTTGAAGGGGGGCATGATTATCGTCCATTGGTAAGTTGTTCATTATATGTGTTTATATTGATTGAATTTGTAAATGTTTATATTGTTTTAACATTTGATATATATATATATAATCACTTGATCATGATCATGGTTTATTTGTGTCTGTCATTATTATAAAGGTGGGGTGCCCTAGGGCACACAATATGAATTATCATGGCCCAGAGAATGTGGTTTTGCAAGCGGAGGAACATGGAGCTGTGAATATCGAAGATGAAGTTAATGATCCTATGGAAGAAGATGATCATGCACCAGAAAACACAATTGAAGATGATGGTACAAATACATTGATCCATGACACATGTAGTGGCACATCTAATCATGTTGATCAAGATGACTTTGATGATGTTCATGATTTACTTGTACTTGAGAAGGCATACGAGCCGCTTTATGAAGGCTCCCAAACAACTCTTCTCGTTGCTGTATTGTTGCTGGTGAACTTGAAGGTTATGAATGGTTTATCCAACATAGCAATCTCACAGATGTTAAGGTATGTCATAAATGTCATTTTTTTTCATCTATTTTAATTGTTGTTAGTTCATCGCTAGTAAATAAATGATGAAGTATGTACCTTTAATATTCTTTATATTAAGAACTTATTTTTTGTTGTAGATTGATTGGTAAATTTTTGTTACCACCATCAAATATTTTACCTCGCTCATACCAAGATTTATTTGGCATTATTAAAGATATTGGAATGGAGTATCAAGCAATAGATGCATGTCCCAATGATCATATTATATATCATAAACAACATGAATTTGCAACAGAATGCCCAGAATGTCATATCAGTAGATATCAAACATATCAACTAACAAAAAAGGTGCCTCGCAAGGTTCTTCATTATATTCCCATTATTCCACGTATGCAACAATTATTTAGGTGCGAAAGCTTAGCGCAATTTATGGATTACCATGCACGTAATAGAAGTGGAGATGAGATTCTTCGAATGCCTGCGGATGGTTCTGCATTTAGGGGCATGGAGGAAAAATGGCCACACTTTAAAGAAGAACCTCGTAATCTCAAACTTTTATTGGCAGCAGACAGTGTCAATCCATTTGGAGAGCTGAGATCTATTTACTCGGTGTGGCCTGTTTTTGTTATCAACAATAACATTCCTCCATGGATGTCAATAAAGAGGGAGCACATAATGTTGGCAATGATTGTTCCAGGTATTTGTTTACATCAATTTTCTTTAACGTAGTAGCATCTCATTTGTCTTATTTGTTGCATAATGACTTATATTTTTTTCATTTAATAGTCATGTACATGATTTTATATATATTGCAGTAAAATGGTTATAATAATTATGTAATGTTTATGTTCATTCAACTAGGTAAGTACCAAGTTAAAGATATGAATGTATATATTGAGCCTCTTATTGACGAGTTACTAAAGTTATGGAATGGCGTCACTATGTATGACGTATCTAGACCAATAGGACAAAGACAATTTCAATTCCATGCAATACTTGTATGGACAATTCATGATGCCCCAGGGCTAACAATTTTTTTTGGTATGTTATAACGTTCGACTATATGACTTTAACGATATTTAATTTTATGAATTAGATATCATGCATGTTTTTAAAATAATCTATTCATTATATATAATTATAAAAATTGACATATTTAATCCAATTATATATGATTTGCAGGTCTTCAAACAAAGGAAAAATTTGCATGTCCAATTTGTGGTCCAAAGATGAAATCTCGTCATTCAACAAGTTTAGGAAAGCAGGTGTTTGATGAGTATAGGCACTTCCTCCACAAAAATCATAAGTATCGAACTACTGAAAAACATCTTTTCAATGGGAAAGAAGAGACTACATCAAAACCACGAAGAATGACACCTCGCCTATGGAAGTTGGAATATAATAGAATTAATCGTCAAGGTTATACATCAAATCAAATTGTTTATCTATAATTTATGATATGTTTTGAATTTATATTTATATTTTGTGTTGTGTTTACTCATGCTGTAATTGACAATGATTGTCGTTGTTAATTTGTTTAACTTATATGCTTCATGAAGGTCGTCAAGGCATTAATGGTTGGCTTCCACAGGGACTGAAAAGTTATCCCAGACAATTTAGTAGGTTGCCCTACTATGAGTAGCTTCAAATTGTGCATTTGTTTGATACAATGCATATCGGAAAGAATATGACAGAAATGTTATGGAAAATATTGGATGGAAGGCATGACAAAGAAAAAATTGTCAAAATTTGTAGTGACATTCAGAAAGCTAGTCATGCAATGAAAAATGTCATTCAATTAAATAGCGATGGAGACCGAATTAATATAAGTGCCCTTCCTTGGTTATTAACGGAGCAACAAAGCAATGCTATAAAACAAGTCATATGAAAAATTCGATTTCCCACAGGATTTGCTGCTAACATAAACAATATCATAACAAAGAAAGGTGAATTTGGGTTAGGGATGAAAACGCATGATTGGCATACCTTCATTAAGGTAATTATTCTGGTATATTATATATATATTTGTATACTGCATGTACTTTTCAGTGTATTATGTTTACTACTTTTGGAACAATATTAATGAAAAAATCATTTTATAATTGCTGCAGTACATTCTACCTCTATCTCTCCTAGACAACTTTGACAATAATGTCAAGCAAGTTATATATGATCTTGGAAAATACATGAGGTAAGTAGCGATATTTGTTCAATTCATTGTATATTTTTGTTAAATCTCATTAATATATTTGTGCCTTGAATCACTTGTAGATGGTTGTCATCTAAAGCAATCCATAAAGAAGATATAAATTATTGGAAGAGAAGAATTCCTTGTCTAATGTGTGAAATGAAAAAGTGTCTACCTTCGAATTTTTCAATGCACAAGAACACTACCTCATACACCAAGTTGAGGAGATTGAATTGTGTGGACCTGTACACACAAGGTCAATGTGGATGGTTGAGAGGCACTTGAAATTTTTGAAGGCTTTGGTTAGACAAAGAGCACATCCTGAGGGTTATATGGTGGAGGGATACATGGTATACCAAACCATGGTGTACATTACTGAATATCTTCCTAAGTTTGCAACAAAGATCCATGTAGATCGCATTTGGGATCCCAACTCCATTAACAAATTCGAAGGGGAGTACTTGATGGGGAAAGGTAGATTGAGGAAAGTGTCGATAATTATAAGATGGTCATGGAGATTAATTAGAATATATTTTACATTTGGTTTTTATGTATATTGTACTTATAAATTAAGGTCGTATACCGTGGTAATTAATTAATTATACGTCATTTGTGAATTTCTTTTTTTGATACAGTTGGTCGAGAGTGGGATGCATTACATTTGTACATCGCAAACAATCTTGATTGGATGATGGTATGGATTGAACGATGTCAACAATTTGGTCGCGCATTAACATGGGAAGGTGTGGCTTCATTGGTTAAAGAAGCTCATCATAATGGAGATTCCAATGTTACACCAAGGGAAATTGATTTAGCATATGGTTTAAGAGATAAACAGGTATGTATAAATATATTAATCACCCATATTATTTAATTATTTTCAATTATATTGATGTATATATATGTTGAGATTTTTTTCTTTGCATACATTTGGCCAAGAATAAATATGTTTATCAACTGACGATATTGCAATAAGTTTTGCATGTTTGACATATTGAAGGTGAAACACCACAAGGCTATGTGGTGTAATGGTCGTAAATTTCGAATCAAAAAGTTGGATGACACGAAGAAAACTTGTGATTTTGGGATAACTGCAGTCTTCCAGGTGACTAATATTTCATCTAGAAGTGACATACATCCAGAAGTCTCAGAAAATCAATACTATGGGATTTTGGATGATATACTTAAGTGTGACTTTAAGTCCTTCAAATTAGTTTTGTTCATCGTCCTATGGTATAGGCTATGATTGAATGAAAATGATCCTAAGAGAACTGTTATTGAACTTGATAATGGATTTACCATGGTTAATACAAGGTATTTTGAGTGAGTTGGAAATGAGCCCTATGTTCTTCCAAGCCAATGTGAGCAGGTATTTTACTCAGAGGTTCCAGGTAAAGCGGGTTGGTCATATGTTGTTAGACATGATCCAAGAGGAAGGCCGGTCAAGTATAATGTGGTGGAAGAAGAAGATACTGAAGAAATAGAAGATGATGTAGATGATGATCAGGATCAACAGTTAGTTGATGATGTGCCCGACGAAGATGTCGAAGAGGAGGAACTAGATCATGATGATGTAGGAGTTAATGTTCATGAAGATGATATCCGCGTGGATGATGACATTATCGAAACTGATATCAATGACGATGATGATGATATGACCAATCCTTACAGTGTTGAATCTGGATCGGATGATATATACAAATAGTTGGATGAAGAAGAAGATCAATGACATTAATTTGTATTATCTATTTGATATTAATTTCTGGAAAGAATTATATTTGACTTATGTGGTTACATAATTAATTTATGATATTTTTAATTTTAATTATATTTGAATTATATTAGAATATGTTCAATTAATATATGTAAAAAATAAAATGGATAAACCAAAAGATGAAAGCGTGAGACCACTGCCTTGTTGGGTGTATGGAGTCTAATGAAGATCTATAAAAGTGTAATCTATGATGGCAATAATTCAAAGTGTTTGGCACACAGATGTAGTTTATAACTTGTATAAATGTGCAAGTAAATGACTGACAAAATCTACTTGAGATAGAATGACAATCCTAGTTATGTGATTCTTCTTATTGATACAATTAATACTCTTTAGTTACTGTGATTGACTAGGAGGGTTTAATCTTTACTTGAATGAACCAAATAATCACATCACACAAATACAAGAAATGTGTATCGGTAAACTGAATATATATATATATATATGCTTGATATTTCAATTTAAACAACAGAAAAGCATCAATAGTATCAACTACTTCGAGCATGAGATGATTACAACGAAATTTCACCACTTAAGATAGTCATTTAATTTGTAATTTGGCAGCAAGCTCTAAGCTAAGACAAACATACACAGAACCTTACAAACACATACGATTTAGGCCAGTGCCATATACTATTGGGGAGTCGAATTAACTCACAAATATTTAGATTTCCATAATAGGTTCAAACACATAACATATAAGATCTCTAACAATATTGCATTACAACAGTGTCAATTTCTATCCTAACTCAATACTTCTTATCAAATCCCTTTACAAACATATCCATCTATGACTCCATCCAAGCATTTTAATTTACTCTTTGAATTAAAACAAAAATGGAAATCATACACACCATGATAACACTGAGATGAACGCCATAACCCTTGATTATATTATTCAAAATTGTGATATGTTTATACAAAGGAGAGCCATGAGCTCTAAATATATCATTATAACTGAAATGCTAGTACTGTCATGAAACATCAAACCTTCATGCTGTTGGAACTGTCAAATTTTGACAAATTCATTATTTCTTCATGATTATTAGTCTCCGAAAAAAGATTCATAATGTAGACAAAAAAATCCTCACATAGCATATTTTACCAAAATCCACTTTAAAATTGTGCCATAACGCCCCATAAATTTCATTTGACATTAAAATCTTTACATATGAAAATATCGGCATAAGTTGATGCAGGTCTCATCGATGATAATATACATATCCTAAATGTATCGGCAAGACATTTCAAGGGTCACACCGATCAAGTTATACACAGAGAGAATGCGGGTTTCTATATCTTATCGGCAAGACAAAAATTATCGGCGTGACGATGTAAGGTCACATCGAGCTAAATTACCTTTTGCCGATTGGAGTAACGTAAAGTCTATCAGAGAGACTTGGGTCATCGGAGAGAGATTTTAAAACACTGCCCGTAGTGTTATTAGTCTTGCTGATAAAGCAAGGGGAGGACTCACTCGGTGAGACAAACGATGTCGGGGAGAATTCAAAAAGTCTTACTGACCCCTCGGGTTACATCGACAGAACTGAGCATATGAAGATAAAGGGTGTCGAGAAGACAATGCGCATGGTCTCGTCGAAGAAAAAGCATATCGGTGAGACATGTCACTGCGGGGAGATCTAAGAGACATCACGGTGAGTATCGTTTTGTCGGCAAAATAAATACTCGATCATGGCAAAATAAGTCAATAAAGTAAGCATCTCAATGAGACAAATAGCTTTCGGAGTAAGGTGAAGAACTGTTGGCCCGATTCATTAAGTCTGGGCGATAGTTTTTTCGGTGAATGTCATGGCGATAAAAAAGCAGAAAGAAATAAATTATTGGGGAGACTTGTGATGTCGGGGAAAATGCAAGACGTCTTAGCGGATGGGTGAACGTTGAACAGGCGGATCGGCCAGAGGTTTGAAATGTCTTATCAATGTTATTGTATCGGCGAGACATCAAACGGGTCATACCGATAAAGTTATACACTAGGAGAATGCGGGTTTGTATTACTTATCAGCAAGACAAAAGGTATTGGCATGATAGTGTAAGGTCATATTGAGCTAAGTTACCTTTTGCCGATTGGAGAAAAGTAAAGTCTATCGGAGAGACTTTGGTCGTCGGAGAGAGATTTCAAAACACCGGCCAAAGTGCTATTGGTCTTGCCGATAAAGCAAAAGGAGGACTCAATTGGTAAGACAAACGATGCCGGGAAGAGTTCATAAAAGTCTTACCGACCCCTTGGGTTACACCAATAGAATGGAGCATGTGGAGATAAAGGGTATTGATAAGACGATGCTCGTTGTCTTGCTAAAGAAGAGGCGTATCGGTGAGACATGTCACCGCAGGGAGATCTAACAGACATCACAACGAGTATTATTCTGTCACCAGAACAAATTGCTTGGTCTCGGTGACATACTCGATAAAGTGAACATCTCGGTGAGACAAAGTAATTTTAGAGTAAGGAAAAGAACCGTTGGCCCGATTCATTAAGTCTAAGCAAT
Source organism: Sequoiadendron giganteum (assembly GCA_007115665.2). Classification (NCBI taxonomy): domain Eukaryota; kingdom Viridiplantae; phylum Streptophyta; class Pinopsida; order Cupressales; family Cupressaceae; genus Sequoiadendron; species Sequoiadendron giganteum. Next base: position 559,745,067 of record CM021104.1, on the reverse strand, counting down.
AGTTGTTTCGGTGAAATTCATGGTGATATAAAAGCAAAAGGAAAGAAACTATCGGGGAGACTTGTGATGTCGGGAAAACTACAAGACGTCTTGGTGGGTGGGTGATCGTTGAACCCTGATGTGACAGCAAGAATTTCAAAAAAAAAACTTGCAGCATTCATGTCTTGTTCGGTAAAGACATTAATGGTGCCACGAAGCATAGGAGATTTTGCATATCAGGGTATGATCAATTGAAATCATTGTCTCACAGAATTCAAAGCGAAGGAGAGTAAGGGAACCAATAGAGCAATTAAGGCATTCACCTAGCTTGAGTTTGGAAGAAGTTACAGTAAGTTTCTCGTCCTCTCAGAATTTGTAAAAATTTGAATTATGGAAGGCACTGGTTCAGGAAAACTAAAGGGAAGAGAACCCGGGGAGGGAAGCCAATGAAAAGCAAAAAAGAAAAAGACTGAGTTGCAACCAGAAGGTACTAAAAGGAAGCTAAATCAAGACCTCATAGACCAGTTACCTGATTCTGGACCTAAAGCTAGGCGTTCTGCACAGCTCAAAGTGAAAGTTGACAAATTGGACGATAAATGCAAATTTATAGGTGATGTTTGGACTTTGATTAGAGGCTATGAGTTATTCAATTTCCATTACCATAGGAGAAATCACTTTGAGCCAGTATGCAATCCATGGAGGCTCAATTTAGGGAAATTAGTGTGCCCTAATGTTTTTATTAACGTCGAACTGGTAAAATTGTTGGCCGGACACTATGATTCAAAAAAGAAAGCTATATGTGATTTGTCAGGGAATCCATTGATACATGTATCTGAGAATGCAATTGCTAAGGTTTTTAGAATGGAGGGAATATGCAGTGACAAAGTAGTGAGTGAAGAGCTTGATAATGAGTTCAGAAGGATGGACACCATTTATAAAGGGTGGAGGTTACCTCTGCATAGAATTAGGTGTCATGGAAAACCTACTCCAATGAAAGACAGTGAGGGGCCACCCTTTCATGTAGACCTCTTCTAACCTTACCTAAAATATACTTACTACTCAGTGGGATAGGTATTGGGGATGGAGGTACCTGAGCATATGGTGGTTGTGCCCATGGTGATTTTTGCAGACATTTAGTATCACAATTCCAGATCATTTGACTATGTTGCACATGTTTTTAAGGAGCCAGATGCAGGTTTGATGGCGATAAAGAGTGGTGCTTCTGTTCTCCATCTCAGAAATTACTCACTGCTGATGCACTTAGTGTTGTATTTTGGACAAGAGTTAGGTTTATGGCCCCAGGAGCTGAGGATTTCACAATTCGACAAGGAAGGTAGACCATTGCTTGTTCAATTATGGACTACTATTTGGGACAGCAGGTTTGCCAATTCAAATTTCTTGCATTTTAAAGAATTCTTTGTGAAACCCTTGTATAGATTTTTTAGCCATCCTTGTGATTATTCTTTATCTGAACAAGTAAAAAGGTTTCTTAGGCCTAGAGATTACAATGGACCAATTAACCACAACTGGGGGGATCGGTATTGCTTAGAGAATGCCATAATGATTAGGGTTTATGGCTTTGAGGATACACCTTTCATTCTGCCCAGAACTGTCTCGGATAGAATTGCATACCTTGAAATTGTTAGGCAAATGGATTACTCCAGTGTTATGAACTTAAGTTCATATGGGAAATAGGATTTTATGCCCAGTACATTGTGTTTTAGTGATTTCACTGTATTAGCCAAGGAAGGTTATGATATGATTCTGGACAAATTATTGCACTACAACATGAGCAGAGCACCAGTGAGAAAGAACTTTGATCCAGAAGGGTATATCCACTCTGCTAGACAAAAAGTAAATCTCTGAGGGTACCATCATGTGCCCTTTAAATTTGATGACATAATTAGAAACCTGGAGGTAGAGGAAGCTGAAATTGTGATTGAAAAACATAATCAAGAGTTGTTGGATGTTGAGTTGTTATCCTCCATTAAGGGGATTTCAGAAATAGACAGGCCACAAAGCTCATCTGGGAAAGTTTCAAGAATGAAGACTCAGGAGTATGCCTATGTTGCCAGAGAATTAGATGTTGAGGAAACCATGGATGTAGATACAAGACATGAAGACTATAGGTCTTTCATATCAGATGATGAATTTATAAAGACCTTGGAGTTTAAGACATTTTTATATAAGCAAAAAGGGAAAGAGATAAGGGGACAGGTTGACAATGTCACTCTAGGGAATGAGGATCAACTGTTAAAAAGCTTAAAGGGTGAAGTAGACAAAGAGATGATTGAAATGACCCCTGAAAAGGGGAGGGAGCTACTTGAAAGGCAGGTGTTATGATTTTTCCAGGTTTGGATATGAATTCTGCATTAGTTTTTGATAGTTTCTTAAAAGATAACAATGCTACCCACAAGCTCAGTATAGAGAAGGTGACAGAGGTATACACAGGATCAAGATACAATCCTGATGATGAAACATTGATGATTTGGGCCTTGTATCCTCCTCACAAGAAATCAATTGTTATTGATACTGAAAAGGCATTCAAACATGTCATGACCCTGAAGGTTGGGGAGGTTGATCCTGTAGCGACTGCTGATATTGGGATAAATATAGCCAAGTTGAATAAAGTCCAAATCCAAGCATTGATAAGGGAAAGGGAGATGTACAAAACCAATAATGAGAGGATGTTGAGAGAGAATGAACGCTTGAAAGACTTGGTAGGTGGTGTAACAAAACCAACAAGGATGCTCACTCAAGGTGAGAGTTCACAAAAAAAAGACTGTTGGGAAGGGTCAACTGCATACTCTCAAGGGAGAATGGATGCATTTGCTGCAATAATAAAAAAAGGCAGGTTGTTTTAACCACTTGGTTAAATAAACTTTGGGGAAAACATTCACAGTACGTAGATGCAATAAAGGAACACAGGAGAGTGGATAGCAGAATTCAGGAAAGAATTGAGGAATTGGAGGAGGACACTACTAGTAATGAAGAGATTGAAAATGCCAATTGTATTATGGATAGGCACAGGGATTTCTTTGTGGAGTTACAAGGGGATATGCAGGGATTGGCAGAGGCTGCCGAAGATAGATTCACCAAGTTATGTGATGATGAAGGGAAAATGAAGGAAGCGACTACATGGAAAAGTGAGTGCGAAACAATACTCCAAGGGATGTTGGAGACAACCACTGCGAAAGATGTGATATTGGATGCAACATGTGAGAAAAATGAGCAAATGATAATGATGGAGATTGTGATATGCGATGCATTGGGAGATGCCGACACTCATGAGCGCCAAGATTATACAGAGCATATGTCTGCAATCCATTTGTGGCTCAAGAGAAATTAGTTAATAGTGGATTTGTTAAACCTTTTATGCTTTAAACCTTTTTGAAAAGGCACGTCCTTTTGCAAACTGATGTATAAGTATCCATTGTTGGATAAATTTAAGGGGTAGAAGATAGAATTAGAATAGGATAGACTGCTGTAAGCATTAAATTTTCAGAAATGATGACATTCAAGGAGACTATGTTGCATGTATGAACTTTGAAGGAGATAATGAAAGACTGTTGATTTAGTGGCTTCATTCTGGTATCAATTGTTTGTTGGATTCTTGCGATTATTTGATTGTCTCCAATCTGATGTTTCTTGGTTGTTTAAATTGAAGTATCAAGTATATATTCTATTTATCAGTACACATTTGTTGTTTTTGTGTGATTTGGTTTATTGGATTCTTTAAAGAAGAATTAAAATTCCTTTCAATAAATTACAGTAATCTGGGAATGCCATTTGGATCATTAAGAAGAATCAGATTATTAGATTTGATATTCTGCCTCAAGTAGGGTTTATCAATTACACTCTTGCATGTTTATACCAGTTGTAAACTCATAGTTAAATGCCAAACAATTAGAGGACCTGCTAGATAGAAACCATTCATTAAAGGCTTTCATTTGACTCTGTTTTACCCAATAAGGCACCGGTCTCCCTTATTTACATTACATTGGTTTTATTCATTTTATTTAACATCTCTTAATTGAACATATTAATTCATACCTTGATATTGCATATACAATTTATACCAAAGTAGGATCATATCTTTCCACTGTTAAATTGCCATTTGTGGATAGTTAGATCAAGTAGGAAACATAAATTGAACATATTAATTTAGTATAAGAGTCAACCAATCATAAGGAAAACATAATATGAAGATGAATTTTCTCAAATCTTGTGGTTGTAGATGCCCTTTTGAAATCTATGCAAAATGTGGGAGGATAGACAAAGCTCATGAACTATTTGACACAATGCCTCGAATAATTGTAATCTCATGGAATACACTCTAATTAGAAAAGTCTCATCACTGCCCTCATAACAATCTATCAATTTGTTTTAGTGTCTATTGTGTTATACCCAATTTGGGACATGGGGTATAACAAAATAGACACTAAAATAAATTGAGAGATTACAATTCTTTGAGACATTTTGTCAAATAGTTCACAAGCTTTTTCTATCCTTCCACATTCTGTATAAATTTTAAAAGGGCATCTACAACCATAAAATTTGAAAAAAATCATCTTCATATTATGCTTTGATGGATGTCTATACCTTGTTCCAAATCTCCCATATTAAGGAAACCAATAAGGATTTTGGTGAAGGTTGTGGAATTTTTCTTTGCATCTACCAATTGCATTTGTTTGAAAGTTTCTAAAACCTTTTCAACAAATCCATTATGTGTATATTCTAAAATCATTATAGTCCTTATAGTCCTTCTAGTCCACATCACTTTGTTTTTTGAAGAAACTATTACCATATATTTCTTATTTATGTTCTAAATTGGATACATGTTTATAAGTTTGATATTACAATTAATAATATTAATTTTGGCAAGACATTAAAAGATTTTGTTGATTTAAAAAATATATGCATCCCAATGTAAAAATGCCAACAATGGAAGCAATGATTGTAACACATAATTTTTGATGTAGTATCCAATTCAAAGGATGATGTTACAATTTAGGGTTATGATTGGGTATTTAATTAGGGTTAGGATTTAGTGTTCGGGTTAGTGTTAGGTTTAGAGTTAGGGTTAGGGTTAGGAAAATAATGTTAGGATTAGGGTTAGATTAGGGTTTATGTTTTATGGTTAGGGTTAGATTTAGAGTTTTGGTTATGGTTGGGATTAGATATGAAATTAGGGTTAGGGTTTAGTATTACAATTAGGGATTATAGTATTAGGGTTATATCTAGAATGAAGTTTTAGGGTTATTGTAATTATGATTAAGGGTTGTTTTTATATTTGGCTTAGAGTTGGGGTTAGGATTAGGGCCAGGGATAGGGCTAGGGTTAAGTTTAGGGATAGGTTTAGGGTTATTAGAGTGAATGCAACTAATTAATAAAATAAATAATATTTAGGTTAGGTAATTAGGGTTAGGGTTAGGGTTAGAGTTTTGGTTGTGGTTAGGATTATAAAGATAGGATAAAGGTGAGGGTTAGGGTCAAGGTTAAGGTTTTGAGAAAAAGGGTTAGGTTATGATTTGGATTACCCTAAACTCTAACCATAACCATAAACCTAATCCCAAACCTAACCCTAAAGAAAACACATAACCTAACCCTAATTGTAGTGTTTGAGGCTAGGCTCAAACACTATATAACCTAACCCTATATAACCTAACACATAACCTAGCACTAGAAAAAATTCTTCTCCCAAACAATCTCCTCTACTTCTATTCATGCCTACTAGAGTTGCAACATTCAACATTGGTGCTTCAACCATTCATTCAAAGCTAAGAATTTGAAAGCAGTGTTCATTTGTAATATAATTAATCATTTAACAATATTATAATTATTATTAATCTAATACAATATTAATATTATTAATAATATACCAATAATATTAATAATCTAATATAATTACTATTAATCTATATATAGATTATATATAATCTTAATATATCAAATATATCATTATAATTCATATAATGTAATATAATATATTAATATTATAACATTACTATTAATCAAAGTGCTTTAATATTTATGTCGAGTTTTAGTACATTATATGACAGGTTACTAAAGCGGCTCCAAGATGCACGTGCTCAAAATCGACGGTGATGTTATAATCTTGATGAAAAGTTGCTTGACGGTTATGTTCAGTGCTGGTGACTTCTCAAACACAAGAAGATGTGATTTTGGCCCTATTAGGAGAAGATTTAAAAGTTGATTCTAGAGCTGAGAAAAATTATCATATTAAATTATGAAGCCCCTTTCTTTGGCAAGGAGATTCCATGTGTGTTCAAAAATTCTTGTTGCACACATTTCCATTACTCATGTTGCTAAGAACCTTGCAAATCCTCATATTTGAAGATTGAAAAAATCCAAAGGTATATTTTATGGCCTCCCTTTAACCAAGGAAAATGGTTTCACAAAGTATCCTAGGAGTTTTATTATTTCCCTCATGACTATAATAGGCTTGGCTTACTTTATATTCACTACTCTAAATGGTGCCATAATAGGCTTTGCTTGCTTTATATTCACTACTCTAAATGGCGCCATAATTTTTTTAAATTTAATTAACATACTCTAAAACCTAACTAAAGTAGGTTGTAGCTCATCAAATTGGACAAGTGAAAGGTCAATACCAGCACTAAGGAAGACTTCGGAGGAGTGAAAACAAGGTCAATACCAGCACTGACAAAGAGTTTGGAGCTAAAACAAGGTCAATACCAGCGCCGAGGACCAGGTTGAGGGAACTCAGGGAAAATTGATGACCAAGGGACAATGAGTACTATAAGTTTGGCACCCCCATTCTCTTTAACCTGCAATTTTCATGCCTAGTTTCCAAAGATCTTCTCGCACATTGGCCCCCCCATTCTCGTAAAATGGTATAAGATAAGACAGAAAAAATAAAATAGCTTTGTCTTTCACATTTTTATAGTGATTACTATAGGCACATAGACCAATTCTTCATAATAGATGAATTTGATCATACTTTTCCAATGATGCAACAATTCAACTTTGGGGTGTATCATTTAGGCAATAGTTCAACTTTGGGGTTCATCATTTAGGCAATGACGGATCCCTACTCTTTCCATATGCTCTTTCCTTTCTATTTCTTCAAATGTATAGTTTATGTCTTATATTGTATTGAAATAGTTATTCCCACAACTTGTGTGGGACACCATACATTTGTAATTATCAATAAAAGACATTTGTGAAAATTTTGCGCAATCTTTCTCTTGTATACATTTGCATAATGAACTGCAATTTATTTGATAATACTTTTGTGTATATGAATGGAACTTAGTAGAATTGAATGTGTACCTTTATCTTTATTTTTGAAAAAACTATCCCAACTTTACTTGATTGAGTTAGAAGCTAAATTAGGTAAAAAAATTGGTGACATCTTCTATATGTTTGCCTGCTAAACATCCTCACCAGTTGCCTAAACTTATCCATTGGGCATGGTGTCGACTCTTGGAACTTGTCAAGACTTGAGAAATAGTCTTCCATAATGTTTTAACTCATCCAAAATAGTGCATAACACCTACCAACCTTATTCAACCTACCAAATGACTCAAAACAAACTAACTGTGCAAACAAAACTTATTCACTTAAAACAAAAACTATCCTAACCTAGACTAACTGAGGAAAGGAATACCTAAATAAAACCATTAACTGGTTCATGAAAGTAGCTACCATTTCTTTGCAACTTGTAATGCTCCATATGTTTGTGAGCATCAAAGAGGAAATGAAGAAATGATAGATGTTTAACCAACTATTGCAATGCCTCATAAATGGAGAAAACAAATCCACAAATCCACTTACCATTAATGTTATCTTAAAATGGATAGGATAGTAGGATAAAGTCCTCATGCTTGGGTGCAATAATGACTTGTGATGCATTGCTAGTTTCCATCCTAGTTAGATGCCTGATAGGACATCCCCTTGAAAGCTTTAGATTGGTTTTTCCTTTTTCCTCTTTTGGTGTGATCATATCCTTCATCTTACTCTTATGGTGCTCTTGTGGTACAAGAAATTGATTTGGAACTTCATGGTTTTCTTCTTCTTTCAAAGAACCCAATAAGGTTGATATAATATTATCATGACTGCATTCTTCAAACCTTTCTACCTTTTTTATGATTGTCCTATTTCATGGCTAAGTTTAGACAAGAGAGAAGACAATTTGAATGATTAGAAATAACATCATTACCTTCACCTTACATGATAAATTTCCATGTTGATTCCTCATCCATGGTCAATGGACCATCCTCTTCCATTAAGATAGCTAATAACTTATCAAAGCTATCAGCTCTTGGAAGGCTCTTAGGAACAGCTAGTCCAAACTCAAAATCCTCATTAGTACACTCCAAATCAGGATTTTCTTCTTCAATGAGCGAAGGTAAATGTTCAAACAATGTAGTAGCCTCTTCCAACAAACTTTCATTTGTTATACCAACCTTAAGCTCTTTTGTACAACAGAAAGGAAGTTCCTCCAAATAGCTAAGATCTTGCAAATCAACTTCATGATAAGTTTTTTGACTTGAGAGAATAGAATCCTCATCAAGACCATATTCTTCCTCTTGATCCATGTTTGATTTTTCCTCTTTAACCAACAACTCATCAAATTGTTTGATATCTTCTTGTTGCTTTGAATCTTCATCCTCGACAACAAAACAAGACAACTCATCAAATGGGAAGATCAACTCTTCCTTCTAACCCATCCAGTTTCCTTGTACCTTGTTTTCCAACTAATCACCCTCGGCTTCTACTTGAAAAAGTTTGGATTTTTCATTATTCACACCATTCATAGGCTTATAAACAATAGATATCTCTTTTTCCTCCTCATAACTGACCTCACAAGTTCTTTCCACTTGAGGAAGATCCTTAATCAGTTTTGAGTCTTGAATTGAAAACAAAAACTCTTGTTTCACTACTATCTCGACCTCCTCCTATTTGAAATGACCGAGCAACTCCTCAAAAGCTTTAGGGAGTGTTGATAGAGGATTGGCTAGTATAGGAGGCTTTGGTAACTCTTGAGGAAGAGAAGAAGTGATTTTCTTGAAGCTTGGGATTGTTAACACATGCTCTTCCAACTTAACAATTTCATCATAGTTGTCCATGTTAGATTCAACTGGTAAGGGGATTTGAAAGGGATTATCTTGGTTACGAATCAACTATTGGTTTGAAGAAAAACTTTTAAAAATTGGAATTTTAATTGGCTTAGATTCTACAACACTTTCCTCTTCTTGGTTGCATGGATTTGGACTACTAAAACCAACTGATATGTAATTAGAGTCACCATGGTGTTGTTTATATTGCCTCCAAAGGCTAATAATACTGAGTAAAACACCAAATATCTTAGTATTTTGATGAGAAGTCCATCATACTAGTCCCACCAAGCATGCCAATAACTGTTATCTCTCAATATTGTACCCCTCCTAAGTTGCAGAACTTAACATATTGGTGAAACATGGGAATTTTCTAGGTTGTGGGTTACCTAGAGCAGAAAAGAATCTCCAGAGTAAGTTGGCTCTTATGGTAGTCACCTAAAACTACTTGTTGGGAAAAGGGTAAGGAGGAAACATGAAATAAAACTAACTCCTAGCGTGATGCACCAAATATTAAGGATTTGTAATGTTGTTTTGACACACAATGTGATCAATAAAACTCACTTCAATATGCATAACTTAGTTTTGACATGTTTTGCATAAGTATTTCATAGGTAGGCTTTGAAGTTTATGGAAAAACTCAAGTGGAACAACAAATGACCTTCCTAGAGGCTCGAATGTTTGACTTCACAATTGAATCCTACATAGAACTGGTAGAACAAACTATGACCTGCACAAACATGCACTTTTGTATAAAGGCTATGAGAAACTAGACTAGAACCAAGGATAAACATTATCATCACAAGGAAATATCAATAATTTCATGTTATAACACAATATCCAGTATTGAGAAGGAAAAATAGCTTGCTTTTATTGATTGAAAGGTAAAAATGCAGCTGAGTACAAGTCTGTGAAAATGAGTTACAATGCTATCTTTTTCTTGAAAGCTCCAAAAATGAGCTACAATACTTGCTGAAAGAAGAAATAACTAACTCCAAACTATCATTTGAAGTTACTTTATGCTTGCAAAGACGTTGCATAAAGACGTTAATTAGATTTGATTTGTGATGGAGACATTTGGACGGTAGTAACAATAACTTGCAATCTATCAAGACTTGATTACCTTATAACCTGTCAATTTCTAGCGATGAAATGATAAATTAATCATAATGTCACCTTCGGATCACATCACCATGAAAGAACTTCATCCAACATCCTTATGAGTGTAGGCACCATAAAATAGGTATTTGTCAGATTTGTCTTCCTCAAGCGAGGGAAATTCAGGAAGAGAAGAGGAAAGCGAGACATGTAGTAGGTCTAAAAGAGGGAGATCAACTAGAGGTCAAAAGATTAGAAGAAAATTCCGTAAACGTATGGAATTTTTTCTTACTGAAGGGGGGTCATGTTCTTATGATGATGAGAGCATAGGCGACATTGAGGTGCCCTTGAGGTACAAACATCTATGGAAACAATGGGTACCCAAGGAACTTCCTCCAATAAACACTGATCTTTGTGTCAACAAGAGGATATATCGCATAGCACCATCGTCATTACATGGTTTCGGCCTATTTTACATGGACAACATAAAAGCTTGTTACGACAAAGTTACTGAGTTGATGGAGTATGTTGGACCCTGTTAGAGTTACAAAGATTGGATGCAGCTGGTTCGATATACACGAAGTATGCGTAGGTATGCACTATCAGCAAATTATATACAACTAAAAGATAAGGATCAAAATAAAGGAGTGGCTAGGTATATTGACGGGAGGCCAAAATCATCAGGGAATATTGCAGGGTTTATAAATAGTACATGACCTGGGTCAACAAATAAGCAACCCAATTGTATATTCGAGGCACGAGAGGGAAATCGTGTATTCGTATGTGCGATAAAATCAATAACTGTAGGGGAAGAGTTGCTAATCGATTACAATTTGAATCACTTAGATACAAACACAATTACTACGGGGGTGGTATGTACTATATATATACCATTTTACCCAACCTCCAATTAATGACTCCAATATACCATTTTATTATTATTTTTTTTTTGTAAGTCTATTGGTTTCATTTCGGTAATGTTTTTTATATTTAATTTTTGTCACAGCGGGACATTGATCATACAAGGAAGGCTCTAGCCCAGAGCACAGATCGTGATCCATCTTCAGGCGCTTCTATTCGACAGGTTTATGTCATTGTAATTATACAAATTAGATATGAGCAAAATGTTTTATTATTATGTTTTTTTCATGAGTTTATTGGGTTAATTTTAATAATGTTTTTAATATTCTTGTTGCAGTTGGTTGATCGGGGAAAGGCACCAGCAGTACAGGAGAGCATCCATATGGAGGTGCAGTCACTATTATGCGATGATGACATCACATTTTCCACAAACCCTGTGGATATGATGAGGAAGGCCCAAAAAAATGCAATCAAGAAATCCTTCAGTTGGTATTCGTAGTGCCTCAAACAAATGAGATAAGAGAAAGGGTTAAAATATTGTCTGAGAGAGCACAAAACTTGGAAGTAAGCTGTCATGAGATCTTTAATTATAACATAAGTTCATTCATGGTTTTATATTTTGTACTTTTTTATACCATGAACTAAAATATGTGTTGTTTTTACAGGATTATTTGCGTCCTCATGATCATGTTGCTGGCCATGATCAAGGTACTGTAAGTGTTTCCTGGGAAGTAGGGGACGGTACAAGTGTCAATCCTGATCTTCCTGCGCATACAACACATCATCCGACCCCATCATCTGTGCCTATATTATTGTCTGGAATGTCGGCAACACATACCATGCAGGCATTCGGTAGTCCACCCTCTGGCAGTGAACACATGCCACTACATGTGTTAGTACCTGTGGATGTAGAGGCCACTACTACTAGTGATGTTTTAGCAGCATTTCTTGGATCTCCCCGTATTACTAGTACGGGAACATTGCAGGTCACATTTGTGGTGACCGAGGGTTTCCTTCCCATAAAGATAGAGAAGGTCCCAGGTACTTTAAAATGTTTTAATTATTATTATTATTTTTTAAGTAAGTGCTAATAGTGGGGATAGCGCCCTATTATATTGATTTACAAAATGGCAATATTTGCCTACATTATAATTGCAGGAAATGATGTTTTTTATAAACATCTAAGTGATATTTCATTGAAGCTCTTCGGGCCCACCATACGTACACGGTGGAATGCCCAAAATTAAGATTTAAAAGATGAGCTCATTAACCATTTAGTTGTGTTATTCGGTGATAAAACATTCAACCGAACCAAGGTCCTTAAGAAAGCTGGTACCTATCTAAAGTATGTGAGGGACCAATATAGGTCACATTTAGAGAAGAATAGAAAGTACGAGCGTCCCCCCATGATTTTGGAAAGGGAGTGGAAGGACTTGGTGTCGGATGGAAAGGAGAAGGTTGAAAAGAAGAAAGGAAAGATACTACCGGGCCAAGGAAGGTATGTGATACTATCAATAATTTAATTATATATTGATTAATCTTTCTTTTTACATAATCTAACGTATTTCAAATTTTTCATAGGCTGCCCGACACATTGAAGGTAACAAAGGCAAGACTAGAAAAACATGGGCAACACAAATTTGGCTCTGGTGGTTATATGAAAGTAGCCGCATGATTTGTAGGTATCAATAAATGAAATATTGCATCCAAATAATAAATTGCAAACAATTTTGGTTTTATCACATCATAGAAGCAAAATTCATGATCGCATGCAAAAATGCAGGGCTTTGATTTCAACAGAGTGCTCACACAAGAGGACCTAAAGATTGCCTTCGACCAAGGCTATGGAGCCCTGACTAAATAGCTAAGAGTCTCGACTAGGCAAACACAATCTTCCACTGCATCCAACATGCAGGTAAATAAACTCAATAAAGTTTATTTCAAATTGAATACTTATGCAATTTGTTCAATATTAATTTCCACCATAATAATGTGCCTATTTGTTTTACATAGATAAGCAATGATAATCCTGCACATGGCATTGGAATACAACCTGGTGAGGGTGGAGCGCAACCTGCCGATGAAGGCCATGGTGTGCATCCCGGTACTAGATGTATTCATGTGCTATACAAAACACAGTATAGATTAATACAATTAAACATCTTTAATTGCATTTGGTGTATTAATGAATGTAACCTTTCGTGTTTCAATATTAGAGCATGTAGAGCGTGATCAACATGTTGAGCATGATCAGGCTAGACAAGATCATGAACATGATGTGGCTCCATCAGGTAAGCAGGACCACTCTAAAATTATTTTAAACATTTTTAATTGCAATTGGTGTATTAATTAATGTAATCTTTCATGTTTCAACTCCAGATCAAGATTTAGAGGGTGTTCAACATGTTGAGCATGGGGCTATAAGACAATATCAGGAACATGATGTGGCCCAATAAGGTAAAGAGCACCACTCTGATGTTCTTTTAATTAATGAAATACATGTAACAATAATAATAAAACATATCAATTTAACATTTCTTTGCTATTGCAGCAGACCCCCCCTTGCAGCCGCATTCACACAGTTGTGAGTACACGACTAGGCATACATTAAGATCATGAGCAGAGCTTAGAACAACTCAAGGGGGGATAGATGATTTTGAAAACGATACTCCACTTCAGCTTTTTTTAGCTGCAAAAAAGAAACAAAAAAAAAAGTGATTGTAATCATATTATGACAGCCATATTTTTGATAATATGTAAAAACTGAAAAAATGAAATATGTTAATGAATGAATCTGAATATGTTAATGAAAAAATGTTATATGTTAATGAATGAATGTTATATGTTATTAATGGATGAATGAATGAATGTGAATATGTTAATGAATGAATGTTATGATGTTATTAATGTAGGGTGAATGAATGAATGAATGTTATATGTTATTAATGGATGAATGAATGATTAATGTTATATGATTGGGTATGGGGAATTGAGAGTGATGTGAGGGGGGAGGGGAGGTGGGGGGGCGGGGATGGGCCAAATGAGCTTCCACCTTTATGTGGTTGGCCCTGTTAAGTAGAGATTATTAAACTACTCTCAAAACAAAGAGAAGCTCAAAAAGGTAAGTAATGCACTTTTCAATATAAGAAATGCATCGTTTGAAGCATCAAACCAATTTGCAAAGATGAAAGAAAGTGCTAACTTTTCACTATGAACATTGTGTTGTGTGTGGATTTGGTTTCAAAGCTCTGTTGATGGAGATGGCTTGTATGATAGCCAAGAAAATATTTATCATTATTGCTGCTACAAACAGGCCTCATATCATCAATCCTGCATTGTTAAGGCCTGGCCGACTTGACTACTTTTATATATTGCCCAGAGTCACCCCGATAAGTATTTCGATCCATTTGTATCATCATTGACAAGAGATTATGTATCGCTAGGATATTCTATAGTTTCCCCGATGTGGTGAGTCTCCCCGATGATTATTCTTTCGATCTCAACTATGTCACCAAGACTCTTGCTGATGTAATCTTATTGACGTCACATAGCTGGTTGGGTAGACATTCACAACTTACTCCGATGATATGTGTCTTGTCGATATACTTCCCTCGTGCTTCATCGATGAGACAAGATGTGTATCTTGCCGATGCAACGTCATCGCTAAGACAAAAAATCCAATCCTCTCTATATATCTTCTCAGGCAATTTTGATTACTGTAATAGTCTTGATCTTTCAACAAATAGGTTTATAAAAAAAAATGCACTTTCTCGTCGAATTTACGACGAACAGGCAAAAACATCCGACGAATTTGTAATGTATCCGACAAAGTTTCGTCGTAATGAATTGCCTATTTTGTCGCTCGTTCGACAAAATTCTGTCACTATTTCAATCTAAACTATGTCGCCAAGGCTCCTGCCGATGTAATCTTATCGACGTCATATAGCTGCTCGGGTAGACCTTCAGAACTTACTCCGATGATATATGTCTTGCCGATATGCTTCCCTCGATGAGACAATATGTGTATCTCACTGATGAAAAGTTATCGTTGAGACAAAAACCAGACCTCCCGATATATCTTCTCAGGAAATTTTGATCACTGTAGTAGTCTTCATCTTTCACCGATATGCCTACATTTCAACGAATAGGATTTAAAAAAAAAAGTGCAATCTCTTGTCGATTTAACGACGAACCTCAAAAAGCCTCCAACAAATTTACAATGTATCCGATAAAGTTTCACCGTAATGACTTGCCTATTTCGTCACTCGTTCGATGAACTTCTGTCGCTATTTCAATCTAAATTATGTCTCCAAGACTCCTGCCAATGTAATCTTATTGGCGTCATATAGCTGCTCGGGTAGACCTTCAGAACTTACTCCGATAATATATGTCTTGTCAATATGCTTCCCTCGTGCTTCGTCGATGAGACAAGATGTGTATCTCGACGATGAAAAGTTATCGCTGAGACAAAAATCCAATCCTCTCGAAATATCTTCTCAGGCAATTTTGATCACTATAACAATATTGATCTCTCAACGATATTGCCAATACGTCGAATTTGTGTCGTAATGGCAATGGACTTATGTTGTTAATCCGACGGTTTGGCAAAGGTATGCCTCCCGTCATTTGGGCACTGTTCGTCGCGTGATCGATGAAGTTGGTGTCACGGTTCCAACGAGCGTGCGTCGTGAGGTTGATGTTTTGCAGCCCGTTGGGATGTAGACAAAATTTGAGCGACGGCGCTGACTTCTGTGATTTGTCAGCCGACCGACAATGTATCGTCGAGATTCTGACGAAAGGCCGTCAGAAATTGGGGTCAAATCCTGTAGTGAATGTAATGAGAATTGCATTGTAGAATTCACTATGCTACATATAGATGTTTGTAATATGAAAAGAAAACAACTATGCATATTTTTCTACCAATATGTAGTATATATTCATTGTTAGAGGAAATAAATTAGTAGATGTCACAACTTTCCTTTGAAATTTTTGTACATCTAGAATATGACGAAAGGAACACGATAGAACCATGTAATTATAATTTTTCATATTTCTTTAAATTGTTGTGTAATGTAATTATATAGTTACAATTTGAAAGGAACACGATAGAACTATGTAATTATATTTTTTCATATTTCTTGTAAATTGTTATGTAATGTAAATATATAGTTGCAATTTGATTTATATTCCTATAAATTCCCTTTTTGTTGATTTATATATAACACAAGGAAATTGAATATATAGGTAGACTCGAATAAATATTTTAATCTTTTTAAAATTGTTAAATTTTGTATTTACTTCCTATCAAGAAATATTTTTTAAACAAACATTTTCTTAAATTGTTTCAAGTACACCTACACAGAGACAAAGGAGAAAATGTATCCTAAAATTTTGATGAAATTTTAATAATAGTATTACATACTTGTTATATATATTATTCCTTTCTTCAAAAGGAACATTGAAATGGTTGGGTTTTTTCTCTTTATTTTGTAAACAATTATATATATATATAGGGAGATCCCCCTCCCCAGAGGTCCACGGGACTATCAGGGTGATGAAATTCCACTCTTTCACACCACATAGAGTTGGTGACCTCTTGTTCGGGCCACAATCCCACTTTGGGGGCTACAACTCATACAAGATCGCTTCTTCTATGTGGTTCACTACTTCTTAATATATGGATATAATGTGGGGAAAAATAAAAAAATACATATTAGAAAAAACAATAGTAATAATTTAAATCCTTAGAAAAATAAATAAATAAAAATACTTATAAATATTCTAAAACCCCATGTAAGTGGAACTCACTTATTGCCATTCATTTTTGGATGGTAAGAAGGCACACCCTGAGACTCAAATGGGCAACACTTAGAAAAAGAAAAAAATAACCAGTCACATGGGCTAAGACCAGAAGCCCATGATTACAAAACATAGAGAAAAGGCCATTAGGTGGCCAAAGCAGTGCCAACAGAGCTAGGAGGGTCTATGTCATCCATGTTCTTCATCAGCGGGGTTTGGAATGACAACAGGAGGAGCAACCCAACCATTGTTAGCATCTTTTTCCTTCTCTTTATCTTCATCCTCGTGCTGGGGCGAGATTGCAAGTGCCAGACGCATAATTTTTTTACCAGTATCTAACCATCCAGAGCAAGAAGTAGGAGGATCATCAGAGGGCCACCCAGAATCACCACCGCCGCTTCTCAAAGCACCGCCAGAGGGCCACCCCTGTCTAGCTTGCATCAGAGGAGAGCGAGTTCGTGGAGGAGGGCGAGAATCTCGTCGAAGAGGAGACTGAGAGTGAGGACGCACAAAGTCACTCCATTGTCGGCCCCAAGAAGGTGACCAACCATAGGAAGAGGTGGGCGAAGTAGGAACCCGAGCAATAGTACATGGGGCATTGCCCCAATGGTCTAGAAGAACTTGCAGATGAGCAACCTCAACTGAAACTTTGTTAGCTTGCACCTGAATCTTTAAGAGGACATTAGAACAAATAATAGCTTTAGCATATAAAGAAACATTAATATCCATTTGAGAATAAGAAAATATGCAGACATTTATGTCTTTCTAGAGATTGAGGATGATTTCCACCCTGAAAGTGTGCGAACTGGGTAAATTTTGCAGGAATTTTGGGTGAATCTTGCTTAAAAGTCTTAGCTTTCCCACAAAAAGGGAAATGAGGGTCTTGGACCCCCAAGTGAACAAGTTGAGAGCCCACAGGAAATCCTTGGAAAAGAATACACCAAGAAAAATGGGCAAGTTTCAGACTAACACTTGTAGACCAAGTGGCAACAAATCTTTTATGCTAGACATGAGTGGAGGATTGAAGAAGCCACCTCTGGTTCAAACTTTGGATCATAGGAAAGTGTGGTGAAAGCCACCTATAAGCAAGCCGAGGCTTGTAGTTCCTGAAAGGGGTGTTTGGAAACCACTTCCAGTCTTTCCACTAGGGTTTGGTCCCATGAATTCCAACCTTATGAAGCATCTCTGCAAGAATAGCATTCACTAGCCCATCATAAGTAGCACGGTCTTGGTTTTGAAGTCTGAAAAAGGCACAAAAAATTTCCCACTATATGATACGCATCATGGGTCTATGAAATAACTGTTGGAGGGTTTGGATACCCTTCTTGTGGAATCTGAGCACTTTAAGCCAAGGCGACTTAGCCAATGGTTGACCATTATAGGCAAAAAGAGGCGACCACCAAATATTATGTTGGTTGAACGAAAGCCCATCACAAAACCAAAAGCTAGCCCAACGGAGCCAGGCCTTGACAACCTCCTAGGCATGCCAAATACTTTTGGCCACAAAAGTCCCAATAATTTGGACTAGTTCCTTCATGACCAAAAGGGTTTGAAAGTCGATCCCCCTCTAGGCGGGTCTATGAACAAGAAATCCCGACTGAATACAATGCCTGAGAAGAATTTTCTAGGCCTCATCCCCAATAAGGGCATGGATAATCCATTTAACACCTAAAGCAGTTCCTTGTCATTGAGTGGAGAGCAACCCAAGTCCTCTAGAATCTATGCGAAGGCAACGAAATTCCCAAGCAACACGGTGAAACCCTCTGTGAGATCGAGAAGAGGCCCAAAAAAAATCTCTGAGCAAATTTTCAAGCTTGCCATAGGAAACTTTGGAAGGGGCCCAACAAGAGGAGTAATAGACATGGGTGGCTGCTAGAACTTTAAAGCACACCTAGAATTTCCTTGCCAAGGAAAGAGGCTTGGTAATCCAATAAGCAAGCTTCTGCTTGACTCTAGAAAGCACAACTTTCCATAGCTCAATTGGGGACGCCTGGAAAGAAAAAGGGAATTCCCAAGAACTAAAAAATTTCTCTTGGCCCAATCCACTTCCAATTATACTATTGAAACCAAGGAGGAGTAGGCAAAATAGACTGTATGTAGCACAAAGTTTTGTGCCACTAAATGGTAGAGCCAAAGCAAGACAAAAAGTATTAAGGCAATCCAAGGCCGCTTTAGTAGTCTCTTCTTCCTCCAGGAGAGTGAGGAAAGATTCATCCGCAAAATGGCCATTAACTAGTTGAACTTGAGAGTTGGGCAGTGAAATACCCTTGACACGATGTTGGGAAACCACGTTGGCCAAGAGATAGCCAAATCCTTCAGCCATAAGCACATACATAGAGGGGGAAAGTGGGCACCCTTGCCGAATGGAACACAAAATTCCAAAGGTAGAAGATTGGTGGCCATTGATGGTGATATAAGTAGAGGCATCCACAAAAAGAATACAAACAATTTGAATGAAATTAGGCCCAAAACCTAAAGCTTGCAACATAGCAAGAATAAAAGGCCAGTCAATGCGGTCATAGGCTTTGGAAAAGTCAATTTTAACAAAAATGGCTTTCTGGTTTGAATGCCGGGCCCATTCCATGCCTTCCCAAACAACAATAATATTATCCAGAATGAACCTAGATTTGATGAACTTGATTTTCTCTGGGCACACAATCTAAGGCAAGAAATGGCGGATCTTCAAAGCCAAAGCCTTGGCCACAATTTTGTAGGAGACATTAAGAAGCATGATAGGCCTCCAATTGCAAATGTCCTCCAGATCCCCAGATTTAGGTATGAATTTTATATTGCCTTTTTTATTAAGTTACCTAGAGAATTGGCATGAAAAGCCTCTAAGTAAACATGATGCAGATCCTGTCCAACATAGTCCCAAAGGGCCTTGTAAAATTCATAAGGGAAAACATCAATCCTCAGGGCTTTGTCATCAGCCATGGAATGAACAACTTCCTTGAGATCAATTGCAAAAATTTCTCTGGGTTGGGGAAAACCTATTTGGCACAACAGTAAGGCAATCCTGAAGGGCTTGCTGTCACACAGGTGTGGGTTCTTGTGCAGTGAAAACTTGCTCATAATAATGAACAAAGGCTTGAAGAATGCCAGGAAGCTCAGAGAGCACCTGAATGTCATCTTTGATTTTTTTAATGCCTGGGGATGAGTGCCTGGTACATAGTGCCAAAAAAATCTCTTTAGA
Organism: Sequoiadendron giganteum; assembly: GCA_007115665.2. Taxonomy (NCBI): domain Eukaryota; kingdom Viridiplantae; phylum Streptophyta; class Pinopsida; order Cupressales; family Cupressaceae; genus Sequoiadendron; species Sequoiadendron giganteum. Next base: position 559,725,033 of record CM021104.1, on the reverse strand, counting down.
GGCATGATCACCAATTTTTAGCTAATGTAGCCAAGCTTTGATCTGGGCACCTATGGCAGCGTAATTTTCAGCCACTTACTTTTTGTACCTTAAATTTGCCACCCTAACTTGCAATGATGGGGAAAAGGGGCTGGCCACCAAGGCTTGAGTAGCTGAGTGTAGGTCGGTGATGGTAGCTTCATAAGACCACCGACAAAAGGTAGCCAGCTTGTGTGCATAAATATGTAAAAATCTAGTTGTGCGTGTGATAACATTGTTCCACCAAGTAATCCACCCTGTATGATGAGCTGGTCTACACTCCGAATTCCACACTCTATGAATATGGGCTAGGGTATGCTTGTGACAGAGTAAACATGTGTTAAAAAAGAATTGATTTTTACACATGCGAGGCTAAGGTGACTCCCATTCAATGCGAAACGAAATTGAGAAGTGATCAGATAGAGTCACATCTACTAACGACTTAACTAGAAGAAGAGAGTTGTGAAAAGAGAAAAAAGGTTGAGCCAAGATCATGGCACAATCACAGAGTTTAAATATTCTGTTAGAACTGGCCTTGTAATTACACCAAGTGTGCCAAAGAGAATGAGAATGGCGACAACCAATATTGGGATCAAAAAGTCATAATTTATTACGCATGTAAAACCACGCCTCCCGTTTGCCAGCTACCGATCTGAATGGTAGGATGCCATCTTTGTCATATGCCATCTCAACCATATTGAAATCCCCACATAGTAACCAAGTAGCAACTGGTAAAGAATCAACAATCCAGTGCTAAAGAAAAGATTTCTCCACAACATCATTAGAGGCATAAATATTAATAATCCCAAAGGAATGATTATCAATGTTAAGAAGAATCCAGACGAGCCGATGAGAAGGATCAAACCCATGGTCAACAACACAAGCATGACATTGTGGGGTTAAAAGGGTGACAACTCCACCACGCCCAACCTCATGCATAGTGCAAAACATTTTATTGGTAGGCCAAATAGAACGGCAAGCCGAAGCAAGCAAAAATCCAAAAAAATTAACCTCTTGGAGACAAAGCACATCAATACCAAGATGTTTTTGCAAAGTATCCCTAACAAAATAATTTTTGGAGAGGTCTTTTAGACCTCAAACATTCCATGAGAGGAAGTTCATGAGTGAAACTCCTCCATATTGTCGGAGTTGGGTTCCTCTTCATTTAGAGAATAGAAATGATTCTACAAAGAATCTTGCGACACTGACCCAATCTGAATAGACGGAGAGGAAAATATTCACTTTTCTTGCACATATTCACCCTCTTCATGCAGTGGAGATGGACTGCGAGACCACTTTTGAGCTCCCGACACAAGAGGAGAAACACTCGGCTGAGCAAACATAACAACAACAAGCTATGGTGTTTCCTTTGTCTTGGGTTGTACTGAAGCATTAGTAGCTCCAATAGGAGCATTTGTCCCCTTCCCAGAAGGGTTTGAAATGACCTTTGATGGTTCAGAGGCTTTAGAGGCTGACCCATAACTAGTTGACTTATTTTTTCAGTTTGTAACCATGGTCCACTTTTCATAAACCTTAGCAGAAGGTTCCACCTGATGAGGATTTTTAGTATCTCATGATAGAGAAGGTGTATGATGCACTACCAAAGGGTAGTCCTTAATCTTGTGGTCGGCTGACAAACACCTATAACACATGTTGGGGAAATTAAAATACGTGACTTTCTGGTTATGTCGGAGAGATCCAATTTGAATATCAATGGAATCTTTCAAATCCTTGGAGAGGTTTATTTTCATACAGACCTGTTTTTGGGGGTGGGCCTAGAAAAACCTATCTTTCTCAATGCAAATAACTCTCCCCAGTGAGGATGCAATATGATTCAAAAAAGGCACACAAGGCAAAGGCAAGCTAGGGAATTGAATCCAAAAAATGACCTGCAACTTGGTGTCATCTGAGATAACAAAATCCCAAGTCCATGCCTGGAAAACCAGCAAGGATGACCTAACATACTAGGTACCGTGGGCTAAGATAGCCTGGACATGATTGACTTTCGTGAAGCGGAATAAAAAAAAACCCTTGGTCAAATTTTGGACCATATCAAGGCGAACCCCATGAGGGACCCGAGCTTTTCTAACCCATTCTTTAAGCACACTTTTAGGGGGAGTCCTCCCAACAAAATAACCCACAAGGGTGTGTTTCTCAAGCCATTGGCAAGCAAAATCAAAATCTGGTAAAGGAGAAATCACATCAGCTGAGGAGTCATAATTCTTACCTCGTGAAAGAATTTTAGAACAAATTTTTGGGGACATTTGTTCGAAGGAGGAGCCATTGAGTAGCGCCATCGAATCGCTTACACCAACATGAATTGCTAGGTTAGAGCCGGTTGAAGGCATATTAAAACATAAAAACCATAGTAAATGCAGTCGTACACATAAGAAATGAGGGGTTTCTTGCATAGAATGCACAATATGGCGCAAGAGGGGCCAAGGGTGACCGAAGAAACCACAAAACCCTAACAAAGCTCATAACAAAGCTCATACACCACCTTCCTTCCCTTTTCATGGGAAATATTTACTAAAAGCTAATTATCGATGGTATTTTGTAATTTTTTCATAGGCTGGTGGTGTTTTCCTCATGGTTTTGTCATTTTCTAATTGTTTTTAAATAATAATTGTTGTAGGGAGCTTTTCTATTGGAAATATTTCATGAGTTTCTTTGTATAGTCATGTCTTCATATGCACTCTTCTTAGGGATGTGTGGTGTTTTAAGTAGTACATTTGCATTTACTATTTGTGAGTTCTCATTTATTGTGAGTAGACTAAAGTGCAACCATCACTATTGGATTATGGTGTCAAGTTTTAAGTCTGTCGAGAAAAGTATTAATTGCGTTGTTTGTTCATTTGTTGAGGTTTATTGATGAGGCTGAAATTTGTTTTTGTTGAGAGGGTTTACATCTATGGTGTTGGAAGTGACAAAGGTGGCATTTTTAAGTTCCTGTATCTTTTACACTTTGATTTTTGGGTTGTCTAGTGATTTTCTTAGATTGTTTGATGGTAAAATCTGTGCCTTTTGAGAGGGTTCATGTTTAGAATTTTAGAATTAAAAAATGAAGCATTTGTAAGTTCTTATATCTTTTACAATGTTGTTTTTTAGTTTTTTGCATCTATGCATTTTATGGGTTAATATCTACTATTATCACACATGCATTGCAATTGCACTTGAATTTATTAAATGAAAATGAAAATTAGGACCAAGTAATTGGAAAATGTCTGGGTATAAAATCATTAAATCTATGTCTATTCAAAGGGTTTATGTCTATTGTATGGGGAGCAAAAAATGAGGTATTTGTAAGTTCATTTGTCTTTTATAATTTCATTTTACAGTGTTTTACATCTTAGCATTTTATGGGTTAATGCCTATTATTTGTTGTTGTTTGCATTTTGTGTATTAATGTCTATTCTTCGATATGCTTGACTGCTTTTATGGGTTAGTGTCTATTGTTGAGTTAAAGACTTAACACCGTAATTCATTAATGTTGATTTATCTACTAGCCATGACTAAGAATGGAAGTAGCTAGCTGCACTTCAATCTATTCGATGAAAATGAGAATTATTCGTATTTGAAATATTTCTTGGGTTTGAAGTTTTAAGCCTATCCACGAAAGTATTATTTGCGTTGTTTTTTCATTTGGTCAGGTTGTTTGTGTGAGTTCCACACGCGTGCATTGTAATTGCACTTGATTTTATTGAATGAAATAGTTTCTTACACCTTTGTATTTTATGGGTTAATGCCTATTGTTTGTTGTTGTTTGCATTTTATGCACACATGCATTGCAACTGCAGTTGAATTTATTAAAATAAAATGAAAATTAGGTCTAAGCAATTAGAAAATGTCTAGGTATAAAACCATGAAATGTGTGTCTGTTGAAAGGGTTTACGTTTGTAAGGTCATATGCCTTTTAAAGTGTTGTTTAATAGTTTTTTACACCTCTACATTTTAAGGGCTAATGTCTATTGTTTGTTGTTGTCTGCATTTTTTGTGTTAATGTCTACTTTTTATTATTTTTGATTGTTTTTATGGTTTTGTGTGTTGTTCAGTTAAATACTTAACACTGTAATTGATTGATGTTAATTTCTCTACTACCCATGATTAGGAGAGGAAGTATCTAGTTGTAGTTCAATTTGTTTGATGAAAATGGGAATTGTTCATATTTGGAATATTTCTTGGGTTTGAAGTTTTAAGTCTGTCGACCAAAGTATTATTTGCATTGTTCCTTCATATGGTGAGGTTGTTTTTGTCAGTTTATTTATGGGTTAGTCTTTTTTTGTTGAGTTAAAGGCTGAAAACGATAATGTGTTGGACATGATTAACAATGGAAGTAATATTTTCTGCATGTGCATGCATTGCAACTGCATTTGAATTTATTAAATGAAGATAAAATTTAGGTCTAAGTAGATGGAGAATGTGTTGGTGTTAAATCATTAGATCTATTTTTTGTTGAGAGGGTTCATGTCTATTGTATTGGGAGAAAAAATGAGATATTTTTAAGTTCGTTTGTCTTTTACAGTGTCATTTTATAGTTTTTTAAACCTGTGCAAATTTTATGGATTAATGTCTATTGTTTGTTTTGTTTGCATTTTTAGTGTAAATATCCATTCTTTGCTATCCTTGATTGCTTTTATGGGTTATTTTCTATTATTGAGCTAAACACTTAACATCATAATTCATTAGTGTCAATTTCTTTGCTATCCATGATTAAGAATGGAAGTAATCGTTTGTGTGCACGCATGCATGCTTCTTGCACTTGAATCTACTACATGAAAATGAAAACTGTTCAAAATTCAACTAGCATTTGTTAATGCCTAATTTTCATTGATTGATGGATTGTGGTGTCAAGTTTTAAGGATATTAAGAGTCACATATTTGACCATCATCAACCAATCTGTCAAAAGACGACGAATTTAGAAGTTCCTATGTCTTTTACAACAGACATGGATTTGATTGTCATCAAAGAAATTGTCAAAAAAGAATGTGTTTAAAAGTGAAAAATATGGCTAAGGCAATTAAGCTCCTAGCATGATTCATGCCACTTGTTGTTTGCAATTTTTTCATTCTATGTAAATTGATAGCATTTTACACCGTGGTTTTTTAATACGTCAATGTATGCCTCTTATTTGCAAAATAAAAAAGCTTGATGTTGATAAATGTGCACTTGTCAAGCCTTAGGATGACATATTCATGACATTTTCTTTCCTCATTTGTTCACATTGGTAACTATTCTTGCCTTCTCACCAATATTTTTTCCAAGCCATTTTTTTGGATCTATTCTATTGAAATCAATTAATCTTATTCATGTCTGATATTGATCAAACTAATTTCTCTTCTTCCCTTACTAATCTTGTCTTAACTTTAGTTAATTATTCATGATATCAAATAGGGAAAAACTATTTATTTTATTTTCAAGAACTTCAAATAATTTCCTTTTTACTTTACTTTTTTATTCTCTTTTTTGTTTTTCAGTTAACTCTTCAATTTATTTTTTCTCCTTTTCCACTTGACTGATCCCTTTTTCCACTTCATTGTCTCTTTGTTTCAGTTAAATTTCCCATATTGTGTCATTATCTATAGACATCTTTTACATATTTCTATTTTCTCATTCACTTTTCTTTCCCATCCTTCTTACATTTTCCATTTTGTGAATGAGCGGTTTGCCTTTGCACATAGTCTTATAAAAGCTTATATGTCGAACTTCTATTAAATGTGATCGTTTTGTTTGTGAACTTAGTTTATAGATTTGATGCTCATCTCTTGGCTATTACAACTTCTACCTTTGAATTGTCATTATTGTTATTGTCTTGACTATAAGTGCAAAATCTATCGGTGTACATTGTGGCTAGAATTAAAAGTAAATTATCAATCTTTCTTGCAATTCTCTCATTGGCTGCTTGTATTTTTCTTGTGGTTTTATCATTTTGTAATTTAAAGTCCTTGCCCTATAGGCGGGGAGCTAATGTTGCCATGTAAAATTTTCCTTATACATGGGGAACTAATGCTAATGCCTCAATCTTGTATATTACAATTGTCCATCCAGAATCACCCCCCAAAATTTCTTGTGGATCTTTGCTTGTGTTTTATAAAATATTTATTAGAAAGTAATTATCAATGGTTTTTTATAGTTTTGACATTGGATGCTAGTATTTCGCTCATGTTTTTATCATTTTTCACCTAAAGTAGTACATTTTCATTCACTATTTGTGAGTAGACTGAAGTGCAATTGTCATTAGTGGCTTATGGTGTAAAATTTTAAGTTCGTTTATCACTCTTTCATGAATAGACAATTAATTTGGATTGGACAAATACAAAACCATGATCAGAATACCAAAGGTGAATGAGGAAATTGCAAAAACATATATATACATATATATATGTATGTATATATATTTGTATATGTACATAAGTATAAGTGTGTATGCATATATATGTGTGTGTATGCATATATATATGTATGAACATATATCTATATGTATGTATATATATATGTATGTATAGGTGTATATATGTATATATGTGTGTTTTCTATTTTGCATTTATCTAGGTCTGATTTTCATTTGTTATGAACAGATTCAGACGCAATTTCCATTAAAGGATTACGGTGTTGAGTTTTGAGACTCTCAAGCAAAGGACTATTTGCATCGTTTAGTACATACACATATACATATACATATACATATATATACATACATATACATGTGTACATATATACATACACATATATGTATATGCATATGTACATATGTGTGTGTGTGTGTATGCATGTATGCATATATTTCATGAGTTTCTTGGTATAGTCGTGTCTTCACATTCACTGTCCCTAGGGATGCGTGAAATTTTAAGTAGTAAATTTGTATTTACTATTTGTGAATTCTGGTTTATTATGAGTGGACTGAAGCACAACCATCACTAGTGGCTTATGGTGTGAATTTTAAAGTCTGTCTATCAATCTTTCATGAATAGAGAATTAATTTGGATTGGAAAAATACAAAACCATGATTAGAATGCCAAAAGTCAACGAGGAAATTGCAAAAACATATATATACAAATATATATATATGTATATATATTTTTATATGTACATATGTATACATGTGTATGCATATATATATATATACATGTGTGTGTATGCATATATATATATATATGTATGCACATATATCTATATGTACATATGTATATGTATATATATGTATATATGCATGTCTTGCATTTTGCATTTACTTGGTTTTGATTTTCGTTTATTATGAATATATTCAAGTGTCGTTGGCATTAATGGATTATGGTGTTGAGTGTTGAGATGCTCAAGCAAAGGACTATTTGTTTTGTTTAGTACACACACACATACACACACACACATATATGTATATGTATATATGAGTATATATACATACATACATATATATGCATATATGTGTGTGCATACATATTCATTTGCTCGGCTTGTTTGATTGGGGTGAAATCTGTGTCTGTTGAGAGGGTTTATACTTGTTGTGCTGGTAGTGACAATGGAGGCACTTGTAAGTTCCTATATCTTTTACATGATGATCTTGTAGTTTTCAAACCTCTTGCAACGATTTTATCTTTGGCGTTCTTTATCGATGAGTGTTTTCGTTAGTTGATTCCTATTTTCCGAATTTATTCATGGGATTTTAATGTTTCAGTGATGCTTTCATGAAGCATGGATGTTTAAATGCCAAAAGTCTTAAAATGAAGCTTATGCTATTTTTTTGCAATCTATATTTTTTCAATTCAAATGAATTGTGTTTACATGAAACGGTGATGGACATTGGAAGATGTCTATTTGTTCACGATATAACCGATGTATCGTTGATGTTTCAAACCATGCATGTCACAAATATTTTGTATAAATAAGACTTCTTCCAATGGTGTCTATTTGGAATTGTTAAAATGAAGTTTGTGTTTTTTTTTGGGTCTGTTTTGTCAATGGCGATTGGTGTGTTGTTTGTTGGTTTTGTGTATTCTAAAGTTGCAGTTTATTATGGAGGGAAACACAAGGAAAGAAAACATTATTTTCCTAATGATTTGTTGCTATGCATGTGTCATTGGTGCAAATGTTCTTGATGACATGTGGCATTATGAATAGTGGTTTGCATGTTGTGTGCGTATGATTGCATATTTTTACCTAAATTTGACTTATTGGAAATAGATTGAAGTGCAATTTCTATTAATGGATTATGTTGTTAAGTTTTATGCATGCCAAGGAAAAAGGATCTCGTGCTTATATTTATGTATGTATATATACACAAACATGCAAACATTTATTTATATGTATATATATGTGTGTATGTGTGTGCGCATATAAATATATATGTTTATGCATATATATGTGTGTATATATTTCTATAAGTACATATATATATATATGTATATATATGTATGCATGTTTACATATGTGTTTATATATACATGCGTGCTCTGCATTTTGTATTTATTGAGATATGATTTTCACTTACTGTGAATAGATTCAAGTGCACTTGCTATCAATGCATTGTGGTGTTGTCCTTAAAGTATATGGAGCAAAAGATTATTTGTATTGTTTACCACATGTATATACGTATGGACATATATAATTATATTTAGGTACATACATATTTTCATATATATGCATGTATGTGTAGATATGTATATATAAAAGTATGTATACACACATATATATGTGTTTATATGTATGTACATATACATATATACATTTATAAATGTGTATTTATATACATATGTATATATGAGTGTATATACATACTACATATATATTTGTATAAAGGAGCTGTGGAAGAGATCCTCTAAAGGTGAAATGAATGAATGAATAGTGGATTTGAAGGAGAGAGTGAAGAAAACGACCATATTAGGGTCGGTCGACTAAAGATGGTGTTACAAGTCGACTTCCAATGGGAAGTGCAATGACTCTATAGGCTCCAACCATAGGAATCTGCCAAGGATGTAAGCATGTCGTACGAGCGTCCCTGATAGTTATTCCTCTATCGACACTCAAAACATACACCAAGTGGAATGAAGGCAGTGGGCTTATGTGGAATTCAGCTTTCAAATTTGGTTTCCTAAAGCGAGGAAAGGAAAAAGGGGAACTTGTGTAAGGGGTGCAAATTCGCTCCTATACAAAAGGGAGATCTATCAAGCCTATCATAGGGAAATAAAATCCTTTGTGTGTCTTGATCCATGCTTTCAGGTTATCATATGTTTCTTGATATAACTCATGCACATATAAGAATTATTCTGTGATCACATTATCTCCACATATGGGATCAATTAATATCCCATTATTGGGCTTGTTATTGAATCGACCATTTATGTACAAACGACCATCAGGTGCATGTTTAGGCATGCGACTATGTGAGAAAGCAATGTCAAGAGGTCATTTAGTTGAGCCCTTACAAGGTCTAGCTTCGATGAATGCTACCACATTATCTAGGGGATGTGGTTGCATATGGTCATGATCCATGTTAACATTGTTCTTAGTTTGATTAGGAGGATTGATTGTGGCATGAATTTTTTTCTTGTCTTGTTTGTTCAAGTATTCATGAAGGAATCAACTAAGGTTATAGATGATTTGTGGTTTTTTTTTGAGTTTTTAGCACCTTCCTTAGGTTTTGTATGATGGGAACCAAGATAGTGTCTGTGAATTCACTAAGGATATGAGCTTGTAAGTTTTGTAGTTGTTCATCTAGCTTGTCAATAACATCATGCACATTGATTGTGAAAGGTGAAGTCATGGGTAATGAAGTAGGTAAACTATGAGTCGTGGAGGGTTGATTCTCAATACTATCAGAAAGAGAGTTAGAGCACCCAAGATCCATGACAAGTGAGAGATCATTGGATGACATGAGCCTCAAACTACATCTTATAATAGTATTGTGAATAGGATACAAAGTTTTAAAACTCATACAAGTTTTACAACCCTAGTGTACAAACCCTAGAATGGAAAAGGGGCAATGCAATAACCTAGAATGAAATGCAATTTTCAGATTCTAAGCAATGCAATTTAATGATTACACAATGCAATGAGATGAAAATGAAATGTTTGAATGTAATGTTGAATTTTTAACAATGCATTAAAATGAAGCAATTTAAGTTAAATGCAATGAATTTGATGAAATAACAAATCAAGAAACTAAAACAACAAAGTAACAACACCAAACAAAAGCTAAAAACTAATATTTTAATGCCCTGAAAAATGTAGATCAGTAGCTAACAGGGACTCATTTGCCAGTAAGGGCGAATGGGTCTTGGTTAGGTATTTTTAAACTTCTTTTTAATGATTTTTAAGCTTTCAGTGATATCTTTCAGTTCCAGGTCTGAGACAGTGAATTACAATTTTAGATTTTTCAGAAATGTAATGTAGATATGCAATGAAAAGATGAAATGCAAGTTCTAAATTGAAATGAAATTTTGGTTTTAATTTTCAAATGCAATTGAATGGGATCTAAATGACATGCAAAGTGACTAACTTATATTTTTTTTTTTCATATTTAAGAAATGCAAAATAATGCAATTCTAAATCCTAAATGAGATGCAATATTACAATGCAAAACAATTAACTATAAAAAAGATCTTAATTCAATGCAAATATAAATGCAAATGAATTGAAGATCTAATCCTAAGATGAAAAAGGGACTTCAAAAAGCAGAAAATTGTAATGCTCAATATGTTGGGTTCACCAAAATGTTTAGGTGGAACATAGGGTTCATCAAAATGAATCAACAAGATGATGAACCACTTAGTTTTCCCACACAAAACATATGCAATATATGTAATTATGAGGGCTAAAAGATGCAAATAACAATTGGAAATGCTACCTAACTGTTATAGCAACTACGAGGGAAGTTTTAAGAGCATAAAAATTTGTGTACCTTGTCAAAAACTTGTTGTTTTTAAGCTACAAAGGACTCATTCGCCTTTAGTGGCGAATGGGTTCCTGTTAGGGTTTCTAAAAATGAGATCAAGGTTCTATTCTTTGATGTCTACACTATTAAAGTCTCGGTTTTAGCTTATGGAATTCTATAGATAATTTTGTAGCTTCAAATCTTTGATTTTGCACTTTAGATGACAACTTTTGGAACTTGACAACTTTGACAATTTTTTTCCAAACTTGCTTCACTTGATCTTCAACCTGTAAATCTGCAATCACACATTCAAAGGAAGAATTTTTTTTGTTTGTTAGTGAATTGGGGTTTGCCTTAGTCAAACCCCTTGTAGGCAATCAAACAAAGTGATGAAATAAAGGAATGAAGTATGAAACATGAAATATGCACTAGATATCACCTTAGATGATGTCTTGTGAAACAAATCTGCAAACTAGCATGTAGTGGCCATGAAGAATGTAGATATTGGATCCTTGAATATGATGTGAACAATGTTTACAAGTAGATCTTCAATGCTACACCCACTTCTTAGCTCAACACACATGAATGCACTAAACCTTTGTCATGATGATATGATCTTGAATTGCTGCAATTTGCATTGAAATAGACTCTTGAAATCTGCCTTGAAATGCCTTATGAATGATCTTGAAGTTCTCTATAATGCTCTCTTGAAAGTATTAGAATGCTTCATAAACTTGCTAGCTCTTGTTAGGAGAAACAATGTGAATTAACCCCTTATTTATACTAAATTAGGAGATTAAAACCCCAAAATTTAAACAATTCAAGCTGACACCAGATTTGGAAGCAAATTTTTAAAATTCCCACCATAATGAAATTTGAAAAGGGGAGCCTCATTAAGGGAGGACCCGTTTGCCACCTAGGGCGAATGGGTCCTAGCTCAGTTTTCTAGGACCTAACCCCGGTGGATGGAAAGAGTGTTAGAAACCCCTTTCAGATCAATTGAAAAAGGGGGGTCTTATTAATGGAGGACCCATTCACCATCTAGGGTGAGTGTGTCCTAGCACCATTTTCCAAGACCTAATTTTTCCTAAATTAAATGTTATATTATTTAATTACTAGGTGTCGGGATAGACCTTCGAGATGTGTCATAAATAAGGTTTTGAATTTGAATTAAAGGGGGTTAATTACTCTAATTAACCACAATTAATTAAGACCACTCTAGATAAATGTGAAAGTGCCTTATAACACTTTACAATAATTAAATAAGGTACAAATTTCAATGCATTTTATTAAGAAGGGGCCCATTAAGCTTAATTAAGTAAATAAATCCTAGAAAAGTGTGAAAGTGTGATGCAATACTTCACAAAACCTTTGCAAAGGAATAATTAAAGCATGTTTTAGTCAAATAAAGGACCTAAAATGTTCTGAATGTGTACAACACATTAAAACACTAATCCAAGACAATTAATTTAGTTTTAATGTCAACTATCAAACCAAGGGATAAAGGCTACTTTTTCCATTATTACAATATTAATACTAAGAGAATTCATGTAGGTATAACATTAATAATTATCATTAGTAGTGATGGTTTGTGATTATTAGTGAGATTTAATAATTATATCATCTTGGATCATGATCATGATAAGAATAATGTGGCTGATACTATTGGCACTCTCAGATTTTGCAAATGTGAGGTGCCCATTTCGAGAATTTCGCCTCTACACTTTTTGAAGTGCACTTGAGGGGTCAGTCTGAGTGACCCACTTTGGAGAATTAGAATTTGAGGCTTGTTGATTTCCAAGCAAAACCCATTTGCAAATGTATTTGATTGACATGTGTGAATGCGCGTGTCAATTTTTAGCTTCCCATGATAAGTTTTGTCAGGGTTTTGAAAAGTGAAGCTGGAGGGTTTTTGCATTGTTCTGCTGTTTGCAGATTGTCATTTTTACGAAACAACCTCCTATTTGAGCTTGGATTTCGCAACCAATTGATTGTCATGTCAAAATGAATGCTTTTTTGTGTTCTCCATACCTAAATGATTTCGGGTGTCAGTTTTCAAAGCCTCATGATCTGATTTTCTATTTTTAGCAGATCGAAACCAAATGCAGTTTGTTCAGTTTCACATCTGCATTCTTGACAGCCTTTCTGACTGGTCAACTTTGATCGTTAATATCTTTTGATCAATGATGTTTCAGGGAAATTCCTTTTGCACACGTGCTCAGGGTACCTTAATGAACTCATGTGTCTGATGGTAGCTCGCCAGGAGTTGTTTCACTATTTTTACCAATTGGTAGTTGAGTGAGTTTTAATTGTTTCAGAACAGCTGCTGTTTCATAAAATTTCAGCTGAGCAACTTTGCGGGTTAATAAGTTTTATCGTGTGATTTGTTTCTTTGAGCCGTTTGTTGCACTGCATTATTGGAATGAATGTCTACGAGTTTGCAAGTTTTTATTGCTCCAGGAAGTCATTTGACCTATTTCCCAGGCCGATTCTAGGGCCAACTTGGTCAGAAAGTGAGTTTTAATGAAAACCCATTTCGTGTTTCCACTTCAAATGCACTCAGAAGTTGTCCTAGAGCAATTTGAGCATGAAACTTGTTTAAAAATGATTTATTTTTTTAGCTGGGCCACATAGGGCCCGACATGCTTTGCACCATTATGAGGCAATTTGGTAGAAAATCTTCAGTTAGGGCTATGAGAGCACAAGACAGGGGTGAATTGACAAGTTAGAAATGGTTATTAGTGGTTCACATCGACTCTTGTCAATTTATGTTCTTGTAAGTTTGAAATGGTAGATTATTTGTGTGAGGAGGATTGTTCAACTGAAATGATTTCATGGTATTGGGGACCCCAAATCAAAGTTGACAATGCTCTAGTTCTAAAGCATGGCGAATGAAGATAGTGCTGCACTTCAAACACCATGGGATAAAGTCACAACCTCGCTTTTAATACAACCGTCACCCGTGGTTTTGAGTGCAGATAGGGTGCCATCGAATGTAAGAGGGAAGATGTGTTTGGTTGCTACTTATGTTCGAAAATGGATTAGTGCAAATGCTAATGGTAGGTGTATATCCGTTCTTGCCCGCACCAGGCAGTTTGTGCTGGCAATGAAATTATACCAAATTTATTTAAAGAGACTCTATGTTTGCTGATGTGGTGAAGGGACACCCACACTAATTGCATAAAATTCGAGCTTTTCACAGTATGGGAGCTCGAGAGGCGTCCATTAATTGTGTGCAAACATCAAGTCTTGTAGAGAATTCCCATAGTAGTTATGTTGAAAATGCATTGGGAAATTTTTAACAAATGTAAATACATAAGGGCACGTGCCTGACTCGTGTGGAGAGTGTTTGAAACTTTGAAGAAAATGCAATCAACAGTGTGGCATGGTTCTGTGAAGCAGCTACAAAACTTCTTGGGTGAATGCACTTGGTAACTGTGCTACTAATTCCTGTTACCATTGTCATTTTCCTTCCTACCCATGCCAAATGAATGAGGATGGGATCAGAGGGTGGTATCATTGCAGAGGGGCACACACTCAAAAAATGTGGACTGTGAAGGCATTTTAGAAACTTTGTGTAATGCCCCGCCAAGTAACCTTAAAGGAAGTTGCAATTAACATCATAAGCGAACCAATTTTTTTTTATAAAATGCATTTAACATACATATTCACTTACTAATTAACAACAACCTCTAAAGCTACAAGGTTAGGATTACTTAAACCCACATATACATATTACATATAACCATAGCCTTGTGAGCTTTATGAAATCACCATCATACATCATAAGAATATCATATAACATAATAAGATAATCAACCGAGATACAATCTCATAAACATTATCTTAAACCAATAGTTACATAACTCATTCCCAGAATGAGGCAATAGTACTCAAGGTTACAATTACAAAAGTCCACCTCATAATCATAAGAGGGATAAAATAACTTATACAAATTAAAATATTACAATGCAAGATAAACAACGAGAACCATGAGCTGTCCATCTGGATGTCTCGCCACCAAGTACTGAAAATAGAAGGGGACCCAACAGTTTTGGTGCATATTCCACCCTACCAATGTGGTACCCGAAGGCCCACCCCCCATGCTAGGAGATAGTAACAAAGTAACATGGACAAAGATCTACTACCTCTAACCAAAGGCAGACTCATACTGACTCATATAGTTATAACCAACCAAATGAATTAACAAGCACAACTCATTCACCATACAAGTACGAATCAAGTACAACTCATTCACCATACAAGTACAATACAAGTACAACTCCAACATCACTGACATAGGTCACATTGCTTCTAGACATAAAGTAGATCAAGTATGTTCAAATAACCATACACATAAAATAATTAACAACAGTTGTCATAGATAGAATGTCATCGCAAGGTTTGTCATGAGATCTCCTCTGGGCATTCTTCATAGGCTCCGACACAAGTAATCCTGGTGGCCTCAATTGAATCCCGACACTTATACTCACTCATGCGGAATCAACTACCTCTCGCAAGAACAAGATAGTTGATCTTGCCATTCCAGGCCTTCTCACTCATCCCAAGTCTAAACAAGCCCTTGTGTCTATGAGTGAGGATTAAATTATCTTGATTAATGAGAAGTTAGTCCTAATCTTCTAAGTACATTATTTTAATTATCACTTATTTAAATCACTCCTGAAGGTTATCCAGTTTACCTCTTTGGGCTCTGGCGCCTAACAGAAGCCACTCTTCTATTCGACAACACACATCCAAACAATCCACCAAGGGAACCACAAGTGCATACCAACTAGGCATCATAATCCACTCCAACACAAAAAGGATACAAATAATAGAAAATCACTCCAAGGATCTTGGAAGCAACAATCACATAGTCCACTCCTTTCACAGGAGGCAACAAGATGAAACCATATAACAAGGTCACTCCATACAAAGAGACACGGATCCCATAATCCGCTCCTAAACCAAGGAGGTGCAAACATCCCTGTTCATGATAACTGGGTAAAAGTAAAAAGACGCCATGCACTACCCAAGGGAAAACAACTGGATGGCATAAAGATTCAACAACCTTTATCATCTAAGTTCTTCTGGAAGACTTATAATTTAGGACTAACACTAAATCCCAAAACCAACAATGCAACTTGACGACATAGCAACAAAAGCATTCAAGTCATCAATCAAATCTAATATTTGGATTTCCTAGATCCATACTCATTCAATAGGTAGTGTTGACAAAGTCAAAGACATGATAACTAGATCATCTAAAATAATCATAACCCCTATTTCCCTTTTCATTATTGAAAATCTAAAACAATTAAACTTACTTCCCTTTACTGAATACAAAGAATTAAATCCTTTAAGATAAGCATGAGGAAGATACTACTTTTGGATATACTAAATCCATATCTTTTTCATAATCCAATCACAATAATTCAACTAATCTAAATAGAAATTAATAAATAACATAATTGATTGCTTCATCAATAAAACAACTTCTTAATTTACTTTTAAATCGACACAAATCCATGCAAGTAAACTCTTTCCATTTCTTAACCAAATCTTACATCTCATTCAATTTTCTATTTAACACATTCAATCACTTTAATATAATAACATATTGTTTCTCTATCCATTTTCCATATACACTAATCAATCCATTTTTAAATCTCTATTCAATAATACATTGCATACATCTTATAAAAACGAAATACGATAATGAATTTACCCTTAACATATTTTACATGCTCCATATTATATATACACCAAACATATATATTAATAAACTCAATTATATAGATTCTTTAATATTCCGATCACAACGATTAATTTGTATATGGAAATAAAACATAATAACTATTTGCCTTTTTCAATAGAGATAGTTCCTAAATTTACTTCTAATGCAACCTAACACTATTGCAAACAATCTTTTCCAATTTTCTATCCGGAGTCTATGTCTCATCAACCATCCATTTAAAAACATGCAATTTCATCAATGTATAAAAATATCTTTTGGCTTGTCTATTTGGCCACGCATTCATATTGTTTCTAATTAAATCTCATTAAATAAAACAAACATTTAAATATAAATATTTCTATAATTCTTCAATATATTTAAATATATTTCTCTATACATTTTCTACACATACTAATTATTTCTTTTAGAACACTAATAATACCCAATTTGCAAACAAAAGAATAAAATAATATAAAATATTATTTATTCTCTCAAATGGATAAATACCTTCAATATACATATACTAAATATAAATTAATATATTTAAATATATTTAATGCTTAACATATCTTCTATCCTTTACAAAATATCAAATTGATTAATTCAAAATAAAAATATCCTTCATCATCAATATTCCAAAATATAAATATATTTTTCCAATTAAATCAAATTAATAATTGGACCTTTTACAAATGGATTTAAATTTCACAATTCAATTTTAAATTATGCATTCTTTATATCAAATATTTAACTCCTTCAATTAAACTTTAACATGTCATATTAAAATAAACAATAATTTCCCCATATGTTTATAATTTTAATTCCACTAATCTAATATACAAATTTTATTTAAAATAATATAAATAAATATAATACTTTAGTATTATAAATTATAATATAAAATATTATTAAATAATATTTCAATATTATAATAACAATACATAAAATATTAATATTTATAAATATCAATTTATTATTATTTTATTTTCAGAACAGTCATGGAAAAATAATTTAACAACAGTCTCATGTTTCAAGCATAACTCAAAAAATACAATCTGGGTATTTGAGATTTTTGGACAGGGGTTAGAAAATTGCAAAATGCAAAAACCCTTTAAATTTCTTGAAAACCCAGTTTGTGAAAGTGAAGTTATAGGCGACACAATCAGACCATTTTATCATGAAAATATAACTATACTGCAGATTTTAAAATCCGTTTTTTGATAATAAATAGAAAGTTTCATACATTCCAAATGCATTGTTCAATCTCTATGTTTGATTTCAATAACAATAAAATCAATTTCTCCAAATAATTTAAATTCAACTAAGGTTTTCACAATTTTCACTCAAGAATTTTCACAAGCAAAGGCTGTAAATTTGTTTAATTCTTTTCTTCTAATATCAAATTTATTTTCTAAAACAAATTTAACAAATAAATCTTTAATCACTACTATTTTAAAAAAAACAATAAAGAACAATAAAATACAAAGAGGAAAACCTGGTACAAGAAGCTACAGGAAGAGATGAATTTTTGATGCAAGCCTCCTCCAAAGATTTCCTGAATTTTTTTCAATCTTCCAATGAATCCAATCCAAAACCCAACAAATGCAAACAATCTTTCCTTCAATCAATTCTACAATCAAACTTTCTTCAAACCCTTGTACAAATTTTCCAAAATTTCTTCCCTGCTGTAAAAATGTATTTTTCTAAAAACTTTCTTGCCCTAAAATTAAAACATGTATTCTTATAAATAAAAAATACCTAATTCAACCCTAATTCACATTACATGCAAATTAGATATTTCAATTTCAATTTCAATTTCAATTTCAATATTTACAACCCTAATTCACATTACATTCAGATTAGATATTTCAATTTCAATTTCAATTTCACTTTTCAAAAACCCACTTTCAATTTAAAATAAAATTTCAAATAATAAATTAATTTCCAAAGTTGCAACCAATTTCCCAAATAAACATTTAATTACAATTTCTAATTTAATTCTCACACGCTAGAATTAAATTCCAAAATTAATTCTAATTCTTTTATTTCCTTTCATTCTCTTGCATCATGTTTAATTAATTAATTTAATTATTTAATAACTAAATTCAACCCTTTGGATCAAATTTAATTAATTAAATAAACTAAATATAATTAATTAATTTAAGTATAAACTTTTATCCACATTGCATTATTTAAATTAAATAACCATCAACATGATTTAAATGCAATTATTCTAAATATCTATTTCCAAATCAAGAATGCTTCAGAATTAAATAACATCAAAGCAAGACAGACAATGACTCGACACACACAACTGATGACACACTAAGGCTAGGGTATAGACTTGACACATGTTACCTAGCTACTATCTCCCGTTCAACTTAACCGTTGGATCGACACGCTCAAACCTGTGAAGCCAGGTGGAGTCGATGTCATGTACCTACAATCCTACAACCAAGTAAACAACATCATACAATATATCCAGCATATAATACACACCGTGAAGAAGGAATTACGGATTCGTAGGGCGCTCGCAACCGAGTGATGCGAAACCGTCCTCTTCACCAATACACTCATTGAAACTGACACTTCCATCATAATCCAGTAATCTCGTAATAACATCTCATGTTAATTCTGCAACAACATTAATCTATAATGCATGTGAAACAATAATCAGATAACTACATCCCACAATAATGTTGTCGCTTAATAGTAGCAATCAAAACATCATAATAAAATGTATCCAGTATCAAAGTAACTGCAACCAAACATAGTATAAAACAACTTGAACAATAAGCAAAATGGAGGGGTATTACACTTTGAGAAAATGCCAATTGACAGGCCCGCGCAATGCACAAAATGTTTTTGTTTTGATGCCTTGGAGACTTTCAAGCAAATGTAGATCAGCCAAGCAAGGAGGCCCGCACCATGTGAAGGAGGCGCAATATGGAACAAGGTATGTGCATCAGAATGCAATGAACAAGGAGTAGAGGCACATATGGAGGGTGCACTTTCCATAGGGAACATAATGCACACCAAAGTAGACTGTTGAAAGGGCCTTAGAAACTTTAAAATGAATGCAAGGAGGAGCAGGGGCATGACCTACAACATGGAGGGAGCAAACATAATTGGTTGGCGTGACTAGGTGTATGCTCATCCATCAAATGCCATGATCTGCAGGTGCATAAAAGAGAGGAAGGTAATGGTGTCCAAAGTTGTAGAGGCAGATGAGAAGCAAAGAATGCTTGAGCAACCAAGCGCAAACAGGGATTAGGGCAACAGGTGAAGAAAAAAGCAAGATCCAATGATGGAGATTAGGGGTGTAGCTCCTGCCAGATCACAGCCATTGCCCGCCAGGTCGCGATCCCAAAGTGCCTGATCGTTAGTGATTGCAATGGCGTGGGGAGATGGGAGATGAGTGAAAACATTTAAAATTATTATTTTTGGCTAAATGTTGCTCGGTGTAATGTTTGATTTTGCTAAATGGGCGCCTCCAAGAAAATATTAAAATATGATTTCTCCACGGGAAGAAATGGGAGGTGGGTCCCAAAGTAATTTTTAAAATGGCATGGGTATTCCAAAGTTCCAAGTTCAAATTTTTAAGGGGGATTGCCATTTACTTTTGGGGGAGAAATTTTAAAATTAATTTTACCCAAAGAGCTTAATATGGGGAAAATTCTAAAACTACCCAACAACATTTATTTAAAATGTTTTATTTAAATAAATGTTTAAATGGTAAGTGTGGGGTAAAATATTTTATTCAGGTAAATGGTAATTTGTTTGTGCAGCTGGGTAATTTTAATAGAACCCCAATATAAGTGAAATTGCTGGGTAAAGTATTTAAAATACTTTATGTGTGCTAGAAGTTAAGAGAAGATATTTTATTTCACTGGAAGTGAATAAAATAAAATGTAGCCACAACAAACAAAGGGCAGAAACAAAAATAAATGGTTTTTTCACGGGAATGGAGGTATATTTTTTAGCTGCAAGTAATGAGTGGGAAATATTCACGCATGGGCATTTTTCTGTTGGGGAAAGAATTGGGCACATGTTGTTTTGAAAACAAAATAAAGTTTGTTACATGGAGAAGAAGAAGATGCTTTGCTGATTACTGTTTAATGATGGAGATGTTTCTAGATGGCTTTTCCTATTCGATTTTAGGGTTTCTTCTGGAATTTCTTCTCCTCTACATATTCTCTTCTCATTGTAATAGGTGAGCAAGTCAAAAATCTGGAGTGGAGTTGCATAGAAAATTATAAAATTTGTAGTGACAGAGGCCATGCAAGTTGGGTTTTGTGTCATTTTATCGTAGGATTTGAGTTTATGGAGATTTAGTGTTTCATAACAGCACTGGCATTTGAGTTTAACTGACAAATCCAGGCTCATGTATCTCCTATGTGCAAATGTATTTGAATTTTGAATGAAGTAATCAAGGGTTATTCTATTCATCTCACTGTTGTGGTGTGTGCAATTCTGGTTTTAGCTTTGATTCAAAGAATTAATTAAACTGCTTAAATGAGATTGCAGATTGATATGTTCTGTACAAGGATTTGGTAAGTAGTATTGAGCTGAGGTACAAATTGGTGATATTTTAAGGCAGTATAATTAGAGATATTATATGAGCTATGTGCTGAAATCTTCTATGAACCATTAGGTGTTGGTGAATTTGACTCCTCCAATGGATATGGCACTGGTCTAATTTGCACTTGTTCTTTGTGATTCAGTGTTTGTTTGTGTTCACTTGGGGCTTGCTACAATTTTAAACATAATGATTATCTTTCACCATGAAGCTGTGTTGTAATTATCTCATGCTCCAAATGACTGATATTGCTAATGAACAACCAATTCGTTTCATTTTTATCCCATTCTGTTGAGCTATTAAGTGAGAGTATCTATTTGAAGTTAATGATTATTTATAATTTTATTGCAGAAATTGTAAACTCATTAAGGGATCACCCTCCTGGGTCTTACAAAGCCCAAAGTGTAGTAGGTCTTTTAAAATCCTCGTCAGTTGGTCGAGGGCCTCCGAGCTGCCCTTGATTAGAATTGGCAATTCCATAGGTAGATTAGGAGACAAACCTAGTTTACAATAAAAAACACCAACAGGTACTATGGTCATAGAGAGATTATTAGTCCTATTTTGGTGGGATAATCATATCATTGAGTAGATTAAGATCCTTGTGGGCAACACCAACGTAAGTCTTCATGCGATAAGTTTAATAAATTTAATATTATTTTTTTATGGATGATAATAATCATAATATCAATTCAGGTAACATTAATGTTAGTAATGGATGACATGAGTATTACACACACATTTAAAAATGATACTAATAAATACAATCTTGTTTAAAATCCACAGGATTTAGGTTAAATGATAATTCTCTTGAAAAATAATTATACCTTCTAGAGTTATTGTTAATATATGGAGTTATATTGATATATTGATGAAATAAAAAAGTCCACACACTACGATGATTGTTATAATGTTCTAAACTTCCCTATCCAACTAGATATTAGGAGCTAGGAAATAATGGGTATAATTATGGAAATGAGGTAAGCAAAATTTACAGGGTGATGTACCCCTTACACATAGATCCACTAAGGCCAAAAAGTTCAAGTCCAAATAACAAAGAAACTAGCCAAAAAAACAAAACACAAACTGCGGATCAACAAAAGATAGCCAAAACACAGACAAAACAACAACTAATTGGCCTTATCCCAGTTCTTCGACAAGAGATCAACAACATCATCCCCAACCCATTCTTGATCTTCCTCAACATTCTTCCCCTCCAACTCATCTGTGATAACCATTGATAGAGAGCTGGTAACAAAATGAACTAGCTTAACCATAAAGCGGGTCAAGCCACAAAATCTCTTATCGAATCTATCCATTCTATCCCGCAACATACGACGCTCCTCCCCATCATCTGTAGCCTTCTAAGACACAATATGCTCCACATCCAGTGGGTACAAGGACTAGGAAGCCGAGTTCTCTTTATTATCGTTGCTATTAACATGAATGGTGTAGGGCCCTCTAGCATTCTCCTCCTCCTCATCCCCAAACAACTCATCATCCTTATAATCTTTATTGTCAGACCACTCCTCCTCTGAGTGAAAATCCACCTGCATTTTTTTGTTGTTCTTAGCCAATCTCCCAGACCTCCAAATGATGGTCTCACCACCGGTCACAATCGTCGCCTCAACCACCGTGTCACCCTTAGAATCCTTCCCAATTTTTTTTTTACCTCTGTTGTCCTTCATCAGAGGCTCCATCAAACCCTTCCTGTCATCTTTTCCTTTTTTCTTCGAGGTGGGTTTGTTAGCAGTTTTGGCCAGAGTCAACTTGAGGTCACAGAGACTAGCCACAACACTAGTCTGGGCATTTCCCACATTCCCCTTGAGTTTTTTAGTAGCAAGCTTGGGCTTGTGAGTATCAACATCTCCCGGGAGGGTTTTTTGAATGAGACCTTTGGACTCAATCGGGGAAATATTTGTAACAGCAAGAGGTTCAATTTCCTCTAGGCAAACAACAAACATGGGTTTGAGTGGGCATAACACAAGGTGGAAATGATAGAGTCTCATAATGAGAGCTTGGTGCAGAGGTAGGGGATGGGTATCATCAAGGTTAAGGCCATCGACTTCAATACATTTTTCCATGGAGCGTTTTAAATCCTTAAGAAGGAAAAAAGGAAAACTTAACAGAACTTTGTGCCTAAGGTGATTTAACAGAGGGAAATGGTAGAAGAAGAAGGTTTTGTATCTACCTTCGATAGTCATGTACTTCATAAGAGCTAGGAAAACTAGGTCCCATGGTGGTGGAAGGGCCTCCCGTTGAAATCCCAACTGGTTATAGATCGACTTCTCATTCCCCATAAAAAAACACATTCATGCTGTCATTATTCGAGGTCTTGGTATGCTTCAGATAATTCTTGCCATTGCTCTACAACATCGTCACCTACATAATCACATCTTCATCCACTTCAAAAGGAATCCCACCCATAGTCACTCTTCGGTCCTTCCAAGAGTTGGAAAATTACACAAACAAATTAGGGTCGTGACCCACCAGGCTCTCCATTAGGGGAGCCAAACCTCCTTCAACATAAATATGCCACACCAACGAATTTTTGTGAAATTCACCACAGTTGTTAGGCTCTATTCATACATGATCACCACCCATTATGCTTCTCTACACAAGAAAAAAACAGGGCATGTGAGAGTAAAAGGTTAGATAAAATAGTTAGGAGAAGGGTTTCTCGAACACCATGGATATTTAGTCGAACAGAGTAGTGTTGGTTAATGAAGGCAATGTGTAGGACACACATGTGAGGAGATAAGTCTCTTAACTCAATATTGGTGGTATCATTAATGCGAATCTTCAAGCAATTATGGCTAGGTAAGCAAGACATAATGGAAAAGAAAGATTTTCCATCCACGTTGTCCTTACACAAAAAGCTAGGCATGATGGTCGCAATGCCAAATTTAGTAATAACAAGAAAGTTGAGTTTGGAAAGCGGAGATAAGATGGCAGAAAGGAAATAGCCAAAGAGGAGCTTTTGCTCATAATGAGTAGTCACATAATTATTTAAATAAAAAAACTTAATGAAAATATTATAGTTTAGCGTAATCCCCAAAAGGAGATAACGTAAGGTACGACCCTGCCAAGTCTTAATCATAGAGTACCCACCATACTTCCTCATAATTCTCTCTTTTCCAAACACAAAACTAACCCTAATTTTCAAAATTTTCCACTTGTAGGTCACCTCAGCTTTTACACCCATCCACCTAGCCCAAAGGACAAGCATGTGGACACCCCACAAAACCCAAAAAATTGCATTTTTACTTATCATAATATTAAGTAAGGGATTTGTTCTTTCATAACTAGGCCTTGAATAATTGGTGGTAAGTCACCCAAATTGTGCCAACACCTAGAACAATCCCAAAGAGTTCCAAAGTTGGCTAAGACATCGGCCACTTGGTTGCCCTCCTGATAAATGTGGGTAATATTCCTTAAGCTTAGCTTAGACACAAAAATCCTTATGTCTAATAGGATATCCTTCGTACTCCACCCAAGCAATCTACCAAAGTTAATAACATCAATAATGGACTTAGAGTCACCTTCAATGTGAAGGTTATCTATCCCCAAAGAAAAAATGATTTGTAAGTCCTTGAGTAGCGCACAAACTTCCACAATCATGGAAGATTGGAAACCTATTCCCCCAACATAACCAACCACAAAATTTCCTATGGAATCTCTGATAACACCTCCTATACTGGCTCTGCCCAGGTTGCCTTTGGCAGCCCCATCAAATTTAAGTTTAAACCAACCTCTATCCAGAGGCTTCCAAATAGTGTTACTCCTAGCCAATGATCCGGAGTTGTCATAGGAGCTTGCATCCAAGTTTTAATGTTAAGCCTTGGCCATTAAAATTTCTTTCTTAGTTGGTCCCTTATTCAGAATTCTCCTATTGAAGTTGGAGATGTTTTCCAGAATGATCCGAACACCTATACCAAAGACCTCCACCACACTCCTCTTAGTATGCCTAAAGATCCTATTGTTTATCTCTTTCCATAAGCACCAACATATAATGTGAGGAACCTGGTTCCAAATTTCCCCAGGAAATGGATGAATGTATGACCCAAACCAAATGAATATAAAGGATTTAATATCCTTACACATGTTCCATTGGATGCCCAATATTTCAATAGCCATTCACCACACATCAACAACAAACAAGCAGTGTAACAACAAGTGGTCAATATATTCTTCATTGCATTTACATAAGAAATGTTTGTTGGGGATTTGGAATCCCATTTTTCTCAATTTTTCCTAGGGAAGAATCCTATTGTGATAGGCGGTCCACCAAAAGAAGTTAACTTTCAGGATCATATTCCAGTTCCAAAACCTCTTCCAAAGGTCTATGGCTACCCCCTTGTTCGTCAGCAGATTGTAAGCCAATTTGAGTAACAGATCATCCTGCTTATCATGAATCCAGAAGAATTCATCTCCCAAGGAGGTTGAGGGAAGTCTAGTAAGAGAAATTAAATCCCACAGAATCTTAGCAAGGTGACATAGATCAAGGGATAAAGGGAAACATAGAGCCAAATCAATCCACTTCCTAGCCCCAAGAGGCCCTAGAATATAGTCATTGATTTGGACACCAAAGAACCTTTGAGCCAACCTCTTGAGATTCCTAAATTCAGAATTTTCAAGTGGGGTGTCCAGTAACCAAGGATCTTCCCAGAATATGATATTATTACCATTACCAATCTTCCATTTTGTCCCACTCCTGAGGAGACCTTGCAGGCTACAAATGCTCCTCCAAGCCAAGGAACCCAAAGGAAGAACCTTAGATAGACAACTAACCAAAGGTCTAGTTTGAAGATATTTAGCATTCATAATTTTACACCAATCCTTTGTGTTCCTTACTTTATCCCAACCAGCTTTGGCCATCAAAGCCTTATTAGTGTAGGAGACAATCCTGATCCCAAGACTACCACCATGTTTACGCTGACAAAATTTTTCCCATTTTACTAGGGAAAATTTCTTCTTGTCCTTGGTCTCGGACCAAAGGAAGTTTCTTTGAATTTTCTCAAATTTCTCAGTATATCTAGGGATCTTGAATATAGAAAAAAATTAAATTGGGATACCTTAAAGAGCAACAGAAAGGAGTTGATGTTTACCAACATGGCTAAGGATGGAAACTTTCAACCCAACCAAGTTTCTTTGGGTCCTTTCACAAACCGAATTCCAAAATTCAGGAGTGACCTCCTTGATACTGAGGGGAAGACCAAGGTAAACTAAAGGAAGATCCCTGCTCATACAACCCAACACAATAGTCACCCTAGCTTGTAGGTTAAGAGTGTTGTTAAAGAAGTAAATCATACTTTTATTGTAGTTTATGTATTGACCAGAGCAAGCAACATAGTTGTTAAGATAATTTTTCCATTTCCTAGCTTCAATCACAGAGGCTTTCTCGAATATGAAAGTATCATCCAAAAAATGTTGTATCTATATTGGTATTAGAATTAATGAGGAATATGACTTTAAAAATTATCCATGACTAATAAATACAAAGTTGGTTTAACATTAAGAGATATCTCTAACAATATTACTAAAGAGAATTTGAATAACACCAATATTAATATAACAACAATTTTCATATGAGATAACCTCAACATCATTATGGAGAATAATGTTAGGGGCTACAATAAGTGGATTCTAAGGAGAAGCAATTGCAATAGATGTTAGGTTTTAAATAAATAATTTAATAAAAGATTCAATGTGATAGAGATGTTGTTAGAACAATGTAAATGAGTACATATGCTAAGATTCACTCTATTATGGTTTCTAAATTGGAGCGTTTATCACCATCGTTTTAAAAAAAATGTTGGTTGTGTTTCTACCAATAGGTAAATTATGGGCATTACATTAAGGCATCAATAAAATTGAGAATTGTCAATGCCATTGAGAGTAAGGTTAAGGCCAATTGAAGATATTTAATAGGTCTAAAGAGATATCATTTTGTGAAAATATTTCATGTTTTATTTGTGCATGACATGTTTCAATTTAAGGGTTTGATAATCATACGTAGATTTTCAATTTTAGGGTTTTGAAATTTAAGGGTTTGATATAATCATATGTAGAGTTTCAATTTTAGGGTTTGATAATCATATGTACATAGGATTTGAATTTTAGGGATTAATAATCACATGTACCTAATTTTAATTTTAGGGTTCGATAATCATATTCATATGGTTTAAATTTTGTGTGATTTATAAATTTCAAGATTTCAGTTTTAAAATTTTAAGAATTCATAAAATAATTGTAGGGAAATTTCACAAAATAAAGGAAAATTGTATGAAAAATTGGAAAGGAAATGAAGGGGAAAATAGAGAAAATAGGGAAATTATAATGGGAAATTAAAGAATATTTTTATTTAGCACCTTCACTCGAACCTCCCCTGCTACCTTTCACTCAAACTAGGTGGGTTCTCCTTGATTGTTGGCATTGTAAAGTCTTTGAACTCTCTCAAATGTTGGGAGAAGATTATCTTTTAAATATGGGTGATAAAAAAGAACCTACAAACAAAGTTGTTGGTCCATATAACTTTAAAATAATAAAATAATACCTTCAACTGAAGGTCACCTTCACTTGAAGCTATTAGTTTATTATTATTTTTATTAGAAAAGGCCTTTGAATGAAGATGATCTTCACTTGAAGGTTAACCTTAGATATAAGGTATTTTCATAAATAACTTCGAGCGAAAGATCTTCGTTCGAAGAAATATCTTCCAACTAAGGTGGTTCAAAAAAATTTACACTCTTTCAAAATTCTCATGTCTCAAGTTTGGGACCCATTATTGTAGGGTTACCTAGGGAGGAGGAGAGAGAGATATAGAGAAGGATGTGCTTGTGTTTTGTAGATCGTAAAATGCACTCACATTTTGTGCTTCATAGAATTATAACACATTTTCAACTCAAAAATATTTTCACCCTTTTCTTCTTTTGAATAGGTTTGGATAATGAGCCTATAGGTTTGGAATATTTATTTTCCTCTATTTCACGTGCTTTTACCTTCATTCTCGTTTCTCAACTTGCACATCATCATGTTTGCACTTTGTATAATAATTTTTAATAAAGCTTAACACGAATTTCCCATATTTTCTAAGCTTTCTAACCATTTTTTTTATTTTAAATACATTAACATATTTAATTTTAATTTATTTTACTAATTTATCTATATTTTCTAGATACATATGTGTTAATTTTCCTTTATAACTTTCGATTTAGGAGTCAAAATTTTAAAAAATATATATGATTGATTTTACACTTCATTCTTTACATATTAAAAAAATGTATTTTCTATTATTTTAACACAAGTTATGTGATGCACTCCCTTAGTGATGTGATTTTCTAGATGCACCCTTTTTGAAAAATCATAAAAAACTATTCAATAAAAAATTACAAAAATATATACAACTTCTAATCCTCACTCTTAGCTATATTTCTATGTACAGGTTTTTTAAAATACCAGATAAAACAAAAAACAGAGTGACACAAAAAATGCAATGTTATATTTTACTAAAAAGAACACAATTTTTTTTTTGTGTGCATAATATTTCATCCTCTTAATCTTAACCATTTTTGAAAAAAAATAGTAGTTTAGAAACTACATTTAAAGTACTACAATTCTTGTTCTTTTTGTATCTTCAAATTTTGAGTGCATGAATCTCAAATTACTATTCAAGTTTAGGTTTAGCTGATTTTAGAAAAAAGTGGCAGCTTTTGACTCCCTTTTTGTATACCATTTCCATTCACTTACCTTTTGCAACATTTTCACTTTCATGTTCAACATTTTTATTTTTAATATCATAGTCAATTTTTTATTTTTTAAAAATATCTCATTATATTAAACATTAGAAACCTCAATTTGAATGTCATTCAAGGGCAAAGAAGAACCCTTCAAGAGTATCCACCATACCTTTTCTTCAAATACTCTTTCTTGCTCTATATTTCCCTAATTCCTTTTATTTTCTCTACTTGAAGTTTCCTCTTCCTTTTGTCTTTTACAATGGCTATTGTTGCCCATATAAAAATAAAAATAAGGCACCCTATTAGTTGATAGAATAAAATTGTGTCAAAGAGTGTCAAAAGAATGACTTTTCTATTATGTGCATAAATCATGATCTTCTTGAGATGAGAATTCATGGGGGTTGTTACTAGTCCAACAAATTATTATTTTTTAATTTTTTAACACGACCAAAATGGATATATATTTGGTAACACAAAATCGAATAACAATACTTTTATAAAATAGATATCTATTATTTTAAAGTTGATAAATATTAATAACAATATGCATAAGTAACAAATATCCATTTTTTTACATAACCCTTTTTCCTTGGGAATACATTGGATTTAGGTGGAGTATCAAGCTTAAGGGGTCAACTAGTCTAGCATGCTTAGAGGTTTCATCCTCTTTTTGTGACTTCACTCTTCATGTTGATGACCTCTTTTTATTCAAATTTTATAAAATAAAAATGGTTATTAGAAAATTTATCAAAATTCTACAAATATATAAGATATGTTTGATTATAAATTTAATATGTGATTGTTAATACTTTTTACATTTACTATGTTTGAAATCTTGATTTATAGACTAATTGAAAAATACCCATAACTCTCAAAACCTTTTATATTTTTTAAATCTAAAGATGTGTCACACTATGCTTCACTAGCTAAAAGTTTTTTAAAAATGAATATTATAATTCTTTTACTTAGATTAGCCAAAAAATTACTTTTTAATATTTTTAAATTATCCTAGTGAAAAGATTATAATTAATAGTTTACTTATAGATTTTTTTAAATAATATGCGACACATCTAGGTGTGTGTCTTTTAGTTCTATTTAAATATGCAAAAAAAAAAATGCTCATACTTAGGTTGGCCAAAACGACACATATTTTTTATTTAAAAAAAAATTATAGTAGTGTTTCATTGAAATTTTAAATTTTTATCAAATAAATTTAGTTTTTCCAAAGAAAATAGAAACCTACATACTACGTTCAATTTTCTATAAATTCACATATATTTTAAATTTTTTCTAATAGCTTAGTCAAATTTTTATGTGAAGTTGCTTAAGTCTATTTTTAATATTTTTTAGTATTTTCATTGTCACAAGTAGAGCTATTCACATATATTTTTAAAAAATTCTAATAATTTTTCTAAAGTTACCTTGGAATGAACTGATTTGAAGCATTACATGGTAGAACATGTCGAATACTCTTGAGTTGAGATAATATAAATAATAGAGGCGTAATTAGTCT
Organism: Sequoiadendron giganteum; assembly: GCA_007115665.2. NCBI lineage: Eukaryota > Viridiplantae > Streptophyta > Pinopsida > Cupressales > Cupressaceae > Sequoiadendron > Sequoiadendron giganteum. The sequence goes on along the minus strand of CM021104.1, from coordinate 559,694,585 downwards.
TGAAATTTTAAATTATATGGAAAGTTAGATAAAGACTAAAAAATAAAGGTTAAAAGAAGCATATAATAGACAAAAGAATTATATAGATTAGAAAAACTCATAGAAGTCTTAAACTCCACAAAAATTTTATCGCATTTGGAAAGAAAGCCAAGTTAGCACCCCATTATGTTGGACCCTTCACAGGATTAATGAATATGGCACTTATAACCAAAATTTCCTAGAAACTTTTGAATAATCAGGTGGAATGGATTTCTATTCTAAAGGACAAGTATTTGTAGGGACATGATTTCCTCTCTTTGTTGGACAATGGAGTTCTTCCCATTGGTTATGTGATTTGGAATAACCTCTTAACAACCATAAATTTACTCTCTTTAGGATCCTCTTGGCTGGTTAGATCGGGTACCATGTTCTCTTTCTAGGATGATATATGGTTGTCCTCACTAGCTCTTGGTCTCCATCTTGTTTTATCTGCAGCTCGGTTGGACCTGTGTGCCAGAATGAGATTTAAGGTCTCTGATTAAGTTTAAATTCCTCTATTGATCTGCGTAGATGGAAGATTGACCCCAACTATTTCGACCCCCTTCAGTTGGTTGTTGAAGAAATTCTTAGAACAATCAAGAATCACAAGTTCTATCACTCCAACTTGTTGGACTCATTGGTAAAGATGGCTTCCAACTTGAGTGAGAACAAAGCTGAGTCCATCTCCCACTTTTTTTCCATTGTTCTTAATCTTGGCAGGTTAGGCAGAAAATCCAATCTCTCCTAAAAAAATTTTGGGTTTGGAAAAAGGATATTCATGACACTCTAGATAGTTGGTCCCCCTTGGTGTATCCCCCTATGATTTTTGAGCTATGGTGGTAATATTTGTTCTTCATGGGGTCGACGCTCTAGAAGGAGTGTAATAACAAAGTCTTCAAAAATAAAAAGTCCCCGTGGTTAGTGGTGGACAAGAAGATTATCAACCAGGTTGTTGAGATGATTTTAGTTATCTCTTATAAGACTAAAAGAAATCCTAAAACCACAGATGTCTCTATTGCATTTGCTTGAAATATTTCAAAAGCCCTTATAGTGTAGTAAAATGCATACCCTTGCATTTTCACACTTGTTTGGGCCTGCCTTGCTTTATTTATCCTTCTTTATGGCTTAATTGGCACTATTTTGTGTCCACAAGCCCTATGAAGGACATATTTTTCTGGTAGATCCTGAAAGCATATCTAATTCCCTAATGACTTTGATTGGCGTGTCCTCGATTTCTTGTCGAGACTAAGATGCCACTAAGGGTGCCTTTTTCCTCTCGAGGTCTTGGGACCCTAATTTTGAGGCATTTGTTTTGGGCCCATTTTTGGTGTCTGTGCCCCAATTTTCATCACCTGGGACTAAGACGCCACCTAGGGAATCTTAGTCCTCCTTGATTCATTCTCAGGATCTAATTTCAAAACTCGGTAGGATTAAACCACCTTTATTCTTTGAATTCATATGTCGGCTCAGTGTGATATGATTTCAGGATATTAAGCATAAACAAGTATAAATACAAGGTTCATTCATTCATTTCAACCTAAGTCTTTTGTGAGAGCATTCATTATAGTCAAATTGAGTTCACAAGAGCAGTCAAGAGCAATTCATAAAGCAATTAGAGCCATCATCAAGTTTCAAGCATCATGTCAAAGATTATTCTTGCATCATGTTTTTTGTTGTGCTAACATTTATGATGTAGGGTTTTTGATCTAATCAATCATTTCAAGGTCTATATCTATTGCAGCCATTACATACAAGTTTGCAACATTTACAAGGGTTTGGTGAGTTGTAGCATTGCATGTTGTTCATTCACCATTTCCTAAACCATTTCTATCTCATTTCAAGGTTTAATTACCAACAAGGGGTTTGACCAAGGCAAACCCCAATTCACTAACAGTCAACAAGTTTTTCCATCTTGTCCATTTTTGTTTGCGGATCTAGTTTGTAGACTTGAAGATCACTTAGAGTGCAAAGTTTTCAAAGTTGCAAAGTTATATTGTCAAAGTTTTCATCTTCACAGAAACTCACCTACACATTATATTCGACTGTTCCAGAACCTGAGATATGAGGAGAAGCAATTGCAGATCTACGAGCTTAGGTCCACATTCACACTTTTCAAAAATTTAGATCAGGACTAAGATGAGAGAAAGGTATCTTAGTCCTCTAGGTGGAACATTTCAGTGATTTTTCGAGATTTTTTTCCGTTTTTTGAAGATTCTATGTTTGCCTCAAAAAATAACAATGAGACTATGATAGGAGTAAAGGCGTCTTAGTCCTCCAAGGAATTTTTTAGCAGTCTATTTACATTTCTGGAATCCTCTTGGCCTCTCCAAGATTCCTAGGTACACATACCCTAACTTAGAGTTGTTCATTTTCAGTATTAAGAAGCTGCATTTTGCATATTTTAAGTGTTTTCCATATCACATTGTGTTTAAAAACATTGTTATTTCCAAGAATTTGCTTGGTGGTGAACCCCTTAATCTGATAGAACACCCCCTCATAAGTCCTCCTAGTTGTGTATTGACTCACCTTGAGAGGTTGATAGTCAATTCTATTAGGGTTCTTAGGACATATTTGAATGAACGAGATATAATAGGAAAGGACCATCCCTCCTTCCCATTTTATCTTCAGTTCATTTTGGTGAACCCAAATTTGTTTGAGCACTCTTCCTTTTCTATTTTGGAGATCTTTAGAGTCCTAGATTTAAATTGGATTCATTGCATTTTGCATCTAGGGTTTCTTGCATCTTGCATTAGTGAAATTGCATTTAGGGTTTCCTATCTTTACATTAGTGAAAGTGCATATTGGTTGTTGTTTTCCTTTCTCGCATCATTAAATTTCATTGAAAAAATGAAAAGTGTATTGTTCATCTTCTTAATTGAATTTAAAACATTATTCTTGCATTTAAAATTGAAAAATTGCATTTCATATCTTGCATTCAATTGCTTGTTCATCATTTCTTTTCTTTGCTTTCACTTGCATCTTTTTTTATTTCCAAACATTAGGTCCCTATATAGGAAACCTGAGAAAGTTTTTTTCAAGCCAAAACTTGTTGTTTCTCTCAGAAAAGCCTTTGCTAGGACTAAAACACCCTTATTGGCGTCTTAGTCTCTCTCAATTTTTCCTGCTTAAAATCATCTCCCTATTGTTTGCTTCCTATTTCTGCCTCCGAAACTTCCAGATCTCATTAGGAGGACTAAAAAACCCTTACTAGCGTCTTAGTCCTTGTTGAATTTGACTCTCCAATTTTCAAGGTTTTAAATTATTTTTCTGTGTTTCTGTGGGCTATTTTAGTTTGTTGTTTCAGTTTCCATAATTGTTGTTATTCCAATTTCTTTCAGTTCAAGTGTAATTGCAAGCATAGGAGATTGTGTTCATTAAATTTTCCATGATTTATTCCTTGTATGACCTGTAATTACTTGGTGTCCTACTACTAATACTATGGTTATACAAAGTACGAGACTCATGCCATCCCATGATAAAACACTCATTGTGGATCTTGGGTTATCAAGCTCTCTTACTTCTGGTATTGGCACTAGTTCACTAGGTATGGATCATACTTTTGACACCTCCTTTGCCATGTCTACCTTAACTAGAAGTGTTACACCTAGCAATCCAACAATGGTTGATCATATTCATCAAGAAAATATAATGAAAATGCATGAATACCTAACCCATTTACAAGATAGTGTGAGTACTGAAAACATTTCCAACACTATTATACCTACCATAGATAATATCCACCGCATGATGGAAAGTGATGAAGGACTGGAATTTGTGCATAACCTAGCTCATATCTTTGTAAATTACACTCCTCCCTCTTCAACCATAGCATCCATTCCCACCTACACAACTCCTCAAGTGACCATAGCTATGCAACCAACTAGCAGTATCCCCCCTACCTCACAAATTTCCACTAGTGCTCCTTATACTTATGTGGAATCTAATCTCATACCTCAACCGACAAGCAATCCATTAATTTTTCCTTCCAAAACATACACACCACCACCATATTTACCTCCATCCCACACCACAAGCAATGACCCTATCATCAACCATCTCTTACAGAGCTTTTCATCCCTTCAACACCAAGTTTCTACCATAAATCAAAATCGAAATGGTCCACCTTCATACTATGTCATGATTAATCCATTATCCTTAGAGATATTGAGAATTCCAGTACCACAAGGTATATAGATCCCTAGATTTGAGAATTATGGAGGAAAGGGATATCCTACTAACCATGTTAATGCATCCACTGCTTTGTGTAGTGACTTTATCCTCGAGGACAAACTTCTAGCTAAACGTTTCCCTCGATCCTTGAAAGACATGGCCTTAGATTGGTTTTTTGCATTACCGAACAACTCAATTCGTTCATTCAATGAAATTATTGAGGCTTTTATTAATAATTTCAAAGTTCACATGGTTCTTGAAAGAACATTGGCTGATTTGATGAGATGGAAGAAAAATGAAGGTGAAAAAGTCACTCTTTATTTCACGATATAAATTGCTTTATTCCCAAATCAGTATGAAGGTTCCCGATTCTCATCTCGAAAAGATGTTCATAGAAAACTTACACCACAAGATAAGGGAAAATAGCACCATGATTAAATTTCCTTCCTTCATGCACCTATGTACTGCACTTAGAGATTATCAAAATGCTATAAGTGCTAGTGAACCAAAAACTACCCCTACTCATCTTGAAAAACCTGAAACCTCTAATGAAAGCCCCTACCAACCTTTAAAATGACAACATAATATTTTTCTTCAATTGAATTCCGCCTCTCCACCTACCCAAACCATTGATACCCAAATAGCCGCTATAAAGAAGAGTAATTCTTATATATTTAGGGATCCACAAAGACAATTTACACCTTTGCTTGATACCCTTCACAATATTCTGAACCAACTCTTAGCCAAAAAAATGCTTACCTTACCTCTTTTTTGACCCCTTGACCCTAGCAGACCATTACCTCCAAGCTTTATACATAATTCCTATTGTGCTTATCACCAAAACAAAGGACATGACACAGAACATTGCAAGCGTCTTAAACATCTTGTACAAGACCTCACTGATTCCAATCATATCCAGATTGGAGGTAGGAATGACAAAGGTAATACATCTGTAGCTCCTCCCAACCAAAACTTACAAATCTTTACCAATCCAATGCCTAACCATAATATTTCATTTGTTAAGGCTAGTGAATCTAAGCCTGATGTGATGAATCTTGACACAAATGATGAACATATGAGCAATCAAGAACAAAATATTATGGATGATGATGAATAGAATCCTATGGATATTGATGAACAAAGTCCTATTGATATAATGATAGGAGTGGTTGACATAAATCCTTGTAAAGATAAATACATTGACATTAATTTATCTTTAGATGAAACAATTACACATGCACTTGATGGTCCTCTTTACATAGTTGGAAAAATTAATAATAAGCCCACTCTTGGAATTTTAATTAATCTAGTCTATGGAGAGAATGTGATAAAAAAATAAATCTTATATGTGCATGAACTCACTCAAGATAGATATGATAAAACAAAAAGCATGGATCAAAATGCATGATGGTTTTGCTCGTGCTATGATGGGATCGATCACACTCCCTTTACAAGTAGGACCAAATAAATCAAATATATTCTCTATCATCTCTAATTGGACCAATTTCATGTGAAGCTAGGCTACAAATAAATTCACTCCATGAATGTGGTCCCATCCATTGTCCATAAGTGCTTAAAGTTTTCAGTCAATAATGAAATATTCAAAGTGAACCATAGTGGCTTTTGACCCTCATATTCCCTTGGAAATTTCCCCTTAGACTATTTCTGGCCTGAACCCATGGAACCTATAAGATAGCGTAAACAATTCCTTTTCCTATCCTACCAAAAATTCAAATAAAAATGTATAATCAGTTTATCTCCTGAAAAATTACCTCCACCCATTCTTGAACCTCCACCACCTAAACAAGATAGTCCTAAAGCTCTTCCAACAAACCAAGGCCTACCCATAAACACATCCTTACCTATTTCCTACAAGAAACCAAGAGAAAACCCAACAAGTCTTAATGAAATCTACAAATCCAAAGAGAACGTGGTCAAACAACCTTCCATGGTTTCTTCTGTTCTTCCATCACAAGAAGAAAATGAACCTACAGTTGAGTCACCTGCTCCTACACAAAATACAAATCATAATAAAAGAAATCACAATAAAAGAAATCATAATGCTAGAGAGCGTAGGAATATATGTCGTGCTATTGCTCGAAACATGAATAATGAGAATAACATTGAAAATCAAAATCCAAACTTGATAGAAGTAATAAATGATGAGCCTCCTCTCTTATCCGAGACTGTAAATCCAACACAAAAAGGACCAAAACCTTCTATGAATACTATCATTTGTCCTCCTATTGTGGTTAAATTGGATGACAATGAGGAAATCGTTAAAATCAACAAGGAAGTGCATAATGAGCTAAAAAAATTATTTTCCTCATCCATGAGCTTAAACGACAACAACCATGATGGCCCTCCTAAACCAAGCAATTCACCATGTGTTGAACCTGGTACTTATCCTAGTAATACACTTGATGTGATCCCTCTCACTAGTGATCTGCATTCCACATACACTAAACAAGTCTGGGATGTAGATGAACTGATGGATGGTTGATCTGCATGTGCCTTACTAGTCTTTTGCTTTTGCTTGAATGTGTGTATTGTGATTCCCCGTGATTTTTTGTTTGATGTTCCTCTCTCTTTGTGCATTCCTCTAATTTTACATTCATTCTTCCCTATGTAGTAAGATTTTCACTTTTTGTTTTGTGTCTTCCTTTTGGGGATGACGCAAGGCGTCAAGACACCCTATGTCTCTTTCATGTTGAACCAAAAGATTTTTCTTTTCTTTTCACTTTTTTCTGTTTTCCTTTTGGGGATGATGCCAGGTGTCAAGATACCCTATGTCTCTTCCATGTTGATCCAAAAGAAATTTCTTTGTATTCGCTCTCTTTGTGTCATTCTTCTAGTTCTGTGTCTATTTGGGGAATGATGTTACTTCTGAGCTCTCTAATATTCTTTGTAGAAAAGACAGATATTGACCCCGAATCCATAGATCCCTTATGTGTTCTAGGGGGCAACCCTCTTTTCCGTTTTCTCTTCCATGTTTGTCTACTTTAAATTAATTTCTCACAACATGGTGTTAGCAATTTATTTAAAGTGGAGGTATACATTGGGAATTATTTCAACTTGATTTCATTTGCATTTTCTTTTTCTTATTCCTTGATGTGATTTCCTTTCTTCATATGATGCATTTTCCTCTTTGTCGTGACATTAGGAGTAATATCCTTTAAAAGTGTGGCCTATCTTAGCATATTATATTCTCCTTAGTGGTGGTGTGACACAATACATCCCCTAAGTAGTGAATCTTTTATCCTTTGACTGGTGGTGTGACACACTACATCCCCTAAGCAGTGAATCTTTTATCCTTTGACTGGTGGTGTGACACACTACATCCACTAAGAGTAAGACCTCACATGAACTAGAAAAATCCCTTTGAAAATCCTCTCTCTTTCTCATTGCATTTATTTTTCCTTTTTCTTTATTAAAGTCATGGAGGTATGACTTTGATATGGACCCTGTGGGGCTCACCTAGTGAACACCTAGCTTCACTAGCCTATGCAAGCATTGCCTTTTCCTCTTTGTCCTTATCATAGTCACAGGGATATGAAATTGATATGGACCTCTTGGGGATCACCTAGTGGACAACTAGTTCCCACTAGCCCTCATGAGCATGCATTTTGTTTGCATAGTGGATAGTGTGTTCCACTTGTAAAGCCTCTTCAAGCCTAGACTTGGTCCACCGTGTCGGACAACCAGTCAAAGCTTGACCCGTTACAGTTCCTTTCCTTTTTCCTTTTCTTGTCTTTGATGGTGTATGTTTGCAATTTGATTTTGGCTTCATATATCATCCAAAATCATATTGCTTTGTGCCTATGTTGGTTTTCCATAGGATCATAATCCTAGGGGCTTGGTCACCCTCTTGATTGATGTTATCCTATCTTACTAACATTTGCTACTTTAGTGTGAGTTTTAGGCAAGCTCATCCTCTCACTAAAGTGGGGGATAAATGTAGTGTAGTAAAATGTATACCCTTACATTTTCACACTTGTTTGGGCCCGCCTTGCTTTATTTATCCTTCTTTATGGCTTAATTGGCCCTATTTTGTGTCCACAAGCCCTATGAATGACATATTTCTCTGGTAGATCCTGAAAGCATATCTGATTCCCTAATGACTTTGATTAGCATGTCCCTGATTTCTAGTTTAGACTAAGATGCCACTAATGGCGTCTTTGTCCCCCGAGGTCCCGAGATCCTAATTTTGAGGCATCTATTTTGGGCCCCTTTTTGGTGTCAGTGCCCCAAATTTCATCACTTGGGACTAAGACACAACCTAGGGTGTCTTAGTCCTCCTTGAGTCATTTTTGAGATTTAATTTCAAATATTGGTGGTATGTAACCTCCTTTATTCTTGGAATTCATATGTTAGCTTGGTATGATATGATTTCGGGATATTAAGCATAAACAAGTATAAATACAAGGTTCATTCACTCATTTCAACCTAAGTCTTTTGTGAGAGCATTCATTATAGTCAAATTGAGTTCACAAGAGAATTCAAGAGCAATTAATCAAGAAATTGGAGCCATCATCAAGTTTCAAGAATCATGTCAAAGATTGTCCTTGCATCATGTGTGTTGTGCTAATATTTGTGATGTAGGGTTTTTGATCTAATCAAGCATTTCAAGATCCATATCCATTGCATCCATTACATACAAGTTTGAAAAATTTACAAGGGTTTGGTGATTTGTAGCATTACATGTTGTTCATTCACCATTTCCTTCACCATTTTTATCTCATTTCAGGGTTTAATTACCAACAAGGGGTTTGACCAAGGAAAACCCCCATTCACTAACAATCAACAAGATTTTCCATCTTGTCCATTTGTGTTTGCAGATCTAGGTTGTAGACTTGAAGATCACTTGGACTGCAAAGTTGTCATCTTCATAGAAACTCACCTACAAGTTAGATCTGGCTATTCCAGAACCTGAGATCCGAGTGGAAGCAATTGAAAATCTGGGAGCTTAGGAACACATTCACACTTTTTAGAAGTTTATATTGGGACTAAGATGGGAGTAAAGGTGTCTTAGTCCTCGAGGTGGAATTTTTCAGTGATTTTTTGGGATTTTATTCTGTTATCCAAATATTTTGTGTTCGCCCCGAAAAACATCAGCAAGACTAAGATGGGGAGTAAAGGCATCTTAGTCCTCTGAGGCATTTTTTAGTAGTTTTTTTTACATTTATAGAATCCTCTTGGCATCTCTAGGATTCTTTGGTACACATACCCTAACTTGGAGTTGTTCATTTTCATTATTAAGAAGCTTCATTTTGTATATTTTAAGTGTTTTTCATATCACACTGTGTTTTCAAACATTGTTGTTTCCAAACATTTGCTTGGTGGTGAACCCATTAATCTAATAGAACACCCCCTCCTAAGTACTCCTAGTTGTGTATTGACTCACCTTGAGAGGTTGATAGTAAATCCTATTAGGGTTCTTAGGACATATTTGAATGAATGAGATAGAATAGGAAAGGACCATCCCTCCTTCCCATTTTATCTTTGGTTCAACCCTTAATACCCTTAGTTCTCTTATCCCACTAGAAATGTGAAGTACTTCTTGGTCCTCACTCCTCGATCCTGGTTAGATGAAGCTCAACTTTGATGGCTCTACCAAACCTAACCCAAACTGGGTGGGTTGGGGTAGGGTTATTTGTGACCATAAGGGGAAATTAATTTTGTCCTATGCGGTCAACTTAGGGGTTCAATCATCTAGCTTTGTTGAGGTGATGACTTCCTTCCACGAGATGTAAATTGCCACAAAATCTAGGTTTTCAAATTTAGTTATAGAAGGAGATTCTAGAAACATGATTCTTTTGCTGATGGGGAAAGCCTTTCCCTACAGGACCCTCCAAGACCACATGTCCTTAGCTTGGAATCTCATGATTTCTCTCAAAAATTATAGTGTTAATCATGTGTATAGAAATGGTAATAAAGTTGTTGATGCATTTATAAATCTTGGAGCCTTTACTCAAAATTTAGTAATATGGGATAGTATCATCTATATCCCAGGTTAGGTACTTGAATAATTCAACATGATGCTAAAGTACTATCCAAGTGAGATCGAGATGGATACGATGTTCTCTTATTGATAGTTTCCATGCTCCTCAATTATGGAAAATTGAGCCCACTAAAATGTCTTTTTAAACATACACATTTACTTGGGACTCTGGTTTTTGTATAACCATTTCTATAGTTGCTATTACCTTGCTCTAAAATTTGTGTTTTTAGTGATGGGGGTGATCCAGTTCAGGATGAACCCACTAGTTGTGAGGGATGGAAAAAGGACAAGGATTTTGGGCCATTCTAGAATGGGGCAAGCTAGATTCATTTGTGGAGGGTATGCAGGGGCATGACCGCAAGGTTTATGTGGCATTCAATAATTCTTGGGTGAATGTAACTATAATTGTTGAAGGGATTTCCTTCATGGTGACTACTAAGATTATTGTGGAGGTGATAACGCTCTCTCTAGAAGGGGCCTGCATTCCTTGTAAGTCGAAAGGCCATTAATAGAAAGACATGGAATTTTTTTAGAAAGAGGCCGAGAGGGTGAATAGATTGCAAAATGGATTTAATCATGTAGACTTACCTAACGTTTGGAGAAAAATTACAGAAGATCACATGAGGCATGTCACACTCGAAGGGTGGTTCCACTGCTTTCACCCTCATATTTTCCCTATGCTTAATCACCTTAGGTATAATGTTAAAATTAAATTTTCCTTTTAGCTTTTTTCCTTGCTTGAGCAATATGTTAGATATGTCTAGGCTAAATGCAAGAAATTACCCATCCACCAAGACCTTATTTATCATCTCTGCAAGTTTCATTCTACATTGCTACCCTCCCCTACCACTATTCAAAAGAACACTCTGAACATTCATGATTCCACCAATCCCTCTATGGACCCTAGTCCCTCTAATAACCTGGATGAAACCCCTCCTACCATTCATCATGGGTCAAAATCCCTATTATTCAAACACTAGTACCAAAAATATAATAAATGATTGAACATGGTTGTGTAACTAGTAGTAGTTTATTGGCAGCAATTTATATTGTGACCAAATTGATGACTAAACCATTTTTAGTCATTTGATTGATCGATTTGGTCATTAATTTAGTCGTCTGATTGATCAATTTGGTTGTTGGTTTAGTCATCCGATTGATCGACTTGGTCATTGATTTAGTCATCTTATTGATTGATTTGTTCATTGATGTATTCGTTAATTTGATTGACTTGGTAGTGTGTTTAGTCGTTTATTTAGTCATTGATTGTTTTAAACTGGTCACTTATTCAGTCATTTTTTATTCACTGGTATACTTAGTCATCAATTGAGTCATTGATTGATGTTAACTAGTTACTTATTTAGTCATTTTTATTCACTGATCTCCATCCATTAGTAGTGTATTTAGTCATTAATTTTAATCATCATTTTGATCAATTTGGTAGTTTATTTAATTGTTTTTGTTCATTGATTTCTGTCAATTGGTAGGTATATTGATACATTGTTTATTAGCTGCATAATCATTATATTTAGTCATATTTACCCACTGATTTTTTTTCAGTTGGTAGTATATTTAGTCAATTGGTAGTTTATTTAATTGTTTTTTCTCATTTATTTCTACCTATAAGTGTTGGAAATGAGACAATGAAAAAACCCTCTTTAGCCCATTAAATGCACCCCTTTTTCAGAACCCATGCCTATTTCTACTTCTAGGCTAGAGTCTGACAAATCAAACGATGATGAGTCATGGAATCCCACCTTAGACAACTCTCCTATACACTCTTCTGCTAAACTGAATGTCTCTGATGTCCTCAACACCCCTTATTTCTAACCATAACCTTCAAGATTCTCCTAATCTGTGCATCAATCTAGAGGGAACCAATATTGAACCTAAGTCAGTTCATGCCTCTAGTGAGCCCCTTTGTAAAAAAATCAATGAAATCTTGGAGACAATTAATATCTAGAAGGATATCATGAAGTGGCTCTTGGGCCAACTAGTAACGACTAAAGAAAGAATCCAAATTTTAGAAGACAAGGTTCTGGAGTAGCGAGTCCCATGGCTAGGGGTGGTGGAGAACAAGGGGCATTGGGACATGATTTCTTCTTTTGCTAAGTCATTTGAGAGGTGGGCGATTTGGGAGGAGCTAGAATATTTGTGTGCCATTTTTGGTATTGAGGAAGATAAAAAGATTTTGCTGACTAAGAATGATGTTATACATCATAAACAAGAGAAAACCATGCAATGCCTCAGGGTCATCACTGATTACAGTAAATAAACCATGAAGAACACTACCCTCATAGTTCATTTGTTTAAGGATGAATTAAGGAAGTTGGAGGGGAAATGGGTTGTGGATAATGATCGAGAGGATGGTAATATGTAAAAGAAGAAAGGTAAAATGGTAGATACCTCAACTCGTGATGTCATAGTGGATACTCAAGCCATTCAACACATGCCTCTAACTTTTGAAAAGAAGCTCCAATTTCTATCCCAAGAATAGAGTGTGATCACTGGTCTCAAGTTGTTGGGAGATATGTAGGTTTCTTGTGAACCTATGCTGGTTTTAGTTTTGTGTGCTTTCTTTGTTGTTTTTTTCTAGTTGAATCACTTAAGTTTAAGTTTATTTTTTGTTTTTGGGTTGCTCACTTCTCGTGAGTTCCTCGTTTGCCTCTATGGCGGTTTTGCAATGGGTACTTTCCCTTCCAATTTTAATCTAATCAAAACATACATTCAATTAGGATACTTTATAGTTCTAAGAACTAGGAATGATAAGAATATAGTATTACAATATAATAGTATACTATTGTAAAGTTTAGTGGGATCAATATGATAAAGAAATGCCACAGGGGAAATATACTTTAGTTAAATTTGAAATATATATTAAAATTGTAGGCACATGCACATATGAATTTATCTACACAAAGTGAACATTACTGAAGCTTTTTTGTACACAAATTGCACACAAAGTGTATATTGAAATTCTTTCATACGCTCCACACAATATAATAGAAATAAATGAATTCCAAAATTATTTCTAACATGCACACACACAATGAATGCCGAAGTTAGTTCAAACAAACACCAAATAATGTAAATTCCAAAAGTAACTTCCAAACACACACAAACAAGTAAATAAACAAGCAAAATATTAATTCCAAACACACTTCACATTAAAGTACAATCACACAAAATAAATGCAAAAGTTTCATGTTATATGTGGAATTTATTGAAACATGTGAAATTTTAAACACACGCCACATGAAGTGAATATCAAATTTAATTCAAAGACATGTCATGTAAAGTGAAATCCAAAGTTAGTTCAAATACAAATACCACACAAAGGGAATTCAAAAATTTACTTTCCAACACACACATAGAAACACAACACATGGAGTTTGTTCAATCATGACAAAGTTAAAACATACACCAGACAAAGTGAAAGCCAATAATAGTTTAAATGAACATAAAGTAAATGTCAAAATTAACTTTCAAACATATAAACATAATTCATATAAAATGAATTTTAAAGTTATAATACATTTGATGAAGACAATTTAAAAACTCTTCAAATTTCAACTCCAAGTTTACCAAATTCCATAGTACAAAAGACATTATAAATGATTAACTCCAAATCGACCATTACACATGTGTTGATTTAAAATGTTACATATTTACACAACTATATACTCAAATTGAAAGCAAATCAAATATAGTATTCAATTCGAGTTTCATAAATCATACATGGGAAAATATTTAAACAACTCCATTGTCTCTCTCTTGTCTTCTTCCTGCTACCCCTATTTACATATATACTGTCCAATTGCAGAAAACTCAGCTCTTAATTCCATCTAACGTCCCCTTTTGCATGGTACAACTGGTCCTTATTTTACCCTATGCTTTATTTGGTTGAAATTCATTTTTTTATCACTATGTACTACATTCCTTCTATATCATGATAATACATATCTTATTGCTATGCACCCCCTTACCTTTTCTATCAAGTTATAATTTTATTATCTTTTAGGTGATACCACAAGCTCCCTTACCAATCTTCATGCACTACTATCTCTTTTAAATCTAGATTCATTTTCCATCATACCTTTTCTATCCTCCATTTTTTTCTAATACAATCCTCTCTTCATGTTTTATTTTGAAATTTTTTACAATCTCTAAAGTCTTGCGTGCCCCTTAGAAATCTGTATATTTCTTTTGTTTTGGTCTAAAATGTAAATGTCTTGTAATTCGCTGAAGTGGTGCCACCATCCTCTATTGTCTCAATTTTTTTCAATTCACATGCTTCTCTTCCCATACATGACTTTCCAAGGCTCACAACCTCTATGCGTTAATTATTTTAATTCACCCAATCACCCATCCAACATATTCATCTATAAATAATTTTCATTTCTTGATTTTTCAGAACTTCCTCCCACTCTAGTGTGCTTACCTTCCTGCACTCACTTTAAATAATTATAAATTTAGAGTGTTAATTTTTTCCTTCACACCTTGAGAATTGGCATGGTCTCTCTTCTTACCTTGGGACACCTCATTCACTCACACATCTACACTTTATTATTCCACTTTCTGATTGATGCCTCTTTGTATGATTTTCATAATTGTCTCAAATTCCTTTTGTTTTTGTCCTATACACCTGTAAACCACGCCTTCATAAAAATTTGAATAATATTGCATGATTTATACAAATAAAATATCCATTTTATTATACAGTGTACACATTTGGGCTCACAAAATTATAAATAATGAGAACTCAAAATATGGCGTTTGTCAAAATATTATTAAACTCTTCTACAATCAACCATTAAAACTAAATTGATCTACCCACAAAGAAAGAAAAGAAAAATTAAAACAACAAAACTAAACCAAATTTTATTTTTGTTGATGTTGATCGTCTGTGGACCCAGATGCTCTTGCATCAAACGTGCCAAGTAATAAATTTGTTAGTATGGGATCACAAAGGTGGATTTGGGCAATAAAATCACCCTTCAAGATTGTGAATAATCTATAGTGTACTCCCTCGTTGATAGCCTGACCTCCTTTTCCAAATAAATTCCTCTTCTATCCATGCCCTCTCTTGGAATGTATTCACTACAAATCAACCCTTGCAACCTCTTAAATCACATCGCTTGCAATCATACCTCGATCCTCACAAAGATCTCACTTCATTTGTTGTAATGTACCACTTCCTCATCATTTTTATTGTGCTTTCCAACCCTCAACCACTCAGGACTTCACACACTTGCAATGATACTTTTGAGCTCCTCCATCCATAAGTTCTACCATAAGATGCCTCACAGTTGGTGATTTGTTTATGCACCCAAAACCTCTTCTCACTTCCATCTCCACTTGCAAGTCTTGGTGTGAACTATCTGATAGTTGGTGCTATGTCCGCACACTCAAGACCACTAGCTCTAATAACATTTGATGAAAACAAGAAAACTCTCTTGAATTTCAACTCCAAATTTACCAAATTCTAGATTACAAAAGATGCTATAAACAATTATATCCAAATTGACAATTACATGTGTCGATTTAAAATGATACACATTTACACAACAATATACTCAGATTGAAAGAAAATAAAATACATTATTGAATTCAAGTTTCATAGATCATACATGGAAAAATATTAAACATCTCCATTATCTCTCTATTGTCTTCTTCCTACTACCCCTATTTACATATATACTATCCAATTGTAGAAAAATCAGCTCTCAATTCTATCTAACTTCCCCTTTTTCATGGCACAACTAGTACTTATTTTACCCTGTGCTTTGTTTAGTTGAAATTCACTTTTTTAATCATTGCCTACTACATTTCTTCCATATCATGAAAATACACACCTTATTGTTGCGTGCCCCCTTACCTTTGCTATCAAGCTATAATTTTATTCTCGTTTAGGTGATGCCACAAGCTCCCTTAACCAATCTTCTCGCACCACTATCTCTTTTAAATCTGCATTAATTTTCCATCATACCTTTGCTATCCTCCATTTTGTGCTAATCTAATCCTCTCTTCATGTTTTATTCTGAAACATTTTACAATCTCTAAAGTCCTGCATGCCCCTTAAAATCTGCATATTCATTTGTTTTGGTCTAAAATAAATGTCTTGTAATTCACCAAAGTGGCACCACCATCATCCAACATCTCAAATGTTTTCAATATACATTATTATCTTCCCATACATGGTCCACCAAGGCTCACAACCTTTGTGTTTTGATTCTTTTAATTCACCCAATCAACCACCTACCATATTCATCTGTAAATAATTTTCATTTCTTGATTTTTAAAACTTCCTCCCACTCTACCGCGCTTACCTTCCTACACTAAGTTTAAATAAATTATAAGTGTTAATGTATACCTTCACACCTTGAGAAATGGCATGGGTATCTCTTCTCACCTTGGCACATCTCATTCACTCACACATTTGCACTTTATTATTCCACTTTTTGATTGATGCCTCTTCATATTCTTTTCATAATTGTTTCAACTTCTTTTTATTTTCGTCTTCTATGCCCATAAACCATGCCTTCACAAAAATTTAAATAATAATGCATGATTTATACAAATAAAATTATCATTTAATTACAAAGAGTGTACATATTTGGCCTCACAAAATTATAAACAATGAGAACTCAGAATATGACATTTGTCAAAATGTTATTCAACTCTTCTATAATCGACTATTGAAACCAAATTGATCTACCCAAAATAAAAAAAAAAAAAGAAAAACAACAAAACCAAATCATTTTTTTTTGTTGATGTTGATTGCCTATGGACCCGGATGCTCCTACATGAAAATTTCACAAAAACAAAAATGAACACATGCCATAGTTTAACCACACCTAAAACACACATACAAATATGTTAAAAAATATGAGATTTATTCAAACATTCCAAGTTTAAACATGTTTCATAAAAATTACTTCAAACACACACAAAGTAAACAACTAAGCTCAATAATGTGAAAATACAAACACACATGAAGTGGATCACAAATATCAAGCACAATTTGTACTAGCATGCAAATATAGGTGGTTGTCATAGTTAGTGCACTCTTCACACAAAGTGAATATGAAAATTTAAATATGCATACATCCCAGAGTAAAAATACAAAAAGTGGTTGTCAATGTAATGCCCCACCATGCACACCCCAAAGGACAACACATCATCTCTCTAAGTCCTCTAGGGTAACATGACTGCATTACTTGCGAATATTCTTAACACAAATCCCATAATGATGATTAAATAAACACATGTATTTATTTAAAAGCCTTTATATATAAGAAATAAACAATGCACATACATCCATAACAATACATAAAAATCCATCTTTGATCACATGATAATGTCAAAGGATACATCCATTACATTTGTTATATGAATACACATTGTTTCAAAGGTTACATAATTATAAATATTTCCATAGATACAACACCACATAAGTGCATTATATGCGAACCAAAGATTACAGTAGTACATCAGTGCCTCCCAAAAAGAGGTGGGATAGATTCCACAATTACATAATGTGATACAACTAAAAATAATGTAATACATAGCATAAATACTATTTCCAACTCCCGTAGCTCAGGAACCACCGCAACTAGTACAACTCTATGCATCATGATCTTCGGATGGGAACCCAATGAAGTGCATAACACATTCAACCCAACCATGTGGACCCTAAAGCCCACCCCACATTTTAGGAGATGACAAGAAGGACCACAACATGAGACAGTTGAGTGAACAAGGCTATCAAGACTTCACAACCAAAAGGCAACAAGATAAACCATAAGAGCAACCGCTTCCAGAGGTACATGAACAACAAGGGGGAAACAACAACATACAAGGTTGCTAAGGGAAGAGTGTCATCATATGGCTCGATATGGGTTATCCAATGCGGATCTTCCTAGGTCTCATCCCCCATCTTGGGTTACCGTGGTGACCTCAACCAATCCCCGACCCCCATTCTTACACATGTAGAATCAACTTACCTTTCTTGAAGACAAGGTAGTTGATTTTCCATTCCAAGCCTTCTCATCTCATCTCAAACCTAAATGAGCGCTTGAGCCATAAGAGAGACAACCATTATTTTTTATTAGTGTTATTACTACCCACCCCCTAACTATTTATTAGGTTATCACTTAATTAACTCATATTCCACACATGTTACCCTCGATACCTCTTAGGGTTATGACCCTCATGGAAATCCACTCTCCCTACTAGCAACAAAAGCCTCATAGACACAATACTGGGTAAGACAACTTGCACAACTAGCAAAACTATGAAGGTAAGCACAAGAAGTGAGGCATGCACCATCTAACACTAGATCACCATAACAAGATAACTCCCCATTGCAAGGCTAAATCCCCATAGTCATAATCAAACATAAGGACAACAGTTCACAAGAACCAACCATGAGAAACCAATTATAAGAAATATTTTTCCCCACCTCTGGAAGCCTAAAATAGACTACCCATGAATTTTCAGTCGAGGGTAACTCAAACATAATGAGTTCAAACACAAAATTTCAACATAAACAATCTCCTCAAATCAAAATCAACTCAAGAAGAAGACACATCAACATGGAACCATTTAAATCATCTTTTAATTTCACTAACACATCAAAAGTAATAAATTCCAAAGAACATTTAAATCATCATTTTATTTTATTTATATGTCCACTATTAAAATCATTTAAATAAACAAGGAAAATATATAAACATATTCTATAATAACAAAATACACATTTTAACACAAACAAATTTCTTTTAATTGCAATCATGATATATATATATACATATACATACCATTATAGATATTTATATATTGTAGACACTAAAAATTGGTCTAGACTTGCGAGTACCATTTTTGACATAATTCTAATGTCCATAGTCACGATTAAATAATGTTAATTATTTAATTAATTTCTATACTTACCTTTCTGTTATTAATTAAATAACCTTAATTATTTGATTAATTCATTATGACCATTATTCAACCCTGGCTAATTAAATAAATCTTATTTATTTAATTACGTCACTAACTAATTAAACCCCTTTATGAATTAAATAATTTATTATTTAATTTATCCTTTATCACAATTTTGACTATAATTAAATATTCATTTCAAATTATTTAATTATTCAATTAACCTTTTCGACAGTCAATTAAATAAATCATTATTTATTTAATTAAGTCTCTGAATTTTGAATGTTGAATTAAATAAACATTTAATTCATAAATATTATTATTCCTCGAATATTCCCATGATTAGATAATCACCTAGTTATCTAATTATTCACTCATCATTTGACTCAAGATCTATTTGAATCAATCAGTTATCTCCTGATTCAATATCTGATTGTCTCTACGAAGAGACTCTCTGTCATAACTAGTTAGTTATCTAGTTAAGATTCTTATGCATGTACAAAAGAATATTTATTAATTAAATATCTTTATTTAATTAATTAATTTATGTGTGCATTCAAACAGATCGTTGTCTTTATTCTATCTTTATCCCTTTCATTCAAACATTATTCTTCTAATTTTTGAATACTTTCAACTACAGATTAAATCATTATTTAATCTTGATCTCTATTTTTAGGTTTTATCACTCACGTTCTAACCAACAAAAATATCACATTGCATGAAATTCATCAATCTCGATCATCGATCTCTCTTTCGAATCTGAGCCGATCATTCAAAAACTAGTTTTTTATAAATTGATTGACTTTTGTCATTATTCCTCCTAAAATCAATATACTTTTGGAAGCAAATTTTTAAAATTCAATGTTTTGCTATAATCACATACATCAAGGATACACTTGCACACATACTGAAAATCTAAGGGCAAGAATACTAGCACGGTGAAATGGAGAAGGGCAACAAAGACTATTCATGGAGTTACATCGATCTTCAGTGAGATTGTTTATATTTTAGCTATTTCCTTTGTGCTTTGTTTTTTAATGTAGGTTAGTTTAATTTTTTATTTCTTTAATCTTGCTTTCTAGTATTTTCCTATGTTACATTTGGTGAACCCAATGTGAAGACATGTTCTTTGCAAATCCATAGACTCTTTTTCTTTTTTTTTAGGTATCGTACGGAATGACACATCTGACAGATAAAATGATGCAACTAATATTACAAACTACACCTAATGAATACAACGACACATCTAGAAAAATTCGATGTATCCACTAACTCATTTGATTGCAAAATCTGATGAAAGCTATATAATCAGATGTATTGTCGGGCACTTGTGCAAAATTTTCATTTAAAATTTTTTTATCCTTGACGTTCGTCGGAATTTCGATGAACCTTATTTTTCGTCGAAGTTTCGATGAAGATCCTTCATCGAAATTTTGATGGACTTGGAAAGTTAAATTGTGGCCGACATAAATAAAAATGAGCTCAACTATTTATTGCAACAGTGTTTTGCTCGACGATTTTTTTGGGAAAAATCAGAAAAAACTCAAGAAGATATTGCCAGGTTGAGGGTAGTCATTGTCTTTTTCCAGAATTCATTTGTGAAGTTAGATTTGTACTTCTAGGTTCGAAAATCATATTTTAAAGCCACATCTCACCAAATTTCATTTTTAGTCGTGTGCATTTTCAGATTTTTATTTCCAAATTTTAGACCTGACTTCACAAATACTTTATAAGGGATTTTTTTATAACTGATGGAAAATTCTTGATGGATTTAGACAAAGATTATATTTGCAAGGTTTCAATTTTAACCCTAATGATCAATTTTCAATAGATTTGGGAGCCATAACTAGATAATATCAAAGGCATAGGGATAGCTATAGAGTGAAATAACTGTCAAGATTCAGGCCTAAAGGGTTGAACAAAGAATTGGGAATGTTTGATAGTGGATAGTTAGAGCCATTTAGCTATGATATTTTTGAAGACTACTTCATAAAGATGTATTTTTCCCTTTGCCATGTTTCAGAAATAGATTTTAGACCTTAGATGCCAGTGTCTTATAAAAGAAGTTATGGTATATCTGTTACTTGAAGTTCTTGAATTCATCTTGACTCTATACATATGTATCTATTTTTTATTTGAACAAGAAAGAAAGAAAGAAACCAATTTGTAAATATTGTGAGATATTTAGAGCAACAAACTAAAAAATGAAAAAATGAAGGTCAAGGCCTCTCTATTTTTCTCAGTTCACTTAAAATTTTTAGATGCTGCCAAACATCTAGCAAGCTATAACTATCATGCAAATTATATGATTTCTATTTGTTTTGTACTTTGGAACAGTTTACAAGATGAAATTGTCTCCTCATGTAGAAGTATAAGTTGCCAAATTCCTTCAGAAGTTGGTACAGGAATCGAAAGATGAACTCATCAAATTGGAAACCAAACTTTTTATGGTAAGAAGAGTTGATTTTGACATGAACATGTTGTAACAACTTTATTAAGTAATACAATTTATTTAGTTATTTGACAATTTGGTGATTTGTGTGTAGATATGCCACCATATGAAACTGAGTGGAAAAGAGCACTCCTTACCTTATCAAGTAATATCTAGGTAAGATGTTATAAAAAATAACTTGTGCTTTTAGTGAAGCTAGTCAACCTACTCATGCTTTTCCATGCTTAATTTTTTCCTTTTGGATTGAGCTACTTATGATAAATTTTTAACTTTCCTTGCAACCTGTGTATCACCCTCTCAAGTTTTTAACTGGTTAAAAGAAATCTCTTATAAAGGATATAAAATTCCTTAGTACTTTAGATTGTCCTTTATGTTAAGGGAGGCGTTTGACTATTGTTTATATAATTCAAATTTATTTAAGAGTAAGTATATTTAATCTCTATGTGGTAGATTTTGTAATACCCCTCCATTTTGTCCCTTTGATCGAACAGTGTTCTTCTCCTTTATGTTGTATTTTCTGTTAGTACCTTGACTATGGTGCTCGGTTACTATTTGATCGCTATTTGTAAAGCGATGTGAATGTTATATTTTGATGTGAAGGTATTTTATTATGATGTTATCATTATGGCATGTGTTGAATTAGCATAAGTGGATATTCGAATTAATGATGTTGTATGCTTTGGATTAAATTATTATGTTAGATCTGTCACTTAGTAATACTGTATTGGTGAAGGGGATGGTATCGCATCACTCGCTTGCGAGCGCCTTGCGATTCTGTGATTTCCTCTTCATGGTTTGTTTTAATTATGACATATATATATGCATGTGGATATATTCTTTGTTCGCAGGTTGATAGGAACAGGACATCGACTCCACCTAGTTTCACAGGTTTGAGTGTTTCCATTGCCCAATGGCATTCGATTGGGAGATAGTAGCTAGGTTTTCCGTGCCAAGTCATCACCCTAGTCATAGTGTGTTGTCGGGTCTTAGTCGGGTTGTGTTGCTTTGAATATTGTTCCTTCTCTTGGATTATTTAATCACTTGTTATAAAGGAAAATAAATGCTTTTGTAGTTAAATTGGGGATTAAAATTGATCTGGCATTATGTTAGTAATGTAACTTATTTTATTATTAAGTTAATTTAATTAATAAATAATTTAATCTTGGATTAAATCTATTTTATTGATTAATTAAATTGATGATGTTTAAATTAGATAAGTTATTCATTGTTAAATTTATGGATTTAATGTTGGAAATTAAAAATCAAAGGGAAAGGGTTGAAATTTTATTTTAGAAATTTTTAAATTAAAAATTGAAAAATTGAGATATTTGTTATTCTGTTTTTGAAAATTTATGAGGGTTGTTGTATGAATATTTTTGAAATTTTTTCTTTATTATTAATTTTTTTTTTCATAAGTTTGGGAGAGAAAAGATTGAAGGAAAATAACAAACAAGGAAGAGGAATTTGTTGTTTTTGATATGGATTTTTGGAGAAGGAAGTGGAATTTGTTGGAGGAGCTGGAATCAGAGGAGGGATCCAAAACACCATTGTCATTCTTTAAGCTTTTGAATCAGGTTTTCATCTTTTTTTAATTAGAGTCTTTTGAAAGTTTAAGATTTCATGTGTTGTTTGGAAACATTTAAATCCTCTGTATGGTTTGCAAAGAAAACCCTTTTTAAATCTTGCTCTCAAAACTTGGAATTGTATTTGAAAATGGAATTTTATTTAAAAAAAAAAAAGAGTTCTTGGCTGTAAATGGTTATTTCAAATTTGTTTGCTCAATTATTTCTTCAATTTCTTGTGGGGATGTTGAAGCAATGTATATATGTAAATATATATATATATCTAAATATATATATATATTGATATATATGTATATTTATATATATGCCTATATATTTCTTTTAAAATTTCATGTTGGGGGGGTTATGTTGTCAAAAAAATAAAAAAAAATCCCTTGAGGAGGTGCACGGATTCCAAAATCCATAGGTTTCGTTTGATATAAAAAAATGAAATAAAAAATAAAAATAAAAATAAAAATAAAAAATTATTAAAAAAAAGGAGGGTTTTGTTGGTGGTCACTGGGGGCTCACCCCCACCATGCCCCCCATGGGAGGCGCTATGGGGGGGAGCCACGCCCAGCGCTCCCCACTCCCCCACGGCCACTAGCGCAGTCGCCACCACCAGTGGTGGTCGGTTGTGCTAAGCACAACTGCGTCACCACTAATGGGGTTGTTTGTGCTAAGCACCATCGACTGCCCCACAGAAAATGCGTGGTTGCCCAGCTCACCGCCGCTCACTCAAAACCGCGGCCCTAAAACCATGTGCGTGACCCAAAAAACGGGTGTTGACCTTTTAATGGCTATTTTTTTTTTAATATATTTAATATTATAATTTTATAATATTAAAATATTAATATTTATATTTGCAAATAAGATTTATAATATTATATTATATAGATTTAAAATGTTTATATATATATTATTTTAATTTATATATATATATATATATATATATTTTTAGTTGTGATATAAATTTAATATGCATAGGAAAATGTTGAATTCCAAATGGTATGATTTAAATGTCAATATGGAAATTAAAATATGGAGTTTTAGTCAAATTATCAGTTGAATTTTAAATGTATATTTGAAAGGTTAAGTATGGAATTTGCAAGAACGTATTTAGTATTATAATTAATTGATGATTTATTTTGCAATAAACCAATAGTAACTTCTAAACGACATGTTCTGAATCGTAGAAATAAATGGCTATTTTGTTATTATTGAAAACAATTAGGAAATTAAATATTGGATTTAAATTTCATCTTTGTCGAAAAGAGTCGTTGTTCAATTTAGTTTTATTAAGGCAATAAAGTACTGAATGTTAATTAAGAAGTGGATTTAGGAAATCCAAAGTAGATTTAATTCTGATTAAATTGCTCGTGTAAATGTAATTCCTTCTGATATCGCTATGGGGGAAATTAATTAGAAAGGGATGTTGAGTCTTCCAGATAGGGTTTTAAGTATGTGGGTTGTCGTGTTGTGTTGTTGACCTGTTTTGAATCCCTTGGGTAGTGCATGTTATGTTATCAGTTAATTACCTGATTTCCACGAACGGGGATGTTTTGTGCCTCCTGTGGAAGGAGTGGGTTAGGTGATTTGTGACTCCTTGTAAGGAGTGGCTTTGTTATGTTTGTACCTCCAGTGTTGGAGTGAGTTTCTTCTTAGGTTTCCTCCTAGAGTTGGAGTGGTTGTAATATCTATTTTGTATGCACTTGGGTTCCCTTGGTGATTGGTTTTGTTGGTATGTTGTCAAGTAGAAGAGTGGCTTATGTAGGGGCTAGAGCCCAAAGAGGTAAAATGGATAACCTTCAGAGGTGATTTAATCAAGTGATAACTAAAACAATACTTAGAAGATTAGGTGGTACTTCTCACTAATCAAGATAATTTTGCCTCACTCATAGACACAAGTGCTCGTTTAGACTTGGGATGAGTGGGAAGGCCTGGAATGGCAAGATCATCTATCTTGTCTTTATGAAAGGTATTTGATCCTGCATTAGTAAGTATGAGGGTCGGGGATCGGTTGAGGCCACCAGGATAGCTAGAGCCTATGAAGATCCGCAATGGGTAACTCATGATGAGCTGTGTGATGAAACTCTGTCTAGGACAACAATTGGTATTTGATTCTGTGTGTATGGTTCTCTTAACATACTTGATCTATTTTATATCTGGAAGCAATGTGACCATGTTAGAGTTGTTCTTAAGTTGTACTTGCATGGTACATGTGATTGGTTGTGTCAGTTTGGTCAGTTACGTGCTATCATGTGTCTAGAGGTAGATGGCCTTGGCTAGGATTCTTTGTTACTATCTCCTAGCATAGGGGGTGGGCCTTTGGGTTCCACTTGGTTGGGAGGCATGCACCTTACTCCGTTGGGCTTTCTTCTTGTTCGTATTGATGAGATTTCTAGTTGGAGAGCTTGTGGGATCCAATTACTCTTAATGCTTTATTCATTTCAGTTGATCTTATAATTTATTACCCCTCATTTGTTATCGAGGTGGAAAGATGTGATTTGTAATCATGCTCATTGGATTTACCTCATTCGGGGAATGAGAGATGTAATATCCTTATTATATTATTGTACTTTTGGATCTCATGGTATCTCATATGCTTCGACGTAATTTATCATGTATGGAATGTATGTATTTCTAAATTATTAAGTAAATGAATGTTATGGTTTCAATTAATGTTTTTTTTTGAGGTTCTAAATAACCTTTGTCTCGTAACCTTAGAGGTTGTTGGCATTGGGTAGTGAACGTGCATGTTAATTGTACTTTAACAAAAAAAAAATTAGTCCGTTTGAGTAGTTAATTGCAACTTCCTCTAGGGTTGCATGGAGGGGCGTTATAGATTCAGACACTAAAAGAAAGTATTTGACCTTATTAGGAAAAATAAAGCAAAAAACATAGAAGTGCATCACATCTCTATTGAAAGTGATCCCATATCCTTTTTGATACCTACCCTCTAGCAACTTGACTATCCTTTGTCTTTTAGGTTATGCATGAGTTTATTCATTTGATTTCAATGGCCTTGCATAACACTTGAAGAAATTAATTGTGGTAGCTGCTTGATATATTGTCCATGCACTCCTTAATACACTTGTAGGTCATCCTCTTTTGAAACTTTGTGAGATGGAAATATTTATTAGTTTACCATATTGCTATGAAGAAAATGAACCCTTGACAAGATTTATGATGTTTTAAAAGCCCTCTTGACTGCTCAGCTACTTTTCTTTATGTATCTTTTAAATTTCGTCATACTACCCTATCACTGTTATTATTAATTTCAATGCCCCCTTCATGGTTATGACATGGAATAATCATTGTTTATTTGAATAGTCATGACTGTGATCTCCTTTTGGGAATCTATAGTAAAGTGTCATGCCTTTCTTTGAAGTCCATTTCCTTAAATATTTTCTCTTTGTTTGTTGCTCCTTACCTCTATAGTATCCCTATATTGCATATACATAATAATAACAATTATGGTGATAACTAGTGGACATGGGTACAACATCAAGAATCATACAAATGTAGTTTATATCTGTATATTTAATACCCCGAGATACTAATATTGTAGCACTAGACAAAGAATCATCATCAAACTATATTTGTTGATCGAATACAATGAAAAATAAAATATATTAAAATATAAAACATTGATCTTTTCTATCTACTCCAATGTAAATAATAAAGACTTCCAACACTCAAATTAGAAGGAAATTTCCACAGTCTTTATTATTTACAGTGGAGTAGATAGAAAAGATCACTATTTTATATTTTACTATATTTTATTTTGCAAATAGCATTGGATAGTAAACTGGCCAATACACTGTCAAACATAATGATTGGACCCTATGAATATATAGGTTATCAATCTTTAATCAATTCACATGAGAAATCATACTGACCAATAGTATCAATGAAAATTTGATACTATATAACAATGACTAGTCTCAGTTTGAAAACATTTCAAGACCAATGCATGAATATCATTTGGGCCTCATGGCATTGAACATTGTTTTCATTCAGCCATGATATAATGTTCTTACAGGAAGCACAATACTAGTATGATTGAATGTATCAAAGGAAATAGGAGTTAGAGTAGATAAAAAGAGAACAAAAATATTGTAGT
Organism: Sequoiadendron giganteum; assembly: GCA_007115665.2. Taxonomy (NCBI): domain Eukaryota; kingdom Viridiplantae; phylum Streptophyta; class Pinopsida; order Cupressales; family Cupressaceae; genus Sequoiadendron; species Sequoiadendron giganteum. Next base: position 559,667,313 of record CM021104.1, on the reverse strand, counting down.
GTAACCTTATTATTATATAAATAAACATAAAAATAGTAAGAGTAGGAACCCCAAATATCATGTTCATTGTCTATGTGAATATGTGTGGAATAGAGTGACCCCTTATCTATTTCAATTTCTGATAAGGTTACGGTTTATTCTTATTCTCCTTTGCATAGTATAAGCTCTAACCAATTTTTAATATTTAGCTTAAAATTCAAGATAGTATTCCATATTGATTCTATGTCAATAGGAGGGAGGAAGTTGTATATGGGTTCTAGAATAAACATTGTAACCAAAGACATGAATTACATGGATGGAAGAAAATTCAATACAAATGGCAATAGATTTGACATGTAAAACTGGAGGATGACCCTATGATATTTTGATGCACTATTGTAATGGCGAAGTCAATTTAGATAGAGGCTTGCTTCATAAGTAGATGGAAGTGTACGAGACATTTGAAGTTGCTTGTGAGAACAAGATTTAGCTTAACCTACAAAACTAGGCAAATGAAGTGTTGTCCTTACAATTTTTTTTTTTCGAGAGTGTGGAAGTGAAGGTCTATACAAGATTGTTTGTATGTATTGTAATCAACATAAATATGTTAGGATCGGTCTCAACAATCATTTTAGTCTTTCAAAATGATATCATCCTTAGTCAACCATACACTAATTTTTGTCAGATGGATGTAATCATTAAGGAAGACCCTTTCATTATTCTTGTAATGGATTGAACTTTCAAGGAGGCCATCTAATGGTGTTGCCTATTGATATCCAAAGCAAGGATGTGAATAAGATTGATGACTATGCAGACTATATTGTAGATAAAATTCATAGATCTTTTAACTTTATCAAGGCATATAATAGGGTGGTCCACTTCAAATGAAACTCTTTATTATTCCATACTATTTTATTTCTAGAATTCATTTGTGAAGTCAAATTTGTACTTCCAGGTTTGAAAATCATATTTTAAAGCAACATCTCATCAGATTTCATTTTTAGACTTGTGCATTTTCAGAATTTCATTTCCAGATTTTGTTGTGCAAGTTCAATATTATGATTTTAGGTGTCTAACAGTTGAAAATCATAGTAAAATCAGAATTTAATAATTTATGGAATTAGCATTTTAAAGTGTTTTTTGGGGTCATTAACTTCAGACTATCTTCTCTTTTTCAGGGGTGGTTGCATGCCAAATTTTTTTCCAGTGTAAAATATCATAATTATTAGATTTTGTTACTTGTCTATGATTAAAAATTATTGGAGTGTGAGTTTGATATTTTTTGAAGATCTAAATATTCAAGCTTGGTAAAGAAAAATCATGTCAGATAATATTAGTCCAGAACAAAATGAAGAGTCACTTGATAGATTGTGGGCTAGATTAAAAAGAAAGGGTGATGGGAAATGTTATTGTCCTTACAATAATTGCAAGAGATTAAAGACGAGAAGAATTTTAATCACAACAACTAAGAAGCATTGTAGGCAACATGGTCACGTTGAAGGGGGGCATGATTATCGTCCATTGGTAAGTTGTTCATTATATGTGTTTATATTGATTGAATTTGTAAATGTTTATATTGTTTCAACATTATATATATATATAATCACTTGATCATGATCATGGTTTATTTGTGTTTGTCATTATTATAAAGGTGAGGCGCCCTAGGGCACATGATATGGATTATCACGACCCGAAGAATGTGGTTTTGCAAGCGAATGAACATGGAGTTGTGGATATCGAAGATGAAGTTAATGATCCTATGGAAGAAGATGATCATGTGCCAGAAAACATAGTTGAAGATGATGGTACAAATACATTGATCCATGACACATTTAGTGGCACAACTGATCATGTTGATCGAGATGACTTTGATGATGTTCATGATTTACCTATACTTGACAAGGCATACGAGCCCCTTTATGAAGGCTCCCAAACAACCCTTCTCTCGGTTGTATTGTTGCTGGTGACCTTGAAGGTTATGAATGGTTTATCCAACATAGAAATCTCACGAATGTTAAGGTATGTCATATATGTCATCTTTTGTCATCTATTTTAACTATTTTTAGTTCATCACTAGTAAGTAAAGGATGAAATATGTACCATTAATATTCTTTATATTAACAAATTATTTTTTGTTGTAGATTGATTGGTGAATTTTTGTTACCACCATCAAATATTTTACCTTGCTCATACCGATATTTATTTGGCATTATGAAAGATATTGGAATGGAGTATCAAGCAATAGATGCATGTCCCAATGATCATATTATATATCATAAACAACATGAATTTCCAATAGAATTCCCAGAATTTCATATCAGTAGATATCGAATAGATCAACTAACAAAAAAGGTACCTCACAAGGTTCTTCATTATATTCCCATTATTCCACGTATGCAACAATTATTTAGGTGTGAAATATTAGCACAATTTAAGGATTACCATGCACAAAATAGAAGTGGAGATGACATTCTTCGAATGCTTACGGATGGTTCTGCATTCAGGGACATGGAGGAAAAATGACCACACTTTAAAGAAGAATCTCATAATCTCAGGCTTTCATTGGCAGCAGACGGTGTCAATCCATTTGGAGAGCTGAGATCTATTTACTCGATGTGGCCTATTTTTGTTATCAATAATAACATTAATCCATGGATGTCAATAAAGAGGGAGCACATAATGTTGGCAATGATTGTTCGAGGTATTTGTTTACATCAATTTTCTTTAACGTAGTAGCATCTCTTTTGTCTTATTTGTTGCATAATGACTTATATTTTTTTCATTTAATAGTCATGTACATTAATTTATATATATTGCAGTAAAATGGTTATAATAATTATGTAATTTTTATGTTCATTCAACTAGGTAAGTACCAAGTTAAAGATATGAATGTATATATCAAGCCTCTTATCAACGAGTTACTAAAGTTATGGAATGGCATCACTATGTATGATATATCTAGACCAATAGGACAAAGACAATTTCAATTCCATGCAATGCTTGTATGGACAATTCATGATGCCCCAGGGCTAACACATTTTTGTGATATGTTATAATGTCTGACTGCATGAATTTAATGATATTTAATTTTATGAAGTAGATATCATGTATGTTTTTTAAATAATCTATTCATTATATATAATTATAAAAATTGACATATTTAATGCAATTATATATGATTTGTAGGTCTTCAAACAAAGGGAAAATTTGCATGTCCAATTTGTGGTCCAAAGATGAAATCTCGTCGTTCAACAAGTTTAGGAAAGCAGGTGTTTGATGAGTATAGGCACTTCCTCGACATAAATCATAAGATTCAAACTATTGAAAAACATCTTTTCAATGGGAAAGAAGAGACTACATCAAAACCACAAAGAATGACACCTCACCTATGGAAGTTGGAATATAATAGAATTAATTGTCAAGGTTATACATTAGATCAAATTGTTTATCTATCGTATATGATATGTTTTGAATTTATATTTTTATATTGTGTTATGTTTACTCATGCTATAATTGACAATGATTGTTGTTATTAATTTGTTTAACTTATATGCTTTATGAAGGTCATGAAGGCATTAATGGTCGGCTTCCACAGGGACCGAAAAGTTATCCCAAAATATTTTGTAGGTTGCCCTACTATGAGAAGCTACAAATTGTGTATTTGTTTGATACAATGCATATTAGAAAGAATATGACAGAAACATTATGAAAAATATTGGATGAAAGGCATGACAAAGAAAAAAATGTCAAAATTTGTAGTGACATTCAGGAAGCCAATCATGCAATGAAAAATGTCATTCAATTAAATAGTGATGGAGACCAAATTAATATAAGTGCCCTTCCTTGGTTATTAATAGAGCAACAAAGCAATACTATAAAATAAGTCATACGAAAAATTTGATTTCCCACTGGATTTGCTATGAACATAAACAATATCATAACAAAGAAAGGTGAATTTGGGTTAGGGATGAAAATGCATGATTGGCATACCTTCATTAAGGTAATTATTATGGTATATTATATATATATATATATATTTGTATACTGCATGTACTTTTTAGTGTATTATGTTTACTAATTTTGGAAAAATAATGAAAAGATCATTTTATAATTGTTGTAGTATGTTCTACCTCTATCTCTCCCAGACAACTTCGACAACAATGTCAAGCAATTTATATATGATCTTGGAAAATACATGAGGTAAGTAGCGATATTTGTTCAATTCATTGTATATTTTTGTTAAATCTTGATAATATATTTGTGCCTTAAATCACTTGTAGATGGTTGTCATCTAAAGCAATCCATAAAGAAGATATAAATTATTGGAAGAGAAAAATTCCTTGTCTAATGTGTGAAATGCAAAAGTGTCTACCTTCGAAATTTTTCAATGCACAAGAACACTACCTCATACACCAAGTTGAGGAGATTGAATTGTGTGGACCTATACACACAAGGTCAATGTGGATGGTTGAGATGCACTTGAAATTTTTGAAGGATTTGGTTAGACAAAGAGCACATCCTAAGGGTTCTATGTTGGAGGGATATATGGTATACCAGACCATGGTGTACATTACTGAATATCTTCCTAAATTTGCAACAAAGATCCATGTAGATCACATTTGGGATCCCAACTCCATTAACAAATTCAAAGGGGATTACCTGATGGGGAAAGGTAGATTGAGGAAAGTGACATGTAATTATAAGATGGTCATGGAGATTAATTAGGATACATTTTACATTTGGTTTTTATGTATATTGTACTTATTTAATTATTAATCTTCAATATACATCAATTATAAATTAAGATCGTATACCGTGGTAATTAACTAATTATATGTCGTTTGTGAATTTCAATTTTTTTTTGATACAGTTGGTTGAGAGTGGGATGCACTACATTTGTACGTCACAAACAATCTTGATTGGATGATGGTATGGATTGAACGATGTCAACAATCTGGTTGCGCATTAACATGGGAAGGTGTGAGTTCATTGGTTAAAGAAGCTCATCATAATGGAGATTCCAATGTTACACCAAGGGAAATTGATTTAGCATATGGTTTAAGAGATAAACAGGTATGTATAAATATATTAATCACCCATATTATTTAATTATTTTCAATTATATTGATGTTTATATATGTTGAGATTTATTTTTTTGCATACATTCGGCCAAGAATAAATATGTTTATCAACTGATGATATTGCAATAATTTTTACATGTTTGACATATTGCAGGTGAAACACCACAAGGCTATGTGGTGCAATGATCATAAATTTTGAATCAAAAAGTTGGATGACATGAAGAAAACTTGTGATTCTAGGATAATTGCAGTCTTTCAGGTGACTAATGTTTCATCTAGAAGCGACATACATCCAGAAGTCTCAAAAAATTAATACTATGGGATTTTGGATGATATACTTAAGTGTGACTTTAAGTCCATCAAATTAGTTTTTTTTTGTCATCCTATGGTATAGGCTATGATTAAATGAAAATGATCTCGAGAGTTGTTATTGAACATGATAATGGATTTACCATGGTTAATACAAGGTATTTTGAGCGAGCTAGAAATGAGCCCTATGTTCTTCCAAGCCAATGTGAGCAGGTACTTTACTCAGAGGTTCCAAGTAAACCGGGTTGGTCATATGTTGTTAGACATGATCCAAGAGGAAGGCCGGTAAATTATAATGTGGTGGAAGAAGAAGATACCAAAGAAATAGAAGATGATGTAGATGATGATCGGGATCAACAATTAGTTGATGATGTTCTTGACGAAGATGTCGAAGAGGAGGAACTAGATCATGATGATGTAGGAGTTAATGTTCATGAAGATGATATCCATGTGGATGATGACATTATCAAAACTGATATCAATGACGATGATGATGATATGACCAATCCTTACAATGTCGAATCTGGAACAGATGATACATACAAAGAGTTGGATGAAGAAGAAGATCAATGCCATTGAAATGTATGAGTTATGCAATTGTATTATCTATTTAATATTAATTTCTTGATAGAATTATATTTGACTTATGTTGTTACATAATTAATTCATGATGTTTTTAATTTTTATGCCATTACATAATTAATTCATGATATACTTTTTAATGTTTAATTTTAATTCATGATTTTACAACTATTGTAGCTCTCTTAGAAATTTCCATAGAATCATAATGAATAGTGTTTTGGGAAATTTCATGAAAGATGACACATTGATCGTAGTAGTGAAATAATTGCAAAGTCATTTATATTTTTTAGACCAATCACCCTTCACAATGTCATTTTTAGGATCATCTCCAATTTGATTAATAGGACACAAGGTAGGATTTGATTGGCTTATATTGGATGAACATTGTGGCTTTGTGTAATATGAGAAAATTTTGGATGGGGTAGTGGTTCAGGAGCACCTACACCTCATAAAGTGATCATTGTAAATGTTGTTGATGGTTGAGGATTTAAAATACAATCTCTTGACATTCCAAAATCTGTGTTTTTCTTCAAAATTTCTGTGTTTTTTTTTATTTTGCAGCACTGTATAGTCACATATAGTCATATTTTGATGTGAAATGAATTCCATGTCATGAAGATATGTGTTAGCTTTGATTTGAATCTAATTTGAGGGCTTATGGTGTTGATTTGAGTTAGAAAGCTTCATTTCTTTGCATACAACCTGGTTACCCTGTTTTTGAGGGTTTTGTAGTCCAAACATGATATAAAGGGACTCTTACACTTTTTGTGATTATTGTAGCTTGTGTAAGAGGCCCCATGGATACTGTTGTAATTGTAGGATGCATGAATAGGGAGTAGGATGAGAAATAAATAAGGTATAGCTGTTATCCTCAAGAGTTTTGTGAAGAAAAGCATGTGAAACGAGAGGTTCAAGCCTAGGTTTCAACAAAATATGTATGGGTGATCTAATTTTATGAATTTTTACCCATGTACAAACCTAATGGGTTGTTTCTGAGTTGGTTTTGAGGTCTGGGAGGTTGTGGAAGTAGGAGATTCAATAAACCCTCATGATTTTGGTCTAAAACAAGGGTTTTTGGGTTTGGCAAGAATTTGGCAGTACAAGTGGAATCTCTTTGTGGATTTGGAGGTTTGGAGGCTATTAGCTCTCAAAAACGCAGGTAAGAATACCTCAAGAGGTTTCCAATATCTTGATAGATTTTAGGGTAACAAACAAGGCCAAATGATTTGAACCTTCTTCTCTTTAGGTGCTACCAAACCTAGGTGGGTCTACCTTTGCGAACTGAGCAGACTTTAGTGATGTGATTTTGTTTACAACAATCTATTCACAATGGAAATCTTACAGTGAATATATATAATCCTAATAAAGTGTATGTGTAATATTAGAATATGTTCAGTTAACAGATGTAAAAAATAAAATGGACAAACAACTTTGCCAATTTAACTATATGTATATATAACTTTAAGTTATTTTTATTTTAACTAAAAGTACTGAAGTTACAACATACAAATTAAATGATATTTATGATTGTAAAATTTATGATTAAATATATCTCTCAAAATCCTTTTTGTCCCAATTTGAAAATAATTCTATATTATAAAATACATTTATTTAAATTTTAAGATGAAAATAGCAAGGAAAAATCAAACAAATATCTTTATGAAAGAAGTATATTGGAGTGAAATTAAATATGATTTCTTTTCCAATGTAAAAACTACACAGAATGGAAACAATTCTTTCAACACATAAACTATTATGTAGTAGTCAATTAAAATGATCTAAATAGTCTAATAATTTGACCATTAGCATATAACAATTTCTATAGAGTTGTAGATCTCTTCCATTTCAAAAACACAAAACAATATTAAGTAGATAATCAAACTTCTTTCATTTCTATATTGACTTATTTATCCTAGAGGAACTAGTATATAGTATACAAAGAAAACCAACAAACCCACAACTACCCCTATTTTGAAGGAGTTTAGTTTTCTCCCCTTCCTGATCTCCCTAATATTGTCTAATTATTTTAAAGAGAGAAAGGGTCTTAACACAACTTTATTCATCCCACTAAATAGCTTGGTTAATGAAACTTGATAAAAGCAACAAAACAATTGCTACATTTGGCATTGAAACTGGATTTGTTTACAACAATCTATTCACAATGACAATCTTATAGTGAACAAATATAATCCTAATAAAGTGTATGTGTAATATTAGAGTATATTCAGTTAACAAATGTAAAAAATAAAATGGATAAACTAAAAGATGAAATCATGAGACCAGTGCCTTGTTGGGTGTATGGAGTCTAATGAAAATCTAGAAAAGTGTAATCTATGATGGCAATAATTCAAACTATTTGGCACACAGATGTAGTTTATAACTTGTATAAACATGCAAGTAAATGACTGAAAAACTCTACTTGAGATAGAATGACAATCCTAGTTATGTGATTCTTCTTATTGATCCAATTAATACTCTTCAATTACTGTGATTGACTAGAAGGGTTTAATCTTTACTTGAAAGAACCAAATAATCACATCACACAAATACAAAAAATGTGTATCGGTAAACTGAATATATGCTTGATATATCAATTTAAACAATAGAAAAGCATCAAAATGGAGACAACCAGATAACTGTATAATTCCACAAACAGCTGATACCAAGATTAAGCCACAAGTTCAGACATCTCCATTAACTTCATCAAAATTCATACATGCATCTGAGTCTTTTAAAAGTTCTAAAGTTTCATTGCAAACTATCTACCGTATCTTTCTCCTATCTTCCTATATCTATTTTACATTATGAAACATATATAAATATATCAAAATTGTGAAAGGGCGTGTCCTTTTAGAAATGTCTTTTGCTTAACAACAATAACAAACTAGAAATTATGCTCTATTAAGCCATAAATAGATGTTTGATAGATAATCTCGGTAAGCTGTCCGCTTGTGTGTATCAGCTTCCTCCAACGCATTCCTTATGTCTATCTCCATTTCGAACATCTTCTCATTCTATTCACATGCCCCATCCATTGTTAAATCATTTCTTGTGGCTGTCTCCAAAATTGTTTGCATCATCATCTTGCATTCCTTCATCCATCTGTCTTTTCCCTTTAGTTCCCCTCCATCTTCTAACAGCATTGGTAGTCCCATTTTTGTGACATTGATCATCCCCTACTCATCACCTTGCAATTCATGATGGAAGTCTTTATGTTTTTTCATAAAATTGTTTCTAGTATCGATAGCTATGTTATCAGGAGCATCCCTTTGGTTTATTTCCTGGAAATTCTCTCGGATCCTACCATCTATCGTCTTATGTTCTTGTAGTGCAGTAAAATTGTGTGAATGTGTTTCCCCAGAGCTTACTCAACCAAGTCATTAAATTGGTATGCCTCTTCCTTATTATTGCAGTGAGTGCATCACATTTACCTTGTGAGTACAATTTTGATTCTTCCCATTGGTCTCTTTCCTGGGAGCTTTCACCATGAGTCAATTGCTTTGTGGATCCCAATGTGATTCCCATCATGTCCTTCAAGTGATCATTTTGTCTGAGTAGTCTCTCATTATTAATATTATACATTTATTTTTCCTTGATTAGCTTTTGGATTTGGTCTTTATTTAATTTGGCCACATTAATGCCAATTCCTGTTGTAGCTATTGGATCAACCTCACCAACGTTTAACGTCATTACATGTTCAAAATCCTTTTTAGTATCGATTACAACAAATTTCTTGTGTGGAGGATACAGGGCCCATATCATAAGTGATCCCTCATCTGGATTATACTTAGATCTTGCATAAATCTTTGTTATCCCTCAGGAGTGATTTTATGTGTGGCGTTACTATTCTTTAGAAAACTATCAAAAACCAAAGCATAGTTTAAATCCAACCTAGGAAAGATCATGACACCTGCATCTTCTAATAATTTCCTTCCTTTCTCAGGGGTCATGCTCTTCATTTCTTCTTCCATACTTGATTTTAAGTTATTCAACAATTGTTCCTCATTACTTGGTTTAATATTCTCCATTGATTTTCCTTTTAATTTGCACAAAAAGGTTTAAAATTTTGAGGTTTTAATGAACTCATCATCATCCACAAATGATTTCTATGCTATCTGCCTTGTGTCAGTATCTATACTCTCTTCAACATCTGGTTCCTTGGGAGCATACTTGTAGTCTTGAGTTCTCAATCTGAAAATTTTATCAATTGTACTGCTAGGCCTACCATCACCAAATGCCTCTTCATCAGAAGATAATAGTTCTATATCTTGCAATCCCCTGTTATACTCATCAAGAATTTTTTCGACTTCCTCAGCTTCCGAATTCCTAATCAAGTCATCATATAGATAGGGTATGTGCTTGTATCCTCCCAAGTTCATTTTATTTTTGGAAAAATCAATATACCCTTCTGGATCAAATCCTTTTCGTAGTGGACCTTCTTCATGTTGTATTGAAAAAATTTATTGAGAACCATGTCATATCCATCCCTTGCTAATACAATGAAATCATCGAAGCATAATGTACTAGGCATAAATTCCTGCTTTCCGAAAGAGCTCAGATTCATAACATCTAAAAAGTCCAATTGCCTAGCAATCTCCAAATATGTAATCCTATCAGGCACCATCTTGGGCAGAATGAAGGGCCCATCTTCAAATCCATATACTCTTATTATGGTCACATCTTCTAGATAGTACCAGTCTCCCCAATTGTGGTTGACAGGTCCATTGAAATCCTTAGGCCTTAAAAACCTTTTTATTTCATTGGATAATGAGTATTCACAATGATGATTGTAAAATCTGTATAGTGGTTTCACAAAAAACTCTTGAAAATGTAGATAACAAGAATTAGCAAATCTATAATCCCAGGTGGTAGTCTAGAGTTGTACTAGTAATAAGCTTCCTTCCTTATCAAATTGTACAACCCTCAATTTTTTAGGCCACATCTACAATTCTTTTCTATAATAAAGTATCATATGCATTAGGATTGAATAAGCATCCAAGTGCAAGATAGGAGCTCCACTTTTTAATGCCATCAATCCTGAATCAAGTACTTTAAAGATGTGTGAAGCATAATAAAAAAACCTTGAATTGTGACATTAGATGTCCACTGCAATTACCATGGGTATAATTGACATGTTCTTAGGGGCCTCCATTCCCAACACTTGACATACTGAAAAATATGTGTACCTCATTTAGGGTTCAAAAAAATCAACATGGAATGGGGGACCATCACTGTCATTCAGTGGAACTGAAACACCATCTTTCTTAGACCTATGTAGTGGCAACCTCCAACCCTTGTACAAAGTATCCATCCTCCAGAATTCCTTTTCCAACTCTTCAGGTACAATCTTTTCACCACACACTCCCTCTAGGTTAAAAACCTCACAGATGGCAGCTTTAGATACATGTATAAACAGTTTTCTTGATGGATCACAAATAGCTTTACATTTTGGATTATAATTGGCAGCTAGCATCTTCACCAATTCTACATTTACTAATACATTGGGGCAAACTAGTTTCCCTAGGTTTAACTTCCAAGGATTGCACACTGGTTTGTATCAGTTCCTTTGTTGGTAATGAAAAATAAACAACTCATATCCGCTAATTGGGGTCCATATGTCTCGTATATGATTTTCATTTATCCTCTAACTTTTTGAATTTTTCCCTAAGTTGTGTAGATTGCTTGGCCTTAGGTCCTGAGCCGAGAAATTGATCAATTAAGTCTTGGTTTAACTTCCTCTCAACTACCCCCGGTTCCTTCTCTGCTTCAAATTTTTTCTTTTTTTTTCTAGGATTTTTACTCTCACTCTGTTTCATACCTTTTTCTTTTCCTGAGCTAGTGCTTTCCATTTTATGAATCACAAAATGAGAAATTTGATTGCAGGGAACTTACAAGTTTATTTAGAATTCTTTGACCGCAAGATCCTTTCGCCCTTTGTCTGTTCCTCTGCTACTAACTTTGAAATTTTTTCCTTCAATTACTTTTCTCAATTCAAGAAATCATCAACACATTTGGTAGTAATATTGCCATTAATGTCTTAGCTTTGAACACGAGCGTAGCTGGTATTCAACTTTACCCACTGTCACATCAAATGTTCTATTGACAAGACAATTGAAACTTTGGGCGATCCTTTTATTCAGGCTTGACTAATGTTCATTAAACATTCTTTTTTTCGGGGAGACATTACATTGATATCACATAATCTAACCATCTGATTCATATAAATGTTGCCAAGAGTCACCTAAACTACTATCTTGATCTGTTTGTGTGTTCATCGGCAAGACATGGTGTATCACTAAGACATTCAGTAATTTTGTCGATGTTATAAGTCTCCCCGATGATTATTCCTTTGATCTCAAGTATGTCACCAAGACTCCTACCGATGTAATCTTATTGGCATGACATAGTGGGTCAGGAGAAGATTTTGAACTTATTTTGATAGCGTTTGTCTCGGCTATAGTATGTTTCTTTGTTTTGTGGGTAAGACAAGATGAGTTTTTCGGCGATGATATTTCATCAGCAAGACAAATGCACTCGAGATGACTCAGGGATCTTACTCTAATGGCGTTGGTCTAGCTAATACAACTCCTTGTGCTTTGATCATTGAGACAAGACAGGTTTCTTGCCGATGGAGCTTCATCGATGAGACCTATATGCTCGGTATGACCTTTCAATTTCACCCCAATGGAACTTGTCTTGCCGATGATATGGGTTATTTGAATACTAGATTTTGGAGGTTTTTCATGATATCAAATGGTCAAGAATGATGTGATCATATGTGACTAAAGACGAAACTTCAAATTTTTTCTCTTTGAATTCCATTTTATCTTGCCTTATGTCTCTGGTCTTTCATATTGTTTGAAAAAACCTAAGGTTGGGGTTTTTTTTTTTTGCTGAAAGTGTTTTTGGATTAGATTGTGTTTGTTTTTTTGCATCAACGCTTCAGATCACACTCCATGATCCATCAACATTTTTTTTGAGTCCAACAACCAACTCCATTTTCTTGATGTTCTTTTGCTAAAAAAGCCAAATGGCTCCATTGGTTGTAAGGTTTTACGCAAGGATACCCATATTGATCTCTATCTCCACTCATCTTCTCATCATCATTCTAGTAAAAAAATTAGCATTCTCAAAACCCTTGCTTGGAGAGCTTACCGGATTTGCGATGAGGATAACTTAATGCAGGAGTTGACACACCTTCGTCAAGTTTTTAAATTAAATGGTTATCCTAGCAAGAAAATCTCGAGGGCCCTCAACCAAGCCAAATCTAGCTTCCTTTCTAGGTCCAACCCCAAACATTCCTCAGTCCTTCCTAATGTTTCTCTTCCTTATGTTGAAGGTATCTCCCAAACAATCTCCAAGATCCTTCTTAAAAAAGGCCTTCGTTTTGCTTTTAAACCCTTCTCTACCTTGAGAAAATGTATTCCTTCCCTCAAAGACTCCAGGGACATCTTTCTTGACTCTGGATCCTATAAGATTGTTTGTTCGTGTGGCATTCCATATATTGGGGAAACCGGCCGTTCCTTTACCATGAGAATCAAGGAGCATAGTACCGGCATTAGACATGAACACACCTCCAAATCAGCCCTAGCTGACCACTCCTCTTCCACCAAGCACCACATATGTCTAGAAAGTGCCCAAATCTTATCCAAAGAAGACAATTTCTTCAAGAGAAAGCTTAAAGAAGCTATTGAAATCAACCATCATCCCTTGAACCTTAATCGTGATGAAGGTTGGAGTTTGAGCTTGTCTTGGCACCCATTGCTTTCCAACTTAAGATCTCAGAATCTTCCTTCTCTCCTCTAGTTTTTATCCTCCCCCTTTCTTGTCCCTCTCCCTTATCTCCCTTCATTGCTTGGGTTCCAATCCCCCCCCTTCCTTTCCTTGTCCTGTTGGTTCATTGCTTCCCTTTCATCCTCTCGACTTCTCCTCCTTCTCCTTTCCCTTCTCCCCTTTCTCTCCTCCTATCCCTTGGTCCTCTCTTTTTCCCACTCTTGTATGTTCCCTTCTCTCTTTTTTCTCTTGCTTATTTTGATTTGTTCCTGCTTCTTGCTTTGGCTTAGTTCGTTTTTCTTCTAGTTTTTTATTTTGTCGTGTTTTGTCGAGTTTTTCTTTCGTGTGTCTCTTCTCTTTGGGTATGTCCTTTTCTATTTATTGTTCCTTCTTTCCTTATTTTTCTAATTCTTGTTTCTCATTATTTTATGACTATTCCTTACATTTTACAAATTATAGGTTTTTTCTAATTACGCTGAAGGCGTATCCTATTTGGGATGAATGAGTTAAAATGGACCATCAACGGTTAATATCGACTGCGTACAGTGCAATACGATTGAAGTGATTTCATCTGTACTTCTTAATATTTTACTTGCGAACTCTGCCCATTTTTCTCATCCGGTGACACCACAATATTCACTGAATGAAGCTTTTAACAAATGAAAACAAATATATACTTCTATAAATTTAATTTTAAAAATTTTCGGTATTTTTAAAGACTCAGAGTGAATTGGTTAATTTGAATGTATGAAATAATTGATATAGTTTGGTTTAATATACATATTTTAACTTCTTAAAAAATATCTTCATAATTTAAATATCTAATTTTGTTAATTAAATAGGCGTTAAAAGGTGAAAATTTAAATTATAAAAAATGTCTATTTTTTTGTTAATTAGAAAGAGATTAAAAGTGAAAATTTAAATTATAAAAATGTCTATTTTTTTGTTAATTAGAAAGAGATTAAAAGTGAAAATTTAATTTTTTTTTAATATTTATATATTGAATGGTTTTACTTGTTTTATATATATTAGTTATATATTTTTTAATTTAAAAAAAAATTTATAAAAATGTTTTTCTCTTTTTTTGTTAATTAGAAAGATGTTAAAAGTGGAAATTTAAATTATTTTGAATATTTGCATTTTATAAAGTTCATATATTAAATGGTTTTTACTTATTTTATAATTTGAAAAAATATAAAAAAGTAAATTAGAAAAATAATTAAAATTGTTTTAAAATTTTTTAGATTTTTTAATTTATTTATTTTTATCCATAAGAGACAAGTGCCACATAGTGGCTAGTACTTGCCTTTATAGTATTTTAGATTTAATAAAAATAAATGTAAGTTTTGTTAATGGAATAAAAGATAGTTACATGCATTTATATTAATATTAATAATTATTAATCTTGTTTTAATTATATTATATAAAAATCAAGTATCTTATATAAAAACAATTATATATTAAATTTTTATATATTATAAAGATATTATTAATATCAAACAAAATCAAATGATAGTAATATAATTAGAAGAAAAAATTGATAATTATTTAAATATAAAATTTATCTAATAATTATGTTACATAAAAATATGTATAAATTTATTATATTATATTAAATAATATTTATTGATTAGATAATTTAAATTTAAATAATAATTTTTTAAAATGATTTTATATAAAATAAAATATAATTAAAATGAAATGATTATGTAAAATAATTATAAGAATTGTGGGAGGTAGGGTGCCCTCCAAGGTGGTGGAGGATGGTGGCATGAAAGACCACATTGGAACTGTACGGGGGAGATAGTGATGGGTGGAAAGCCACAACGGTAGGAGAGAGCTAGCTTGTCCTATCAATCAACCAAATGCACAAGGAAGACAACTCATCTATCTTCCCGACACGTAGGAAATAATGAAAGGGAAGTGGGTTATCACTTGCATTCAAACAACTCGCACGTAGGAGATGGAGGTTGGCGAGGTTGGCGACGGTGGGTAGAAGTACTCATTTAAGGCTTGCATAGAATGTCGTGGGAATTTTTTCTAGTTTAGTTTTGTGGTTGAAGTTTGGATGTCATTTTATCAAGCGCTTACTGTTGGGAGTTGAATGGCTGGGTCCTCAAAATATTTGATAGAGGTTTTAGTTGCGGGTGTAGCTTGGTTTGGTGTAGACACCCCCATTTTGCTCAAGTCTAAGGATAGGCTGACCACCTTTTGTTTCATAATGAATCAACGCCTTAAAAGAATTTTTCTCAACTATAAGCCTCTGGTGTTAGTTGTAGTCAAAATGGTCTTGGGTTTGAGTTTTCTGGAGGATAAAAAGTATGGGCGCGATAATTTGTAGATATCTTCTCATTTTTTGGCTTCCCTATTGAATTATCTCTCCCATAATCCTTGCCTTCCACATGGCCCATACCCAACACCATCTTCACCGCCATAGTCACCAGCAAATCATACAACAACAAAATTCTCTTCAAGCACTGGTCCATGATTGTTCTAAATGAACCCTTCCCTTCCGACTTGCCAAGAGAAATTAGTGTATCTACCCCGAACCGAGCTAGTCCTGCAATTGATACTTCCACCATAAATTTAGAACATTTCTCCATTCTGTCCTTAGCTCTTTGTGTCAGAAATAGGCCAGACTTCACTACCACATATTCACAACCAGAGGCAATGAATAATCCATCCTTACCAACTATTGCTTATACTCGCATACCCGGAGTTAATGAGCCTATCCCAATAACACCACCACCCTGCAAATGCACTATTTACCTGAAGTGAGATGTTAATAAAAAAACAACAGCTCAGAATGCAAGAAGGAACATTATTACAGTGGTAGCCGCCAGCCTGGGGAATGTCAGGCCCGTACCATTGCCTTGTGTCTTGTCTTACGGATGCCATTTATAATCAATATGTTAACATATAATTTATAATCTATATGTTTATAAATTATTCGTCTATTTTTAGATTCTTGGTTATTTATAAATTATATAAATAATCATATAATTTATAGATAATGATATTTATATGTTTTTTATTCCTTGCGTGTGTTCTTTACTTTACTTTATTTATTATTCTTTAGTAATTTTGTTTCTTTTTTTGGCTTGCTTTTCTTTTTTTCTTTTTCCTTGTTTTTTCTATCTTTTGTCTTATTTTTATTTCATTTTTTTATATTTATTTTCATTCTTTTATTTTTATTTATTCGCTTGTTTATTTATAATTTGCTTGCTTTGCATTCTTTAGATTTTGTCAATTTTAGTTTTTTCTTGTTTGTCTCTTTATGTTTACGTCATTTTTTTATTTATTTGCTTGTTATTTTTTCCTTATTTATTAAAAATTCTAAATTTTCTTGTATTATTTTTGCTTGCTTCTCCTTTGTTTGATTTTGGTTTTATTTTTTACTCCTTTATCTTTTTTTGTTTTACATCTTTCTCTCTATCCTTGGTTCTTGTGCCTACCTTTCTTTGCCCCCTCCCTCTTCCTTTTTATTCAATTCTTGGTCTACAACTATTCATTTTACTCCTTGTGCTCTCTCATATCCTGATGATGGATCATAGAGTGTGATCCAAAACGTTGATGTAAAAAAAACAAACACAATCTAATCCAGAAACACTTTCAGAAAATCTTCATGGATT
The DNA here is from genome assembly GCA_007115665.2 of Sequoiadendron giganteum. Classification (NCBI taxonomy): domain Eukaryota; kingdom Viridiplantae; phylum Streptophyta; class Pinopsida; order Cupressales; family Cupressaceae; genus Sequoiadendron; species Sequoiadendron giganteum. Next base: position 559,649,957 of record CM021104.1, on the reverse strand, counting down.
GTGGAAATCTATTATCACTAAGTTTTTGTTTTTGTTTTCATGAAAAACCCTAGTGTTTTATCTTACACCTTGGGTGGGATCTATTTGGTTGTTACTTTATAGAGGAGGTTTTAAAACAACTTATGTTGATCACTTCGTCTAAGTGGGGCTCCTCTTGGTTTAATGTTTTAATTCTTTTGCCTGACTTTATTTTCCCTATTCTAAGTTGGCCCCATGCCCCCATGTTTAAAAACAACTTAAGCCATTGTTTGTCGTCGGCCTAGGTGATGTCCCCTTATGCCTTTAATAAATGTTTCATATTGTGCAGGGAATAACTTTTAATGACCATTGATCAACCATCATTTGATCGCAACCATTCCCCACCATCCCACAATGACCCCACCACAGAGTCTCAACCGATTGTGATATCATGGGCGAGCACCAAGTGTCTCATCTGGTAGTGCCGAAGGGATGATGAAAGTTCTTTAATATATTTTTCAGGTTTTAATATGTAATATAGCAGGTTACTAAAGTGGTTACAAGATGCACATGCTTGAAATCAATGACGATGTTATAATCTAGATGGAAAAGGTGCTCGATGGTTAGTGACAAGGCTGGTGACTGTGTTGAGTGAATAGGATTGTCGATGGTTGAAATCTACGGTTTCTCGCCATCGCGTGATCAAAAGTTGTGAGGTCTTTATTAATCACAAAATCATGGGTGAGTGCCACATGGATTTATTTGGTGATGCATAATATGGTGGGCCCTTGCTACCATGATGGAGATCGTGTCAGCTTGTTTTGGCAACCATTTGATGATCTGACAGAAATGAAAGATCGATGACAAATATTTGAATTTGCATCTAATGCAATTGGAGCTGTTTTTCCAGCACACGAGCAAGCTTTAATGGAAGACGAGACAAGATGCATGTGCTTCAAATCAACGGTGATGCTCTTGCTTACTATTATATATAGCAGGTTACTAAAGTGGTTACAAGATGCACATGCTTCAAATCAATGATGATTTTATAATCTGGATGGAAAAGGTGCTCAATGGTTTGTGACAAGGTTTCTGACTGTGTTGAGTGAATAGGATTGCCGATGGTTGATATCTACGGTTGCTCGCCATCGCCTGATCAAAATTTGTGAGGTCTTTATTGATCGTGATATCACGAGCGAGCGCCACGTGGATTTCTTTGGTGATGCATAATATGGTGGGCCCTTGCTGCCGTGATGGAGATCGTGTTATCTTGTTTTGGCAACTGTTTGACGATCTGATAGAAGTGAAAGATCGACAACTAATATTTGAATTTACATCTAATGCGATTGGAGCCATTTTTCTAGCGCACAAGCAAGCTTTAATGGTAGATGAGACATTTACTGGCTTGATTTGATCAACATAAAGAGACTATTCTTCTACCCTATTATTCTCACAAAGCATTCAAACATCTTTGTGAAGCAGTTTCAGAGCCAAGGACAAAGTTATGAGTTGTCAAAACAAGGATTTGGGTTTTTGCAAAGCGTAAATCCATGAGCTATTTTCTATACTTCGTGGCTAATTTGATTGAGAATTTGGGAACATTGTGGTGTACTTGTTAGAGAGATTATTGATAATTTTTCTAGGGCTATAGGTTAGTTTGAATTGTGAGAGATTACAAGGTTCTATTCTATAGTCTCATTTTTTTGTTTAGCCCTAGTTTGTTTAAAGGTTTGAAATATCAAGGAAGCCCTAGTTTACCCAGGATGGCACCGTCAAAGAAACATTCTGGCCAGGTTAACTATTTACACATAAATTTATATAATGAATTCCTGGATCAATTCCCATCGTCAACTAATGATAGGAAGAGGGGGTTGGTTTTGATGCATGGAAGAGCCCTAGGGGAGGGGTTAGTATATAGTTGCTCCAACATTGTCGATGCTATGGTTCCCATGATAAGTCTAGAGATGTTTAGGCTGTGGTATGGACAGAGGAATTTTCCCCACCCCTTCTCAAATGGATGGAAGTATGAGATGGAGAAGCTGGTGGTACGTAATGTATTCCCTGATGTGGATTGTCTTAGGGTAGTGGCTGCACGTTATGACCCTATTATATGGGTAATTAGAGATAATGATGGAAGGGTTATGCTGAGCATCAACAAGGAATAATTTCAATAGGTTTTTGACCTGAGTGAGCCTAGCCCATTCTTGGTTCATATTGATCTTGAGGAGATAAAATAGGAGTATGCAAGGTCAAAGGCACTTTTTAGGGTTAAACTGCTCCCACCTCATCTAGCAAGGGTAGGAGGTTCAAATTTCTATATCATCCCTAGTGACCAAAAGCCTTTCAGGCTAAACTATTTTGCAAATCATTTCTTGTCCACCTTTTACTCATTGTGCCAGATTTTGGGTTTCAACCCTAATACGATGATGCCAATTGGCCACATATTTATGGGGGTACAAATATAACACCCAAACTTCTCAGTAATCTATGATTTTGCTTCCTTTTTGGCCGAAAAGATACATGAAGGGATATTAAAGTTGCAACAAAAGGATGCAGACACTACATTCTTCTGGTATTCCATGTTGATGTACATGTTCTTGTACAAGAATACTGATTTATTCTCTGAGAAGATGGAGTTAAGGAAAACAGTTAATGGAGAAAGATTGTCAGTGCAGGCATGGAATGTAGACCTATCTTATAACAAGGAGAGTGCTAGTTTTGTGTAGTTTGATAAGTGTTTTTCCTCTAGATTGAGGGCTAGGTTGATGGTAAATGTACCTAGAATCCTTGAGGAGTTACATGAATTCCTCAAACCAAAGGGAAGGAAGTCTGAATTAAGAATTTGTAACAACTGGGGTGACATTATCCCATACCCAGTCAACACTGTCTTAAGAGTCTATGGTTTCCAAGGGACTCCACATATCCTATCATACAATGTGCCACCAAGACTAGGATTGAAGGGAAAAAAAGGATGGATCTATCGACCCAACAGTGTGGAATACATTCCCTTAACACTAAAACAATAGGGAAGAAGAGCAAAAAATAGGTTCTAATAGCTTCTTAAACCTACTCAGATGAATACATGCAGCATAAAATAGAACAAAATTAAGCATTCATAGATTGACATAGTATTTACGCGGGAAAACCTTTTTAGGTTAAAAACCCACCACACCAAGCAAAGACAATTTTGTATTATAGCAATAAAATTATTACATACCAAATTCTTCAGCCTTTACTCTCTGATCAGCTCCCAGTAGCTCTCAAGTTAAAACTTTCACTGTTACAATACTTCTCTCAAAGTATACAATGAATTATCTCTCCTACATCGACTTGCATTCTAACCGTCACCTTGTGGTTTACAAATATAATAATGTATCTTACTGACAAAGTCATACATCTCATTAACATTTCAACCAATCCCATGGCCTCCAAGTTCATGCATCAAACATCCAATACGCAATCGATCTGCACATATTGATTTCCTTTTCATCGAGCCACCCAGGCATTCAATTCCTTGCCATAATTGGGTTCCTGTCACCAACCGAACAAGTCATGCAATTACTGCCTTTACTATTTTGTATTTTGGCCAATCAACATTTTGACACTGAGCCACGTGTCCTTTCTGCATTCACTGATCGCTTTGACTTTCTGTTCAAAATGGTCAAGCTCGGCTGACCGAGCTCTGAGCTCATCTGAGCTCAATCGACCCAGCCGTAGTGCAGCGGTGAGCTCATTTGAGCTCGCCCAAGACTACACCGTGCTACCTCTGCCCGGACCAACTCGCCTTGTGGTATGGCAGCAAGGTCATTCGAGCTTGCCGCCAACTTCAACGAGCCCTATCAATGGATCACCCCACGCTACCACTGCCCAGACCAACACTAACCATGGTCTAGTGGTAGCAATCAACAAGAATGTTGGTGGTCACACGACGGCCACCACGGTGAGCCAACTCATCGTCTATGGTAGGGCGGTAACCGCCAGGCTCACTGTTGGCGGCTTCACCACAGTGAGTCAACTCATCACCCACAGTGGGGCAGTAATCGCTAGGGTCACCACTAGCGGCTTCACCACAGCCACCATGGTGAGTCAACTCATGACCCGCGGTGGGGTGGTAACCGCCAGGCTCACCATTGGCGGCTTCACCTCGGCCACCATAGTGAAGGCCTTCGTCGATCGCAGTCAGACGGTGATCGGCGAGGCAAGCTGCAAGCTGCCTACCACAACCACCACGGTACCACTAGGGTCAAGACAGACCACTGCAGTAAAGTGGTAAAGGCAGACAAAAGGTAGGCACGCTATGGCGGTAAAGGCAGAAACAAGATTTTTTTGCCAACTCCAAAGAAAGAAGAGGTACAAACTGGAAATTGAGACATGATCTCCCAACAAGCTCCCACTTGGCGAAGATTTCTAGCTTCCGCTTGACTTCAAAAAATTATTGACGGTCATATGCCCCAAGGCCCATAGATTCCATGCACCATCTAAACTTTTCTATGCTCACCGCCTTTGTCAAAGCATCTGCAAAATTCTTCAAAGTGTCGACCTTTTCAAGACAGAATCTTCCATCTTCCACCATGTCCCTCATGAAGTGATACTGCACATCAATGTGCTTCGTCCTGGCATAAAAAGTCAGGTTCTTTGCCAAACAAATGGCACTCTAACTGTCACAGTGAATAGTAATTTTCCTTGTATTAAAACCAATGTTTGAACACAAATTCCTCAGCCAAACTGCTTCCTTGCAGGCGTGAGTTGTTGCCATGTACTCTGCCTCTATCATGGATAAAGCAACTATAGCCTATCGCTTGCTCATCCAACTCACTGCTCCACCATTTAACATGAATGTATATCCACTGGTGGATCTCCTACTGTCAATGTCCCTTGCCCAATCAGAATCAACATATCCCTGAATGCTGAGTGTTCTTTGTGATGCAACCAAATTGCTATGGTAACATAGAGCATAATGTGAATTCCCCTTCAAATACCTGAACACTCTCTTCACAACATCCCAATGTGATCTTCTTGTATTTTCCATGAAATGACTTAGAACTCCCACTACTTGGGAAATGTTTGGTTTTGTACAGACCATTGCATACATTAAACTGTCAACAACACTTGCATAGGGCACACTAGTCATGCTCTCCATCTCAGTAGCAGATTTTGGATAGTCTTCAAAAAATAGTTTCATTCCCTGCATGAGTGGAACAACTAGCTACTTGCAATCGTTCATACCAAATCTCTACAGAATGGTGTTCACATACTTACTCTGACTTACCCAAAGCTTTCTGCTTCTTCTATCCTTGGTTATCTCCATTCCCAGAATGTACCTTGCTGCACTAAGATCTTTCATTTCAAACTTTGCAGACAACTAAGATTTAAGATCAGATATCAAACTTGCTATTCCCTATGAATAACATATCATCCACGTACAGGGTTATAACACGCACGCAATCATTTTCATATTTATAATAAACACAATGATCATATTTTGATCTCACAAATCCCATAGACAACACAAATGTGTCAAATTTCTGCTACCACATTCTAGGAGACTACTTCAAAACATACAGAGATTTATTTAACTTACACACCAGATTTTGTTTACCTTTTTCAACAAAATTTTTAGGTTGGGACATATAAATTTCTTCTTCCAGCTCACCATGGAGAAATGTTGTCTTAACGTCCATCTGCTCAATTTAAAAGTCATACGTAGCTACCAATGACATCAAAAATTTGATGGATGTTAGCTTTGCTATAGGGGAAAAAATATCTCCATAATCAATTCCCTCAATCTGGGAAAATCCCTTTGCAACTAGTCTTGCCTTATCCTTCTCAACACTGCCATCAAGGCCTGTTTTCTTTTTGAATATCCACTAATAGCCAATAGGCTTTCGCCCTTTAGGCAGTGGTACCAAATTCTAGGTTTCATTCTTCTTTAATGAATCCATTTCTTCATTCATCGCTTCCAGCCAAGAATTTGAATCATACATGCTGATTACTTCTTTTACAGTCCTAGGCTCATCAATGCTAGTAATTAAGGCATAGGCACAGTTCGAGTCTCACATTGAGAAACCATACATTTCAGGTTGCCATTTTCTCGTGTAGACCTTCTTACAGGTTAAGGTTGTGGTTCTTCATCATCAGAACTTCTAGAGTTGCTTGAACTCTCCTCAGTCTCAGGTACACCATGCAACTCTTCCCTTTCTAGAGTTTGGGGAATCTCAACTACATCCTTCTTCTTGTCACTTTGATCTATCTCAAGATGTTGATCACTTATTGAAGGTTTTAGCTCATGAAATATCATGCTTTTGTTGTACAAAACCTTCTCAGTAATAGGGTTCCAAAGCTTGTATCCCTCCACAGCAACTCCATAGCCGATGAGAATACATTTCATAGCCTTGTTATCCAATTTTGATCTCTTTTTATTTGGCACATAAACATATGCCTCATAGCCAAAGACATGAACATGCCTCAAAGAGGGCTTCTTACCAGACCATGCTTCCAAAGGTGTCTTATCAACAAGATCAGAGCAAGGAGATCAGTTTACCAGTTAACATGCTGTAGCCACAGCCTCAACCCAAAACCTCTGCTCCAGACTAGCATTGCTCAGCATACTCCTTGCCTTTTCCATCAGCGTCATGTTCAAACTTTCAACAATTCCATTCTTCTATGGAGTATAAGGTGTTGTCTTATGCCTTTTAATTCCATGATCTGTACAATACCTTTCAAAATCTACAAAACAAAACTCACCACCATTGTCTATCCTCAAAAATTTAATTTTTCTTCCAATCTGATTCTCTACCAAAGATTTAAATTTTTTAAACCAAATGAACATTTCTGATTTACTTTTAACAAAGTATACAAATGCCCTTCTTGAACAGTCATCAATAAAAGAAACATAATATCTAGACTTCGATAATGAAGGAACATTAACTGGACCAAACACATCAAAATGAACATAATCCAGTATGCTAGAAGATTTATTAAGACTAGAGTAAAATGAAACACGGTGTTGTTTTCCATAGATACAATGTTCACAAAAATCGAACTCAAGGTTACAATCATCAAGCCCTTCTACAAGATTTTTATTCTTCAAGGTTTTTAAGCCTTTCTCACCTATGTGACCTAGTCTATGATGCTACAACATAGTCTTCTCAACTGGGAGTTTTACCTCCAAAGCATTTGCAGATAGAGAAGTGTCTTCATCTTTCTCTATAGGGATTGATTTACATGACTCTATAGAGGCATTGTTACATTGAATAGGACGTGCATCCAACTTATACAGAGTGCCAGTATGAACACCCTTAGCCAACACCATTGCACCTCTAGCCATTTTACATCCTCTACTTAAGAAAGAAACTTCTACACCAGCATCATTTAACTTACTGACAGAAAGAAGATTACGAGCCAAACTTGGTATGTGCAGTACGCCACCAATTCCTTTGACTCTCCCATCAAGAAACTGAATTCTCACTCTTCCTCTGCCAACTATCTCCAGCATTGAATCACTTGCCAGTTACACCTTTCCACCATCATACTTCTCATACTTGGAGAACCATTCTCTATGGGACATCATGTGAAAGGATGAACTTGGTTCAACCAGCCAGACATCATCTGATGCTTGATTTATCAAGGCTGCTGCAACGAAGGCGTCTCCAACACTTTGAGAAGATTCATTTTTTGAAGCATTCTTCTTCTTCTTCTCCTTACAATCCTTCCGGATATGACCAGGTTGACCACAACTCGAACATCTCACCTTGAACTTTTTACCAGGAGACTTTGATCTCCTTGCAGATTTGGATTTCGACTTCTTGTCCTTCTTCTTGCCTTTCTCCTTTGGTCTACCTCGAACAAAAAGAGCCTCTTTGGCCATCTCAGAAGACTTCCTTCACATTTCTTCAAATAGAAGCGAAGCAACCACGCCATGCATCTTGAATGGAATGGTCGTGCTTCCAATAGCCATCACCAGATGATCCCAATTGTCAGGTAACAAACACAATAGGAGCATGCAACGATCCTCCTCCTCAGTCTTTACACCTATAGACGCCAACTGAGTAACACTCATGTTAAATGAGTTTAGATGGTCTACAACATATGTACCTTCTTCCATTTTCAAGGAGTACAACTTCTTCCTTAGGAATAACTTATTTACCAGAGACTTTCCCTGATAAATATCTCCAAGCTTCTTCCATAATGAAGCTACAGAAGTCTCCTCATGGACGTTCAAGAGTACAAAATCGACCAGACTCAGTCTTATCAGACCTCTTGCTTTTCTATCAGCAAGGTCCCAATCCCCTTGCGTCATACCTTGTGGCATAGTTCCAAACACTACTATCCAGAGGTCTCTATCCACCATCAAGTCTTCCATTTTGAATTTCCATAACTCAAAGTTGTTGCCATTGAATTTTTCAATCTCTACTCTACCTAATGTACTCGCCATCTCAAACAGAAACAAGTTTTAACAATGCAAGACTCCCACTGAAATAGTATTAGTACAAAAAACTGACCTTTTCTCTCAAGGATAACACAACTGGCTAGGCTCTAATACCACTTGAATGGAAAAAAAGGATGGATCTTTCAACCCAATAGTGCGAAATACATTCCCTTAACACTAATACAATAGGGAAGAAGAGAAAAAAATAGGTTATAATGGCTTCTTAAACCTACTGAGATGAATACATGCAGCATAAAAGAGATAACAAAATTAAGCATTCACAGATTGACATAGTATTTACGTGAGAAAACCTTTTCAGGTAAAAACCCACCACACCAAGCGAAGACAATATTTTATTACAGCAATAAAATTATTAAATACAAAATTCTTCAGCCTTTACTCTCTGATTAGCTCACAGTAGCTCTCAAGTTAAAACTCTCACTGTTACAATACTTCTATCAAAGTATACAATGAATTCTCTCTTACATCGACTTGCATTCTAACCGTCACCTTTTGGTTTACAAATATAATAATGTATCTTACTAACAAAGTCATACATCTCATTAACATTTCAACCAATCCCACGGCCTCTACGTTCATGCATTGAACATCCAATACGCAATTGATCTGCACAGATTGATTTCCTTTTCATCGAGCCACCTAGGCATTCAATTCCTTGCCATAATTGGGTTCTTGTCACCAGCCGAACAAGTCATGCAATTACTGCCTTTACTATTTTGGCTTTTGGTAGATCAACATTTTGACACTGAGCCACATGTCCTTTCTGCATTTGCTGATCACTCTGACTTTTTGTTCAAAACGGTCAAGCTTGGCTAACCGAGCTCATACCACACAACCGTCGAGCTCAATCGACCCAGCCGTGGTGCAGTGGTGAGCTCGTCTGAGCTGGCCCAAGGCTACACTTCACTACCGCTGCCTGAACCAACTCACCTCGCGGTATGGCGGTAAGGTCATTCGAGCTCATCGTCGACTTCACTGAGCCCTATGAATGGATTGCCCCGCGCTACCACTACCCAAACCAACACTAACCGCGGTGTGGCGGTAGAAATCAACAAGACCACTCGCGATCACACCGCAGCCACCGCGGTGAGCCAACTCACCATCCACGGTGGGACGGTAACCGCCATGCTCACCATTGGTGGCTTCACCGCGACCACCATAGTGATTCAACTCACCACTCACGGTGGGGTGGTAACCGCCAGGCTCACCGCTGGTGGCTTCATTGCAGCCACTGTGGTGAGTCAACTCACCACCCGCGGTGGGGTGGTAACCACCAGGCTCACCACTGGTGGCTTCACTACGGCCACCATGGTGGAGGCCTTCACCGATTGCGGTAAGGTGGTGACCGGCGAGGTAGGCTGCAAGCCACTTACCCGACCACCGCGGTGAGTAAACTCACCGCACGTGGTAAGGTGGTAACTGCCAAGCCCGTCATCGTGGTACCACCAGGGTCTAGATAGACCGCCGTGGTAAAGTGGTAAAGGCAGATAAAAGGCAGGCGCGCTATGGCGGTAAAGGCAGAAACAATAATTTTTGGCCAAGTCCAAAGAAAGCAGAGGTACAAACTCAAAAATTGAGACATGATTTCCCAACAAGGTTTTGCAAAGGTTATGTGGCAGATTGGTTGTATCCATGAGGAAAACCTTATAGGGAAAGGTAAAGGAACCTTTTTCCCTGATTACATTGTGGTGTCAGACTTTTTGTTTTCTAAGGGAGGTTGGGTCCACTTTGGGAAGTTTTTTGATGATTACCATCTGAGGTGTGGTCCGAAGCAATAGCATGATCCTGAGGGCTTCTTTTCCCATTTTAGACAACGAATAAAAGGTGGAAAGTTTTTGCATGAATTTAACTTTCCTGAGGATCTGATTAGGAATGAGTTTGATCTGAATAATCAGGAATTGAGCAAGGAAAAATTGATAGCTTATGACAAGCTATTAGCCATTGTGCACAAAATGGATCCCAAATATGATTCATTGATGGATTTTAGCCCATTTCACAAGAAAATTGACTTTATGATGGACAATTCAAGGAAACCATGGGCACCTTAGTGATAAAAAAGATAAACTTGAAGTTGGATCAAGGTACATAGGAGCTAGATGCCAGGCCTACTGAAATGAGGCCAACATACCAACCTATAGTGAAGTGGCCTCTCTATAAGAGAAAAAGAAATGACAACAGTGATGAGGAAGAAGAAGATAAAAAAGGAAAAAAAATCATGAAAGCATCACCACAACCAGGTCCAAAACTCAAAGCACTTGGGGGAATCAAAGCCATTGATTTGGACTCATCACCAGAGGATAGTTCTTCACCACCACCATCAGAGCCAAGCCCTAAGAGGCAAAGGATTGAGAAATTACAGGAGGATCTAATGGATGAAATTGTGGTCATAGACCAAGATATGCAAGTTAGTATTCCTTCTCCTCCTAGGCCAGTTGAATTGGTCTTGTCTAATTTGGATATGAAAGGGAAGTGTGCGCAAGATGCCAGGATGGAGGCATGTAAGGAATTTTTAGATGATGATGCATTTTTCAAGACTCCAGTCTTCTTACAATTGGTATGGAGAATGAGGCTAAAGGAATATCAAGACAAATGCAAGAGGAGAAGAGAGTTAAGACCTGAAAGGTCAGATCAAGAGAATAATGATGAAGTGAAAGCTGAATTGATAGAAGAGTTTAAGAACATAAATCCCGAGGAGGGGATAAAACTAGTGACTCAGGCTGGTGTGTTGATTTTTTCTTGAATGGGACATAGCAGATGTAGTAGCATTTAATGCTATTCTAAAGTCCAAGCATCCCCTGTAGGATTCTGAGGAAGAGGTCAAGGCAACATTGCAGGATTTTGCCTTCAGTGAAGAATATGAGACTTTAGCAATTTAGGCTTTAGCTCCTCAAGGAAGAAAGCCTGATGTCATTGATATTAACCCAAACCTAAGGGGAGGGTTAATAATAAAGAGATCCTTAGAGAACTCAACTACAGAGGCTAATAACTTATCTATGAGTGTGGCCAAATTGGGTCAAAAGATTACTGAGAGAGAGGAGGCTGAAAAGAAGAGCCTAATCGAAAGTATAATTTCATAACTGGAGACTATAAAAAGGTGCAACAAAGGAATGCTGAGCTGCAAACTGAGGTGGATAGGATGAAATAAAGGCAGGTTGGAGAGACATCAAGTGCTCTAGGTATTATGACATTTCCTTCCACATCAGGATCAGTGCCTCCTTCTTCTCCAATTGTTTCTACACTAGGGTCCCCTAGCCAAACTCCTTCCCTCAGTCCTGCATTAGAGCCAATTGGGGAAGAAATTGAATACTTTGCTGATCCCATAAAGAAGCAATTAATGCATAAAATTGTAGAGTTATAGGCAAATTTGAAGGCAAGTGAGGAAGGAGCACTTGTAAAACATGGTGAGATTGTTGACACAATTTTGAGACATTTGAATGAAAAGGTTGATGGAAGATTGCCATCAGTGTATTCTTTATATTCTTTTTTATTGGATTCAATAAAGAATATTGATAGGGATTAGGAGGTAGTATTACCCTTAATTGAGAAGTGGATCCCCAGAGCCAATGATTTAGACATAATGTACAAAGCCTCAAGGTTTGATACAAATAATAGGCCCCAATCATTGAGGCCTACTCAAGTGTTAGTTAAGTCACTGCAAGGTTTTCAGGCCTTACCAGATGACTTGAGTAGGAAAATTAGAGAATTGGTAAAGGATTTTGATGATTGGAGTGATGCCTCTTTACCTGATATAATTGATGAACAAGGAAATGTTAAATGACTACAACAGTGGTAGGATAGAGAAAATGAGTTCATCAATGCACAAATTAAATTAATTTGTGATGATTCATATTATGACTTGTTGGTGAGCTGTATGGACAAGATCATTAGTACCAGATCATTTTTGGAATCTTTTGAGAGAGAAGAAAACCAAGTGGAAGTTAAGTACACACCTTATAGTGTTAAGGTGAATGAGGTAATTAATTTTGATTGGCCAACTGATGAAGAATACCAGAGATGGGTAAATGTATACTTAATCGAGGAAGAGTAAACCAGAGCTGGATACTAGAAGTTAACAACTCAAATATTGTAGCTACAACAAATTCCAGTTTGTTTTGATGATAGTCTTGGCATGGGATTCTTGAATTTTTTGTTGCTGCATCAACCATTCTCAGTGGGCAGGATGAACATGAAGATTCTTCAAAGATCAACTGTTATAACAAGTTTTTGAAATATCACAAGGCGGTCCAAGATGTTGGTGACATGTGTACTTTTGGCCCAATGCTTGTTTTCTACTTCATTTTCAATAAGAAGGATTTCAAGGCCAGAAGTACGAGTTAGCAAGTTAGACGTTTTTGGTTGAGTCTAGGTGAAGTTGCAGAGAAAATTGTAAAGTCTGATGGTTTTAGAGAAAATACAATTTACGTTTTGAGTCATTCTGTAGTAGGTCTTGAATTCATGGGGATTTTGTGTTTTACGACAGTACTGGCATTTGAATTGAAATGATTTATTTCAAACTCATGTTTCTCCATCATACAAGCATAATTGAATCTTGAATAAAATGATAAAGGGTTGTTTCATTCATCTCACTGTTGTGGTGTGTATGATTCTCATTTTAGCTTTAATTCAAGGAATGAATTAAAATGCTTGAATAGAATTGTAGGTGGATATTTTTTTGTGTAAGGATTTGATAAGTAGTATTGGGCTAGAATGCACGTTGATGAGATTGTAAAGCAATGTTTTCAAGGATCTTACATGTTATGTGTTGAATCAATCATGAACCCTTAAATGCTCATGAATTTGACTCCTCCAATGGTATATGACACTAGTCTAAGTTGTACTTATTCGTGAGGTTTAGTATTTGTTTGTCTTTACTTAGAGCTTGCTACAAATTGCAAATCAATGACTATCTTATACTGTGAAATGTTATTGTAATTATCTCATGCTCCAAATAGTTGATAATATTGATGAACAACCAATTCTATCCAGTATTATCTTGTTATGTTGAGCTATTAAATGAGATTATCTATTGTTGCTAATGTTGTTTATAATAATGGTGCAGAAGTTATAAACACATTAAGGGATCACCCTCCCGAGTCATGCAGAGCCCAAAGTGTAGGAGGTTTGTTAAAATCCTCGTCAGTTGGTCCAGGTCCTTCGACCTGCCTTTGATTGGAATTGGCAATTCTATAGGTAGATTAGAAGATCAACCTAGCTATAGTAAAAACAACAAAGTATGATGGATTATACTCAATTCAGGAAATCATCGACACATTTGGTAGTAATACTGCCATTAATGTCCTAGCTTTGAACATGAGTGTAGCTGATCTTCAAATTTACCCACTGTCACATCAAATGTTCTATCGGCAAGACAATTGAAACTTTGGGCGATCCTTTTATTTAGGCTTGACTAACGTTCATTAAACATTCTTTTTATCGGGGAGACATTACACCAATATCACATAATCTATTCATATGATTCATATAAATGTCGCCAAGAGTCACCCCGATGACTATCTTGATCTGTTTGTGTCTTAATCGGCAAGACATGGTGTATCGCTAAGACATTCAATAATTTTGCTGATGTTATAAGTCTCCTTGATGATTATTCCTTTGATCTCAAGTATGTCGCCAAGACTCCTACTTATGTAATGTTATCGACATGACATAGTGGGTTGGGAGGAAATTTTAAACTCATTCCGATAGCGTTTTTCTTGGCAATAGTATGTTTCTTTGTTTTGTTGGAAAAACAAGATGAGTGTTTCGGTGATGACATTTCATTGACGAGAAAAATGCACTTGGGTTGACTCAAGGATCTTACTCCGATGGCGTTGGTCTGGCCGATACAACTCTGTGTTCTTTGATCGGTGAGACAAGATAGGTTTCTTGCCAATGGAACTTCATCGGTGAGACCTATATGCTTGGTATGACCTTTTCATTTCATCCCGATGGAACTTGTCTTGCCGATGGTATGGGTTATTTGAATACTAGATTTTGGAGGTTTTTCATGATATCAAATGGTCAAGAATGATGTGATCATATGTGACTATGATGGATTATACTCAAGATAAGGTTTTCTTTAGGGAATCAACGAGTGCAAAATCATTGTAAAGGCTAGTTGATTTTTGATGAATTTTTTGTTGTGGGCCTCTAGCCTATCCTAGGTCTTTGTAGTAGTTTTTTTGATTCTTTGTTATCAGTTTTTCAATGTTCTATACAACGTCCAAGTTTCTATTTGCAATCTGCTTTAAGTTGGTCATTAAAAAGAGATATATGGCTTGTTTCCTTATAGAAATAATGCATTTATAACATTCATGTGTTTTTCATTTAAAATAATGGCATTTGGTAATAATAAGAAGGAAGTGTGAAGTTTGAAAAGTCATATTTTCAAATTTTTTTTTTTTGTCTTTTTTGAAATAATTAAGTAAGTTTGAAGCATAAGAGGATTCAATAAGTTGTTTAGAATAGTAAAATGGTGTCAATGTTTGTGATGAGGAAAAATGAATTGGAGAGTGGTTCAAAACTGGTTACAAGGTTTGAAAGGGATGTTTAAGTTGTACTTTTTAGAGTGATAAGGTTGACATTAAACTTTTGAAATATTTTTAGTTCATATTTTTAAGATAAGGATTCTTTTAGACAAAAATTTAAATTTAAATTTCATACTTGGAAAACAAAAATGCAAATGCAATAAACAAATAATAGAGAATCATGCATGGGAACAAAACACCACCTACAAATATAAATAAGTTATTGGAATGACATAAAACAAATGATAAAGTCAAATATATTATTGGTCTTTCCCTTTCTGACATTAAATTTTATTATATAGATTTAGATAAATCATCATAGGAAATTTGGGATAATTTCAATAAAATATTTGGAGCAAAAATAGTTAATGTGAAGTTTTTCCTAAAAATTCAACTATTTAGATTCAAAATGAGAGATATAGTCACTATGTCTAATCACATAAGGAATTTGAGATCTCTCATTAAACAACTAGTAGAAGTCAAGGCTCTATTAGATGATGAAGATGATAAGGATATTTTGTTAAATAGTTTGAAAATATAACAATGTTATTTCTATGCTTATTCCAATAACTTCTCAAACAAAAGAAGATGTGATTTTGGCCCTATTAGGAGAAGAAAAAAGAACAATGGAAAAGATTTAAAAGTTGATTCTCAACATGAGAATGTATTATACTCATGAGGTAATAATAATTAAAAAATAAAAATTAAAGTTATTATTGTAAGAAAAAGGATCACATAGTGTGAACTTGTATAACTCGAGTCAATGATGTTCTTGAGGGAGAACTTAAAGAAAAATCAAATGATGTTAGCTTAGCCTATATATATTTGTTTGTTTTAATCAACATGTTTTGTTGTGTGCAATATAAAACTTAAGGTAGGGTGTTGGAATATTAATATTAACATTAATAAATTCACCTTACTAACTTGTTTATTTTTGTTATTAAATAATTAGTTATATTCTTATAAGATAGTAGTTCAAATGGGAAGGTATATTTGAAAGGCTTTGTAAAAGCCATATTGTAATATATTCCCAAATGAACTGTATGATATAATTATTATTTTGAGTGTTTTTATGTGCAGATATAAGTTCTCTTGACTTTTCCAATATATTTTGTATGCTCTATTAGCCATGATTTCATGATTAACTTACCACTTTCGACACTACTTATTACTAACTTTTCCATCCAAATTTGGCTCTTAGACTAAATATTTCATAAAGGTGCATTTTAATTTTATTAATATCACCTTTGGCTGAATTTTTAAATTGGTTCAACCATGCAAAAAGTGTGGTTACTTTTAATTATTTCAACTTAAATGTTGGTTACAATTTTCTAATTTTCTTTCCATTTAGCTAGTCACAATTTCATACTAGCATTAGTACTTGAAAATGGCAGTTTACTTCTACTTAAAACTTGTGGTAATTTCATTAATCTCTTGCTACCTCTGGTGTTGAATTGGACTAGTTATGTCATCTAGGATTTGTTCCTCAATATTTTTTACTTTTTTGAAATTTTTTTTATGATGGTTATACTTGTATTACCATGAATGGACATAAATTTGAGGATTTTGGGTGTTTTCATTCAATTTTTCATGTTTTCCCCTTAGCTCCTACTTTATATGTGTTTTTTATGGAAGCCTTTGGATATATTTTGGCTAGTAGTATTTCATGGAACCTTATTAAAGGTGCTACTTTCCCTAACTCTATAGCCCAACTATTCAATGGTCATTTTTCTAATGACTCCTTTCTCCCTCTCTTGGAGGACAAACATGATATTATTTAGGATATTCAATGCCTAGATATTTTATGGAAAGCTTTAAGGTCAAATATATAGTGGCATAAAACTCAATGTTATAGGAAATCCTTCTTAGCCAAGCCCAATTGGTTCAATTCATATTGATAGAAGGGGGTTGATCATAAGGAAGTGTTGAGATTCCTAAGCATCTCTTTTACCTTTTAGGTTTCTCCTTCCTCTTTAAGGAAACATATCATTTCTAGAGCTGAGAAAAATTATCATATTAAATTATGGAGCCCATTTCTTTGGCAAGGAGATTCCATGTGTGTTCAAAAATTCTTGTTGCACACATTTCCATTACTCATCTTGCTAAGAACCTTGCAAATATTGATATTTGAAGATTGAAATAATCCAAAGGTATATTTTATGGCCTCCCTTTAACCAAGGAAAATGGTTTCACAAAGTATCCTAGGAGTTTTATTATTTCCCTCATGACTATAATAGGCTTGGATTTCTTTATATTCACTACTCTAAAAGGCACCATAATTTTAAATTTAATTAACATACTCTAAAACCTAACGAAACCAGGTTGTATCTCGTCAAATTGGAGAAGTGAAAGGTCAATACCAGCACCGAGGAAGAGTTTGGAGGAGTGAAAACAAGGTCAATACTAGTGCCGAGGAAGAGTTTGGAGTTAAAACAAGGTCAATACTAGCGTCGATGAAGAGTTTGGAGGAGTGAAAACAAGGTCAATACCAGCGCCGAGGAAGAGTATGGAGGAGTGAAAACAAGGTCAATACCAGCATCGAGGAAGAGTATGGAGGAGTGAAAACAAGGTCAATGCCAATGCCAAGGAAGAGTTTGGAGTTAAAACAAGGTCAATACTAGTGCCGACGAAGAGTTTGGAGGAGTGAAAACAAGGTCAATACCAGCATTGAGGAAGAGTATGGAGGAGTGAAAACAAGGTCAATACCAACATCAAGGAAGAGTATGGAGGAGTGAAAACAAGGTCAATACCAGCGCCGAGAATGAGGTTGAGGGCACTCAGGGAAAATTGATGACCAAGGGACAATGAGTACTGTAATTTTGGCACCCCCATTCTCTTTAACTTGCAATTTTCATGCCTAGTTTCCAAAGATATTATTGTACATTGGCACCCCCATTCTCGTAAAATGGTATAAGATAAGACATAAAAAATAAAATAGCTTAGTCTTTCACATTTTTATTGACCAACCTTAGGTCTTGGAAAAACTCCCATAATCTACCCACATCTTGGTTGTTGGTGGGAACATATTATTTGTTGTACGACCTACCTCAAATCTTATGTCCACAAAGTTGCTAAAAACATAAAACAATAAGAAAAAAATTGAAGGTACAACTAAAAAAGGGTTATTTCCTTTTGGCCTCATCCACCTCTTATATTTCAACATAGCATGGAATTACGCTTACATAACGTAAAATCAAACAAATGGAAGTTTATAGGGGCAAAGGAGCCCAAGTATATGCTAGGCTAAGCTAGATCTAATGAATGGAAATAGAGGCATACAATTCTTATTTAATACCTCCACCACAAACATATGCAAGGAAAGGTCTCCTCCCTTCTTGGTATTGATAACCTCATCCACACAACCATAAAAAATTATGAATAGAGGAATATAATATTTGAAGAACTCAAAGTTGATTCTCTCTTACTTGATGCAATTAGTTATTTTATCCTTACAAACATTTATAGTGATTACTAGAGGCACATAGACCAATTCTTCATAATAGAAGAATTTGATCATACTTTTCCAATGATGGCATTATGAGAAAACCTTAGGTTAAATGAATAATTCCTAGGTAAGTTCTTTCAATCATATCCAACTATATAAGAGAAGACCGCTGCTATGTGTACTTGGATACCATGGAGAAAGGCCCTTTAGGCTCTTTCATCAATCAAGGTATTGTTAAATTTCAACACCTAAAAGTGAGAATGAAGAATCTTTCCTACGATGGTGGCCAATTATGCTTCTCAACACCTAGATTACAAAATCCTTGTCAATATCATTGCCATCATAATTAAACCTATTGCTTGAGATATAGTCATACAGGTAAACAAATTGGCTTCCCTGATAGTAGATACATTCTAGACAATTCAATCCTTGCATCAGAGATTGTTGAATGGGCCCAACAAACTACCCATGATGCCCTTACTATTGAGTTAAAAGTTTGACAAGGCATATGATTGCATCAAATGTCCTTTCATTTATAAAAGGCTCAAATGGATTTATTTTTAACCCTAAATTATTATCACACATTCAAAATTACAAAATACCAGTTGAATGAAGAACCTTCATTTGAAGGTGATGTCATTATGACCTTTGAATGAAGAACCTTCATTCAAAAATAATACCATGTCTAGACTTTCAAATGAAGGTATTTTTTATTTTAAATATTTCATGTCCAAAATGCTTTATAAAAGGAACCTTTGCATGAAGGACCTTCAAATGAAGACCTTAATTCAAAGGTCCTTCATTAGAAGATCCTTCATATTAAGGTTCCTTCATATGAAGGTCCCTTTATATGAAGGTTCCTTTAATGCCATCCCATTATAGCTCTTAGAGTTGTTAGAGATATTTTTGTTTCAAAGTAGAGATTGGAACATCAAATAGTGTCACCATGACTCTACCAAGATATCTATCAAATTGATAAATCTTGACTTAACAACCATAAATTCACAAGAAAATTGCCCCTGTCAGCCCTAGGGCATCAATTCAACACCAAGTTTCTTGCTTTAACAGACCCCTAAATGCAATTAACCTCTATCATACCATGATGCACACCAATCCACTGAGTTACAATTCCAAGATAGTGGGTGGATTGGTGGATGTCATTTCTATTTAGCCCTCAAACCCTTACATAGGAAAAAAAGGGTAGTCCCTATATTTGATTGTTTTCTCCCACAAAACGGTGATTGAGGACTTCAAAAAAAATTAAAATAAATTGAACACATATATTTATCGACACCAATGATCTTAGAGAATTTCAAGCTTGTACGGATCTATACAACACAAAAGAGCTTCAAAAAAATAGTAAAAACACAGAAAATTGCTTCAAGAACGTGGTATTTGATATGAAATTGCAATGGGATGGGAATACAATATGATAGAAGTGGGATAAGAAATGCATCGTTTGAAGCATCAAACCAATATGCAAAGATGAAAGAAAGTGCTAACCCGTTAAACTGAAAAAGTTTCTTTTAACTTTAAATTTGTTGGGTAGCCAATTCTTTTAAGTTATCAAATCCTACCATCATACATAATCAAAATGTTGTTGTTTCAAATGACTATCAGCACTAACTTTCACTATTTGAAGATGTTGAAACCTTGTCATAGAGAATTGGAACATTGATGCGACCACTCATCCTACCTTAAAACATACTAAAAGTCTCCTAGCAATTAGACATAGGAAGATTTAAGATGACTTAAATAATTTTTATTGCCAAAGCATAAACTTATGATGACTTTACCAGGCCTAGTACACATTCCCTCCCCATTAACCACTTAGACATATGGAAAGTAAATGTAAATTTTCTGCTGTTTTTAGTCATGTAGGTGTCCAATAAACCACTTGGTGGTGTTTCCCTTCAAGTTTATTTACTTGAATGAAGAGAAAAATTCCTTTGATTACAATTAGAGAATACATTTGAGGCCTTGGTTGTGTAACTAGTGGACCATAGTCACATTTAACACTTGTTACAAATTTTGGGAGTTAAAACGTTAAGTAGATTTGATTTGTGATGGACACATTTGGACAGTAGTAACAATAACTTGCAATCTATCAAGACTTGATTACCTTATAACCTGTAAAATTCTAGCAATGAAATGATAGATTAATCATAATGTCACCTTGGGATCACATCACCATGAAAGAACTTCATCCAACATCCTTATGAGTGCAGGTACCACTAAATAGGTATTTGTCAGATCTGTCTTCCTCGAGTGAGGGAAATTTAGGAAGAGAAGAGGAAAGAAAGACATGTAGTAGGTCTAAAAGAGGGAGATAAACTAGAGGTCCAAATATTAGAAGAAAATTCCATAAAGGCATGGAATTTTTTCTTGCTGAAGGGGGTTCGTGTTCTTATGATGATGAGAGAATAGGCAAAATCAAGGTACAAAAGTCTATGGAAACAATGGGTACCTAAGGAACTTCCTCCAATAAACACTTATCTTTGTGTCAACGAGAGAATATATCGCATAACACCATCGTCATTACATGGTTTGGGCCTATTTTGCATGGATGACATAAAGGTCTGTTACGACAAAATTACTGAATTGATGGAGTATGTTGGACCCTATTACAGTTACAAAGATTGGATGCAATTGGTTTGATATACACGAAGTATGCGTAGGTATGCACTATCAACAAATTATATACAACTAAAAGATAAGGATCAAAATAAAGGACTGACTAGGTAGATTGACGGAAGGCCAAAAGCATCAGAGAATATTGCAGGGTTTATAAATAGTACATGACCTGGGTCAACAAATAAGCAACCCAATTGCATATTCGAGGCGTGAGAGGGAAACCGTGTATTCATATGTGCAGGGGAAGAGTTGCTAATCGATTACAATTTGAATCGATTAGATACAAACACAATTACTATGGGGGTGGTATGTACTATATACCATTTTACCCAACCTCCAATTAATGACTCCAATATACCATTTTATTATTATTATTTTTTTCGTAAGTCTATTGGTTTCATTTCGGTAATGGTTTTTATATTTAATTTTTGTCACAGCGGGACATTGATCATATGAGGAAGGCTTCGGCCCAGAGCACAGATCGTGACCCATCTTTAGGCACTTCTACCCAACAGGTTTACCTCATTGTAATTGTACAAATTAGATACAAGCAAAATGTTTTATTATTATGTTTTTTACATGAGTTTATTGGGTTAATTTCGATAATATTTTTAATATTCTTGTTGCAGTCTGCTGATTGAGGAAAGGCACCAGCAGTACAGAAGAGCATCCATATGGAGGTGCAGTCACTATTATGCGATGATGACATCGTATTTTCCGCAAACCTTGTGGATATGATGAGGAAGGCCCAAAAAAAATGCAATGAAGAAATCCTTAAGTTGGTATTCATAGTGCCTCAAACAAATGAGATAAGAGAAAGGGTTAAAATATTGTCTAAGAGAGCACAAAACTTGCAAGTAAGCTGTCATGAGATATTTAATTATAACATAAGTTCATTCATGGTTTTATATTTTGTACTCTTTTATGTCATGAACTAAAATATGTATTTTTTTTACTGGATTATTTGGGTCCTCATCATGCTGCTGGCCATGATCAAGGTACTGCAAGTGTTGCCCGAGAAGTAGGGGTCGGTACAAGTGTCAATCCTGATCTTCCTGCGCATACATCACATCATCCGACCCCATCATCCATGCCTATATTGTCGACTGAAATTTTGGCAACACATACCATGTAGGCATTTAGTAGTGCACCCTCTAGTAGTGAACACATGCCACTACATGTGTCAGTACATGTACCTGGGGATGCAGAGGCTACTAGTACTAGTGATGTTTTAGTAGAATTTCCTGGATCTTCCCATATTACTAGTACGGGAACATTGCTGGTCACATTTGTGGTGATCAAGGATTTCGTTCCCATAAAGATAGAGAAGGTCCCAGGTAATTTAAAATGTTTTAATTATTATTATATATAATCCAATTGAAATTTACTTATTGATCACTCTTTATAGACTAATGATCCCATGATCATTTTGTAGGAAATGATGTTTTTTATAAACATCTAAGTGATATTACATTGGAGCTCTTCGGGCCCACCATACGTACACAGTGGAATGCCCAAAATCAAGATTTAAAATATAAGCTCATTAACCATTTAGTTGTGTTGTTCAGTGATAAAAAATTCAATCGAACCAAGGTCCTTAAGAAAGCTGGTACCTATCTAAAGTATGTGAGGGACCAATATAGGTCACATTTAGAGAAGAACAGAAAGTACGAGCATCCCCCCATGATTCCGGAGAGGGAGTGGAAGGACTTGGTGTTAGATGGAAAGGAGAAGGCTGAAAATAAAAAGGGAAAGACACCATCGGGCCAAGGAAGATATGTGATACTATCAACAATGTAATTATATATTGATTACTCTTTCTTTTTACATAATCTAACGTATTTCAAATTTTTCATAGGCTTCTCGACACATTGAAGGCAACAAAGGAAAGACTAGAAAAACACGGGCAACACAAACTTGGCTCTGGTGGTTATATGAAATTAGCCGCATGAATTGTAAGTATCAATAAATAAAATATTGCATCCAATTAATAAATTGCAAACAATTTTGGTTTTATCACACCATAGAAGAAATATTCTTAATCTTATGCAAAAATGCAAGGCTCTGATTTCAACAGAGTGCCCACAGAAGAGGACCTGAAGATTTCCTTCTAGCAAGGCTATGGAGCCCTGGCTGAACACCTAAGAGTCTCGACTGGGCAAACACAATCTTCCACTGCATCCAATTGTTAGAGTAAAGGTTTTAACTTAATTATGTTAATTAAGTTACCTTTATTCCTCTCTTAAGATTTCACCTTTAGTTTGCATATTGTGACATTTAATAATTATATTAATTATTAAATGTCTTCCTATTAGGGTTACTTTTAGGTTTTGCATGATCTCCTTTCTTAAGGATTGATCTCATTGTATTTTACACTCTCTGATTAATACATTTTTGAGCTTTCAGAGAACCCTTTCTTTTTGTCTCCAATGTCTTCTTTTGTGATAGGTTATTTGTATGCACATGATATTCGGGGTCTGTGAAGTTGGATCTCACAACTTCTACATGGTATCAGAGCTCCAGACTTGCTGCTTTTTGTTCGTGTTTTGAAGGATTTTTGGAGCTTCGAGGGTTTGGGGTTTTATTTATTTTTATCTAGGGCATACCTCTTTCATTTGGTGAATTTTGAGTCAATTTGGACCTCACCATTGCATTTGGAACATTTGATTCAGTCAAGATTGACCTTTGTTTCGTCAAATTTGGCTTCACGGCGTCAGATCTGCGAGGGTTTGAAGTTTTTTGAGGGTTCCTGATCCAGAGCGTACCTGCAATTTTGGAGCTTTTTGAGTCCAAACAGACCTCACCATCGCATTTAGAGTGCCCAAAAACCCCTAAATTGATTGTCAAATCGTCGAAATCGGACGCAGTGACTCCGGGAGGCAATTTTTTTTCATTTCTGGGTCGTACAACCTAGTACGACACGCAATCCAAGATTTAAAAAAAAAAATCACAGAGCTAATGGGCGCCGCTGTCGGTTAACCGCTAGTGGTTAATGCTAGTGATTAATGCTAGTGGTTAGACTAACCACTAGGCTTAACCCTCAAACCTTTTTGGAGCTGCTTGCACAAAATCGGGCGTATTTTTTGCATACAATCTTCGTTTTGCGAAAACGAGATAGCGCCGGAAAGCTGGTTCTGGTGCCGTTCCATTGATGCTAATTATTTCTTCTGATTTTGACATTTTGTAGTCTTTTTTTCTAGTCAAATTCAGAACTTGTGTTTTTCATTCCCGGGGGCGTATCTTTTGCGTTCGAACTCCGTTTTGCGCAAACAAATAGGTGTTGGAAAGGTGTTGTAGTGATATTTCTAGTTTGGTAGTCTATTTTATCATTAAATTTTACCAGGTAAATTTTATTCAGATTTTTATGTTTTTACACTTTGCTCAATTACTTGGATGTTCTGGCACCTGCATGGGTTCTGTTTGCGTGGGATGGGTTATATTAATTTGATCTAAATGTAGTAAGGTTAGATTTCTTAATTTTTTTCATTTGAAGAGTTATCATGGGTTTTTCTACTCACCCTTCAGTTGTTATTCTGGAACGGGGTAATTATGAGTCATGGGCAAAGGGCATACTTACACATTGTAGGTGGCTTAATATTTTGCCTTATTTGTATGATCTCATACTTGAACCATCCACTTCAGAGGGAAAATTAGCATGGGATATCATTAGAAATCACATAGCAGGACTTATATTGTCTAGTGTTGATCATGACACTATGTTGGCTATATCGGACATTGATTGTCCTCACCCACTTTGGAGACGTCTTTGGGAGATCTATGGAGACCCAAATCTCTCTCCATTCCCAGAGGATCCTACTTCTGATTGTCTCTTACCCATTGCTTGGAGAGAGAATACACCCTTTGATCATGATACTTTAGAGGAGCTTGAGTATTTAGACACCCTTACATATTCCGATGGATAAGAGGCTTGTCTCACAGTTCCTACTCTTCAGACTAAGAATTCATCAGCATCTCCTATTGTTCCTGATTCAGTGCAGCAAAGAATCATACATCTTCCAGACATAGCTACTTTGGACTCTTATGTTGCAGACATATCTTTCTTGTTTGTTGAGTTTTATATTGCAGATTTGGAGGATTCTTATGAGGACATTCATCTCCTCTACCTTGATAGTCAGGTTATCACTATTCGCCCACCATTATCATTGCATTCAGAGGTTGCATTTTAGGATTTTCCACAGCAGTTTGGATTTGACATCATTTGTTTGAGTTCAGACAGAGAAATTCTTCAGCCTCCGATCATGGCACACATCCTGAGACAGATTGGTTCATCACTCTTCACAGGGTTTCTTCATTATCATCCTTTGGAATCGTTTCTTCCCAAGGGGAGGAATATCATTTGCCACTTCAGGATCTCTTTTTGGATTCTACATCAGGCATCTACCATTGTGACAGGAGTTTCTTCATTGTGGGGGGGGCCTTCTTCTCTCTTTCTATCTCTCCTATGGAGATCGTTGTACATGTACTTATATGATAGAAGTTGTTTATGGGGGGTATCATGTAATCCACCTCCTATCATTCTTTCATTAGTGCATTGCATTCCTTATTTGCATTCTATTTTGGGGAGGAGTTTTGTTCCCACTGGGTTTTCTCCTTTATCCCATTTCATTTAGTTTGCATTGCTTTTGTAAATGGGCACTTGATCAGGCTTTCATTAGTACATCACATTCATTTCTTTGCATTCTATTTTGGGGAGAAGTTTTGTTCCCACTGGGTTTTCTCCTTTACGCCATTTCATTTAGTTTGCATTTCTTTTGTAATTGGTTACCTGATCAGGCCTAGTTGTTGGTACCTATGTTTACCTTCTTGCATTGTAGTTACCTTTGCTTTCTTGCACTTGTTTGTAGCTGTATTGTTGCTCATGTTAAGGGGGGGTGTTAGAGTAAAGGTTTTAACTTAATTATGTTAATTAAGTTGCCTTTATTCCCCTCTTAAGATTTCACTTTAGTTTGCATAATGTGACATTTAATAATTATATTAATTATTAAATGTCTACCTATTAGGGTTACTTTTAGGTTTTGCATGATCTCCTTTCTTAAGGATTGATCTCATTGTATTTTACACTGTCTGATTAATACATTTTTGAGCTTTCAGAGCACCCTTGCTTTTTGTCTCCAATGTCTTCTTCTGTGACAGGTTATTTGCATGCAGGTGATCTTCGGGGTCTGTGAAGTTGGATTTCACAACTTCTACACCAACACACATGTAAATAAACTCAATAAAGTTTATTTAAAATTGAATACTTGTGCAATCTATTCAATATTAATTTCCACCATAATAATGTGCCTATTTTTTTTAAACATATAAGCAATGATAATACTGCACATGATATTGGAATGCAGCTTGGTGAGGGTGAATTACAACCTGCAGATGAAGGGCATGGTCTGCATCCTAGTACTAGATGTATTCATGTGCTATTCAAAACACAATATGGATTAATACAATTAAACATCTTTAATTGCATTTGATGTATTAATTAATGTAACCTTTCGTGTTTCAACTTTAAAGCATGTAGAGCGTGATCAACATGTTGAGCATGATCAGGCTAGACAAGATCAAGAACATGATGTGGCCCCATCAGGTAAAGAGGACCACTCTAATGTTATTTTAAACATATTTAATTACAATTGGTGTATTAATTAATGTAACCTTTCATGTTTCAACTCCAGATCAAGATTTAGAGGGTGTTCAACTATTGAGCATGTGGCTATAAGACAAGATCAGGAACACAATGTGGCCCCATCAGGTAACGAGCACCACTCTAATGTTATTTTAATTAATGAAATACTTGTAACAATAATAATAAAACATATCAATTTAACATTTCTTTGCTATTGCAACAGACCCCCCCTTGTAGCGGCGTCCACGTTGTAAGTACACGACTAGGCATACATTAAGATCATGAGTAGAGCTCAAAACAACTGAAGGGGGGACAGATGATTTTGAAAATGATAGTCCACTTCATATTTTTTAGCTGCAAAAAAGAAACAAAAAAAGAAGTGATTGTAATCATATTATGACAACCATATTTTTGATAATATGTAAAAACTAAAAAAATGAATGTTGTGTGTTAATGAATGAATGTGAATATGTTAATGAATAAATGTTATATGTTAATAAATGAATGTGAATATGTTAATGAATGCATGTTATATGTTAATGAATGAATGTTATATGTTATTAATGGATGAATGAATGATTAATGCTATATGATCGGATATGGGGAATTGAGAGTGATGTGAGGGGGGGGAGGGGCCAAATGAGCTTCCACCTTCATGTGGTTGGCCCTGTTAAGTAGAGAATATTAAACTATTCTCAAAAGAAAGAGAAGCTCAATAAGGTAATGCACTTTTCAATATAAGAAATGCATCGTTTGAAGCATCAAACCAATATGCAAAGATGAAAGAAAGTGCTAATTTTTCACTATGAACATTGTGTTGTGTGTGGATTTGGTTTCAAAGCTTTGTTTCTTTTATTTTTAGTGGTCTCTAAAATTTAACTTTTGTGCATAATATGTTAGTGGAAAATTTGACATCTCTGAAGGGTTTAGAGGATCGATTGAGATAGATACATAGATATTTGGATCTTGTTGTTGATGGGAGGCTTCCACTTAACCATGAAATTTTGTACCATCTGTAGGTATGCAAAACTTTCTCTACTTAAATTCATTCAACTTACTGTAATATAATAGCTGACAAAAATCTCCTTTTCATTATACTTAGATGGATTTTCATGCCCTATTCCAAAGCACATGTTTTAGAATAGGCAAGAAGGATGTTGACAAGGGTTAAGGAATTTGGCTTTACAACTGCCAATTGCATAGTTTACTTCATTCATCCAACATATTGCCAATGCATTTCACAATTGTTGGAATAATATCCTATAATTACAGAAGTAGTAAAATTAAAATATGACAATACATATCTTTCTATGAAGTTTTGAAAGAAAATATCAAAATGGAGAAGTATTAACAAAATAATTTGCATAATTTCTAAGAGATCAGGGATTTTTTTTGCAGAGTTATCTTGAATATATTTAAGACAAAAGTTACTTATAGAGATTGAAACAGAATATCGGTAGTCTAAAATCACCAATCAACACATCTTAGTAGTATATCAATTCAAGAGAACTAGGTCCACTATCCATTAGCCAGTAAAACAAATAAAATCAATTCATAAGATTATTCTTTTCTAGTAGGGTTGACTGGTTGCTTGTTTCTTTTTGATTTTCAAGAAGTCATCAATATACACTTGGTTTTCCCGCCTTCTCTTGCCTCGTGGCTAGAGAGTTTCTGTAGAAGGCATCAAAGTAACCTTCAAGATTGAAAATGGCAATGAGTACAAGGTCAATATAACTTAATGCTAATTGGGTATGATTTTATTTGTTCAAGACCAATTTAGGTTCATTTTCTCCTCACACTACTTTTATTTACATTTATGTTTTGCTAATATCCATTTTCCTTAAAATTCATATTCTTCTATACATATTGTGTTTACAATAATGTTTTCCTTAATTTAATCTAGGGGAGAGGACCTAGTACTTGAGAATGTTTTAATAGTTGTGATAATAGTGGTTTATATAGTGCCCAACCCTAATTATTTTATTCTTCTTACTGATCCAATTAATACTTTCCAGTTACTTTGATTGATTATAAGAATTTAATCTTTACTTGATTGTGATAAACTTATATTTTTGGGCTTGTCTTATAGGTGCTTTTTTAGATGGGTGAGGATTGTTTCTTGTGCTAAAAATATTTTTATTGTTAATGCTAAACTTACATAGCTGAATCAAGGGGTAGAGGTTGTCCTCTTCAAATAGAATAAGAAGGAGAGTCAGAAGTGGACGATGAGTCCCATTTGTAAGTTTCATGTGTAGCTGCATTGTATGGAATTATTTTTCTTGGGTATTACTTAAATTTAAAATTTTCATTATTTGGTAAAAGTCATGTTTCTATAGAGGGTTTGGAGGCTTTATCTCACAATTCAGATTGCTTGTGTCACTGTGTTTTTCTATTCAATATGATATGTATCTCAAGGATGATATGGATTTGGTTCTTCATACCATCAACTTAATGAAGAGGAGCCTCAATTTCATGCTGTTAGGATTTATTGTGAGGCTAATCCAAAGTTTTTCATTGCTGCTCGAGGCCATATTGGAGTGCTTTCTCTAGGAATACCACATGATCCCCATCAGGTATCTTATTTTTGTTGTCTCTAAATTTCTTAGAAGAAATCAACAACCAATTTGTCTAAATGTGGCTCATTGTTTACACTTTAATATCTCTTTTGGCAACAATGGATCAAGGTGTATTCATGGGGTCTTAAAGAGAAGGATCTCAAACATGGAAATCAAGAGTGGGACTAGGTAAAACCATTTATAATCATGCTCATATTGTTTTATTGAATGTCTAAGAGCTAAGTATCCAGGATAACATTCTGTATTTTTCTATTGAATTTCTAGAGTGAGAATAATTTTGGGTTTGCAATCCTATTTTTTAGTACACTAGCTAAGTATCCAAGATGCACTACAAGTACTTTTTCTCACCAAATTGCTCATTTTCCACAAAATTAGATTCTAGTGTGTAGTTTAATATTCACTAGTTTGATTTTTTCTTTTTTAGAAAAATTAGAATCCAGTTCGTAGGTTGTGCTTGCTGTCCATGGCAATCTCCTTGATCTCATGACTCATCATAGGTTTTATATTTTGCTCCAATTTTTGATCATCAACATCAAATGTGGCCATCATAATATCATCCATAGCCTCCATTTTCTACAATTATTCATTGCTCATTTCTCATACATAGTAACCAAATAATGCAGACCTTGAGCTTGGACTGCAGATGTATGCAAAAAATGAAAAATCCCTACCTCTATCCTAATTCAACACAACAACTGACATGTTTTTTGATATTTTAAACATTCATATGATTGTCCTTTTTCTACCTTGTAAACACTTACTCAATGCATACAATAATTTATTGAAATGCAAAGTTGAATGGCCTCTTAACTCTTGACACTAATGTCATTGCATTTGTCAAAATAGGGTTAATCATATTGTGATCTAAATTTTCATAATGAAGTCTTCCAATCTATCCTTTATATCTGAACATTCATGACAATCCATCTTGTCTTTTACTACCCCTTTTAAATTCTCATGGTCTTGGCACATCAACTTTATCTCTTTGATTAACTTGTCCTTATGTCCTGTCATTATCCCTATGGATGCACTTTGGAGCCTCCTACTACTTTAAATATCGCCCAGAGTCACCCCGATAAGTATTTCAATCCATTTGTATCTTCATCGACAAGAGATCATGTATCACTAGGATATTCTATAGTTTCCCTGACGTGGTGAGTCTCCTTGATGATTATTCTTTCGATCTCAAGTATGTCGCCAAGACTCCTGCTGATGTAATCTTATCGGCATGACATAGCGGGTCAGGTAGACATTGAGAACTTACTCCGATGGTATATGTCTTGCCGATATGCTTCCCTCGTGCTTCATCGATGAGACAAGATGAGTATCTCACTGATGAAACTTCATCGCTCAGACCACAGACCAGTCCTCCTAATATATCTTCTCAGGCAATTTTATAATTGTAATAGTCTTGATCTTTCACCGATATGCCTACATTTGAATGAATAATTTTTAAAAAAAAAAATTGCATTGTTTTGTCAAATTTTTGATGAACATCCAAAAGTGTCCGATGAATTTGCAATACATCAAATAAAAATTTCATCGTAATGACTTGCCTATTTCGTCTTGAGTTCGACGAACTGCTGTCATTGTTCTTTCGATCTCAAGTATGTCACCAAGACTTGTGCTGATGTAATCTTATGCATGTGACATAGCAGGTTGGGTAGACATTCAGAACTTACTCTGATGGTATATGTCTTGTTGATATGCTTCCCTCATGCTTCATTGATGAGACAAGATGATTATCTCGCCGATGAAACTTCATCATTGAGACCACAGGCCAATCCTCCCGATATATCTTCTTAGGCAATTTTTATCATGGTAACAGTCTTGATCTCTCACCAATATGCCTACATTTGAATGAATAGTTTTTTTTTTTAAATTGCATTGTTTCGTCACATTTTTGATGAACCTCCAAAAGCGTCTGACGAACCTTTCGTCGTAAAGACTTTCCTATTTCGTCATGATTTCGATGAACTGCTATCATTGTTCTTTCGATCTCAAGTATGTCACCAAAACTCCTGCCGTTGTAATCTTATCAATGTGACATAACGGGTTGGGTAGACATTCAAAACTTACTCCGATGGTATATGTTTTGCCGATATGCTTCCCTCATGCTTCATCAATGAGACAAGATGAGTATCTCACCGATGAAACTTCATCGCTGAGACCATAGGCCAGTCCTCCTGATATATCTTCTCAGGAAATTTTGATCGTGATAATAGTCTTGATCTCTCTGATATGCCTACATTTAAATGAATATTTTTTTTAAAAAAATTGCATTGTTTCGTCCCATTTTCGATGAACCTCCAAAAGTGTCCGACGAATTTGCAATACATCCAACGAACCTATCATCGTAATGAATTGCCTATTTCATCATGATTTCGACGAACTGTTGTCATTGTTCTTTCAATCTCAACTATGTCGCCAAGACTCCTACCGATGTAATCTTATCGACTTGACATAGTAGGTCGGGTAGACATTCAAAACTTACTCCGATGGTATATGTCTTGCCGATATGCTTCCCTCGTGCTTCATCGATGAGACAAGATGAGTATCTCACTGATGAAACTTTATCACTGAGACCATAGGCCAGTCCTCTCGATATATCTTCTCAAGCAATTTTGATCACTATAATAGTCTTGATCTCTCATCGATATTTGTAATACGTCGAAACTTTCGTTGTAATTATGACAAACTTCTATTGTTGATCCAACATTTTGGCAAAGGCATGTCGCTTGTGTTCTGGCTACTGTTCATTGCTAGATTGACAAAATTTCCATGGCTATTTTGACAAACTTATGTCGTGTTTTCGACGTTTTAAAGTTCGTCAAAATATCGATGAAAATTTGCGACGAAAATTATTTATGTGATTCTTCGGTATTCCAACAATAGATTGTCGAAATTCCAACAAACTGTCATTGGAAATTGGATTCAAATATAGTAGTGATCCATGGCTTATCGTGATGCAATTGACTGATGAAAACATGTGATACATCTATTGGTCTGAACGACGCATTTGACTGGTAAAATTTTTAGGTTCATTTTTTCGATTTATAGTTTTTCAATGTGTTTTTATTTTAGCTAATTTTCAATTTGCAGTGTGTATTTTAGGGAGTTAACATAGTGTTTGCAGGACATAGCATAGAAGACAAGTTTTTGAAACCTTTTCTGCAGAACGATCGACGAAGACCAAATTGAAAACTATTAATTCGTGTTTTTGTAGAAGCATTGAAGGAGACAGATTTGTAAACTACTAATGAATTTTCTGTAGGACCTATATTGAAGACTCTAATTTTGAAACAAATTGTTTGGTAGATTAGAAAAATTGTCTTTTGGGTTTAAAATTAACTAGTGTCTTTTGTGCCTGTACATGTTTAGATTAGATCCTGATTTAGTAATAGAAGTATCCTCTCCCCTTACGCATTTGTGCGATCTTGAGTGTAAGAGAAATTGCTACTGACTCTAGAAATTGGGCTTAATTTTGGTGGTTAAGAGTAACCAAAGTGACTCAAACCAGTGACGAGCTCTTTCACCGAGCTACTCCCAACTGGTATAGAAATTCTAATGCTTGAGGAAACTCATTATTACAGGGATCCCAATGGACAATCATTTGATTCCCCAGTACCTTTGTGGTGCGTCAAAACCTGTAGATCATAACCTCTACAAACTAGGATGATATTGTCTCTCGCATGGCTTTTTGAACAGTTGCCCATACTAAAATTGCCAATTTGTTAGTAGTTCAACCCAAATCCTTCTATTTGTTGGTACAAGAGGTTAGTCCTCTGAAGACATCTCACAATCTTACGGTTCATAGTAGAGATGACAAGTTTTTCATGGGAGAGTCATGGGAACTGAAGCTTGGATGACTCAAGAAGTGTGTGCTCTGTAAGGGGGAGCTAATGTGGTCAAGCTTCTGTTAATCTGCTTTAAATAGCGTAGCTGGGGAAACCCAAGTGAGAATTCAACAAGTATTGTCACCACTAGCCTTAGGAATTGTACATGTTTTTTAAATTTTAGCTGATTCATTCTCATTGAAACTGAAACACAGTGTTTTTCATTTGTCTTCAATTGCTAAAATTTGATCATGAAACCGAGTCAATCAGAAAACCTATGTCATCAGAACATCGCATCTGTAAAACCGAGTCACATCTGATAAATAGAAAACCACATGTGTAATTTTGAGTCGCATGTGTTAGCCAAAAACTCACATTTTCCTGTTAACAAAGTCAATTTCCACTAGCATTAAATTCTAAGTCGCATTTGTCATTTTAAATCACATCTGACACTAGAGTCACATCTGTTAAACTTTTAGCCACATCTATAAGGGTAAGTTGCATTTTCCTGTCAGTAAACCAAGAATAGTTTTCATCAGAGAGCCGCATCTGCAATATGCAACACATCCGTCAATTTCTATGATGCATCTGAGAACTGAACCGCATTTGTCTATCAACAAAAATCTCGAAGTTGCAATCATAGTGCGAAAATAACCTATCATTTTAATCTTTGTTTCTCATAGTCGACCTTGGATAGAAACCCGAAAATTAATCAAAAATTACATTGTTCATCTTCAGGTGTCATTTAGTTTTAGAGATAGACGTCTTAGTTATGAAACTTAGTTCCATCATAGGAATTTGCATATCTTAGAATACACCAACTTTCCGCATTATTGGAAAAATTCACACTTCAACAGTGTAAGTCATTGAACCTAGTCATTTTGTCCTACTAGTGAATCTTTCCAGCTCAGTAGTCTAGTTTGGAAATTTGCCTTATCATTTGGTCCTTGTCCTACATCAAGTTCCTTGATAAAGTTAAGTCATAGCCTTGGTTAATCCATAGGTAGTAGGTAATATCCTCTTAGAATCATTTACCATCATTTACCTTAAGAGTCTACTTAAAATTTTGCATATTGGCATCCTAGCATACGTCATTTTAGACATCCTTTATTTTATAGCATTCATTATATTCAGAAAATCCCAAAAACATAGAATATATAATTTTAGACATAGTTTGCATTACCTCATCTTGAGCAAAATTATTTTCATGGCTGAAACAAGGTCTAAAAGAAACATAGAGAGATGGAAGACTCACAAGACTTCATAAATCCTTTTGGAAACCAACCATCAGGGACAGAGAGACCTTACATAACTTTGCTTGAAAAATTTGTCACTAGAGACACACATGGACATATTTATGTAGAAGACACCAACGTCGTTGTTCAAGATCCTGAATTTGCATCTTTTATGGATGAGTTTTTGGAAAATGACCCTCAAATATATCTAGAAAAGCTACTAATAGAAGGTGCCACACTACCACTAGGATTTGACGTTCACACCTTAAAAACAACATCTACTCAACCAACGCAAACCATGACATCGAGTTTCTCCATTCCTCAAATTACTATGGCAATACCAACTGGCATACCTACACAAACAACCTCAATCGTACACACAACCCGATTTGGTATAACACAAGGTTTAAAATTTCTTGTGAGAGAATCTTCATCAAACCCCTTTGGCACGAACATCGCTGGTAAAAGACCCAAATTTGGCATGAACATAACACAAGGTATACCTCATATCAACACCAATACTGCCATTCCACACATAAGGGCTACAAAAATAGGACATATTCCTACACCGAATCAGAACATTCAAACAAGGCATATACCCTCACCAAATCACAATCCATCACAAAATATTGCATTTCAGAACACTTACATCGATCCTAATAACACAACCAATATGTCTTTAACACAAATAGATGTTCTGCAAAATCAAATGCAAATCCTCCAACAAAAAATGGACAGTATGTCAATGTCAGGCAAATGAACTATCTTAGTGCAAGATTTATGTCCATGTCCCTTTTATAGAGCGTTATACATGACACACTTCCCACATGGATACATTATATTGAATTTTCCTAAGTATAATAGGAAGAGGAATCCTTTGGAACACATCAGGGAATTTTTTACAACATGCATGAACATCTTGTATGACCCCACATACCTTATGAGACTCTTTCCATGAACCCTTGTAGGGATAGCATTGGAATGGTTCTCTAAAATTCCATATGGAATAAGATCATGGGGTGAATTAGCTGAGAAATTTGTGGAACATTTTGTCTTCAACATAGACAATGAAATCACGATAGCTACCTTATGTCATACCATGCAAGAAGACGATGAAAATTTCACCACCTTCTTCCAGAGATGGAGAAGTTTAGCTAGTCAATGTTCAGTTGAGATACCAGAAAAACAAAAAGTCACAATATTCCTTGAAAATATTCATTCGAAAATGTGAAGTGACTTAAGATTACATTGTTTCACCTCTTTTATAGACTTGGTACAAAAGGGAATTATACTTGAAAAGGGCCTTATTGAAAAAGGAGAAATTAAGATTCCAAGTAGGAATCTAGTTGTTCAACATCAAAATGCTCCCAACAATAGAAACAAGTTTTGGTCTAGGAACAAAAATGTAACAAATGACGGTATTGTTGATGCTAAGACCCTACATGCAGGACCTATCATCACACTTAAAGATTAAAACCCCTCTCAGGACATGACTAATAATCCTAATCAAATAACCAACTTTGTCCAAAATTCACAACAACAACGACCACAAAGGAGATTTCGAAAACATGAGTTTACCCCTTTGGGGGAGCCAATTGGGACAGTTTACAAAGAATTGATTAAACATAAACTCATAAAACCTATGGAGCCAAAACAATATGATCCTGGATAGTTTAAATCTTTATGGTGGTATGACAAAACCTATTGTGATTACCATCAAAGTAAGGGACATAACTTACAACAATGTCGACAACTGAAGAACATCATACAAGATTTTGTTGAAGATAGAACTATAGAAGTCAATGGACAAAAATATATCAAAAACAGTGATCATAAGGTCTTCACAGATCCATTACATGACCATGGGAAATGAAATCGAGTTCGGGAACTAAGAATAATACCTCGACCAATTATACCAATGCTAAGTACGACTATAAACCGGGTACCATAATCAATCACATCTGAGTTGCTAAAGAAAATATCCATACCATTACCATAAAGAAGCATCCTAAATGTGTTGTCAATACATGAAAAACTAAGATAACCCTTCTAGTTCTTTCATCAGAGCCACATACACAGTCTTCCAAGCCTAATTATAATTTTATTGACCAACTGGGAAAGACCCCAACACAAATATCCATCTTGGAACTGTTGACTATATCACCAGATCATCAAGCCATTCTTGACAAATGCTTGCAAAGCACAACTATCCCTACCAACTTAGATGTCAATTGTTTTGAAGAAATGTTAGGATACTTAACCATTTCCCACCATGCCACATTTTCTCAATAGGATTATTCAACTGAGAAGACCAATCATAATGACCCATTACACCTTGAAGTTCTTGTCCATCAAACCAAAGTCAGATGAGTCTTGGTAGATGGAGGAGCAGGGTTGAATCTTTTCACCTTGAAATTTTTTAAGGCATTAGGTTTCTCAGAAGCATGCATGGACACCACTAAGAGTATAGTCATTAAGGCATATGATGATGAGGAAAAATCATCTAAAGGAGTTGTCAAACTCCCGATCAGGATTGGTCCTACAGTTATGGACACTAGTTTCCAAGTCTTGGATATCACCCTTTCCTATAATATTTTGTTTGGTGGACCTTGGATAGATGCTATGAAAGCCATACTTTCCACTTATCATCAGTATCTTAAATTCTCATATAATGGCACATAAATTTTAATTGATGGTGATCTAGATCCTTTCCAATATTGCACAAGCCTACGTGAAATACCACAACAAAAAGTGCTAGCTAATCAAGAGGCTTCATCCTCCACCTTATCCCTGTATGTTGATCCATCAACTCTTACTAATTCCATTGCATCACAACTATCGTCATCCACTCCTAAGGTCAAAATCCAAGATAAGGGCTATGGAGAATATCACATGAAAGCATCCTATTGTGTCAGTCAACTGGTTCCTCCTAAGTCATATGGTTTACCCACAACAGATAGGAAACAACTAGTTGTTAGAATACATGTCCCTCCTATGATGAAATTCACAAAATGGGGAGAGCTAATTAAAGAAGCTATGGACCAAGAAGATGTCACCTCCTGGTTGTATAATGAAGAAAATGAAAACCCTTCACTATCTATTCAAATATCTAAGGATCAATATGGAAAAGGATTCATGATAATGCAAAGCAAAGGATATGATGGACATAGTGGGTTAGGGCTACATCATAAAGGAAGGAATGAACAAATCATTGTCTCACAAAGACCAAAAGGCCTAGGGCTAGGGTTTCAATCGATTAGAATTGATATTCTTGATACTTCGGTATCATTACAAGATGAAGTAAGTGATTTTCAGGACATCGAGATATCCCACGAACCATTTGAACCATTCCATTATGACTCCCCTAACTTGAACAAATATGAATGGGATTCCCTTTCCTCTACCAGCATAATGGACCTAGATAAGTTATTTGGAGAATGTGATAAAATGCTACAACCCACACCAAATCCATTTAGCCCCCGTCCCAAAAAGTGCTTGTCAAAAGAAGAATGGCTTAAGCTTTATTATTGGGAAACCCTTGATCCTACCTCTTGGGAACTAAATGAACCATCTTCTAATGACCTAGCCCTTACAATGGTCCCAAATCAGATTTTACATGTCCGTAGGAAGAAGAAGAAAAAGGAGTTAGTCCAAAACTTCTATGACCGTGTTAACCACTCTATCGTCACCTTGTTAGCTACCATATTTGATAACTCCAATGATGAAATGAACCTTGTATATCCCCAACTTATCTATTGGGATCAACAAGGTACACCCATCTTAGACATATTCGAGGATGACGAAGCGATAGCTGAGTTCATGGGACTTCGAGAAGGCATACCTAAAGGTGATCATAAAGCTGGCTTTACCATAGACTTGGATGGAATGGCATATTTTTGGGAGTCTGTTCACACCTCCAGTTGCAAAAATGAAAATGATGAAAATGACAAGTCCTTAGGTGAAAACCGAAAGATGCCTTTGGACGAAGAAATAGTAAAAATAAAGGATGCATCCAAGGGTGAAAACCTCTCTAAGACACCCAAGGATGGAGGTTTCAATATTCTCCTAGTTGCTCAAGAAAATTCACCAATGCTAGTAAAAGAATCTGTTGAGGTTAACATAAACACTGAAGAAAACCGTTGGGTAATATACTTTGCAACATCTTTGATAGAGACAAAACAACCAGAGTTTCAAGAATTCTTTACAAAAAGACAAATAAAATTTGCATGTTCATATGCTGACATGCCTGGGCTAGATCTAGACCTTATATTGCATCATATAACATTACAACTAGGTGTTAAGCTCATCAAGAATAAGCTAAGAAAGATGCATCCACAAATTGCTCTACTAGTCAAAGCTGAACTTAAGAAACTATTGGATGTTGGATTCATCAGATCCATAGACTATGAAGAATGGATTTCAAATCTTGTGCCAGTAACTAAACCATCTAGGGGCATTCACATTTGTACAAACTTCAGAGATATCAACAAAGCATGTCCTAAGGACGACTTCTCTTTACCAAGATTGACATGATAGTGGACTTTACAACATGGTACAAGATGCTATCCCTCATGGAAGGTTTCTCTAGGTATAATCAAATCAAAATCACAGCTTAGGACCAACATAAGACCACTTTCACATGTCCATGGGGAATATATTGTTGGAATGTTATTCCTTTTGGGCTCAAAAATGTTGGAGCTGCATATCAACATGCAATGATGACTATATTCCATGACCTTGTACATACTCTCATGGAAGACTATGTTGGTGATCTAATAGAAAAATCATTAACAAGAGTAGATCATTTAAAAGTCTTAGATAAGATATTCCAAAGACTAGAAAATTACAAAGTAAGGTTGAATCCAAAAAAATGTGTCTTTGGTGTTAAATTAGGTAAACTTCTAGGATATATCATTTCTAGAAGAGGCATTGAAGTGGACCAAAAAAAAGTAAAGGCTATAATAGCCATGCCTCCACTAGCCAACACCAGTCAGCTAAGAACACTACAAGGGAGACTACAATCTATCAGACACTTCATGGTATAGTTAGCAGACAAAATACATCTATTCCAATATTTTCTCAAAAAGGGGGTATCTTTTGTATGGACACCCAAATACCAAGAAGCTTTTCAAATGATCAAGGATTACCTACTTACACCACCTGTATTAATTCCACCTACAGATAACCAACCTTTGATACTCTATATATCAAAAACTCAGTCAACACTAGGAGCCTTACTTTCACAAAATGATGATGAAGGTCATGAAAGGGCAGTGTACTATATCAACCATAGTTTGGTGGGATATGAACTAAACTACAACAACATAGAACATTCTTATCTTGTATTAGTTTTTGCTACTCAAAAACTTAGGCACTATATGCTAAACCGCCAAACAATCCTAGTCACCAAGATAGATCCTCTAAAATATCTCCTAAGTAAAGAAACACTAACAGCCCGATTGGCTAAATGGGTAATGATACTTAGTGAATATGACATCTAGTATGTGGAAAGAAAAGTGATAAAAGGACAAGTTATTGCAGACCAATTGGTTGGTGCACCAATTAAGGATGACCATCCTCTAGTGGTGTATTTTCTTGATGATTTCATCTTCACCATTGACAAAAGAACCACATGGAAATTATATTTTGACGAGTCTCACACTAATCGTGGTTCAAGAGCTGATATACTGTTTATTACACCACAAGGTGACACTATTCCCAAGTCATTCAGAATTGATTTTCCTTGCACAAAAAACATAGCAAAATATGAGGTCCTTGTGACAGGATTAAAAATGAAAGTCCACTAGAAGATTCAGAGTTTACATGTTTGTGGAGATTCTTAGCTAGTAGTCTGACAAGTCAATGATGAATATGAAACTAAAGATGGGAAACTTGCCCCATACAAGCGCATGGCAGAAATTTTTAAGCAATACTTTGATAACATCAGCTTTCAACAAATACTCTATATTCATAACAGGGCAAAAAATGCTATTGCGACTATTGGTTCATTATTGGATATACCTAGCAATGTGCCTAAATTCGAGTTTTTGGTAGAACAACTTTTGGTCCTTGCCTATGACATTCTGAATTCTTTGATGGTGTGTATGATTGTTGGTCCTACTTCCCCATGGTACAAGGACATATATGACTACCTCCATAACCAAATCCTACCCTTAGACTTGTCGAATACCCAATGTAGGAAATTTATTTGTAAGTCTTCCAAATATACCACCATTGGAGATACCCTTTATAGACGTGCCTTAGATAATACCTTATTGAGATGTCTCGATGCTAAAGAAGAACAACCAACCTTATGTGTGATACATGAAGGTATCTGTGGATCCCATTCTAGTGGTCCTACCTTAGCCAAGAAGATTATGAGATTAGGCTATTATTGGCCTACAATGGAAAAGGACTCATATGTCTTCGTCAAGAAATGTCAACAATGCCAGATACACGAAGACTTGATACATGCGCCAACACAAGAGCTCTGACTGATGACTTCACCATGGCCCTTTGCCCAATGGGGACTTGAACTCATAGGTAAGATACACCCTCCATCTTCCAATGGCCATAAGTTCATCATAACCGCCACCGAATACTTCACCAAATGGATTGAGGCTATTCCTATGACCTATATTACTGACAAAAAAATTTCAAAGTTTATCCTAAACTACATAATCTGTAAGTATTATGTTCCTCAATCCATCATCATAGATAATGGCCACCCATTTAAAAAATAGAAGTCTACCATCTCTGTGAATAATTCCATATCCAACATCACTTTTTCACTCCATATTATCCACAAGGTAATGGCCAAGCAAAGGTGTCTAAAAAAATAGTTATTAGAATCCTCAAAATGATTGTCAATGAAATTGGTCGTGATTGTTATTTACAACTAAATCCTACCTTACAGGCTTACTGCACAAGCATCCGTACTCCCACTAACACCACTCCATACTCCTTGGTGTTCGATTTCGAAGCTATCTTACCTATTGAGGTTGAAATTCCTTCTCTAAGGGTATCTTTGAAAGGTCATATTGATGATGAATGCCACAACTACATGAGTTAGAATTCCTAGATGAACGAAGACAAAAGGCACTAGATCATCTTCAAGCGGATCAAAACCATCTTCGTCGCAGTTATAATAGGAAAGTTTTGAATTGAGATTTTGAAATTGGTGACTTGGTCTTAATGGAGAACCAAAAGAATCAAGCTAAAAGAGAAAAGCTTGACAAGTTTGAACCAAACTAGTTAGGACCTTATATTGTTACACAAGCCTTTGGATCAGGAGTGTATCAACTCTCAACACCTTAAGGAGAACCACTTTTATCGCCAATCAACAACCTTCATTTGAAGAGGTTCTATGCATAACTTTTGGGAACTTGGTCTTAATCATAAAACTACAAAAATATAGAAAAACAAAAAATTGTTACCTTGATGAAAACCTAGCAAACAAGCATCTTTGTAACACCATTTTTTTTTTTTGAAAAAACAATAAAATAGTAAAGAGAAATAATCTGTCCAATAGTGGAAACCACTTCGGTGGTGCTATGGATAAATACCATGGTGAAAACTTGGCAAATAGGCGCCATGTGTAGTCGACTTCACTCCTTTGTCTACCATCATTCCAATAAAAAATTTTCAACCATCACCCATAATAAATGGTTGTCCTACCAATAAATTAGAATGATTGACATCAAGTCCACTCCGTCTCTCCACTCCATCCCATAGGTCTTATACACAACTAGGGGAAAATCCTTGACCTGTGTCAATTGGACCTTTCACTTACCATCCCAACATCATAAAATGTCTTGAACAAACTCAAAAACATCACAAAATATCTTAAAAAAAAAATTCAAAAACATGTCAAAAATCCCAAAAACAGAGTCAGAGTCAGTTGTGTCAAGTCAGTCATAGACATAGTCGAACTATGTTGTCTCTACGATTAGACATAGGCAAGGCCATCTATCAATGTGTCCCTGAGGCATTAGGTCCATATTTCTAGGTTTGTCGCATATCACACACATCAATTCATGACTCATTCTTTGTACATGTCAAAGTCATTGGTCATGTCAAACTACGAGGTCTCTGCGTGTATAACGTAGGAAAGGCCATCAATCGATGAGCCCCTGAGGATGCACTAGATTAGTCCATTAGGGTTTATCACATTCATTATCACACACATCATATATCATCAACTTAAACACATATTTATCAATCATTTCTGTCAATCAAAGTTAGTCGAACAACGAGGTCTTTGCGTGTATAACGTAGGCAAGGCCATCAATCGATGAGCCCCTGAGGCTGCACTAGGTCAATCCTTTAGGTTAAATCATGCCATACACTATTAACACACACACAAAATTGTCAAAACATCAAGACAAGTCATGCATCAACAAGCGAAACATGTTAGCAATGTCATCGGGTCAAATCAAACAAATTGCCAAAATAATCAAAGTTATGTGTCCTTTTGATAACATACATCATCAATCATCATAGCCTTATGCATCTTGTCGCATCAACGAAATCGGGCTCAATGTCTTATACGGTAGGTGTTTTTCTAAGACCAGGCTTTGTCATGCCTTACATAGATAGTCACAAAGTTGAAACCAAACTCAACGTCTTATACACTATGTGTCATCTCTGACATCAGGCTATGTCAAAAAATCAAAATTTGGCAAATATTTCTATTGAATTTTTTGATATTTATGGCGTATTTGGTTTTATCTTATTGGCTTTGTCTTTGATTTTAGTTACTAGCTTTCTCGAGGATGTCCCATGAAGGATTTAGAGAAGCAAGGATGCTTCCGAACTATTTTTCTTTAATTGTTGTCTGTCAACTATCTTTTTAAATTTGTTTTTAAGTCAAGTTACTATCTTTCTCGAGGATGTCCCATGAAGGATGTAGAGGAGAAATAATGTATGCTGACTATGTATTTTTCTTTGATTGTTGTCTGTGGTTTATCTTGACAAAAAGGACTAGGGCAATTTTTTCCTTTACTATGCATCTAAACACTTCTTGCCTGTGACTGTCTGTTTTTGCAAGTGGATAACTTTGTACATCATGGTCTATTTCATATCATGGTGTGTACTATCCATTTGTGTCATGTCTCTCCCAATGATGATTTAATACAAGGATCAGATTGTATTTGGAAAAATATTGAAGATTATACATTCTACTAATACCCACATTTTTTAATACTAACATTTCAAATAATCTGCGCTAACATTGCTTCTATCCTGAATAATGACGGAGTCCTGTGAAACACAAAAAAATTAGATAATTTGCATATACATACATTTTTTACAACCATTATGTCGACATTGTCATATGTATATATATAGTACACCATA
The DNA here is from genome assembly GCA_007115665.2 of Sequoiadendron giganteum. Taxonomy (NCBI): domain Eukaryota; kingdom Viridiplantae; phylum Streptophyta; class Pinopsida; order Cupressales; family Cupressaceae; genus Sequoiadendron; species Sequoiadendron giganteum. Next base: position 559,606,305 of record CM021104.1, on the reverse strand, counting down.
TAGTTATGCTGTATTTCAAACAAATAGAAAAATAAGCATATCCATCACATTTAGATAATCATGACATACATGCATTTATCCATCACAAAATGTGTATAAATTATGTATCCATCCACATGGCATTATAAATAGTAATATCACATTGTATCTCATTTTCATAAACATAGAATGCATTCATAACATTTGTAAATATTGCACATACATAATGAACATAGGAAATAAAACATCATAATCCATATCATGTACATACAACATCTACAAAACTGCATATTCATATAGAAAATTGCATAATCAAAACTACATAATCGTGTAAAATAATACATGATCATGATCATATAAAGAAAATGCAAATCATATAATCACCACCAAAAATGATATATATATAACACTCAAAATAAGATGTGTCATAGTACAATGTCAGAATGTATCAATAAAAAAGGGAGCTCGCAAGATCTATGATCAATGAAAAATGTCTACAAATATAACATGTCATTGTGTAGTGCTACCACTACTCCCATGTGGTGTATGTGGAGGTGACTATCGTTGATGTACTCTCTATGCAGTGGGGGGCCTGCCATATGGTCCTACTACACCCTTTGTACTTTGTGTCCGGTTGTGAGATCGGCTCTAAGTACTGCCACTATGTGCCTATGAATAACTGGAAGCTCATCTCTTTGATGGAACCTCTTCCTAATATAGGTCTCTATAGTACCTCTCCCTACCACCAGCTAGAACTAACTCCTGAGCAAAGGCTGTAGCTGGCTTAGTACATAAAGCTCTCAACTCCACAAACCTGCCCTCTATCTCCTACCTCTTGGCCACTACTTGATCCTTGTCCAAAAGAAAACTATCCCTCTCCATCTACATATAATCTCACTCTACAGTCAGAACCCTGGCTCTCTCCTCCAAGGCCTCTACTTGGGCTTGTAAATCTGTATCAATGTCTCTGAGAGCCTTTGCATCTCGTCGTGGTCTCTCCTCTATGTCTGCATCTTAGCCCTCCACAATCCTATCCTAGAGCTCCCTCTCCTACTCTCTCATCACCTCCTCCTCCTCCTCATCAACACCATAACCTACTAGTATACCAAGGATATCAATATTCATGTCCTCCCTCCCGGCCTCCTCCTCCGCATGCTCCTCCGCTATTTCCTCCTTAGCAGCATGCTCACCCCCAATCTTGGCCTCTCCTCCACCACCAAGTTCTAACATGGGTATATCCTCACCCTCAACCTCCGCCTCACAAACAAGTGATAGTCCACCTACTCAACCACCTCTCCTCCCTCGTCGACCCCATCAACCACCTCTACCACCTCCACCCCTGCCATCATCACCACCTCCTCTCCCACCCCTGCCTCCACCCCGACCTCCACATTGACCTCTGGGCCCTATATCCCATCTCTCAACTAAAGCCGTCTGATCTAGATCTGTATAAGGAATGGGCATGTGAATTTCCCACCATGCATCATATGCCGCTATCGTACCAGGATCTGCCAAACCACCCCTCCATCCCCACAACATAGGCTGTAAAGTCTGAATGTCTACCTCAACTGTAGCAACAAGAATCATAGGCCCCCATAATGGAACCTCTCTGAAGGACTGAGAAAACTCAGCTCACCCTCGAGGCTCATCCTAAACCTCTCCAAACTGTCTCAAAACTTGATAAAGAAGGTGCCTCTCAAGAATATGTACACTCGACACTATCCTCCTAATCAAATACTATGTCTGTCAACATAATGGTAAGTGTTTATCCTCATCCGACCATCGACCACAATCTATATATGGTCTCAATGTAAACTGAACCAAAGTGTCCAAAGCACGCTGCCAATAACCAGTATCCCCAACATGACTCTGTGTAATATTTCTTGCATAATAGAAAAAATAAGGTGATCTAGCATCTCGGTTAGAAGTGATTGGGGGATGAAACACAACAATGTGTTCCCACGCCCAAACCATCAGAAGGGTGTTACCACAACTCATCAATTGTGCATCTCTGTAATCTATATCATGAAGGTGGAAATATAACATCTCTAGTAAACATAGTCCCCATGCATAGACAACCTCCCGCTCTAATATACCTACAAGAATCTCCCCCCACCTAGCAATAAATCCATGACCTTGATGGTCAGGAAGAACTATACCAATAATCAATGTACAAAGCATGCAATCTATCCTCTCATATCTCTATGCCAGAACATGCCATCTAATCTCATAATGCTCTATACGTAGTTGCCTAATATCATCATATACATAAAACCTAGTAATCTTGCTATATCCCCTCTGGGTATCATGCATCACTCTCTCGCCCCTAATGGGAAATCTCAAAATCCTATGCACATCCTCTAAAGTGACAATTGCCTCTTGAGTAGGCAAATGAAAAGAGGAGGTCTCAAAATGCCATCTCTCACAAATTGCAGTCAACATACCTCTGTTCGCCTGAATGGTGGGCATAGCACAAGAATGATGCAACCCTAATATCCAAATCATCCGCATCTTTGCAATCTATAAGCCATCTCTAAGCTCATATGTCATGTTAGAACCCAAAAATTCCATCATAATTCTAGGGTTTTTTCCTATCCTGAACCCATCATTTGCCTATCTTCTCATAAAAAATCCTCATTTTATTCCCCGTCTACTTTATCATACAACTTACACCTTACCACTCCCCTAATAGTAACTTGGTACGTCATTTACCGCTTTACCACGACTTCCCACAAGGGGCCTACGGTATGGCGGTACCGGTTCGCTGGCAAGAACAAAGCGCTTACCGTGCTACTGCACGCGGTCTAAACATAGACCGTGGTAGCATGGTGGCGGTAAGTCAACAATGAGGGTAGCAGCGAGGACATATACCACAATACCGCGGAAGGTTTGAGTACAGACCACGGTAGAGCAGTAGAAGTTTAACATGCAGTGGTAGTAATGGTCGACATAAAACAGTTAATAGCGAAGGAGATGGTAAGCGGTTACCGCTATACCACACACAATGAAAATGAAGACCGCGGTGCCTGCGGTAAACTATCAAGGGAGACGGCTAATGGTTACTACAGTACCACTGATAGCAAATACAAAGACCATGGTAGAGCAGTAAGTAACAAAGGTAGCCATGACAGTCAATGTGGGGCCAAACACCACGTTACCACTGGAGGAAAGGTCAAAGCCCATGGTACAATGATAAATAAAAGAAAGCCATGCGGGATAAATTAAAGGAAATATATGAAATATAAAGGCGGGAAAGGATATGAAGGGAAAAATCAAAGTGATGATATAGTTAAAAATATTTAATTTTCTGAAAGGCAATCTAATTAAATATTTTAAATCTCTATCATAAAATTCAAACAGTTGTAACAGAAAGTAAAGGGTCACGACCCTTGGGTATGTAATGTATATATATTTCAGAAAATCAGGAGGGGGGATAATAGGTAGTAGTTAGATGGTAGGAGGGAGATTTTTCCTGAGAAGGGGCTGGGATGGAAATAATGTACAAAATTTTCTTGAAGCATAAACAATGAAGACCAATGTTTTAAAATGGTGAATTTCTCTTTGGTGTTCAGTTGTTGTGTTGCATCAATTTATACTCTTTATTTTGGTTGTCTCCAACTCGAGGTCTTTTAATTATTTAAATCAGCATATCAAGCATATTCCCTGATTTATCAAAATATATTCCATTTTGTGTGATTTGATTAATTGGTGTCTGCAAAAATGAACAAATTGAGCCATCATTCTCAGACCAACACCATGATGTCACAATTGATGATAAGGAAAAATTCATGGGATAAAGATGGCATGAGGAGGATGAAGATATAGAAGATATCTCCTGCATAATAGATTGTGACAGTGTGTGTTATGAGGGATCCATTGAATACTCAAATTGTGAAGATGAAATGATGGATGTTGATCTTCAAAAAGATGATTGTTGCAGTTACTATGAAGATCAAGAAAAGGTTGGAGACATGGTTGAATATATGGAAGCAGAGACCTGTTCACTTAGTAGTGAGAAAGTTTCAGATTTGTTAATGCTTGGATACCAGAGATGTGCACTTAAAGATGAGTCCAAAGTTTTGGCTCCAGCCTACATTTGTTTTGATAGTGAAAGTAATAATTCATGTGACCCCATGTGCATCCATCACAGTGATGAGGAATTATTTGAAGCTGATCAAAGATCCATGTCTGTCCAAGAAGAGGTATGTGACTCGAATAATTTTTGCCTACAAAAGGAGGATATTGGTTTGCATGTAATTGAGGATGAGTATCCAGCATTTATTGATCCAAGTATGTATAAAGAAGGCTGTATGAATCAAAAGTGTGTGTCAGTGCCAACTGGTGATAGAAAGAAGTGGAAAGTAATTTGATTATTTTAGAAAATACTGATGAGACAAAAAAAATTGATTTCCAAGAAAAGCATTCATATTTTCAGGTCCCAGTGCAGTTGCTTGATCATTCAGCAACATATGACAGTGAGTGTGCCTATGAATGTTTTGTTGAATGTGGATACACTTTGTATGTTGAGGGTGATAAATATTTTCCATGTGATAATGAGAATGATGAAATGCAGAGTGGTGAAAGGAATATGAATCAAGCTGAATACAATGCTTTTTTGAAGGCTTTTAATGATAATGCATGTTGCAAGGCAGGTGGAATGGATAGTTTTAAAGGAAACCTGATGAGCTCTATTCAGAATAAGGTCTATGACAAAGGAAAGTGAAAGTTTTTCTTTTGGGTGGCCTAGGGCCATCCTTTATGGTTTGAATTTTAAACCAGAGTAGGTACAGAGGATTAAGGATTGCCAGTGCATGGACAATTCTTAGCAAAGCCTCTTTAAACATTATTTTCCATGCACAGTAGTTTAAGTAGGGTCTGGGTTTGCCAATACATGGACAATCTTAGGAGTTCCCTTTTTTGAAAACTTTTGTTTTCTTTCGATGTATAGTAGTGTAGGGTTTCCATTCTCCATTTGCTCCATCTTTCATATCATTCATCTGTTCATTCCCTCCATCTGCCATTGCCTTCATTTTTTATGGCTTTGCTTGGTCTTCTCTACCAAAGAATTCTGGATTCTTGTAGTGATTTACAAAATCACTCATCCCCAACAGGAGCCACTGTTAGAACCCAAAAATTCCATCATAACTCTATGGTTTTTTCCTATCCTGAACCCATCATTTGCCTATCTTCTCATAAAAAATCCTCATTTTATTCCCCATCTACTTTATCATACAACTTACACCTTAACGCTCCCCTAATAGTAACTTGGTATGTCATTTACCACTTTACCGCGGCCTCCCACAAGGGGCCTACAGTATGGCGGTATCGGTTAGCTGGCAGGAACAAAGCACTTACCGCGCTACTGCACGCAGTCTAAACATAGACCGCGGTAGCGCGGTGGTGGTAAGTCAACAATGAGGGTAGCGGCGAGGACATATACCGCGATACTATTGAAGGTCTGAGTACAGACCATAGTAGAGCGATAGAAGTTTAACATGTAGCGGCGGTAATGGTAGACGAAAAATAGTTAACAACGGAGGAGACGGTAAGCGGTTACCGCTATATCGCACACAATGAAAATGAAGACCATAGTGCATGCAGTAAACTATCAAGGGAGGCGGCTAATGGTTACCGCGGTATCGGTGATAGCGAATACAAAGACCACAGTAGAGCAGTAAGAAACAAAGGTAGCCATGATAGTCAATGTGGGGCCAAACACCATGTTACCACAAGAGGATAGATCAAAGCCTGCGGTACAACGATAAATAAAAGAAAGCCATGCGAGATAAATTAAAGGAAAGATATGAAATATAAAGGCGGGAAAGGATATAAAGGGAAAAAATCAAAGCGATGATATAGTTAAAAATATTTAATTTTCCGAAAGGCAATCTAATTAAATATTTTAAATCATTGTCATAAAATTCAAACAGTTTAACATAAAGTGAAGGGTCATGACCCTTGGGTATGTAATGTATATATATTTCAGAAAATCAAGAGGGCAGATAATAGGCAGTAGTTAGATGGTAGGAGGGAGATTTTTCCCGAGAAGGGACTAGGATGGAAATAATGTACATAATTTTCTTGAAGCAGAAACAATGAAGACTAATGTTTTAAAATGGTGAATTTCTCTTTGGTGTTCAGTTGTTGTGTTGCATCAATTTATACTCTTTATTTTGGTTGTCTCCAACTCAAGGTATTTTAATTATTTAAATCAACATATCAAGCATATTCCCTAATTTATCAAAATATATTCCATTTTGTGTGATTTGATTAATTGGTGTCTGCAAGTCAGAATTAAATTCTCTTAATAAATCACAATGGTTTTAAGATTTCATTTGGATTGTTGAAGTAGAACCTGATAAAGAAACATTCCAGCACTGTTTATTCAAGTCATAGACTTAGTAAAGTTTTATGCCAGCCATAGAATTTTCAGAGTGCCTAACAACTAGAGTTAAGCCAATAAGAGGAAACACATGTATATTTTTTTTGACTCCATTTCCCATGTGGATAGAAGGAACTAATTTGCCACAACCCAAAGATACAAATTCATATCAAACAATTTATTCAAAAACCTTTCATTTGTGCAGTTGGAGTAGGAGTAGTTGTAGTAATTTTATTTGTCCACTTCCCTTTGCCATTGTGGATAGATTGTTTCATTAGGAAATACATCTTAAATTTGCAACATACACATAGGTGCACCCACCTGGGTTTTGCAGAGCTTGAAGAGCAAAAGGTTCAACTATATTGGTTGGCCTTGTTAGTTGGCCAAAAGCGTTGTGAGAGCTTGGCAATCTCTCATGGTTCAAACCTGCATTTTTGAGACCCAACATGTCGTCGGCCATGACTCTCGGGTGTAAATCGGATCTAATACAACCTACAAGGGAATTAAATACTATGTGTTAGAAAATAGAACATTCATCTTTGCATCACAATTATTTTCAAAATTTTGACAGTTAGATGCATTGCTTCAACATCAAATGTGGTGCACAATCTCAAATGCGTCATTCTAATATGCACATGCATCACATAATCTCATATGTGTCATACAAACATGCATATGCAGTGCTCAATCTCAAATGTGTCACAGAAATATTTAGAACAATCTATCAAGCATACATGTCATTTATTTTTTAAAATATGATGCAATATTATTGTCTTATCTATCATGCAAATGTGTTGCACTAAATTGTATGCGACAAAGTCAATATCAATTACAATGCAGAAATACAAATGTGGTGCATAAATTTTCAAATGCGTTAATTTTCCTAATTGACCTAAACAGACCTAGGCAAGTTTTCAAATATGCATCATTCCACGAGCACATGTGTTGCATACGAACGCGTATGCATTGATTAAAAAGTGGCGCATTTGAAAATTAAATTTTAATTCCTAAAAATGTGTGAAAAGAAAAATTTCAAAAGTTGGTTCAAGGGTAAATACCGGGGGTCTTGTGTCGGCGGGGCATCTAAAAGTTTGAATGTGATATCCATGATGCTCGATGTATGGAAGGAGCGATATCTTCACTCAAGGGTCAGAGAAAAAATCACTTTTCTTCAACTCTTTAGGGTGCAAATGAATTGATTTTCACCCCAAATCCTATTTATACCTAGGGTTTTGGAGGGATTTCTTTCAAACCTTCTATACTGGACGCGTAAAATGACAACTTCCAACATCCATTTCTTGACTAGATCACCTCGAAATCAATTTCTTTCACCACCATCAAACTTTTGACTATCAAGTTACCTAATCGGGACAATTTCCAAAATTTTTAATTTTTTTTCAAAAATTGTCATTTTTCCCGAGGGGGCATACCCTAACCTATTTCACACTAGGGCACGACAGGGCGATGATTTAAATAATTTTCTTTGACACAAAGGCCGAAACGACATTGTATCAAAAAGGGGCAAATTGTAGACACTGAAAATTGGTCTAGACCTACGAGTACCATTTTTGACATAATTCTAATGTCCATAGTCATGATTAAATAATGTTAATTATTTAATTATTTTTTGTATCACCTTTCTGCTATTAATTAAATAACCTTAATTATTTAATTCATTCATTATGACCATAAATCTTATTTATTTAATTATGTTCTCTAATTAATTAAACCCCTTTCTAATTTAAATTATTTATTATTTAATTTATCCTTTATCACAATTTCAGCTATAATTAAATATTCATTTCGAATTATTTAATTATTCGATTAACCTTTTTGACAATCAATTAAATAAATTATTATTTATTTAATTAAGTCTCTGAATTTCAAATGTTGAATTAAATAAACATTTAATTCATAATATTATTATTCCTCGAATATTCCCATGATTAGATAATCACCTAGTTATCTAATTATTCACTCATCACTTGACTCGAGATCTATTTGAATCAATCAGTTATCTCCTGATTCAATATCTGATCGTCTCTGCGAAGAGACTCTTTGTCATAACCAGTCAGTTATCTAGTTAAGACTCTTATGCATGTACATATTTATTAAATAAATATCTTTATTTAATTAATTAATTTATGTGTGCATTCAAACAGATCATTATCTTTATTTTATCTTTATCCTTTTCGTTCAAACATTATTCTTCTAATTTTTGAATACTTTCAACTGCAGATTAAATCATTATTTAATCTTGGTCTCTATTCTTAGGTTTTATCACTCACATTCTAACTAACACAAATCTCAAATCGCATGGCATTCATCAATCTCGATCATTGATCTCTCTTTCGAATCTGAGCCAATTGTTCAAAAACCAGTTTTCTATAAATTGACTCACTTTTGTCATTATTCCTCCTCCTGAAATTGATATACTTTAGGAAGAAACTTGTTAAACTTCAATATTTTTCTATAATCACATATATCAAGGCTATAATTGCACACATACTGAAAATCTGAGGGAAAAAATACTATCATGACGAAATGGAGGACACCAAAGATTATTCATGGAGTTACATCGATCTTTGGTGAGATTGTTTATATTTTAGATATTTCCTTTGTGCTTTGTTGTTTAATTTAGGTTAGTTTTATTTTTTATTGCTTTAATCTTGCTTTCTAGTATTTTCTTATGTTACATATATATAAATATATTTAATTTTAACACACTGCTGTCATAAACAGTATTATATATATTTTTAATTTATGGCAACCTATTGTTTTATTATCAGTAAATTGAATCCATAATATGAACAACACATATCACTAAAAGCATACATATATATATTCATTTATGCCAAATCAAATACTCATAACCTAAACGTCATACCAAGCATTCCTACCAGCCGAAACTTATAATAAACCTAAGTCCTGAAGGTAAGGTATATTCATCAACCAAAAATAATGAGAAGCTACAATTATCTATACATAAATATTCGAATATCATTCTGACTGATTAACTGCCATTACAAAATTCTTTCGAACACACATATGGTCGACTGCTAACAAAAAATAGATCTAAAGATTGCAGACACAGGCATATATAATAATGGCATATAGTCGAATGGTTCCCAAAATGAATGCCGATATTAAAACATATCCACCAAACTTAAAATCATAGCCAATATTATGAACCATCGATACAAGGTAGATATTATGTAACAAATCTCAATATGACTGTGTAATCATTGATTTCCTACTACATTGAAATTTTATTGAAATTAGAAGGAAATATCAAATGTACAATAAAAAAGTTGAATGGAAAGAGGAACTATAAGCCTTAAAATGCAAAGGAGAATATGTGGGTTATCCACTATTAGGAAAAACAAACTCATAGAGAGGAATAGAAAAGCTTTAAATCACATTTTTCAAGTATTGGGTCACCTACTGCATGGAGATGATCGTTGCAAAGCAATAATAAGGATGAAATGACCAAGGGGCACGTGGTTGGGAGAGAAAGATGGGCTATGCAAGAAAGTATAAATGAAAATACAATTTTTTTGAAGCAATTTCCAATTATCAAATGTCAAACTTATCCATTGCCAAAGAAAAACATCAACTAAAATTGCAACTATGAAATGGAGTTGCTAGTTATGGTCACCTTAGAAGAGAGAGAAAACCAATCAACACAATTTCCCATCGATCTCCCATTTAATGTAGCAAGGGAATCATATAAACAATATTAGGTAATCATTGATTTCTAGCATGATGTGAATACATCACATGCAGATGGATGACTAGGTGAAGCAAGACATACAAAATTGCAGACCATAAACGTAGAGCAATAAATATAGCTAGACTACCAAGAGGGTAACGAACACATAAAATGAGCATTGAAGAAAAAATACGATGGAGAACTCACTCAGAGTCCAACACTCAATGGTGGAGTAGACGTGTTGAAGATCACCCTTTTGCATCCACAATTTCCTTCTCCAAAAACTTGATCACTTACAAAAATTAACCCATTCAAAAAACAATTTCCAAAAATAAATTATATATTTTTTCAAAATTAATTTGCAGAGAAAAGTTTTCTTTCTTTTTCCGAAACAAAGTTAACTTCTTTCCATTTTCCAAAACCAACACTATTAAAAATAGAAAAAAGTTTTTGAATCCAAAAATCAACAAATACAACAAGTTTCTAATTCATAAATCAGTTTGGAGTCATTGATGTGAACACACTCCGTCTTTTTCTATTTTGAACTTATTTTTACATTTTTTTCCAAAATCTTATCTTCTATAATTATTTAAAAATCATATTACTTTCCCACATTTAAATAATTAACTCTTATGATAATAAATTTATAGATCATTTTTAAATATAATTTAAAGCATTGCTTTTAGCAAAACAATTTAATTTAATTATTTAATCATAAACCATTTGCTTTCTATTTCACCAAACTAATTTATTTAATTATTATTTTCATTCCAAATTTATTTAAATTACCTTGTAATCAATTTTAATTTAATTAAACTGATTAAACAAGGCCATTTAATATATTTAATGTACCACAAAATTCCAATCATATTAAATAGCACAATAACGAAATCAAAATGACATCACAAATTAACTAATTAATGCGAGACACCAAATAAGGCAACTGATGAAGAATACAAACCAAATAGATAAGGTTACAAGTTGGATACTGATCCTTGTTAAGGATGATGGCTAGGGTTAGGGACTTTTGTCATCTCCATTTTTCCACATCTTATCCATTGGGTTTTTGAGACACACTCAGACTTGACAGTGCAAGTGGAGTTGATGCTTGGTACTTGCAACCTGCATCAAACAAGATGTCGAACAATATATACATATATATCAAATAATAAACACACCATGAGAGAAGTCACCACATAGCAGGGCGCTCGGGAACGAGTGATGCTACACCATCCCTCTCACCAAGACCTCAAACAATAACCACATCATCGAGTAATAATAATTACATCATATAATAACCACTAATCAGATGCATAACAAGTAAATTCACATGTTCACATGAAGTACATAGCCAAACTGATCCAAACACACAATTAACTCCATATATGCAATGTAACATAAACATCAATCCATAATGTCACAATCATCAAGGTCAGATAAACTGTCATCCACACCAAATCAAAATGGTGAAACAAGCAACTATAAGGTCTCAAAGTGAATAAAATACTATAATAAGTATCAACCTAATGAAAGCAGTTAGGAGAGGTACTACATCCTCCCCCTAGAACCAAGTTTTCCCTTGGAAGCTTGAAAAAAAGAGGAAAAGACTCTCTAATCCAGGATGCATCCTCCCATGTAGCCGAAGACTCATCGTTGGGGTCCCACTGGACCCTCACCTGCTTAATATCTTTGCCCCTAAGATTGAGCCTCCTATGTTGAAGAATGACCACGAGCTCTAGTGCTAGCTTCCTATCCTCTACCTATAATGTATTCCAATCAAGAACATGAGATACATTTGGATAATAGGGCCTAAGTACAAAAATGTGAAACACATCATGTATGCACGATAGACTAGGTGGAAAAGCAATATTATAAACAACAAGACCAATCCTCTTCAAAAATTCAAATGACCCCACAAAATGAGGTGTGAGCTTAGAGCATTTCCCAAAACAGATTGGAATCTTTTGTAGTCGTGCCCATAAGAACAACCGATCATCGACTGAGAACTGATAGTCAACCCTATGTGCATCTGCATATTTCTTTTGTTTGTCTTGCGTTTCTACCAAGTGACCTCTAATGCAAGCAATTTTTTGCTCCATATCTTGAAGCATCTCCCATTTGAGGAGAACTCTATCCTCAAGACAATCCCAACTCAATGGGGTCCGACAAGGATGACTATACAATTCTTGGAAAGGAGGAATGCCAATCAAACTATGATACCCATTATTGTATGCGAACTCCACTAAATGAGAGTAGTCCTCCCATTGAGACTATTGATCCATGACGTACATACAAAGAATTTCCTCAAGAACCTGGTTGACCCTCTCGGTTTGTCCATTTTTCTTCGGCTGGTAAGCCGAACTGAAGTTAAACTGGGTCCCTAAGGCACGTTGCAAGGATGTCCACAGTGCAGGAGTGAACATTAGTTCCCTATTAGAAATGATTCTACGTGGAATTTCGTGCATTCTAACAATATACTCCATGAATATTTTGGCCACTAATGAAGCATTATAAGTGACAAAATGGGAGAGAAGTGTGCCACCTTAGTTAATCGATCAACAATAACCATGATGGCATCATTCCGACGAGAAGATATAGGAAAACCAACAATGAATTCCATCGATATGATATCCCATTTCCATTCAAGAATGCGATGGGGCTATAAAAGACCCATAGGATGATGGTGTTCTGCCTTAACTCTCTGACACTCCAAACACCTCACAACAAGGTTTCCAATATCTCTCTTCATTCCAACCCAAAAATATAGTGAATGAAGGTCTACATACATCTTATTAACACCCAGATGAGTAGAATAGGGTGCCCGATGAGCTTCTAACATAATTAGGGTATGAATACCCTCAGAAGGAAGTATGTACATGTGACCCAAATACCACAAAAGGCCATCAAATTCTAGTGAATATCTAGTAAAATATCCCTCCAAATCTCTATCTGACTAAATCTCTGACTTCACTTCCTGATACTGAGCATTTGTGGGAAGTGCTGTGAGGATCTGGCTCCTCAAATCCACACCAAGAGTCACTGTCGATAACTCATGTTTCCATCAACTCAGAGCATTTGCCACTACGTTTTCATTGCCCTAGATGTACTTAACCTCAAAATCATATTCACAAAATAATTCCATCCATCTCCTCTGTTTGGCATTCAAGATCGGTTGTGTAAATATATATTGCAAGCTGTGATGGCCACTATGTAGCTCAAACCGATGCCCCAATAAAAAGTGCCTCCACCTCACTAGAGCATGAAGTATGATGACTAACTCCAAATAATGAGGGGTAATTCAGATCATATTTCTTGATTTTTTGAGGCTCATAGGCAATCACATGACCCTCCTACATAAAAATGACTCCTAGACCCTCCAAGGATGTATCCTTATAGACCACAAAATATCCAATAGGGTCAAGTACAACTAAGATAGGTGCATTGGTAAACTTCTCCTTAAGAGTTTGAAAAGATGACTGGAATTGCTCCGACCAAATGAATTTCATCCTTTTTCTCTGAAGAGAAGTGATGGGGTAAGGTATCCTTGAGAAGACCTAAACAAATCACCAGTAATAACCAGCCAGACTGATAAAACTATGAATATCTAGAACATTCATGGGTGCATGCCAATCTATGATGGCTTGGATCTTTGAAGGATCCATAGTGACACCTTCACCAAAAATAACATGATCGACGAATTTCACCTTTGTAAATAGTAACTAATTTGTCTCTTAGACACTGCAACACTTGTCTCAAATTCTCCTCATACTCCTCCATAGTCTTCGAGTAGATCAGGATACCATCAAGGAAAATGAGAAAAAATCTCTCCAAGTAGGTTCACAAGAATCCATTCATCAAACTCATGATGATTGATGGTGCATTCGTCAACCTGGATGATGTAACAATGAAATCATAATGCCCATCATGAGTGTGAAATGTGGTCTTGTGTATATTAGCCTTGATGTTATGCAATTGGTGGTATCCCAACTTGAGATCATTTTTTGAGAATACCTTAGCTCCCTTAATTTGATCAAATAGATTGTCAATTCTCGGCAATGGGTACCAGTTCTTCACCATTGCCTTATTTAGCTCTCTCTAATCAATGCACAAATGAAGGGAACCATCCTTATTCTTTAAAAAAATCAGTGGTGCTCTCCAAGGGGAAACACTAGGATGAATGAACCCTTTTTCCAACAACTTCTCCAATTGATAATGAAGCTCCTGAAGCTCCCAAATCATCATCCGATATGGAGATTGAGAAATGGGTTCAGCTCGGGTGCAAGTTCTATCCTGAAGTTGATGTTAAGCTTAGGTGGCATCCCCAGGATCTTACTAGGAAAAAAAATTGTGAACTCCTTAAGGAGAGGGTAATCATCAAGGGATATTTCTTGACTCTCCCCTAGCTCTAAATCACTCAATGAGACAACAAACAACTGGAAATCCTGATGCATACACCTCCTCAATTGCATGGCATAAATTATCTGTAGGGAGATGGGTCTCTGGATGCCAACAATATCGACCTCATTGCCTGAATCATCTACACATCTCACCGACTTACGATGGTAATCCATCATTTCTCGGTGAGCACTCAACCAATCCATACCCAAAACAACATCATAGGATCCAAGAGGTAGGATACAGAGATCCATCATAGTCACAAGTGACCCAATTTCCAAACTACAACCTTGAACTAGGGTTTTTACTACTAACTTCACACTAGAGGCCAATTCGACCTACCATCTAACCCCTTGCTTTTTTTCCACTAGTCTACATCACTCTACAACAGAAGGAGAAAAAAATGAATCTAAAGCACAAGAATCAAAGAGAATAGAGATATTAATGCCTCGTAACACACCTGATGCCTCCACCATGGTGCCTTGATGATCACCTTGGTGGTTGAAAACTGCTGAAAATACTCGGTGTGACCTGCTTGGATCTCCCACTATCATCTCTGAAGCTTCTAGCCTCTGACTAAAACCTATAGTGTTCCTTTGTGGACACTACCTAGCTATGTGGCCCTACTGACTACAAGGAAAACAACGTGTGCCTCTACCGAAACTTCTACCACTAGAAGGTGCACTGGATTGCTAAACACTAGCCCAAGTAGCTCCAATCTATGTGCTTTGTGTGGGCTATTCAGAATGATTGTGCTTGTTCCACCACCAATTCAGTTCTTTCCGGATTGAGAACTAGCCCCATAATGAGACTATGAATTCTTATGTCTAGACTGAGAGTACTGGTGCTATTGACCACCCTTAGTGGGTGTTTGATGTCTCCTAGAGGAACCCATTGCCTAAGGCTATCCACCTCACGAACCAAAAATAAAAGAGGGTGTACTACCAATCTGAACACTTGTGTGGCCTCCTAATGCCATGGTCAAATTTTTCACGACTAAATGGGCCTTCTCCACAAACACCTACATATTCTTTAGCTTGAAGACTCAGAATCCTCCACTGATGCGACCATTCAAGCCCATGATAAAATGATGCACTAGCATACCCTCATCATTACCAAATCCCAACATATTGCTTGAGCTCATAGAACCGGTGCTTGTACTACTCTACGAGCATTTTCATCTGCCTCAGCTTGTGGAACTCATCATCTTGACAATTTCTCTAGTGCTCTGACAGGAAACAGGGTCTAAACCGCTCCATGAATAACTCCCAAGTCATGGAACCAATATCAATGTGTAGTTTCTTCTCTTCTAATTGCCACCATGTGGATGAAAAATCTCTGAGGTGCATGATTGCACACCTAGCCTTAGTGTTACTGCCATGATGATGCATATAAAAGCACTGGTGTAGATCAATTAGCCAAGTTTTTGTCTCCAATCCTCCACTGAAACCATCAAAAGTGGGGGGATGTACCCTCGAAAGGTCCCTCACGTGACCTTCTATCACAAAATATTGGTCTACTGCTATATCTATCCTCCTCGGTGATCTCTCTCTCCCTGACCACTTGCTGCTCCTCCTCCTTCCTAGGGCCTAAGCGTCAAATAACCTCCTCTAGCAATTGATGTAGCTGAGCTCCCTCTGCACTTGTTTGCCTCATATTCTAACCACCACTACCCTGCTCACTGTCATGGGAATTCTTGGAAGGTTTCCTCTAGTGGTTAGCCCTTCGACCACCACCACAACCTCTAACTCACCCACGACTTCGACACCTAGGCATACTCCTTCACAAAAAATGAAGGGAAACACATAAGTTCAAGAGTTAAGCACAAGGTTAATGTAATGGACTCAATTGAACCTAGAGTACCTAGAGTTTGATAACCTTAGCTCTAATACCAAGATGTAACACCCCGCCACACACACCCCAAAGGACAACACAACAACCAACAATTACAACACAATTTTTTTTTTTTAAAAGTAAAAGTAATATGAGATGTAAGTTAACATACAACATCAATAATGAAACCATGCATATACATCATCTAACTAAGTCCTCTAGGGTAACATGGCTGCATTACTTGTGAATATTCTTAACACAAATCCTATACTGATGACTAACTAAACACATGTATTCATTTAAAAGCCTTTACATATAAGAAATAAATAATGTACATACATCCATAACAATACATAAAAATCCATCTCTGATCACATGATAATGTCAATGGATACATCCATTACATTTGTTATATGAATACAAATCATTCCAAAGATTACATAATTATAAATATTTCCATAGATACAACACCACATAAGTGCATTATATGCAAACCAAAGATTACGGTAGTACATCAGTGCCTCCCAACAAGAGTGAGGAAAGATTCCACAATTACATAATGTGATACAATTGAAAAGAATGTAATACATAACATAAATATTATCTCCAACTCTAGTAAGCTGAGGAACCACTACAACTGGTACAACTCTGTACATCATGATCTTCAACTGGGAACCCAATGGAGTGCATAGCACATTCCACCTGACCATGTAGACCCTAAGGCCCACCCCCCATGCTAGGAGATGAAAAGAAGGACCACTACATGAGACAGTCAAGTGAACAAGGCTATCAAGACTTCACAACCAAAAGGCATCAAGAAAAAACATTAGAGCAACCACTTCCAGAGGTACATGAACAACAAGGGGAAAATAAAAAACATACAAGGTTGCTAAGGGAAGAGTTTCATCGCATGGCTTGATATGGATTACCCAATGCAGATCTTCCTAGGTCTTGACCCCCATATTGAGTTACCGTGGTGACCTCAACCGACCCTTGGCCCCCATTCTTACAAATGTGTAATCAACTTACCTTTCTTCAAGACAAGGTAGTTGATTTTCCATTCACATCCTTCTCATCTCATCTCAAGCCTAAATGAGCACATGAGCCATGAGAGAGGCAACCATTATCTTTTATTAGTGTGTTTAATACTTGCCCCTAACTATTTATTAGGTTATCACTTTATTAACTCAACTTCCACATGAGTTATCCTGGATACCACTTAGGGTTCCGGCCCCCATGGAAAACCACTCTTCCTACTAGCAACAAAATCCTCATAGACATAATGCTGGGTAAGACAAATTGCACAACTAGAAAAACTAGGAAGGAAAGCACAAGAAGTGAGGCATGCACCATCTCACACTAGATCACCATAATAGGACAACTCCCCAATGGAAGGCTAAATACCCATAGTCACAATCAAACATAAGGACAATAGTTTACAAGAACCAACCATGAGAAACCAATTATAAGCAACATTTTTCTCCACCTATGGAAGCCTCAAATCGACTACCCATAAATTCTCAGTCGACGGTAACTCAAACATAATGGGTTCCAGCACAAAATTTTAACATAATGAATCTCCTCAAATCAAAATCAACTCAAGAAGAAGACTCATCAACATGGAACCATTTAAATCATCTTTTAATTTCACTCACACATCAAAAGTAATAAATTTTAAAAAACATTTTAATCATCATTTTATTTTATTTCTATGTCCACTATGAAAATCATTTAAATAAACAAGGAAACTATATAAACATATTCTATAATAACCAAATACACATTTTAACACAAACAAATTTCTTTTAATTGTAATCATGATATATATATTTATACATATATAGTTATATGTATATATATACATATCATTATATATATATATTTATGTATATATATATAATTATGTATATATAAATATATTTAATTTTAACACACCACTTTCATAAGAGTATTATATATATTTTTAATTTAAAAGAGCCTGTTGTTTTATTATCAGTAAATTGAATCCATAATATGAACACATATCACTAACAACATACATATATATTCATTTATGCCAAATCGAATACTCATAAGTTGAATGCCATACCAAGAATTCCTACCAGCTGAAACTTATAATAAACCTAAGTCCTCAAGGTAAGGTATATTCATCAACCATAAACAACGAGAAGCTACAATTTTCTATATATAAATATTCAAATATCATTTTGACTGATTAACTGCCATTAAAAAATTATTTCGAACACACATATAGTCAACTGCTAACAACAAATAGATCTAAAGATTGCAGACATAGGCCCTATACATTAATGGCATATAGTCGAATGGTTCCCAAAATGAATGCCAATGTTAAAAGTATCCACCAAACTTAAAATCACAGCCAATATTATGAATTCATCGATACAAGGTAGAGAATATGCAGAAAATATCAATGTGGTTGTGTATTCATCGATTTCCTACTACATTAAAATTTTATTGAAGTCAGAAGGAAATATCAAATTCCCAATTAAAAAAATCAAATGGCAAGAGGAATTTTAAGCCTTAAAATGCAAAGACGAATATTTGGGTTATCTACTATTAGGAAGAACAAACTCACAGAGAGGAATAGAAAAGCATTAAATCACATTTTAGAAGTATTAGGTCACTTACTGCATGGAGATGATGGTTACAAAGCAATGACAAGGAAGAAATGACCAAGGGGCGTGTGATTGTGAGAGAAAGATGGGTTGTGCAAGAAAGTCTAAATGCATATATAGAAAGTTCCAAGCAATTGCCAATTATCAAATGGTGAACTTATCCATTGCAAAAAAAAATCAACTGAAATTGCAGCTATGAAATGGAGTTACTAGTTATGATCAACATAGAATAGAGAGAAAACCAATTAGGACAATTTCCCATTGATCTCCCATTTAATGTAGCAAGGGACTCATATAAACAATATTAGCTAATTGTTGATTTCCAACATGGTGCGAATACATCACATGCAAATGGACGCCTAGGTGAAGCAAGACGTATGAAATCGCAAACCATAAATGTAGAGCAACAAATATAACCAGACTACCAAGAGTAGAATAGACACATAAAACGAGCATCGAAGAAAAAGTACAATGGAGAAATCACTCAGGGTCTGATGCTCGATGATGAAGTAGACGTGCTGAAGATCACCCTTTCACAACCACAATTTCCTTCTGCAAAAACTTGATTGCTTACATAAATTAACACATTTAGAAAACAATCTCCAAAATAAAAACTGTGTTCTTTTCAGAATTAATTTGTAGAGAAATTTTTTATTTCTTTTTCCGAAACAAAGTTAATTTCTTTCCATTTTCCAAAACCAACACTATTAAAACCAAGAAAAAGTTTTTGAATCCATAAATCAACATATACAACAAGTTTATAATTCACAAATCAGATTGGAGTCATGCATGTGCATGCACTGCATCTTTTTCCATTTTGAATTTATTTTTACATCTTGTTCCAAAATCTTATCTTCTATAATTATTTAATAATCATATTAATTTCCCACATTTAAATAATTAACTCTTATGATAATAAAATTATCAATGAATATTATTAAATATAATTTAAAACATTAATTTTAATAAAAAAAATTAATTTAATTATTTAATCATAAACCATTTACTTTCTATTTCACCAAACTGATTTATTTAATTATTATTTTGATTCCAAATACTTTTAAATTACCTTGTAATCAGTTTTAATTTAATTAAAATGATTAAAATAAGCCATTTAAAATATTTAATCTACCACAAAATTTCAATCACATTAAACAATATAATAACGAAATCAACATGACATCTCAAGTTAACCAATTAACGCGAGACACCAAACAAGGCAACTAATGAAGAATAGAAACTAGATAGACGAGTTTACAAGATGGATACTCATCCTCGTAAAGGATGATGGCTAGGGTTGGATACTTTTGTTATCTTCATTTTTCCACATATTATCCATTAGGTTTTTGAGGCATGCTCAGACCTAACAGTGCAGGTGGAGTCAATGCCTGGTACCTACAACCTGCATCAAACAAGATGTCAAGAAACATATCCATATATATCAAATAATAAACACACCATGAGAGGAAGTCACCACATAGTAGGGCACTCGCAAATGAGCGATGCTACACCATCCCTCTCACCAAGGCCTCAAACAATAACCACATCATCGAGTAATAATCATTACATCATAAAAATAATCATTTAATAACCACTAATTAGATGGATAAGAAGTAAAGTCACATGTTCACATGACATACATAGCCAAATTAATCCAAAAACACAACTAAATCCATATATCCAGCATAACATAAACATTAGTCCATAATGTCATGATCATCTAAGTCAGATAAACTGTCATCCACACCAAATCAAAATAGTGAAACAAGCAACTATAAGGTCTCAAAGCGCATAACATACTATAATAAGTATCAACCTAATGAAAACATTCAGGAGAGGTAGTACATCCTCCCCCCTAGAACTAGGCTTAATCTTGGAAGCCTACAAACAAATAAGGAAAAGACTCTTTAATCTGAGATGCATCCTCCCATGTAGTTGAAGAATCATCATTGGGATCCCACTGGACCCTCACCTACTCAATGTCTCTGCCCCTAAGAGTGAGCCTCTTGAGCTGAAGAACTGCCACAAGCTCCAGTGGCAGCTGCCCATCCTCTTCCTATAATGCATTCCAATCAAGAAAATGAGATACATCTGCATAATAAGGCCTAAGTACAGAAATGTGAAACACAACATGTATGCATGATAGACTGGGCAACAAAGCAAGATGATAAGAAATGGGACCAATCCTCTCCAAGAATTCAAACAGTCCCACAAAATGAGGTGCAACCTTAGAGCCTTTCCCATAATGGATTGGACTCTTTTATGGTCACACTCGTAAGAACACCTGATCACCAATTGATAATTGATGGTCAACCTTATGTGCATCTGTATATTTATTTTGTCTATCCTGCACTACCACCAAGTGCTCTCTACTACAAGAAACCTATTGCTCTATATCCTGAAGAATCTTGGGTCTGAGGAGAACTTTGTCCTCAAGATGATCCCAACTCAATAGGGTTTGACAAGGATGACCATACAATACCTGAAAAGGAGGCATTCCAACCGAACTATGATACCCAATGTTGTATCTGAACTCCACTAAATGCAATTAGTCCTCCCATCAAGACTATTGATCCATGATGTACAAACGAAGCATGTCCTCAAGAACTTGGTTGACCCTCTCAGTTTGTCCATCTTTCTCTGGATTGTAAGTAGAACTAAAGTTCAACTAGGTCCCTAAGGCACGCTGCAAGAATGTCCACAATGCAAAAGTGAACACCAGATCCCTATAAAAAATGAATCTTCATATAATTCTGCGTAGTCTAACAATAACCTCCATGAATATTCTAGCCATTGATGAAGCATTATAAGATGACCGAATGGGAGAGAAGTGTTCCACCTTATTCAATCAATCAACAGTGAGCATATGGGATCATGCTGATGACAAGACATAGGAAAACCAATAATGAATTCCATCGATATGATATCTTATTTCCATTCAGGAATGATGTGGGGCTGTAAAAGACCTACGGGATGATGGTGTTCCACCTTAACTCTCTGGCACTCCAAACACGTCGCAACAAGGTCTACAATATCTCTCTTCATCCGAATCCAAAAATATAGTGAACAAAGGTTTGCATACATCTTCTTAACACCCAGATGAATAGAATAGGGTGCCCGATGAGCTTCTAACATAATCAAGGTATGAAGACCCATAGAAGGAGGTACATACGTGTGACCCAAATAGTACAAAATGCCTTAAGATTCTAGTGAATATTCAACAAATGTTCCCTCAAAATATCTCTCTAACTCAATCTCTAACTTCCCTGATACCAACCACCTGTGGGAAGTGTTGCAAGGATCTGACTCCTCAAATCTACATGAAGAGTCATTACTGATAACTCATGTCTCTCTTGACTCGGAGTATCTGCCAATATGTTTTCATTTCCCTAGATGTACTTAACCTCAAAATCATATTCACAAAGGAATTTCATCCATCTACTCTATCTGGCATTCAATTTTGGCTGTGTAAATATATACTGCAAGATATGATGCTCACTATACAATCAAACCGATGCCCCAATAAAAAGTGCCTCCACCTCACCAGAGCACGAACTATGGTGACTAACTCCAAATTGTGAGTGGGGTAATTCAGATCATGATTCTTGAGTTTGTGAGACTCATAGGAAATTGCGTGACCTTCTTGCATAAGAACGAATGCTAGACCCTCCAAGAACGCATCCGTACACACCACAAAATGTCCAATAGGGTTAGGTACAACTAACATAGGTGCACTGGTCAACTTCTCCTTAAGATTCTAAAAAGATGACTATCATTGCTCCAACCAAATAAATCTCTTCTCTTTTCTCGGAAGAGAAGTGATGCGGTAAGCTATCCTTGAGAAGCCTCAAACAAATACTAGTAATAACCTGCCAGGCCCATAAAACTATGAATCTCTAGAACATTCATGGGAATAGGCCAATATATGATGGCTTGGATCTTTGAAGGATCCACGATAATACCTTCACTAGAAATAACATGATCCAAGTATTTCACCTCCATTTGAAAGAACTCACACTTCACTAGATTTGCATATAACTGATTCTCTATTAGACACTGCAACACCTATCTCAAATGCTCCTCATACTCCTCCATAGTGTTCAAGTAGATCAGGATATCATCGAGGAACATGAGAATAAATCTATTGAAGTAGGTGCAAAAGAATCCATTCATCAAACTCATGAGGACTGACGGTGCATTCATCAACCCAAACGACATAACAGTGAATTCATAATGCCCATAACGAGTGTGAAATATGGTCTTGTGTATATCAGCCTCCATGATATGCAATTGGTGGTATCTCGATTTGAGATCATTTTTTGAGAATACCTTATCTCCCTTAATTTGATCAAATAGATCATCAATTCTCGATAATGGGTACCAATTTTTCATTGTCACCTTATTTAGTTGTCTGTAATCAATGCACAAACGAAGGGAACTGTCCTTTATAAATATCATTGGTGCTCCCCAAGGGGAAACACTAGGAAAAATGAACCATTTTTCCAACAACTCCTCCAATTGAAAACAAAGTTCTTGAAGCCCCTGAGTCATCATCCAATATGGAGCCCAAGAAATGGGTTCAGCTTCGGGTACATGGTCTATCTTGAAGTTGATGTCATGCTTAGGTGGTGTCCCTAGAATATCACTAGGAAAAACATCTACAAACTCCTTAAGGAGAGGATTATCATCAAGGAATATTTCTCAACTCTCCCCTAGCTCTAAGTTACTAACTGACACAACAAACAACTGCCAACCTCGATGCATACACCTCCTCAACTGCATGGTAGAAATCATCTATAGGGAGATGGGTCTCTCAATGCCAACAATCTCAACCTCATTACCCACATCATCTACACATCCCATAGAATTACAACGAAAATCTATCATTGCTCGGTGAGCACTCAACCAATCCATACCCAAAACATCAAAGGATTGAAGTGGTAGGATACTGAGATCCACTGTAGTCACAAGTGACCCAAATTCTAAAATACAACCCTAAACTAGGGTTTCTACCACTACCTTCACACCAAAGGCCAATTCAACTTGACATTTAACCCCTTGCTTTTTTTCCACTAGTCTACATTGCTCTACAACAAAAGGAGAAACAAATGAATCTGAAGCACCTAAATCAAAGAGAATAGAGATATTAATGCCTCATAACACACCTGATGCCTCCACCATGGTGCCCTAATGATTAGCTTGGCGATGGTCAATCACTAGAAATACTCAGTGTGACCTGCTCGCATGTCCCACCGTCGGCTTTGAAACTACCGACCTCTGAATAAAACCTATAGTGTTCCTCTATGGACACTACCTAGCAATGTGGTCCTGCTGGCTGCAAGAAAAACAACCTATTTTACTATTGAAACTTTTGCCACCAGAAGGTACATTGGACTGTTGAACACTACCTCAGATAGCTCCAGTCTATGTACTTTGTGCAGGTTATTCAGAATTGTTACGCTTGTTACACCACCAATTTTGGTTCTTGTCGGACTGAGAACCACCCCCATGATGAGACTGTGTATTCTTATGTCTAAACTAAGAGTGTTGCTACTGTTGACCACCCTTAGTGGTGCTTGATGGTTCCTAGAGGAACGTGTTGCTTGAGGTTTTCCACCTTGTCGACCAAAACCATAAGAGGGTGTATTGTAAATTTAAACAACTATGTGGCCTCCTAATGCCATGGTCAAATTTTCTCCACTAAATGGTCCTTCTCCACAACCACCTCCATAGTCTTCAACTCAAAGAATCGAATCCTCCAATGATGCAAGCATTCAAACCCTTGATAAAATGATGCACTAGCATACCCTCATCATTACCAATCCCAACATATTGCTTGATCTCATAGAACCGGTGCTCATACTGCTCTACGAACATTTTCATTTGCCTTCGCTCGTGGAACTCATTATCATGACACTGTCTCCAATTCTCTGACAAGAAACGGGGTCTAAAACACTCTATGAATAATTCCCAAGTCATGGAACCAATGTCTATGTGCAATTTTTTCTCTTCTAATCACCACCATGTGGGTGCAAATCCTTTGAGGTGCATAATGACACACCTAGCCTTAGTGTTACTGCCATAAGGATGCATAGCAAAGCACCGATCTAGATCAATTAGCCATGTTTCTGCCTCCAATCCTCCACTGGAACCATCAAAATTGGGGGGATGTACCCTCAAAAGGTCCCTCATGTGACCTGCTACCATGACATCCTGATCCATTACTATATATCTCCTCCTTCATGATCTCTCTCCCTGACCACCCACTACACCACCTCCTACCTAGGGCCTGTTGGGTGAAAATAATGTAATCAACTTTTCAACAAATTACGCTATCTAGACTTCAGCCACAACTATGTGAGATATAATATCTCCTCTTAGAAAGGGGAGGCACCCTTCTTACTACTAATAGAAGCTATAGTAAACTTAACGAAATACTTACAAAATGTACACTATACTAATGAAATGGGGGGGGTGTGTTACATTCATACTTCTCTCTTTTTTCAGAGAAGATGTTTACAATGCTTCATGATTTGGAAAGTCCTAGGTCTGATAAATGAAAATCAACAAATAGCAGTAATTCCGATATCTCTGTCTTGTCAAAGCAAAGCGTAGAGATAACAGATATGATTTATAATAATAACAAAATAAAAGGAAAAGGGAAAGCTCACGAAGGCACAAAGTCATTCCATATCTTTTTCGATGTTGGATCTGCAAAAGTATCATTTGTCGTATTAGAAGCACAAAGTCTTCTTAGATACAACAATTCCTCGAACTGCATGAACGATTACAAGCACAAAGTCTTATAGATATTTCAACCAAAACATTCACACATAAACAAATCCAAATAATAGATGTAACACAAAGTTTACATAAACTACTTGAAGCCCATTAGATCTCATACACTAATCACCACCGATATAATCAAACCATAAGATAATCGATCCCAACACAAATTATGGTATGCAATCCTCTTCTTTATTGATTAGATCTAGATTGGCAAAATTGAATACAAAGCTTCAATGTTTATTTCAAAGGAGCAGCACTTCATTGCAAAATATCAAAAGGTAACCATTACAATAGAAATCCCTCTTATTTATAGAAAAGAGGGAAGAGCAAAATTAGGAAATCAGCTGAGAAAAAATAGGAAACCCTAATCTAACTGAGTGTAATTTATTTCTATGTAATTACATCTCATATTTTTGGTGTAATTACACTTTACAGAAAGACATTTAAGATGTCAAAACTATTTACAATCTGCAAAGTAGGGAACATCAAAATTGATGAACACTGGAGACAAAAAGAAGACTCTATTGTTCTTTGCTCTGGGCATGGAAGTCTTCATATTTCTTTACAGTCTCTTGTAGGAAGGTTTCATCTAGCCCAACTGTATAATCGACAAGAGTGTGTATTTTGGTAACCATCTTCTTAGCAGATGAACAAACCTTCTTACACCTTTGTAGATTAGCTTTGAAACAGTCAAGTGAGAGCCGTATATCACATACAGTATGCATGGTGTTCTTTGAAAAACCTTTATCATCCACTAGCTTCATGAAGGCCTCCTTGAACACTTGAATTATCTCACTGAGAGGAAGAAAGGTGTGGTCATCATCGAGGAGATCACCCAATAACTCTTCCATTCCATTTATCAGAAGAACCCGATAACCTTCTACATCCTCCTGCACCTGGTGAATGTCATCAGCTAAAAACTTTAATACCTGTATTTTACGTTTGAGTGATTCTTTTACCTCCACATATTTATATTTATTAGGTATAACTCCATTCTTTACCAACATTTTCAGCCATGATGATAAGGCCCTTTCCATTTCTCGTTGCTCCTTTGCAAGTGATTCTCCCTCTTTATTAAGCTCAGTTTGAAGCTGGGCTATTTGTACTTTCTTCTCACTTGATATGGTGATGACCTGTGATCCGTGATCTATGATTTCATCAATAAAATCATTCAACACTTTACCCTTGTCTGCAAGCTTCTCTACCTTTTGTACATATGGTTCTTCAACATTCACCAAGGTCATAGATTGGGTATCACCAATTGAAGATCCCGCTATGTTTCTCAGAATGTTGGCATCGCGTTCAATCTTCTCTTTATATAGATTCTTGGCATGTTCCATCCTATCAAGCCTCCCTGCAAGGGCATCTAGTACTGCCTTGGCATCTGCTTTAGCTTTTTCATTAGTTACCTTCCCAAGTTGTATCCTTTGCATAGTATAATCTTCCATACTCACATCGCCCTCTTGTTGCGAAGGAAAACCTACTTCAACAAACTTTTGGCCAGCTTTATCAACATGGATTCTTGACAAAACCTTATCCTTTTTCTTTTCCTTGATCTTGGGCAGAGGTATTTCTTCTAGGTCTAGCTCATCAGGGGAGATCATCTGCTTCTTGCACTTAGGGACCTATGACACCAACCAAGGAGGGAGGGAAGAATTATATATGTCTCCTAGTACTGCTAATTCCTGAGTTGCTGGGGCTCCTTGAGAAATAGTTGAGATAGTAACTATGGGTGTTCTGGTAGTCATTATAGGCCCAATTGTTTGTAGACCATGCTGACTTTGCAAAGATTCATCCATGAATCTGTTAAATTCAACCTCTGAAGAAATGCCAAAAGACGGGGATGATAAACTAGGGATAGAAACCGGTGAATTGGATAGAGCATTGATAGTTTGTGTCTGGAAAACTGTAGAAGAAACTAACATAGTTGATACTGCTAGTGGGGAAGAAATATTTTTTACTCCTATAACTATGGTAGGAAGAGGAGAAGAAGGAATGGGAGGAACAAGAGTTTTAGGTGTTGAAGGAGTGTGAGGAAGGTGGACAGGGTCTGGTGAAGACACTGGGATTTCTTCAGTTTCATTTTGAAGAGGGGACAAAATCTTCTCATCCTGATTGAACTCTTCCTCTTGATATTCCTCAACTTCTTCATGAGATTTATCATGAGATTTTCCTTCTTCTTTGTTTGATTTTGTTTCTCTAGACTCTTCCACCTTCTGATTCTTCAGATTCAAACTTTGTATCTCCTCCTTCCTCATTTGATGGAAACAAGATCCTTACCTTCTGCATGTGACATGGTAGCTCTTGTTTCTCCTATTTCAGTGGTTTGTGGAGTATTATTTCCCACAGTGAACTTGATCCTTGGCCCTTTTCAAGATGAAGAAGGAATCGTGGCTTGTTTATCTTTAGCGTGGGATTTCGTCCGTGGACTAGGTTTTTCTTTGGGAAGCTCACCTTCAGAATCTATTTTAAAGGCTTTCATTTGATGGCCATGGTTATGAAGCCATTCTGCTATGTTGTGTAGAATAGGGGCTAGCCTTTCCCTCATGTAAGTACACTCTTTTTTGGACCATTGTACTAGAGGCAAAGGCTTCCCAACGATATTATCTTCATCATAGGAAGAATTTAGGAAGTCTCCTGGATCTATAAAATCTTCAAGAAAATTGGCTATATTGAGGGCCTTGATTTGTTCAACTGTCAACCTATAGAAATCCATCTTACATATATCTTCTTCATCTCTACATTCTGCCCATATGCCTTTAAAATGATAAACGTGGTTGTGACCTTTCTTGAGTTTTTTCTTTACATCTCTAAATTCAAAGTCACGCCTGTACCGATAGGTCTTGATAGTCATTATATGCATTTCTGTTGAAACATTCTTATCCTTCTGTACACTTTTGATTGTATACCTGCCAATGGTTAGGGGAAATTTAAAACCTGGTTTATTTATCCTTTGGTGTTCTTTGTGCACTGAAATCAATTGCCTAGATAACTCCATGAGGATCCATTTGTCTGAGGGGTACCTGGGAAGCATGTAAGGGAATCCAGTGAAACAACCGACTCTTATATAAGTAAAGGTTGGGAATTATAGAAAAACACATCCAACCTTGTTGACTGCCTTGTAGGCTTCATCTGATATTCTTTTCTTCTCCAGAGTTAGGTCAAAAGTGAACAACAAAGGAGAAAAGAAAGCATTTGTAACTCTCTTGAAATGGCGAAAGATTTCCCTCAGGTTTAATTGGTAATAGTAATCATATATAGGAGTAGAATTTATGTTACCTTTGGTATACAAACCTGGAAACTGCCTCATCACTGCAACCGCATACACCAAATAAAAAGTCATATAGAATTTTAGAGTGGTGGGCACTTTAATCAGCTGCTCATGGATTTCATCGCTGATCTATGTTCCCCATTCAATATGCACTTTCCTCCTTCTGATTATCCGAATGTATTCATACATCCAATCTTGAAAATGAGAGGATTTCGGTAAGCCCTTAACTCTGCTTAACAGGGTAATCATGTCTCTCACATCCTCCTTGAAGTCACTTTAGGGAAGTCCCTTAGGCCATCTAGATACAACATGTTAGGGAGTCTTCAACCATTGTGTGTTAATCAATGTCTTGGCCCTGAATGAATCATTTTTGAATATCTCTTGAGCCTTTTGAATTGTGATGGGTGTGTACTATTCCATTTGTGGAACTTTGAAGACTATATCAAAAAATTCACCGTCAAGCCTCATCACAACCTGACCTGCAAAATCTCTCATAGTTCTATCTTCTTGGATATAGTGAGTGGCAACTTGAAGCATGAACTCAGTGTGATGAGTGGAAGTTGGGAAAGTGGATACCATATGGAGATTTCTATGTACAATGGCCTTTAGATTTTCATCCCATGGTCTCTGTTGAATCCTCTTTACGAAAGCTTCTAGATCTTGATGACCGATCTCGGTATCCTTGATCTCATATACTTTGGATAACACCACAGTCAAAGGGAAAATGCCTTGGTACTTATAATTCATCTTACCCTTTGCTTTAGGAGATGGTGGTGGCATTTCAACTGTCATTTAGGGGAGCTGAGACTGATGTTTTCTTACATTTGAGGACCTCTTGATGAAACTTGGAAATTAACTGCAAGAATGATGGATCCACTATTGTCAGGAAATATATGCCATATGGGGAAATGTGAAATGAGTAGGCAATATGGAATCATTGTGATTTGGCCATATGGTGCAGAAAACAAGGTGTGAAATGCGAGGTGGAAGCGAAGATGAAGAAAAATCATGTTTCAGAGTGAGGAAAAAATGCAGATTTTTGTGCTCAGGCGGTGAAAATCACCGCTCCAACACCAAAGTGTGAAGTTCATTTGGTGTTCGGTGGTGAAAATCACCACTCGAGCACCGAGATGTTGTGTGAAAAGACTAAGTGTTAGGGTAGTGAAAATCACTGCCTGAACACTTAAGGGTTGGCATTGCCAGTGTTGTGCGGGTGATTTTCACCACCCTAGCACTGGGATGCTGAAATTTGATGAGTGTCATGGTGGTGATTTTCACCGCCCAGACACTTGGGTATTCTGATGAGTGGGTGTCATGGTGATGATTTTTACTGCCAAGACACCTCGAGACTACTTGGTGTTTTGTGTGACGTCTGCGAATTTCCTCCGCTGAACACCAAAGGTTGGAAAGATAACACATGATGGGGCTTCACATTATGTGTGGCGAGACTGACGCAAAGGTAAGGAATCAAGAAAGGAAAAAGACCAAATGAAGGGAAGATGAACCAAAAATTTCCAAAACAATTGAGGAAAGAAAAGCATTAAAGAAAAATGATTAAATGAAAATGAAGAGAACATACCTCGAATGGTGGATGATTGACAAAGATGACAAGAGCAAAAATCGACAATCTGGAGGAGGCAAACAATATTCAATCTTGTGGGAGGCAACTTGGGATAGCGTTGGAGCAATGGAAGGAGAGGAGTCATAAACGAAATGCGAAAATAACTCATGTTTATGAGTTAAAAACCTAAAAAAAAATAACCTAAAACCCATGCATTAAATGCAGAGTTAACACTCAACATAACTAGCAATTAGGTGCTCGGGCGGTGAAAATCACCGCTCGAGCACCAAGGAGAGAAAAAGGCTAGGTGCAATAACGGTGAAAATCACCGCTTGAGCACCAAAAAAATAGTTAAACTTGGACTAGGTGCAATGGCAGTGAAATTCACCACTCAAGCACCAAAAATAGTTAAAAAATAAACAAAGGTGCAATGGTGGTGAAAATCACCACTCGAGCACCAAAAGTGAAAAAATACTAACTCCTAGTTTGAAAGGAGTCACAAACTTAAAACTCAAAAGTTGAGCCTCTCGTCACCTACTTGGACTAGGCAAGATTAGAGACCACATGTTAAGGAGAACTTCAAGATTATCTCATTTTACATGCTTGAAACACA
This sequence comes from Sequoiadendron giganteum, assembly GCA_007115665.2. Taxonomy (NCBI): domain Eukaryota; kingdom Viridiplantae; phylum Streptophyta; class Pinopsida; order Cupressales; family Cupressaceae; genus Sequoiadendron; species Sequoiadendron giganteum. Next base: position 559,575,134 of record CM021104.1, on the reverse strand, counting down.
TGGGCCTAGGAAATGGACTGGTTTCATGGGGGGGTTATCCGTGGATCGAGTGCTACTAGATTCTGTGATAACAGGGCCTAAGTGGCCAAGAACCTCCTCTGGCAACTAATGTAGTTGAGCTCCCTCTGCACCTGGCTACCTCACATTCTGACCACCACTACCTTGCTCACTGTCATGGGAACTCTTATAAGGTGTACTTTGGAGGTTAGCCCTATGACAACCACCACGGCCTCTACCTTTCCCATGACCCTGACACCTAGGCATACTCCTACACAACAATTGAAGAGAAACAAGTAAGTTCAAGAGTTTAGCACAAGGTTAATGTAATGGAATCAATTGAACCTTGAGTACCTAGAGTTTGATAAACTTAGCTCTGATACCAAGATGTAGTGCCCCACAATGCACACCCTAGAGGACAACACAACAACTAACAATTATAGAACAAGTTTTAAAAAAATAAATTAAAAATAATATGAGATGTAAGTTAACATACAACACAAGTGATGGTAACAACAATGGATTTTTTTTCGATGAGGATGGCATAGGGTCTGAGCAGTGTGGGAGAGGCTACACGCGACCTATGATGACTTGCACAAGTCCTCTTTTCTTTTGCATGTCCTTTCACATCCTTGGTTCGATGGCTGGTTGTTGTTGGGGGCTGTTTTCCATTTATGAGGTGGAGTTTTTTCCAACTCGTCTTCCCTGGTTCTTTTCTTGCTGCGTGTTTTTGTTAGAGGGGTTGGCATTGGGCGGAAGTGGGGTTTGAGCAAAGAGCAGGGAGGTGTTGACACATTGTTAGAGTAGCATGTGGGGGGTGGTGATGGGTGATTTTGTGTTGGGTGTTGGGTGTAGGGGTATGGTAGGGGCTTCAAAGAGCTTGGTGCTTTTTGGGGTGAAGACGTCACAGGGTCTTTTTGCGGATTCCTCTTTTATGGGTGAGAGCTCTAAGCTTAAGAAAGTGAATGGTTGTTTGTCATGGATTCAAGATCGTTCGGTCTTGGTTATTTCTCTTGAGTTCGTACAAGAGGACATATCTTATTGGTGACAACATATTTTGATTTGTACATTCTTGTGTATTCATGTCCCTCTCTCAGCTTTGGAGTCCTGGATTCATCAGACCTCGCAGATTGAAGGGGATTTCGATCTTTTGATGGTTGTGAATGGCTATTTTATGGTTGTTTTTTCTTTCATCTTGGATTGTAATCATGTTTTTTAAGGAGGGCTATATTTTTACAATCATGTTGGCTTGTTCATTAAGCCTCGACATGGAGGTTTTAACGCAGTGGAGGATCTGCCTACACAGGTCCCTATATGGGTCTGTCTACCATGCCTACGATTGAAGTATTGGAGGGAGGGTAATCTACACCATATTGCTTCTTTGTTGGGGAAGCTAGCTACCATTTCTCAAAATACTTTGGATAAAAAGGTATTTCCTTATGCTTGCATTTGTTTTTAAATTGATTTAAATAACCCCTTGCTAGATTCTTTTGAAATTTGTATTGGATCTGCCTCATGGATTCAACAACTAGATTATGAGTCCCTTCCTTTTTGTTGTCGCTTTTGTCACAAGTATGGTCACCTTCAGCACCAATGTCCTCGGGCACCCAAAGTGACGAGGGTTTCATATTCTCCTTCCTCTAGGCCTTCGGTGGAGAAAGGGGATAAAGGAAAGACACATGTGGTTGAGGGTGAACCTAATAAGGATGGATTTATTCCTATTAAGATGAGGGCTAAAGGGAGAGGTCAGAAGTGGGCCTATAAGGATAGATAGAGTGATCAAAGTTTCAATCATTTTGAGGTCCTAGATAATCAGGTTTTGAAGGAGGGGATTCCTATTGAGATTTCTTTTGGGGCCACTGGTATGGATACTAGGTTGGAGTAGGCAATTGTTGTTCAAAATAATCCTCTAGCTTTGGAGCAAGGGTTTTCTGAGCCTCCTGGTACCTTTGCAGATGTGCAGGATGATATTGTATTGGAAAATTTAGCTAAGGAGGTTTTCTCTTCAAGTAAAGGTCGAGAATCGTCTCCTGCTTTGGGGGTGCTACAACACCCTCTCAAGAAGGGGAATTTTGAAAATTCTTCTAAAGTTGGTTGTAAGAAGGATGGGGACAAGATTAAATCTACTGGGGATTTTTTGGTGGACTCTGGGTATGTTAAGACCATTGAGGCCCACTTCTCTCAACCTTCTTCATTATTATTCTCTCATGGAATGCAAGGGGGTTGAATAGCACCTCTCATCAAAAGGCTATTCGAGATTTGATTGTGGTTCATTCTCTAGATATATTTTGTGTTCATGAGACTAAGCTTCGGGTGGAACTCATGCTTCAACATGCTCCTCGTATTTGATTTTCTGGCCAGTTTTAGTGTATTAGTTCCAGGGGAACTCTAGAGGTCTGGCTCTTTTCTGGGATCCATGTAAGGTTGTTCCTCATTGGTGGATCTCTAGCCAGTCTTCTATTTCTGTGGTGGCTTCGGTTTTGGAATCTGGGGAGACTATTTTGGTTAGTAATGTTTATGCTCTGATTGACAACCATGGTAAAATCTAGCTTTGGGTTCATATCAGGCATGTTAGGTCTTGTGCACCTTTCCTACCTTGGAACTTAGCTGGTGATTTCAATTCTGTGTTGAGCTTGGAGGAGAAAAGAGGAGGGTTTCCTAGGCTTGGTCTTGCTTCAAATCTATTTTAGAATAATGTGGATTCTCTTGGTTTTCTTTATGTTAAACCCTCTAATGAAATATTCACTTGGAATAATAGATAGAGTGGGCTTGAACCGATCTCTAAGCGGTAAGATAGATTCCTCATCTCTAGTTTTTGGGTTGGTGGTAGCTTGGTCACTTGCTCCGTGATTCTTCATTGGTGTGGCTCTGATCATTGGCCAATTAATTTTTCTGCTTCAGCTTTTCCAAGTCCAAAGAATCCACCTTCCAAATGTTAGCTTATGTGGCTTCATGATTCTTCTTTGGATGATCTTATTGTGCAGTGGTGGTGGGATGGAGCCCCTATGTATGGAACAACTATGTATTCTCTGGTTAAGAAGCTACAATATGTCAAGTATCATCTTATGTGATGGAATAGGTCAATTTTTGGTAATTTTCAAGCCAGGAAAAGAGACGCGCAGGATCACCTTGCTGTTATTACTCACCAGATTCAATATTTGGGTTTCTTAGAGGCTCTTGGGCATGCTAAGGCCCAGACTCTGAAACTAGTGGAGGAGTGGGAGCTTCATGAGGAGATTTTCTAGAAAAAAAAGGCTAGGATTGATTAGCTTCAAGAGGGTGACATGAATACTGCTTTCTTCCATCATTCGGTGCAAGCTCATCAGAATAAGTGTTCTATTTCTTCTCTTGTTAATTCAGAGGGTCTTTCAATCTCTTCACAATAGGCTTTTTATATTGAGGCTCATTAGTTCTACTCTAATTTTTTTACTGAGGATTCACTTCCTATAGAGGTTGAGGAGAATATGGTCCTTACTTGCATTCCTTCTTTGATCTCTAATGATTTGAATGCTTCTCTTATTCACCCAGTTACTTTATCGGAAGTGGATGAGGTTGTGTTTGGTATGAATAAGGGGAAAGCTCCTGGCCCTAATAGTTTCCCAGTTGAATTTTTTGAGGAGTTTTGGGATATTGTGAAGCTGTAGTTTTTGGAGGTGGTTCAAGAGTCCCTTCATAGCAAGCAGATGCTTCATGCCCTTAATGCTACGTTTATGGTTCTCATTCCTAAGAAGGAAGGTGTTGATAGGCTAGAATTATTTAGACCTATTACACTCTATAATGTGGTGTATAAGATTATTACGAAATTGATTGTTGAGAGGCTCAAATCTTGTTTTCCTATTGTCATTTCTGGGGAGCAAGGCGACTTTGTGGTGGGTCATCAAATTATGGATGGGGTGGTGGTTGCGTATGATGTCATTCATTCCATGACAACCTCTAAGCACTGGTCTATTTTTATCAAGTTGGATATGGCCAAAGCTTATGACAGAGCTAAATGGAGTTTTCTTCAGAAGATTTTGTTGGCCTTTGGTTTCTCTTCTGATTGGGTGATCTAGACTTTGAGCTATGTGACTTCTTCCTCTTTTTCAGTTATTGTGAATGGTGAGACTTTAGAGATTTTTGGGGTTACTAGGGGCCTTCATCAGGGGGATCTGATCTCTCGTTATTTTTTTATTATAATGGAAGAAGAGCTGGGTCGATTTCTTAAATCATGAGTTTCACAAAGATTGATTCATGGTTGGCAGTGGGGGATGGGCCTACCAACACTTTATCATCTATAGTTTGTGGATGACACATCTCTTATGGGTTTGGATCGTATTCAGGAGGCTGAATCCTTTAGGAAAGCTTTGGATATATACCTTGTGACTTCGAGCCATAAATTCAATGAGCAGAAGTCTTCTATCCTCTTCTTTAATACTCCTTAGGCTATCCAACAATGGATTACAACCATTTTGCGGTTTCAAATAGGGTCTCTTCCCTTTGTCTATTTGGTTATTCCTCTTGCTATTGGTCATCAACCCAAGTCCTCCTGGCAGTTTTTGCTTGATAAGCTGAGGTGAAAGGTTACTCATTGGAATCATCAGTGGTTGACTACAATGGCTAGAGTGACTCTTCTCAAGACTATTATCCAGGCCCTTCTCATCTATAGGTTCTTTGTTCAAGTGACACCAATGTATTTCCTTAATGAATTTGATGCTCTCTCATGTCAATTTCTTTGGAGTGGTAATTTTCTTTCTTCAAAGTGGAGCCTTGTCAAGTGGGAATCTGTGTATAGACCAAAGCAAGAGAGTGGTCTTGGTTTATGCTCTGCTGTTTTGAATGGGAAATCTCTTGCTGCCAAGCTTTAATAGCAATGGTGTACCAATCAACACCAGTTATGGGCTCATATTCTCAATGATAAATATCTTCGAGGTGTGGCTTCTTTTGAGGCTCCTCACTATCCTTTGGAAGGGAGTGGTTCTATGAGTTGACATACTTTGAAAGTGGGAGCATAGTTGATTAAGCGTGCACTTTTTTGGATCTGTCATTTGGGGTCACGAGCTCTTTTTTGGTCAGATTCTTGGGATGGTCACCCTCCTATTCTCTCTTCTTTTCCTCACCTCCAGCCTCTTTGTGATGTTTTTATTATGGTTGGCCGGGACATCGTGGATCATTAGAAGGTTGTGCAGCATGGTGGATCGGTTGTGAGTTTTTGTTGGAAGCATCCTTCTGAGTGGCCCCATGGAGGATTTGAGGGGGATAGGCATGAGCTCTCCCATATTCTAGCTTCTTGGGCTTGTAATTATTTGAGGGGACCTGATGTCTTGGCTTGGGATGGTTCGGATTTATCTAGAAAGTACTTTGTGTCTACTGGTTATAAATAGTTGGGTAGGCAGTTGTTTGGGGACATTGAGGTCCCTTGGTGGAAGCAAGTTTGGCACAAGTTGTCATGCCCCAAGTGTAATTTCTTCATGTGGTTAGTGGCTAAAAATCGTTGTCTTACTTGGGATAATTTATGTAAGCATGGTTTCCATGACCTTTATATGTGTGTTATGTGTCATGGTTGTGAAGAGAGTGTCTCCCATCTCTTCTTCCAATGTTTGTATGCTAGGGAGATTTGGCATTTCTAGTGGAGGGTGTGGAATATGGCCTGCTGGAATGTTTCCTCATTGGCAGAGTTTGTGGATTGGTGGGGTAGGGCCCCTATTTCTACCTCCTTTCTTCAAGTTGCTTGGGCTCTTGGCCCATCCTTTATTATCTTAAACCTGTGGTTGGAGAGGAATAGGCAATTTTTTCAGGATGCATTGTTGATGGCCCCTCACCTGTGGTGGAAACTAATGCAACTAAGTGTGATATGACTGTGTCGGTGGACCCTCATGATGTTGGTTGTTTTAATCATCTTCATCTTCCTCCCCTACAATGACAACTCATGTGAAATAGATGTAGAAATCCTACCCGGAAAGTGAATAGGGAGGGAAGATGGTCCCCTCTTCCTCAAGGAGTCCTAAAAATCGACTCGGATGGCTCTTCTTAGGGAAATTCGGGTCATGATGGAATTGGTGGTGTTGGTCAGGATAGGCCAGGAGATGTTCAGTTTATATTCTCTATTTATAAGGGTCTTCATACTCATAATTTAATGGAGGCTCGGGCCATTTAATTGGCTATGGAGTGAGGTAATCAATTGATATGGCAAAGGATTATATGAGAGTCTGACTCCCAATTTGTGGTGAACTTGTTGAATAGGTGACATTTAGATGATGTGAGCTAGTAGTTGTCTTTGGTTGTTGAACAGATTCTCACTCTCTCTGCTTCTCTGGAGTATATTACTTTCTCTCATATTCCTAGAGAATGGAATGGTGTTGCTGATTATTTGGCTAAATGGGCTTCTGATCATATTCATGATCGGAATTTGTTAGATTAGGATCAAATATCCCTAGATTTTTCTCAACAACTAGATCACTTGGTGGAGCTTGATAGGGCTATTTAATTTCCTTGCTTTGTATATTTTTCTTGTTTTAATAAAAAATTTACCCCTCCTTGATGTTAAAAAAAAAGGTTAACATACAACACCAAGAATGAAACCGTACATATACATCATCTAACTAAGTCCTTTGGGGTAATATGACTACATTACTTGTGAATATTCCTAACATAAATCCCATAATGATGATTAACTAAACACATGTATTCATTTAAAATCCTTTATATATAAGAAATAAATAATGTACATACATCCATAACAATACATAAACATCCATCTCTGATCACATGATAATGTCAAAGGATACATCCATTACATTTGTCATATGAATACACATCATTCCAAGGGTTACATAATTATAAATATTTCCATAGATACAACACTACATAAGTGCATTATATGAAAACCAAAGATTATAGTAGTACATCAGTGCCTCCCAACAAGAGGTAGGAAATATTCCACAATTACATAATGTGGTACAACTGAAAAGAATGTAATACATAGCATTAATACTGTCTCCAACTCTGGTAAGCTCAGGAACCACTGCAACTGGTACAACTCTGTGCATCACGATCTTTGGCTTGGAACCCAATGGTGTGTATAGGATGTTCCACACGACCATGTGGACCCTAAGGCCCACCCCCTATGCTAGCAGATGGAAAGAAGGACCACAACATGAGACAATCAAGTGAAAAAGGCAGTCAAGACTTCACAACCAAAAGGCAACAAGACAAAACATAAGAGCAACCACTTCCAGAGGTACATGGACAACAAGAGGGAAAAATGTTTCATACAAGGTTGCTAAGGAAAGAGTTTCATCACATGGCTCAATATGGGTTACCCAATGCAGATCTTCCTAGGTCTCGACCCCCATTGTGGGTTACCATGGTGACCTCAACTGATCTCCAACCCCCATTCTTACACATGCAGAATCAACTTACCTTTCTTGAACACAAGGTAGTTGATTTGTCATTCCAAGCCTTCTTGTCTCATCTCAAGCCTAAAAGAGTGCTTGAGCTATGAGAGCGGCAACCATTATATTTTATTAGTGTGATTACTATGCATCCCCTAACTATTTATTAGTGTGTGTGTGTGTTTGAATAAGTGTAATAATCTAAAGAGTTAAACAAACACACCAATGCAACATTATATTAAAGAAATCAAAGTTAAAGATGAAAAAACTCTCAACACAACATATTCTTTAAAGATGCCCCATTGTCCTCTATCTCCAACGATTTGTTGTAATCCATTGGCTCTCGGATTGTGTAAGAAGTAGCTTGGTAGAATGACAACCTAGAGAATGAGATTATGCAACATGCATGTCTATTGCTAAAAGATATAATTGAACTAAGATATGAAACTAAAGTGCTATGCTATGCTCAAGAAAATAAGATTGCTAAATGTTGGATAAATGCAACTATAATGCTCATGCTATATTTTCTAGAATGCTAGATCTCAGATCATTTTCAAAGCACAAAGAGGTTGTATTTATAGACTTTTGGAGGCAAAATCCTAGTTGGCAAAAATTGATGGTTTAGATTCGGTTTGGTAAGATGAACGGTGAGAGATGGAGAAGTTGGAAAAAAAGATGGAAAATAGAAAGAAAGCAAGAAGATGTTTCCTTCCCATAAAACCTTTTCACTCAAAAATGGAGACAACTTGTCATTTTTCAAGTTTAGTTATGAGTTATGTTTAGTGGTTGAAGATAATTCAATCAATTAAATAATAAAATTATTTAATTTCATGTGACATGTGGATTTGGAAGCTTCTAATTAAATATTAAAAATATTTAATTATAAGTGAGATGTGGATAAGAAGTTTCTAATTTAATATTTAAAAATATTTAATTATATGCGAGATGACTTTTTAGAAGATTTAAAGATGATTTATGATTTTGGAAAGAAGAATATTTATTTTATTTGAAATAAAGTAATGTGATAATTAAATTAAATACATTGTAAAATTTATTTATTTAATTAAGAAGAAATAGAAAAGATGATTTTGGAAAAAGAAGAATATTTACTTTATTTGAATTAAAAAGTCAAATTAAATCAATGTGATAATTAAATTAAATAAATTGTAAAACTTATTTAGTTAATTAAGAAGAAATTAAAAAAATGATTTTGGAAAAAGAAGAATATTTACTTATTTGAATTAAAAGGTTAAATTAAAGCAATGTGATAAATCAATAAAATAAATTGTAAAACTTATTTAATTAATTAAGAAGAAATGGAAAAGAAGAATATTTACTTTATTTGAATTAAAAAGTCAAATTAAAGCAATGTGATAATTAAATTAAATAAATTGTAAAACTTATTTAATTAATTAAGAAGAAATGGAAAATATGATTTTGAAAAAAAGAAGAATATTTACTTTATTTGAAATAAAGCAATGTGATAATTAAATAAAATAAATTATAAAATTCATTTAATTAATTAAAAAGAAATGGAAAAGTGGTTAAATTAAATAAGTAACTAAACTTATTTAATTAAGATAGAGGAATGTAGAAAATGAAAAATATAAATAAATTATTTAAATTCATTTATATGTAGATTGAATTTAGAAGATTAATTAAATAACTTATATTTAATTAATTAGCAGACTTATTATAATGTGACCATTTTTAAGTGTATACATTTTGCCCCTCTTTGAAGTGATGTGTTTTACGCATTGCTTCAAAGAAAAAAAGTTTTTCCCAGATGTGAATTTTGAAAAAATGATGCCTATATGCCCCCTCGGGCGATAAATAGGATAAAATTTTGAATTTTTTCAGATTTTTGATTTTTTGGAAATTGTTGATGATTTTTGAAAATGTGCATTGATTTCATGTCTAATTCATCGGTCGATAAAGATGATGTGATGAAATCCTCTATTGAAAGATTGATATGAAGATGATTTGATTTGATTATGCCCCAGTCAAACTACAAGTCAAGATGGATTCATGATGATGATGGGAGTGTTGTTGATGAGGGAAGGATACATCTTGAAACAACACAAGGATAGGGAACTATACATTCTGATGATGATGATGAGAGTTTTGTTGATGAGGGAAGGATACATCCCGAAAAACACAAGGATAAGGAAATATACATCCTGATGATGACGATGATGAGAGTGTTGTTGATGAGGGAAGGATACATCCCAAAACAACACAAGGATAGGGAAGCATACATCTCGATGATGATGATGATGAGAGTGTTGTTGATGAGGGAAGTATACATCTTGAAACAATTCAAGGATAGGGAAGGATACATCCCGATGATGATGATGATGATGAGAGTGTTGTTGATGAGGGAATGATACATCCTGAAACAACACAAGGATAGGGAAGGATACATCCCGATGATGATCAAGGCTTGCAGTAAGGCTAGGAATAAAACCAAAGATATCATGTTACATGATTTGTGCTAGATTGGATGGATAGATTTAGATGAGATTGGACGATGCTTTATGATGATATGAGATGGATTTGATTATGCTGATGAGATGTGATGGATATGATAATGCTCATGCACAAACTAATATGGATGCAATCTATCTTAAGAATGCAAATCTAACTATGCAATATTGTCATTCTGAGAGCTATTTTATGCTTGTTTATCATCATTGAGCTTCTTTAAATGTTGGAAGTTAGTATAAACATCAAAGGGGATATTTTCACTAATGATGACTTGAGTACAACTTTCATGATTTTTGATATAGCAAGGTAATACAAGCATCGAGGTATATTTGAACCAAGATGACCTGAGTATTGCTTGCATAAACAAACAAGAGTTAGCCTTTTTCCTATGCAAATTCCAAAATGTAATCAATGATACATTGTAGAGCATGTCCCATGACAAATTTGCACAATAATAATGATCAACTCACAGACAATAGACAAAGAAAAATCATACCATGACAAATTTGCACAGTAATAATGATCAAATCACAGACAACAGAAAAAGAAAAATCACATTCCTTCCTTGTGACTCTAGTTCAGTACATCATTGAGCCACTCCAGAGATATGATGTCATTAAATTTCAAAACAACAATTCAACTTATGCTTTAAGTGTTTCATTCATTGTATTCAGATTAAGATCATCTAGTTTGTTTCAGCTTCATGTCTCATAGCTGTTTTGACTAGGCCTGATTGGATATTTGGTTGTTGATCTAATATTTGGATATTTGATGCATGTTTCCATTTGCCTATTCAAAAACTCAAAAGTTGATTACCCCCAGCGAGTTGGACTTTGACACTAATTAGACACAATCTACTGCTAAGAATATAAACAATGATCATCAAGCCATGATGAAATCCTTGTCATCTCAAGGAAATGTTGCACGCATGATGCAACTATGATGGTAAGGGATGGATTTGATGATGATAAAAATGGCTATGAATGAACGATGCAGGACGTCACCTAATAGATGGAAGAGCTGACCAAATCACAAATAGCATTTGTTTGCCAGGTTTTCACCATTGCACTTTTTGAATTTTTTTTAATGGATTTTATCAAAAGGATGCCTGTTTGCCAGGTTTTCATTTTGATGATGATTTTTTTAGGACATTTTTTTATTTTTATGGATTTTTTCATGACTTTTTATGTTGTTTTTATATTTTTCAGATGTAGAACTTCTTTAGATGGATGTTGTTGGTTGGATCTTCAAGCAGGTCCCCTTCTAGTGTAGACAACTAATATGCTCCTGAACCATATGTTGCGATGATGATGAATGGACCCAACCAATTGGGCTCAAATTTTCCTTTCTTCTCTCGATCTTGTTGGTTGTGGGGATTCTCCTTCAGGACCAAGTCACCCACTTGAAATGTTCATGGTCTGACTCAGTGATTGTAGTTGCAGGACATGATTTGTTGATAACCCTTTAAGTTATTGGTTGCACTTTATCGTCTCTCATCAAGTAGCTCTAGTTCTTGCAATCTGGAAACTCTGTAATCCTCATCGGTTATGAGTCCGTTCAGTGAGACTCGAAGTGAGGGAATATCAACTTCTAGTGGAAAGATTGCTTCTGCTCCATAGACCAAGGCGTATGGAGTGGTCATTTTTGGCATGCAAATGTTGGTTTTGTATGCCCACAAGATTGGATTTAATTGGGCATACCAATCACGACCAACTTCATTCACCGTATTCCTCAGGACCTTCAGAATTGTCTTGTTTAAAGCTTCTGCTTGGCCATTTCCCTATGGATAATAAGGTGTAGAGAACCTATGTTCGATATGAAATCTTTCATAGAGTTCATCAAAATCTTGATTCTTAAAAGGTCTTCCACTATCTATGATAATGGAGCTGGGAATGCCATACCAACATATGATATAGTTCAAAATGAAAGATGAAATTTGTTTGTTGGTTATTGTCATCAAGGGAACAACTTCAATCCACTTGGTAAAATACTTGGTGGCCATGATTATGAAATTATGCCCATTTGATGAAGAGGGATGAATTTTTCCAACTAGATCTAGTCCCCACTAAGCGAAAGACCATGTGATAGTGAAAGGTTGTAGCTCTTGAGCAGGAGCGCGAATGAGATTTTTGTGAATTTGAAATTTTGGATATTTCTTCACAAAGGTGAAGGATTCCTTTTCCATGGTTGGCCAATAATAACCCATTCTAACAAGTTTCTTAGCTAAGGTTAGTCCACTTGAATGAGTCCCACAAATACCACCATGAATCTCTTGTAAGGCCTTTTCGGATTCATCATGTTTGAGAAATCTAAGGAGGGTACCATCAAGACCATGTCGGTATAGGGTGTCAGTGATCAGGGTATAGAAAGAAGATTGGCGTATGAATTTTTTTTCTGATTTCGGGACAAATCCGGAGGTAAAATATTATCTTTTAGATAAGCATAGATTTTTACGTACAGAGGGGAATTGGAACTAGTCAAGTGACAAATGATTTGGGTTTTAGGGTTGTCATGGGTCAGGGAAAATATTTGTTCCACCAAGAATTCATATCAAGATTGGTTCTCTGATAATTGCAATAGTGATGCAATTGTAGCCATGGAATCTGTAGCTTTGTTGTCGATTCGCAAAATTTGCATGAAATTGATCTCAACAAAATACTTCTTGAAATCATCTACCATTTTTTTGTAAGGCATTAAATTGTCATCTTTAGTCTAATAGTCATCATTTATTTGATTTACGACAAGTTGTGAATCACCAAAAACTTGTAGCTCTATGATCTTCTAGTCCAATGCAATTCTCATTCCAATGAGCAGTGCTTCATACTTGACTATGTTATTGGTGCACGAGAATATCAACCAATAAGACTTTGGAATGGTTTGTTCCTGAGGTGTGACAAAAATAATTCTTGCCCCTGAGCCATGTTGTGTGTAGGACCCATCAAAATAAAGTGTCCAAGACTGCTTGGTCGTTGTTGTGAAAACATCAGCATCAAGAAATTCGATGTGCATTGGATGGTCTATTTTTAAAGGTGCTTCCACCAACTAATCTACTATGACCTTCCCTTTGATTTCCTTTCAATCCATATAGTGAATGTCAAACTCACTTAGGATCATTACCCATTTAGCTAACCTACCAGTTAAGGTTGCTTTGCTCAACAAATACTTTAAAGGATCAATCATAGCCACAAGTTTGATTGAATGAGCTAACATATAGTGCCACAACTTTTGGGAAGAAAACACTACTGCTAAACAAGCCTTTTCGATGAAGGTTTAATTGAGTTCATGGCTTGTTAATGTCCTATTGATGTAATATATGGCCCGTTCCTTTCGTGTGCTATCTTCTTGTGCCAATAATGCCCCTAGGGATACTTTTGTGGCATAAATGTACAATATGAGTGGTTCTCCTTGTATTGGTGGGATCAATACTAGTGGGATTATTAGATATTGCTTGATCTCATTGAATGTTGCTTCACACTTGTCTTCCCATTTGAACGAAATTTTTTTATGCAAGAGATGAGTAAAAGGAAAACTCTTGTCTGCCAGTTGTGCGAAGAATCTCCTAATGGATTGTAGCCATCCTTGTAATGATCTTAGTTGATTGATGTTCCTTGGTGGTGGCATCTCTAGGATGCCTTAGACCTTCATTGGATCTACCTCTATTCCTTTTTCTAAAACAATATAGCCTAGGAGTTTTCTAGATTTAACCCCAAAGACACACTTCTTGGGATTGAGTTTGACCTTAAATTTTTCCATCCTAACAAATATTTTAGATAAGATATCTATATGTCCCTCTCTTGTGTATGATTTCGATAAGAGATCATCTACATAATCCTCCATGAATGTGTGCATCATGTCATGAAAAATTGTAGTCATTGCTTGTTGGTAGGTCGCACCTGCATTTTTGAGACCAAATGGCATTACGTTCCAAAAATAAGTACCCTAAGGACATGTGAAAGTCATCTTATCTTGATCTTCAGGTGTGATCTTAATCTGGTTATACCCAAAAAATCCATCCATCAGTGAATACATGGCATGTCCTACTGTTAGGTCCACAATCGTGTCAATGTTAGGCAAAGGAAAATCATCTTTTGGACATGCTTTATTTAGATCTCAAAAATCTATACAGGTTATGATTCATCCATCTAGTTTCTACACTGGTATAATGTTGGAGATCCATTATTCATAGTCAATAGAATGAATGAATCCTACATCTAAGAACTTCTTTAACTCTTCTTTGACTAGCAACACAACATGGGGGTGCATCTTTTTGAGCTTTTTTTTCATAGGTTTTTCCCTTGGCATGATGGAAAAATGGTGCATGATAAGGTTTGGATCTAATCCAGACATATCTACATATGACCATGCAAATTTGATTTGATTATCCTTCGGGATTTCTATGAATTTCTTCCTCTGTCAATGATGTAGTAATTTGCAAAATCTTCGAGTGTTTTGTGGTGACTATATTGATTGCCTCTGTTGGTTCTATCAAAATAGAAGATCTCTCCTAGTAGTGCTTAGGGGGGGTGTCAATTTTCTTATCTTTCAATTCCTTTGAAAGGTTTTCACCGTCAAATACGCTCTTTATTTTTCTTTTTTCATGATCTAATACTACCTTTTTTTATTTTCACCATTAGATATATCTTTCATATTGTTAATTTTGCAGCTAAGAAACTTGGCACTCTCCTAGATGAGATTTTGATTCTGAAATTCACTGGTGGAACTTGTTTCCGAGTTGGAGGAACAAGGAAAATTTACAATGGTTTTGTCATCTAGGAAGGTTGGGATGTCTATTTGTTCAGTTTGTTCCCAATCAATAAGTTCGGGATCGACCAAAGGCAAGGGATCGTCAAGTTGGGTAAGGTCACTGGTGGTTAAGGTCATGACACGGTTATCATTCTCGCTATGGGGAAGATCTATGATGGTATCCTCCTATTGATTATCCATCTCCCTTTGCACTGAATCATCATCACTCGAGTCATGGTCGCTTTGAAGTACATAGTCAAGTTGAGGCCTTGACTTTCTCCTTATGTGATTATGGGTGTATATTTTTGTATAACATCCACGTTTTTGTCTCTCCAGAATTCATCACTATAAATGGTATCCCATTCATACTCATTTGAATCAGTGTCAAAATTGTCTCAGCTAACTCTTTATGGGTTTTCTTTTGAAATACTTCTTGTACATCCTCTCCATATCCCAAACTGGTTTTATCTTTTGGATGCATTGTTTTTGGTTGGATAGGTTCAACAATTCCTTCTTTTCTATTGCCTATGGGGCTAGTTCCTTCATAACTCATTCCTTGCATTATTGTATAACCCTTCCCATATTTATCAATGGGTAATTTGATATGTGGGACAGAGTCATCTTCATCTTTATAAAGCCAGTTGAGAATAGCTCTATCTTCTTTGCTTTCTTGAGTGTTTTCCTTGATGAATCTTCCATCAAACTTGGTGATGGGAACTAAAGCTTGCATTCCTGATGTGGAATCTACTACAATTTGATATGTGGATGTTTTAGTTTGACCATGTGACCTTGGAGAAACAGGTAGGTTAGAGAGATATAAAGAATATTCCCCCACTTCATTTTCCTTTAATTTAAGCTTGGTGCCAAAATTCTTTATTAATTCCTTTGTTTGGTCATCGTGCTTTAAAACAAAAATGGCTAGAGCCTCTCTATTATGTAGGACAAAGGTTTCATGAGTTGCTCTAAGGTTAGAATGAATTTGATTGTTGTTATGATTCGTTGGTATGGTTATTTCTTTTCCGTTAGTTGGAAATTTTAGACATTGATGATAAGTCAACGAAACTGCTTGCATCTCATGGATCCATGGGTGACCCAAAAGTATGTTATAAGATAATTCTCGATCCAAAACCTGACAAAAAGTGTTCTTTACAATAGGTCCCACTCTGATAGGTAACATGATGAGACCTTTAGAAGCTTGTTCCTCATCATTGTATGCTTTGATTGTTATTTTTCTCCTTGGATCAATAGACTCTTCAGAATACCCCAAGGAAAGAACCAATTTTAAATTACAAATATTTAGATCGGCTCCCCCACCTATTAAGACACATTTGATTCGGGTTTTATGAAACATGTCTTCTAGATAAAGTGATGACTTATGGGGATGAGTCATGGATGCATCATCTTTCTCAGAAAAGGATAGGCATGTGGGTGAGGACAAGTGTCCTACCATGGCTTGAAATTTTTCAATATCTACATCAAGAGATATGATTGTGTCAATGAGAGATTTCTCCAAAATTTCTTATGCGCATGAGATATTTTAAGAAGCTCCAAGGTAGAAATTTCAGCCTGTTTCTTTTGTAATTGATCAACTAAATTGTATTGCCTTGGAGGGGGAATAATTGATTTGGATGAACTTCCTTTCATGACAATTTTAGCCTGACCCCTCGTTGTTGCATTAACTTCTTGATACTCCTGCTTTCCTCAAACTTTGATGATGTTGACTTGTTGGTCATCCGTATAGATAAGATTGATTGTGGTGTCATAGACATAAGTTACATTTTTTCCTTTATCACCTAAAGGTTCCCCTTTTTGATAATTGGGAAGAGGGTCCTTGAATGCCTGATGATCTTCATTGGCATTATGTCCCTTGAAAATTATGGTGCAATTGTTGATCAAATCCTGAACCAAAATTTTCAAACCTTGGCAATTATTCATTCTATGACCTTTACATCTATGGTAATCACAATAATATGAGTCATTCCAAGATGGTGGTTTAACTCATGGCTCATAATCTGTTTGTGGTGGCAACGTGATGGCATTTTGATTTAAAATGTCTTTGAGAATTGATTCAAGAGACTGGCCCAAGGGAGTAAAACTTCGTTGATTTGAGAATAATTAAGATTTGGGTGGATTTGAATTTTGATTGTTGTCGAGATTATTACCATGATTATTGGTCATGTTCCCTTGGTTAGAATTATTTTCCTGATTGGAATCATTATTGCCTTGGTTAGTTGAGTTTCCAGGATTTGTTTTATTGCATTGAACACCTGATATATTGAGAATGGTTGGCTTTGCTTTCATGTTGTTGGCATCTACAACCCCATCATTTACAACATTCTTATTTCTAGTCCAAAATCTTGACTTATCATTGCTATTTTTGTTGTTGTTGTGATTATACAAATTTGGACTATCCTTGTCAAGCTTTAGAACTCCTCTCTTGACCAATGCCCCTTCTATAGTGATCGTGTTTTCTATCAATTTCTCAAATGATTGAGGGAAATGAAGATTGAGCCTGTAACACATTTCTTGATTTAGACTGTCTATAAAGATTTCCATATTTTCCTTTTCAGGTACTAGATGGGAGTATCTTGCAAATAACCTCCTCCATCTTTGCAGGAACATGATGAAGGGTTCCCCAGTCTTTTTTTTTCTTTACACAAATCAAGCATGGTTATTTGGTGTTGTATATTGTAGGAGTATTGAGATATGAATTTATTGATTAACTCCTCAAACATTTTGATGGGAGGAGTGATTTTGGAAAGCCACTCCATGGATTTCCCACCTATACTTCATGGGAACAACTGTATCAGGTGTGTATCTTCATGAGAAAACTCCAGACTCATGTTTCAAAACTCCCTCACATGATCAATAGGATCTGTTTTTCCATTGTATCTGTCAAATTTTGGGATCTCACAATGCTTTGGAAAAGGAATCATGTTGAGATTCTTGTCAAAGGGATATGGGCAGATATCTTCCAAAACATTTTTCTTGGTTGTTCCCCTTGTATTTCTTTTATTTTTCCTTGTAGTGCTCTTATTTTATGGGTGAGAGCACTAAAATCATTTAAGGTGGTTTCAACTCTTTCAGGATCTTCCCTAATTTTATCAGTATCAAAATTAGAGGGTAGCTTAGGTCCTTTGTTTCACTCTAAAATCTTGTCTAGGAGAGTATGAAATTGTGGATCATGTTCTGCTTCTTGAATTATTCTCATGAAGCCTATGAAAAGGATTTTCTTCCCTTTCACCCATGTTGCAAAGTGGATTTCCCCTTTCCTCTTTTTCTTGGTGTTTTCAAGATCTTGTGACAACAGGCATAAGCTTATACCAAATTTTTACTAACTTTGATCACAAATGGGAGAGTGCAATTTGTTGAATATCTTAGTCAAAATATAATGAGGATTCTATTATATGACTAAAGAAATTTCTAATTTTTAGTTTGTGATTCCCTGGTTGGAAGGATGATCCTATTATGGGAATTAAACTAGAAATCAGAAATAGATCTGATGATGCACTTTGTGATGTTTTGATCTTAGTTTGAGAAAATAAGGAATTTGCAAGAGCCTAATGCTTCCAAGTTCTCTATTGCAACACTTGATCGAGATGATTGAAATACTGAATTGTAGGTTGCAGGATGAAAAGAGGGATGAATGGGCTAACTATGATTATGCCTCTACGAAAGAGCTCTTCGTTGAAAGAAAGCTTGTGAAGATAATGGCTCTAAATCAAAATTGTTAGTAAAACCCCTAGAAAAGTCATGATATCAATGGATGAAATTTTGGTGCTCAAGCACAAATTTTTGAATTTGGTATAAAAAGCATCTTCTTTTCAATAGCTTCTTATAACTAAGGGACCTTTTTGGCTTCTTGATCCTTTTCTCAAGGGATTTCTTAACAAAGGTTGCAAATTTCTAGACCCTGAGCATAGAAAGGACCAGACTTAATGGAAGATTGTGTCAAAAAACTCTTCCGACTCAAAAAGAAGAAGCGCTACTTTGTTCAATGGATGCACTAAAATTTTCAATGTATACCCTAAAAGATCAAATTAATGTGTTGGACTTTTGCATGGATGTGCTAAAATAGGGCATAAATATGTTGTAGTAGAGCATGGATGGACCAAAATAGAACATGTATGCACCAAAATAGAGCAGGAATACGCTAGAATAGAGTAGAGATGCGCTAAAACAAAGCAGGGATGCACTAAAAGACCCAGTCAATGCATTGAACTAGACATGTTTTGACAATTTTCTAAATTGAATGATCTTTATCTGAATTTATGTTTGAAAAAAATGACATGCAATAGGAAAACAATTGTTTTTAAAGTCCTAAAACTAAACAATGAGTATATGTTCTTGAAATTTCCATGAGTATTTGAACAAAACCAAGCACTTCAGGAAGACTCGCTCTTAATTGTCAAAAAGGTCATCATAATCATCACAACCCACATCTTAGAATTGTGTCGACTCAAACAACCATGTCACCCCCTAGAGTGCGCCTGTGTTTTTGTCTTTCCTAGGCATGTATTCAAAGCTATATTTCTTGATCCCTTGAGTAAACGGTCCTTGGAAATTATATGGTGTTTTGGGGGTAGATTCTTCCCTCCCCTTGCACTACTATGTTTGGCTACTGACTCAGTTGGCTTCTACACTAAGGTTTGTAGTAAATGTTTTCGTTCAGTGTGGCCAATGATATACTCCCTCAAGAGACCTCCCAACCTTTAGAAAAAAGGGTTTGGGGATGGTTATCTTGCACACTATTGTTGAGTTGATTTTCATCAACAACCCGCTTTTATTTAGAGTGGGTTGGAATCCTTGGCTTTAGGGGTTCCCACTTAGGTTGTTCCTCTTGGGTGAGTACTTTTTCCCACAAGAATGGGCCTTCTAAGGGTTTTAATAAAGCATAAAATATATAAAATAAAAAGATGATTCTGGTGTTTTGATCACCTAGTTAAGGGGAGAGCATAGGCCTATCACCTGAAAATCACAACAAACAATCTTGTTCAATTTTTAATCCTAAATGACAATTTGCTAAACTAAGTGAAGATGTTGCTTCGCAAAAGACATGGGATTCATTTTATCCAAGATAAATCAAATGTTTGGTGACTATCCTAGGATTGGTATATTTTTAAATTTAAATGTCTACCCTAGGATTGCTTCATTTTAACCTTATGCAAAAAGTATAAACCTCTATCTGCGGATGCATCGGAATCAGGATAAAAATTTACAGTCCCTTGGATGCGCTAAAAGAACACATAAATGCACTAAAATAAATCTCAGGTATGTGCTAAAATAGAGAGGCAATGTGCTAAAAGAACACAACTATGTGCTAAAACAAAGAAGAAATGTGCTGAAACAAATCATGGATGTGCTAAATTGTTCAATGGATGTGCTAAAACGAGCCTCGTATGCGCTAAACTGTGAGTCAAGTCTGTAACCTGCAATAAAAAAATAAAAATGGGGCAAGGGCTCCATGGTGGGCACCAAAAATGTGTGTGTGAATAAGTGTAATAATCTAAAGAGTTAAACAAACACACCAATGCAACATTATATTAAAGAAATCAAAGTTAAAGATGAGCAAACTCTCAACACAATAAATTCCTTAAAGATGTCCCATTGTCCTCTATCACCAAAGATTCGTTGTAAGCCACTGGCTCTCAAATTGTGTAAGCAGTAGCTTGGCAGAATGACAGCCTAGAGAATGAGATTATGCAACATGCATGTCTATTGCTAAAAGATATGACTAAGCTAAGATATGAAACTAAAGTGTTATGTTATGCTCAAGAAAATAAGATTGCTAAATGCTGGATAAATTCAATTATAATGCTCATGCTATATTTGCTTGAATGCTAGATCTCAGATCCTTTTCAAAGCACAAAGAGGCTATATTTATAGACTTTTGGAGGAAAAATCCTAGTTGGCAAAGATCGACGGTTGAGATTCAGTTTAGTAAGATGAACGGTGAGAGATGGAGAAGTTGGAAAAAAAGATGGAAAATAGAAAGAAAGCAAGAAGATGTTTCATTCCCATAAAACCTTTTCACTCAAAAATGGAGTCAACTTGCCATTTGTCAAGTTTAGTTATGAATTAGTTTTAGTGGTTGAAGATAACTCAATCAATTAAATAGTAAAATTATTTAATTTCATGTGACATGTGGATTTGGAAGCTTCTAATTAAATATTAAAAATATTTAATTATAAGTGAGATGTGGATAAGAAGTTTCTAATTAAATATTTAAAAATATTTAATTATATGTGAGATGGCTTTTTAGAAGATTTAAAGATGATTTTATGATTTTGGAAAGAAGAATATTTACTTTATTTGAAATAAAGCAATGTGATAATTAAATTAAATACTCTATTGTAAAATTCATTTAATTAATTAAGAAGAAATTAAAAAGATGATTTTGGAAAAAAGAAAAATATTTACTTTATTTGAAATAAAGCAATGTGATAATTAAATTAAATAAATTGTAAAACTTATTTAATTAATTACGAAAAAAATGGAAAAGATGATTTTGGAAAAAGAAGAATATTTACTTTATTTGAAATAAAACAATGTGATATTAAATAAAATAAATTATAGCATTCATTTAATTAATTAAGAAGAAATGGAAAAGTGATTAAATTAAATAAGTAACTAAACTTATTTAATTAAGATAGAGGAATGTAGAAAGTGAACAATATAAATAAATTATTTAAATTCATTTATATGTAGATTGAATTTAGAAGATTAATTAAATAACTTGTATCTAATTAATTATCAGACTTATTATAATGTGGCCATTTTTAGGTGTATAGAATTAGGTTATCACTTATTTAACTCAACTTCCACACGAGTTACCCAAGATACCACTTAGGGTTCCGACCCCCGTGGAAAGCCACTCTCCCTACTAGCAACAGAAGCCTCATAGACACAATACTAGGTAAGCCAACTTGCACAACTAGCAAAACTATGAAGGTAAGAACAAGAAGTGAGGCATGAACCATCTCACACTAGATCGCCATAACAAGACAACTCCCTAGTGCAAGGCTAAATCCCCATAGTCACAATCAAACATAAGGACAACAATTCATGAGAACCAACCATAAGAAACCAATTATAAGCAACATTTTTCCCCACCTCTGGAAGCCTAAAACCGACTACCCATGAATTCTCAATCGAGGATAACTCAAACATAATGGGTTCCAACACAAAATTTCAACATAAACAATATCCTCAAATCAAAATCAACTCAAGAAGAAGACACATCAACATGGAACCATTTAAATCATCTTTTAATTTCACCAACACATCAAAAGTAATAAATTTCAAAGAACATTTAAATCATCATTTTAGTTTATTTATATGTCCACTGTGAAAATCATTTAAATAAACAAAGAAACTATATAAATATATTTTATAATAACCAAATACACATTTTAACACAAACAAATTTCTTTTAATTGCAATCATGATATATATATATATATATATATATATATATATACACATATCATTATAGATATAGATACATATATATAATTATATTTAATTTTAACACACTATTGTCATAAACAATATTATATATATTTTTAATTTACAACAACCTGTTGTTTTATTATTAGTAAATCGAATACTCATAAGCTGAACGCCATACCAAGGATTCCTACCAGTCGAAACTTATAATAAACCTAAGTCCTCAAGGTAAGGTATATTCATCAACCGAAAACAACAAGAAGCAACAATTGTCTGTATATAAATATTCGGATATCATTCTGACTGATTAAATGCCATTACAAAAATCTTTCGAACACATATATGGCTGACTTCTAACAATGAATAGATTTAAAGATTGCAAACATGGGCATATACATTAATGGCATATAGTCGAATGGTTCCCAAAATGAATGCCAATGTTAAAATTTATCAACCAAATTTAAAACTGCAACCAATATTATGAATCCATTGATACAAGGTATAGAATATGCAACAGATCCCAATGTGGCCGTGTATTCATCGATTTCCTACTACATTGAAATTTTATTGAAATCAGAAAAATATCAAATGCCCATTAAAAAAAATCAAATGGCAAGAGGAACTATAAGCCTTAAAATGCAAAGGCGAATATGTGGGTTATCTACTATTAGGGAAAAAAACTCACAAAGAATAATGGAAAAGCATTAAATCACATTTTGCAAGTATTGGGTCACCTACTGCATGGATATGATGGTTGCGAAGTAGCAACAAGGAAGAAATGACCAAGGGGCGCACAACTTGGAGAGAAAGATGGGTTGTGCAAGAAAGTCTAAATACAAATATAGAAAGTTCCTAGCAATTGCCAATTATCAAATGGTGAACTTATCCATTGCCAAAAAAACATCAACTAAAATTGCAGCTATGAAATGGAGTTGCTACTTACGACCAACGTAGAAGAGAGAGAAAACCAATTCAAACAATTTCCCATTGATCTCCCATTTAATTTAGCAAGAGAATCATATTTAAACAATATTAACTAATCGTCAATTTCCAACATGGTGTGAGTACATCACATGCAGATGAATGCCTAGCTGAAGCAAGACATATGAATTTGCAGACCATAAACGTAGAGCAAAAAATACAGCCAAACTACCAAGAGGAGAACAGACACATAAAATGAGGATCGAAGCAAAAATACGATGGAGAACTCACTCAGAGTCCAATGCTTGACGATGAAGTAGACGTGCTGAAGAAAACCCTATCGTAGCCACAATTTCCTTCTCCAAAAACTTGATCACTTACAAAAATTAACACATTCAAAAAAAAATTTCCAAAACAAAAACTGTATTCTTTTCAGAATTAATTTGCAAAGCAAAGTTTTCTTTCTTTTTCTGAAACAAAGTTAACTTCTTTTCATTTTCCAAAACCAACACTTTTTAAACCAGAAAAAAGTTTTTGAATCCAAAAATCAACAAATACAAGTTTCTGATTTACAAATCAGTTTGGAGTCGTGCATGTGTATGCACTTCGTCTTTTTCCATTTTGAACTTATTTTTACATTTTGTTCAAAAATCTTATCTTCTATAATTATTTAAAAATCATATTACTTTCCCACATTTAAATAATTAACTCTAATGATAATAAAATTATCAATCATTATTAAATATAATTTAAAATATTACTTTCAACAAAATAATTTAATTTAATTATTTAATCATAAACCATTTACTTTCTATTTCACCAAACTGATTTATTTAATTATTATTTTAATTCCAAATTTATTTAAATTACCTTGTAATCAATTTTAATTTAATTAAACTGATTAAACAAGGCCATTTAAAATATTTAATCTACCATAGAATTTCAATCGCATTAAACAACATAATAACGAAATGAACATGACATCACAAATTAACCAATTAACGTGATACACCAAACAAGGCAACTGGCGAAGAATTCCTCGTCGAGGATGATGATTAGGGTTGGGGACTTTTGTCATCTCTATTTTTCCACATCATATCCATTGGGTTTTTGAGGCATGCTCAGACCTGACAGTGCAGGTGGAGTCGATGCCTGGTACGTGCAATCTGCATCAAACAAGATGCTGAGCAACATATGCATATATATCAAATAATAAACACACTGTGAGAGGAAGTCATCGTGTAGCAGGGCGCTCACAAACGAGCAATGCTACACCATTCCTCTCACCAAAACCTCAAACAATAACCACATCATCGAGCAACAATAATTACACCATAAACAACATCATAGAATAACCACTAATTAGATGCATAACAAGTAAAGTCATGTGAAATGTAATGTTAACAAAGGGTTAGAAAAAATGACGCACAATAGTGCGACGCTGGGTGGGAGCCAATGGGTAGGAATTTTTTTGAATGGAGATGGAATGCAAGTTGTTGTCACGGATTTGGTGGTTGCTAGAAGTGGTTGAGATTATGGGGGCCCTTCTCCTCCGTCTCGGGTTCCCTTAGTTTGCTATGGGAGCCCATCCGAATCTGTGTGTGGGTTTGGGGGTTGTGTGGATGTGGGGCATCCGCCTTCTGTTCATGCTTCTCTCTCTGCTGGTGGTCTTTGGACTTCAGGCTACTTTTAGAAGTCTTTCTCTGAGGCAGTTTCCAAGGATGGTGTTTGATCTATGCCTGCTCCGGCTAGGGTGAAACCTTTGCCCTGTGCCCGTGCCTCCCCTATTGTGGTCTGTGGACCTGAAGTTGCTAAAAATGAGGACTATTATTTGTAATAGGGTGTGGTTTGTAGGTTCAATGGCTTGTGGCCCTCCCTCCCCGATCTCCATGATTGGGTTTCTACCTCTTAGAAGCCTATTGTTTCTGGGAAGATTGAGCTTTATCCCTACACTAGGGGTTTCTTCCTAGCTACCTTTGCCTCTGCTGCAGAGAGGGATTGTGTGTTGGACAGGGGGTGGATGTGGGGGGTTCATTCACTATCCATCAGGCCTTGGTCTGGATCCTTCAAACCCCTTACTGAGCCGTTAAATACTAGACCTGTTTGGGTTCGATTACCGATCTCCCTCTCCAATTCTAGAAGGATTCATGTTATGAAGCTATTGGCAACTCCATTGGATGGTTTCTAATGGTGGACTCCATAACTCAGGATTTAGGGCATACTACAGTGGCTCATGTTTTAGTAGATTTTGACATCTCCAAACCTCTCCATGGGGATGCAATCTTAATGGTGGAGGATAGACCTTGGACGCAATTTTTGGACTATGAGGGCCTCCCCTTCTGGTGGAAGAGGTATTTCTCCACTGGTCATTTGGCCTCAGGTTTCCCTCTTGCTCACCACAAGAGCACTGCTACTTGGTGGAAGAATGCTTCCAAAAACCATCTCACTATTGGCTCTCCCCCTTCAGAGAGTTCCTCTGAGGAGGATGACCCTCCCGAGCCTACCCAGGACCCTCTTTCGGCTATCCTTTCCACAAAACCTTTTGTTGTCTCTGTTTCATCAGAACCTTCTGTTGTCACTGTTATGTTGGAACCTTCCCGTCCTTCATTGATCAACTCTGCTAGACCTTTGTTAGCTCCTATCTCTGCTTCTTCGCTATCGGTTCCCTCACTACGTGGTGGCTCCTCTCTCAGGGTGGCTGTTGTGGATCCACTCCCCTTGCCTTGCTCCTTGGTTCTCGATTTTGAGCCTTCTTGGTCGGTTGTGTTGAGGAAGAAGAAGGGTCTCCCCAAATCCATCGCCTCTTCATGACCTCGGGTTCGGGGAGTTAGTTTAGACCCCTCTTGTTCAGGGGTTGTCTAATTTTTTGGTTGTTCTACAGTTGTCGGTCAGTTGTTTCTGTGTGTTCTTCTATTTTAACTTTTGTTTGAACTATACTTTCCTTTGGCCCTTTGGGCTTTCTGTGTGAAGGGTACAACACCCTATAAATGTTGCTTATCTTATCAAAAACAAGTAAAGTCACATGTTCACATGTTCACATGAAATACATAGCCAAATTAAGCCAAACACAAAACTAACTCCATATATCCAACACAACATAAACATTAGTCCATAATGCCATGATTATTAAGGTCAGATATATTGTCATTCACACCAAATCAAAATGGTGAAACAAGCAACTACAAGGTCTCAAAGTGCATAACATACTATAATAAGTATCAACCTAATGAAAGCAGCTAGGAGAGGCACTAATCTTGCCCCCCTAGAACTAGGCTTACTCCTGGAAGCCTACAAAAAAATAAGGAAAATACTCTAATTCGAGATGTATCCTCCCATGTAGCCGAAGACTCATCGTTGGGGTCCCATTGGACCCTCACCTGCTCAATGTCTCTGCCCCTAAGAGTGAGCCTCTTGAGCTAAAGAATGACCATGAGCTCTAATGCCAGTTGTGCATCCTCTTCCTATAATGTATTCCAATCAAGAACATGAGATACATTTGGATGATAAGGCCTAAGTATAGAAACGTGAAACACATCATGTATGCGTGATAGACTGGATGGAAAATCAAGATGATAAGAAATGAGATCAATCCTCTCCAAAACTTCAAATAGCCCCACAAAACAAGGTGCGAGCTTAGAGCCTTTCCCATAACAGATTGGACTCTTTTGTGGTCGCACTCATAAGAACACCTGATCACTGATTGAGAACTAATGATCGACCTTATGCACATCTGCATATTTTTTTTGCTTGTCTTGCACTGCCACCAAGTGTTCTCTAATGCGAGCAACCTGTTGCTCCATATCCTGAAGCATCTTAGGTTCGAGGAGAACTATGTCCTCCATATGGTCCCAACTCAACGAGGTCCAACAAGGATGACCATACAATGTTTGGAAAGGAGGCATGGCAATCAAACTATGATACCCATTATTGTATGCGAACTCCACTAAATGCAAGTAGTCCTCCCATCGAGACTATTGATCCATGACGTACATACGGAGCATGTCCTCAAGAACCTAGTTGACCCTCTCGATCTGTCCATTTGTCTTTGGATGGTAAGTAGAACTGAAGTTCAACTAGGTCCCTAAGGCACGCTACAAGGATGTCCACAGTGTAGAAGTGAACATCGGATCCCTAACAGAAATGATTCTTCATAGAATTTCATGCAGTCTGACAATATCCTCCATGAATATTCTAGCCACTAATGAAGCATTATAAGATGATTGAATGGGAGAGAAGTGTGTCACCTTAGTCAATCGATCAATAGTGACCATGATGGCATCATGCCGATGAGAAGACATAGGAAAACCAACAATGAATTCCATCGATACGATATCCCATTTCCATTCAGGAACGAGATGGGGTTGTAAAAGACCCACAAGATGATGGTGTTTTGCCTTAACTCCTTGACACTCCAAACACCTCTCAACAAGGTCTGCAATATCTCTCTTTATCCCAACCCAAAAATATAGTGAACGAAGGTCTGCATACATCTTCTTAACACCTGAATGAGTAGAATAGGGTGCCCGATGAGCTTCTGAAAAAATTAGGGTACAAAGACCTGTAGAAGGAGGTACATACATGTGACCCAAATACCGCAAAAGTCTATAAGATTCTAGTGAATATCTAGCAAACTTTCCCTCCAAAGCTGTATCTGACTCAATCTTCGACTTCACTTCTTGATACCAACCATCTGTGGGAAGTGTTGTGAGGATCTAGCTCCTCAAATCCATACCAAGAGTCACTATCGATAACTCATGTCTTCACCGACTCAGAGCATCTGCCACTATGGTTTCATTGCCCTAGATGTACTTAACCTCAAAATCACATACACAAAGGAATTCCATCCATCTCCTCTGTCTGGCATTCAAGTTTGGTTGCGTAAATATATACTACAAGTTGCAATGGTCACTATACAGCTCAAAGCAATGCCCCAATAAAAAGTGCCTCCACCTCACCAGAGCATGACCTAGGGTGACTAACTTCAAATCATGAGTGGGGTAATTTAGCTTGTGATCCTTGAGTTTGCAAGACTCATAAGCAATCACACGAACCTCCTATCTCTCTCACACACATACACTCATGCACACACACATAGTGAATGCTAATAAATAACATAAGGAAATATCAAAGTTCACCAACACATTTCACACAAAGTTTTAAAATACAATAATAGGATGTCAAAATTCAAACAAGTACACAAATTGAATGCCAAACTTCAAAAAATAAATATATACAAAGTAATAGCTATAGTTCAAACATGCTTCCAACAAACAACTAGTGGATGCCGAATTGAAACACACTAAACAAATAAACTTGAAAATCAGTTTAAATGGAAAATTAATTAATGTTAAAGCTCAAGCACAAAGATCATATAAATAATAAATGCAAACAAAGTGAATGTCAAAATGCTAAAGTTCAAATATGTAAAGTAAATATAAAAATGTATCAAATATAAGTCGATGCCAAAATTCAAACCCATGCTTCAATAAAAAATAAGTAAACTAATGGTCAAACACACATCACAACTAAAAGATGCCAAAGCACACAAAACAAACAAGTTAAATGAAAGTCATTTCAAACAAACAATTAATGAATGTCAAAGCTCAAACACACCCACCAATCCATACAAAATAACAAATAATAAGATGATCAAATATAAGTGAGTGGTAAGATAATTCAAACACACTCCCTCTCTCTCTCACACACACACATAGTGAATGCTAATAAATAATATAAGGAAATGTCAAAGTTCACCAACACATTTCACTTTTTTTAAAAAAAAATGCAATAATAGGGTGCCAAAATTCAAACAGGTACACAAATTGAAGGCCAAAGTTCAAAAAATAAATGGATATAAAGTAAATAGCAATAGTTCGAACATGCTTCCAAAAATGATTGACAAAGTTAAAAAACATTTCACACATATACAAAGTAAATGTTGAAGTTTAAAGGTATATTAAGTCAATTCAAAGATATCAAAGTACAAACACACAAAAGTGAATACATGCCTAATTTAAAAATATTTCACAAAAAGTTACTTCGACTACACACAAAGTAAACACTTAAGCTCAAACATGTCAAAATACAAACACACAAAATGTATAGGTCAATGTTCAAACATACACCATAAAGTGAGTGTCAAAGTTAGAACACTCTTCATACAAAGTGAATGTGAAAGTTCAAACATACACACACATGTCAAATACAAATGCAACAAAGTGGTTGTCAATGTTAAAACATATTTCACTTCATACATAAGTGAATGTGAAAAAACTCAAAGACACTTTATGCAACATTAGTTCGCTTCACCCATATTTTGTTCAAACATACACTTCAGACATAAATGAATGTCAAAGACAGTACACATTTTACATAAAATAAATTCAACGCACACAAAGGGGAAAGTTAAAATAAATCTCACATAAAATTAGTTCAACCAAACACAACAAAGCTCAAACAAACACTTCATGTAAACATTATATGCAAACAAAGTGACTACCAAAGTGCCAAAGTTCATACATACAAATTAAATGTTAAAATAAATCAAATATAGGTCAATGCCAAAATTCAAACAACACACAAACACTTCATGAATTTCCAAGCTAAAACACACTAAACAAACATGTTTAAATTGCAACCTTCCAATAACACAACACTAATTATTACAATGTTACTAGATTGAATTATAATTAAAGGATATTATAATACTTAAATAATCACACTACAACAAAAATGTCAAATGGTTAAATATGATGAAATAAGAAATAATAATTTTTCCTGCAAAAAAAAATAATATATAAATCAAAACAAAGATACTAGACTGAAAAGAATGGCCATGGCTAGTGACCATTTCCTCCAACCTTGGGGAGAGGGCCAATTCAACCCCTCCCAAATAATTTTTTTATTAAACAAGAAATCTATTTACATATCAATTGACAAATTAAAATTTGTTTTGCATTGACTGCAATGACAACTGAAAAATTCTTAGGCATCACTCTACAAAATTTCCAGTGTTCCTTGCATACTTGAAACAAAGGTCTTGAATGTTTTCCCTACACATAAATTCATTACAAGATAGTGATGGATATTAAACAGGTCATTATTCATCTAAGAATTGTAAAATTGAAAATTGGAATTTTGTAACCAACATGGTTGATAATAAATGAATAAAATCGGGTATTTTATGGATTGTCTCATAATCCCATTCCATCTGTGATTAGCTTTCTATCCTTCCCAAACTACCTGCACAAAACAAAACAAAACCCATTTCATTTTGACTGAAGCTGAACAAAAAGCCTCATAATCCATAAAATACTTTGCAAATAAAACCTTATACTAATGACCATGAATGACCAAACTAGGTCAATGGAAAACCATAGTATTTGACTCTGAAGAGAATGAGGAAGTTCACCATGAGAGAAATATATAATAATAAGACATAAGATGCTAAAAATAAAATTCCTCCAATGAACTTGCCTAGAATCTAATAACAATTGTAACAAAGAATGATCAAGAATAGATTCTAGAGCAACACATGAATGCCATTTTGATAGTAACTAAATCAAATAAGGGAAATGAAAAAGATGAAGAGTTAGTAGAGATGAGTGAGAAGAAAAAGGAAGTCAAATTTCAACATTTAGGAGTGAAGCATCAACATTATGAGGACATGGTTCATATACCATATAGGATCCAATACTAGTGAACACAAATCAAGAAACAGTGTTGGGTAAGATGTATAACAAAGCTGTTGCATGAAATGAAGGAAACTACCAACACAAATACATTCCTTCTATAACAAATTTATCTCTGGCGTAGATAGTTACAAAATTCAACTTTTAGGAGTGAAGCATCAACAATATGAGGACATGGTTCATATAACATATAGGATCCAATACTAGTGAACACAAATCAAGAAACAGTGTTGGGTAAGATGTATAACAAAGTTGTTGCATGAAATGAAGGAAACTACCAACACAAATACATTCATTCTATAACAGATTTGTTTGGTTGAGATTCATTTTTTATGACCACCTACAACATTCCTTCGATATCAAGCAAATAAATACCTTATTGCTATGCACCCCCTTACCTTAGCTATCAAGCTGTAATTTTATTCTCTTTTAGGTGATGCCACAAGCTCCCTTACCAATCCACATACACCACTATCTCTTTAAAATCTGCATTCATTTTCCATCATACCTTCTTTATCCTCCATTTTGTTCTAATGCAGTCCTCTTTTCATGTTTTATTTTGAAATTTTCTACAATCTCTAAAGTCCTGTGTGCCGCCTAAAAATCTACATATTCATTTGTTTTGGTCTAAACCAAATGTCTTATAATTTTTTGAAGTGGCACCACCATCCTCCAACATCTGAAATGTTTTCAATGCACATGCTTCTCTTCCCATACATAACCTGCCAAGGCTCACAACCTTTATGCGTTGATTATTTTAATTCACCCAATCACCCACCTTCCACATTCATCTGTAACTAATTTTCATTTCTTGATTTTCATAACTTCCTCCCACTTTAGTGCGCTTAACATCCTGCACTCAATTGAAATAAATTATAAATTTAGAGTGTTAATTTTTGCCTTCACACCTTGAGAATTGGCGTGGGTCTCTCTTCTCACCTTGGCACACCTCATTCACTCACACATTTTCACTTTTTTATTCCAATTTTCAATTGATGCCTCTTCGTATACTTTTCATAATTGTTTCAACTTCCTTTTATTTTCATCTTCTATGCCTATAAACCATGCCTTCATAAAAAGTTGAAATAATGCATGATTTATACAAATCAATTTTTTTATCTAATTACACAATGTACATATTCAAGCTCATGAAATTATAAACAATGAGCACTCAAAATATAACATTTGTAAAAATATTATTCAACTCTTTTCAATCGACCATTGAAACCAAATTGATGCCCCTTCGTATTCTTTTCATAATTGTTTCAAATTCCTTTTATTTACATCTTCTATGCCTGTAAACCATGCCTTCATAAAAAATTGAATAATAATGCATGATTTATACAAATCAAATTATTATTTAATTACACAATGTACATATTCGTGCTCACGAAATTATAAACAATGAGCACTCAAAATATGACATTTGTCAAAACGTTATTCAACTCTTCTGCATTCAACCATTGAAACTTAATTGATCTACCCACAAAGAAAGAAAAGCAAAAAAAAAATAACAAAACCAAACTGATTTTTTTTTGTTGATTTTGATTTCCTATGGACCCGAATGCTCCTGCATTAGACAAGTCAGGTAAGAAATTTGTGAGCATGGGCTCACAAAGGGAGTTGGGTGATAGAATCACCCTTCAAGATTGTAAACAATCTACAATGTACCCCCTTGTTGATAGGCCAATCTCCTCCACCAAATACCTTCCTCTTCTTCTCTCCATGCCTTCCTTTTGGCATGTCTTCACTGAACTCAACCCTTGCAACCTCTTCATAGATCGCTTGCAATCATACCTATGCCTTCCTTTTGGCATGTCTTCGCTGCAAGTCAACCCTTTCAACCTCTTCACACATCACTTGCAATCATACCTCAATCCTCACGAAGATCCCACTTCATCTGCTATAATTTGCCACTTCCTCATCACTTTTCTTATGCTTTCCAACCCTCAACCACTCAGGACTTTACACACCTACAACAATACTTTTGAGCTCCTCAATCCACAGGTTCTATCGTAAGCTACCTCATAGTCAACGATCTGCTTATACACCCAAAACCTCTTCTCACTTCCCTCTCCACCTGCAAGTCTTGGTGTGAACTACCTCACATTCGACACTCTGTTTGCACACTCAAGACCACTGGTGCTAATACCATTGGATGAATACAAAAAAACTCCCCCAAATTTCAACTCCAAATTTACCAAATTTTAGATTACAAAAGACACTATAAACAATTAACTCCAAATCAACAATTACATGTGTTGATTTAAAATGATACACATTTGCATAACAATATACTCAAATTGAAAACAAATCAAATGCATTATTGAATTCAAGTTTCATAAAGCATACATGGGAAAATATTTAAATTCCAGTAACTCTCTCTTATCTTCTTCTTGCTACCCCTATTTACACATATACCATCCAATTGCAAAAAACACAACTCTCGATTTCATCTAACTTCCACTTTTGCATGGCGCAACTAGTTCGTATTTTACCTTGTGCTTTGTTTGGTCGAAATACATTTTTTTAATCACCACCTACTACATTCCTTTTATACCATGCAAATAGGCACCTTATTGTTATGTGCCCACTTACCTTTGCTATCAAGCTATAATTTTATTCTTGTTTAGGTGACGCCACAAGCTCCCTTACCAATTTGTGCGAACCACTATCTCTTTTAAATCTGCATTCATTTTCCTTCATACTTTTGCTATCCACCATTTTGTTCTAATTCAATCCTCTCTTCATGTTTAATTCTGAAACTTTTTACAATCTCTAAAGTCTTGTGTACCCCTTAGAAATCTGCATATTAATTTATTTTGGTATAAAACAAATGTCTTGTAATTTATTGAAGTGGCACCATGATCCTCAAGCATCTCAAATGATCTCAATACACATACTTCTCTTCCCATACATGGCTTGCCAAGGCTCACTACCTTTGTGCATTGATTCTTTTAATTCACCTAATCACCCACCTACCATATTTATTTGTAAATAATTTTCATTACTTGATTTTTAGAACTTCCTCCCTCACTCTAGTGCGCTTCCCTTCTTGCACTCAGTTTAAATAAATTATAAATTTAGATTGTTATTTTTTGCCTTCACACCTTGATAATTAGCGTGGGTTTCTCTTCTCACCCCCGCACACCTCATTCACTCACACATCTGCACTTTATTATTCCACTTTTTGATTGATGCCTCTTCATATTATTTTCATAATTGTTTCAACTTCCTTTTCTTTTCATCTTCTACACCCATAAACCATACCTTCATAAAAAATTGAATAATAATGCATGATTTATACAAATCTAATTATCATTTACTTACACAAAGTGTACATATTCATACTCATGAAATTATAAACAATGAGCACTTAAAAATATGATGTTTGTCAAAACATTATTCAACTCTTTTGCAATCGACCATTGAAACCAAATTGATCTAGCCATAAAGAAAAGGAAAAAGCGAAAGTAAAACAACAAAACCAAACCGATTTTTTGTTATTGATGTTGATTGCCTGTGGACATGAATGCTCTTGCATCAACATTTCACAAAAGTAAAAAATGAACACATGCCATAATTTAACCACACCTGAAATAAAGATACAAATTTGTTCAAGCATGCCAAGTTTAAGCATGTTTCTCAAAAATTACTTCAAGCACACACAAAGTAAACAACTAAGCTCAATAATGCTAAAATACAAACACACATGAAGTGAATCCCACTGAGTAAAGCACATTTGATACTAACGTGCAAATATAAAACACAAGTGGTTGTCATAATTAATGCACTCTTCACACAAAGTGAATATGAAAATTCAAATATACACACACATCTCAAAGTAAACATACAAAAAAAATGGTTGTCAAAGTTAAAACATATTTCACACAATGTTCATTCATTTCACACATAGTTTGTTCAAACACACACTTCACACATATACAGAGTATTAAATGCTAAAGTTTAAATATACAAAGTTAGTTCAAACATACCAAAATCATAAAAGGTTACTTCAACTATACACAAAGTAAACAATTAAGTTCAAACATGTTAAAATACAAACACATAAAACATGAATGTCAAGGTTCAGACACACTCCACACTGAAGTTCAAACACATATCATAAAGTGAGTGTCAAAGTTAGTACTCTTCATACAAAGTGAATGTGAAAGTTCAAACATGCACACACATATCAAAGTACAAATACAACAAAGTGGTTGTCAAAATTAAAACATATTTCACACAAATTTTATTCAAACACACACTTCAAACATATTTTAAGCAGATGCTAAAGTTTAAAGATTGTCATAAGTAAATGCGAAAGAACTCAAAGACACTTTATGTATTATTAGTTCACTTCACACATAAGTGAATGTCAAGGATGGTACATATTTTACATAAAATGAATTTGAAAGTTCAAATATAAGCACATGCCACATTGTTAATTCAACCACACATGAAGCAAAAATTGAAGCTCAACAAGCAAAAATTAAATTCCAAAGTTTAAATAAACTTCACACATAATTAGTTCCACCATGCATGAAGTAAACACAAGCACACAAAATGTGCATGTGAAAAGTTGAAACGCACTTCAGACAAAGTTTTTTGAAACACATACTTCACACATATACAAAGTAAATACACCAAATTTCAATCATTGTGAAGTGTGTTGAAATAAAGCGAGCCAAAGTTAGAATACTCTTGAAAGTGACAATCAAAATTCAAACACACCCACCCATCCATACAAACTAACAAATAATAAGAGGATCAAATATAAGTGAGTGGTAAAATAATTCAAACACACACACTCTCTCTCTCTCTCTCTCTCACACACACACACACACACATAGCAAATGCTAATAAATAATATAAGATAATGTCAAAGTTCACCAACACATTTTGCATAATGTTTTAAAATACAATAATAGGATGCCAAAGTTCAAAAAATAAATGCATACAAAGTAAATAGCTATAGTTCAAACATGCTTCCAACAACCAACTAGTGGATGCCAAATTGAAACATGCTAAACAAATACACTTGAAAATTAGTTCAAATGGAAAATTAATTAATGTTAAAGCTCAAGCACAAAGATCATATAAAAAATAAATGCAAACAAAGAGAATGTCAAAGTGCTAAAGTTCAAATATGTGAAGTAAATGTAAAAATGTAAAGTTCAATAAACAATAAGTAAACTAACAATCAAATACACTTCACAACTAAAAGATGCCAAAGCACACAAAACAAAAAAATTCAACGAAAGTCACTCTAAACAAACAATTAATGTATGTCTTAACTCAAACACACACTTCATAGAAATAATAAATGCAAATAAAGTGAATGTCAAAGTGTCAAAGTTTAAACATGCAAAGTAAATGCTAAAATGGATCAAATATATGTCAATACCAAAATTCAAAATCATACTTCAATAAACAATAAGCAAATCAATGTTCAAACATGCTTCATATAAATAATAAATGCAAAGAAAGTGAAGACAAAAGTGTCAAAGTTCAAAAATACAAGTCAAT
This sequence comes from Sequoiadendron giganteum, assembly GCA_007115665.2. Taxonomy (NCBI): domain Eukaryota; kingdom Viridiplantae; phylum Streptophyta; class Pinopsida; order Cupressales; family Cupressaceae; genus Sequoiadendron; species Sequoiadendron giganteum. The sequence goes on along the minus strand of CM021104.1, from coordinate 559,538,947 downwards.
ATCAAAATGGTTCAAATATACATCAATACCAAAATTGAAAATCATGCTTCAATAAACAATAACAAATCAATGTTCAAACATACACTTCATATAAACAATAAATGCAAAGAAAGTGAATACAAAAGTGCCAAAGTTCAAAAATACAAAGTCAATATCAAAATGGATGAAATATACATCAATACCAAAATTCAAAATCATGCTTCAATAAACAATAGCAAATCAATGTTCAAACATACTCTTCATATAAACAATAAAACAAAGAAAGTGAATACAAAAGTGCCAAAGTTCAAAATGATTGTCAAAGTGAAAACACATTTCACACATAATTTTTTCAAACACACACTTCACACATATACAAAGTAAGGGTTAAAGGTATATTAAGTTAGTTCAAACATATCAAAATACAAACACACATAAGTGAATACATGTCTAATTTTAAAATATTTCACAAAAAGTTACTTCAACTACATACAAAGTAAACACTTAAGCTCAAACATGTCAAAATACAAACACACAAAATGTATATGCCAAAGTTCAAACATACACCATAAAGTGAGTATCAAAGTTAGAAAACTCTTAATACAAAGTGAATGTGAAAGTTCAAACATACACACACATGTCAAAGTACAAATGCAACAAAGTGGTTGTCAATGTTAAAAAGATATTTCACACAAAGTTTGTTCAAACACACACTTCAAACATATATTAAACAAATGCTAAACTTTAAAGATTGACATAAGTGAATGTGAAAATACTCAAAAACACTATATGCAACATTAATTCACTTCACACATATTTTGTTCAAAGATACACTTCACACACAAGTGAATGTCAAAGATAGTACATATTTTTTATAAAATGAATTTGAAATTTTAAATATAAACACATGCCATACAATTAGTTCAACCACACATGATGTAAACATTGAAGTTCAACACACACAAAGTAAATGGGAAAGTAAAAATAAATCTCACACAAAATTAGTTCAACCATGCATTAAGTAAACACTTTATATAAACATTATATGCAAACAAAGTGACTACCGAAGTGCCAAAGTTCATACATACAAATTAAATGTTAAAATGAATCAATGCCAAAATTCAAACCCATGCTACAATAAGTCAATCAATGTTACACACACCACACACAAAAACTTCATGAATTCCCAAACTAAAACACACTAAACAAAATTGTTTAAATTGCAACCTTCTAATAACACAACTATAATTATTACAATGTTACTAGATTGAATTATAATTGAAGGATATTATAATACTTAAATAATCACACTACAACAAAAATGTCAAATGGTTAAATATGATGAAATAAAAAATTAATTAATTTTTTCTCTAATAAAAATTAATATAAAAATCAACAAAAAGACACTAGACTGAAAAGAATGGCCATGGCCAGTGACCATTCGCTCCAGCCTTGGGGGGAGGGCCAATTCAACCCCTCCCAAATAAGTTTTTTTTATTAAACAGCAAATCCATTTACATATCAATTGATAAATGAATTTTTTTTTTTTGCATTGACTGCAATAAGAATTGAAAAACTCTAGACGCCACTCTACAGAAATTCCAGCATTCCCTCCATACTTGAATCACAGGAATAATGATCAAAGGTCTCGAATGTTTTCCCTGCACATAAATTCATTACAAAATAATGATGGATATTAAATAGGCCATAATTCATCTAAATACTGTAAAACTGAAAATTGAACTTTTGTAAACCACATGGTCGATAATAAATGAATAAAAACAGGTATTATATGGATTATCTATGATTAACTTTGTGCCCTTCCCAAACTGCCTCCACAAAACAAGCCTCATGATCCATAACATTTTGTTCATAATCCATAACATACACTGCAAATAAATCCTTAAATTAATGTCCATGAATTTATTAACCTGCTGTACAGCTTTCAAGCTGAGCAAATTTAGGAGTTTGTTTTGTTTTGTTTTGGAGACTCTGTTATAACTGCCCAGTAGGCAGTTCTAGTTTAATTAATGTTTTCATTTTCCTTTTAGAACTGCTCAGTAGGCAGTTTTGGTTTTATTAAGAGCCTGCTATTTGGAAGGGGGGAACTGAACTGCCGTAGGAAATGACAAAGTAGTGATTTTAGAGAAAAACAGTAATAGTTTTAGTGTTGTGTATTCTGTTTTTCCAGAGTAAAATGAATGAAGCGACAGTTTTCTGAATTCGCTATTTTGGCATGTGATTAGCATAGAATACTAAATAGTGTTGTTTTCATGGAATTGAGTGGTAGGTTACTGATTGGAAACTGCACCATACTTTCTGAACATAAGGGCATAGATGCAATGGCTGTACAGCTGGTTCTCCTGATGTGGCCTCGATGGATGTCAAGACTGCGGAACTACCTGTTTCATTCAAAGATGCAATGCTGCTGAGTTTAGTGAAGAAGAGCTCTTCTTCCTTTGTTCCTTCACCTATATCAGGGTCTATTTTCAGGGCTGCGGATGACTGCTGCTACAAATCGTCCAAGGCTTAAACCATCTAGAGTACTCCTGTCGTTCCTTTGATTCTGGTTGCAGAGGGTAGTGATTGGGTACTCAAGATCCCTAGTTTCCTTGTGGAAAAACCTTTGTCCAATTTGAAAAATGTCCTAGTTGGGAATTTGTAGGGTCTAGAGTCTAGACCCAATGTTCATATTATCAGAGGATGGCCTAAGAGAAAATGAACTCTTTTGGGCTCCCTTAGAGGTTGGCTTGGCATCCCTCGGTGGGGAGGTGGATGCCTCTCTTCTTGATAATACAAATCCCCAAGAGAATGTCATTCTTGGGTCTATTTCTCCTACTCAAAAACATGTGAAGGAGCTTGGTAAGGAATTGTTGCTTGGAAGGCAATGCCTCGATGAGGCCAGCCCAGCACATTGGGGGCAGTGATCTAAGGCCTTAAAGATAATTTAATGTGAGGAGCACTCTAGGGCCCCTCCTCTCTCCCCAGCTAATAAAGAGCTTCGAGGTTTGATTGAAGCTAAGGATAAGGCTGCTGGCAGGGTCCAGAGTTCCCTGTTGAAGTTTGGCTTCAAGTTGCCTTGAATGTGAGTTCTGTAGATGTTTGGGTGCTTTAGCCTAATTTGGTTTTTAACGCCCCTGTTGGAAGGCTGTTGCTGGATTTTTTCTGTTGTGTTAAGTTTTTACTGTTGGCTCCTTGTGGTTGTCTCTTCTATGCTCTACACAAGGGTGGGGCCATTTCAGCATGAGAGCAATATATAAGAATGAGACATAAGACGCCCTCCAGCAAAGAAGAAAAAGCAAGTCAAATTTCAGGCCTTATCTCTGGCGTAGATAGTTAAGAATTCAACATTTAGGAGTGAAGCATCAACAGTTAGGAGTGAAGCATCAACAGTATAAGGACATGGTTAAACATATAGGATCCAATACTAGTTAACGCAAATCTGTAAACAATGCTGGGTAAGATGTATAATAAAGTTGTTGCATGAAAGAAAGAGAAGGAAACTACCAACACAAAACCACAAATCATAATACTGAACACATCTAAAATTTCCAAAAATATAGAGAGAATGACAAATCATCAATGATGTCAAATTCTATTGAGATCTGTAATTGTTTTATTGATCTAATGAACATGCTCTTATTTCCAAGTAGAACCATATGTAGAGCATAGCAGAGCATACCTGAAGCGCCTTGAATTGAGGTGCAATGTTGTAAATAGCCTTCCTCTGGACCACACGACCGCTGTTCACGGGTCTTCCCAAACTGGTTTCCTTCCACAATTCGGATATTCTTCCTCCCAGGACAGGGGTTTTTTGAGCATATTAGGCGTGGGCAGGGTGTGGTGATGAAGACGGTGGAGGTTGGGTTTGTGGAGCTCCTTTGGGGGAAGCCCTGAAATTCTTTATTGAAATGCAAGAAAATGGCTGCCCAATTGATGCTGCTGTTTGATCAGGGGCTATGGCAATGCAAAGAATTTGGATCAGTCCTACGAATTGTTTCTAGACATGAAAGAGAGAGGAATTCCTCATGACTGCCAGACCTACAATGCTCTGATCAAAGTCATGGTGTTTCTTTACAAACCAGATGAATCTGCTAAACTCTATGATGAGATGATACAATGTGACTTCAAACCCACCATTCACACCTACAACATGCTTATGAAATTATATTTCAGGGCAAGAAAATTTGAAAGGGGCTTTGATATATGGAATCAGATGAGTCGGAATGGGTGCAGTCTTGATGTCAATTCATACACTGTGTTTATTGGAGGGCTTATTAGGGAAGGCAGATCCCAGGAGACATGCACCTACATTGAAAGAATGATTGAGAAGGGCATGAAGGCTCCTCGTTTTGATTATGATAAATTCAAGAGCAGGCAGGCCCGATAGATTTGAAGAACTTGCAGAAAAGATGAAACAAACAGGGAAGTTGGATGTTGCAAGTTATCCGCGTTACAGAGTTCTGTTCGATCTCTCCCTTTCGCTCAGAGCCCCAGCTGCGCCCTCTCTCCACGCCCTCCAAATTCAATCCCTCGTTCTTCCACGCATCTCTTCATTTCTTCTCTGTGGAAATCTCCAAATCTAAGCATAACGGTAATAATGCTTTTTTTTCAACGACAATAATGCTTTTTTTTCAACGACAATAATGCTTTTTTTTCAACGACAATAATGCTTTTTTTATTTTAACGGCAATAATAATATTAAGAATTAGTCTTGTTTTAGTCTCTACTAATTTGAAAATATTATTTTTATTGAAGATATTTAGATAAAAGACCTTCTATTTTAAATATTTAAAACTCATATTTCATCTTTTTAAAAAGTAAATTTATATAAATACCTTCACATATAGAAAATACGACAGTTTAGACTATAATTTTAATGTATAAAATAACTAACAATATGAAAAAGATAGCTTTAATTGTTGCCACTTAGTGGTGTGCCATTAATGTATCCAATTGTATGAATTATTAACCAAATTTCTATCAACCTATAATAATATAAATCTAAAAAAGAGAAACAATAATAAATATATTTCAAACATTTTCCCTTACATCATTGATTCAACAATTTAATATTTTAAAATCTTTATATTTGTAGATGGTTAACCATGACCTCCATGAAATGTGAATGAATCATATGTTGTGACTATTAAAAAAATAACCATGTAAAAAAGTAGACTACAATGATAATCATGGAAACCGTGTGAAAAATGTTAAGATGAAATTACTTTGGAATGAGGAAGAAATTTTCACATAATCGTGTGAGGATCACCACCACATAAAATTGAAAACAAGTTCACTTGTTGCATAAGCTCTTCTCTATAAAACTTGGATACATTAAAAATAATTTCATAATTATTTTTTGAGAAGATTATTAATATTATATTAATAATTTTTTTAATTAGAATAAGATATACTTCAGTTAAGAGGGGATATACCAGATATCCATGTCTATTTTTTGTTAAAAAATAAAGGATCATAAATCCCCATTTAGCTATTTTTTATATATCTTACTTTTATTCAATTTTGTCTATCATTAGACCTCCTCTTGCAACTCACAAATTGAAAAAAAATGTGGAAAACAACTCATGTCATTTAGATTATCTAACATTGAGTGAGTAATATATGTCTACCTTTTCTTGATATTCTCACTTGAAGAGCTAGAAATAAAAGCATAAGGGTTAGCTAACCTAGATCATAGGTTATTGAAGTTATAAATAAGACCCCACTTGGATAACTTCTCTTCTTAATACAACAAATATCTCCCCAAAGAGAGAATTGAAGTCTCTTCTAAGCATGGGATGGTTTGTTTCCATAACATAGGATCATCCAACACTATAAACCTTTTGACCTTGTTGCATCATTATCATTCAACACTCAAATCAAAAGTATTGAGCTCTTCAATATTTGTTCAATTTCCACTAGATATTTTCCTTCGATATTACATGTATTCTCTAACTAAATTTATCGACAAAGTATCACAATAGTCATTAGACCCTTGAGTGTAGCTAGGGATGGGCCTAGAGCAAGCATGACATTATTAAAATGTTTTAGACCAAGATTTAGTTCAACAAGGTCCATATCTCCTAGTTCAACACCAAATTTGTGGCCCCCAACCACACTAGCAACTGCATTAGGATTCTTTTATGAAAAGACTACGAGAAGTCATTTAAAAATCTTATTCTAAATTCAAGTTTTTAATACAATATATAGTCATATTTATATTCAATTACATATTTTTTGTTATTATAATAGATTATATAGTGTGATATGAAATATTGATCCTAAAATTATTATACAATTATTATATAAACTCTTTCAATAATAGTTATAACTAACACACTGAGTGTTTACTCAAGATTGCGCAATAAATAATTGATCCAAATTACTTATTTCAAACTTTATTATTCTTAATGGTTTTTTAATATATCTTTCTATATCACATATACACATGATAATATTTAATGAGTTCGAAGGAGGCATAGAAGAAAATATAAATATGCAATACCATTCTACATCTTCTCAAAGCTACTCATTAGCCGATAGGCTTCTTATTGTGGACTTCTTAGTCCACGAATGTCAGCATACCTGTCTCATGCCGGTAAACTTGTTCACGGCTATCCGAAAACAATTATCAGGTATGCTATAAACTGACGTATATACTGTCTGATATATGGTAGATATCTGCAATAAATGCATTTATATCGGATGAAATCAAATTGGATCGATTTTGGGATCTCTGAAGCGAATCAAATTTGTCTCATGCCTACAAACAGATTAGGTCTACTGGCAAATAGTCTGGTTGTGCTAATACTAGTTCAAACATTGTCATCCAATACCATTCTACATCTTCTCAAAGATACTCGTTAGCCGATAGGCTTCTTATTGTGGACTTCTCAGTCCACGAATGTCGACATACCTGTCTCACGCCGGTAAACCTGTTCATGGTTATCCAAAAACAATTCTCAGGTATTTTGTAAACTAGCATATATACTGTCTGATATATGGTAGATATCTATAGTAAATGCATTTATATCGAATGAAATCAAATCGGATCAATTTTGGGATCTCTGAAGTGAATCAAATTTGTCTCATGCTTGCAAACAGATTAGGTCTACCGGAAAACAGTTTGGTTTTGCTAATATCGGTTCAAACATTGTCATCCCTGAAAGTTCATTTCTACTAGCAACCACCCACACACGTCTAATCTCATCAACTTTTCATTTATTGTGAGTATATTTAACCAACGTCTGTAGGGAGACTGATAATAGTTCATCGGAGCACACTAGTATTAATTTTGATTTGATTGTAGCAGCCATCTAGGGGTTCACACGATTGAGCTTATTGATGCAGTAGGTGTAGGGATATTTAGCTTTAATTCCATTTAAGATGTAGCAGTTGTAGGGATATTTATGGAGTTGGATATTTGTGTGCCTTCTTGTTCTTTCCCACCGCCTTTGAACACTGCCTGCTATCTCGATAAATAGGGTTGATGGTAGAACTTAGTTTCTCAGTGCATCAACTTTCGATTGTGTTCCTGCTTTGGTGGCGACAAGAAAAGTATGCCTGTACTCACGCATTTTCAAACGACGGGTTTCATCTTTTAGTTGTTTTGCATTTCCATTAAAATTTTACCGTTGTCCATAAAATTGTGTCTTTCTTTGTTTTTTCGTATTCAAATTGTATTCTTTTTCCATTTCGTTTCATTTAACATGGATATTTCATAAATTCCATGCCAATAGCGCCTAAAGCAACAAGTAAATGCGAACCTGAGGAGGCCGAGTTGAAGGAGTTGTTCAATGGAAGTGTGGAGAGCATGGCGGTCTCGCTTGGAGTGAGAAGTTTATGCTCCTGGACTAGATACACACCCCATATGACATTGAGATGAGGGGAATAAAGATTCTTTATGGTTTTGTCGATTTCCTCTTTTTCATGGGGCATATCAGACTTGTAGGCATGGAGAAGGCGTGTGACTGTCTTCCAGCGCAGGTTTGTTGCAATAACATTGGAGCTCCTGCAAGGCCGTGAAGAGGCAGTTGTCGGCATCGATGTCCCCGCCATGAAAGAGCATGGGCAAGGTGCAGCTGCACACATTCTGAGCAGGGTGCTTCGAATACACTCCACGGATGCTTAGTTTTCCCAGAGACTTTCTCTGTTGCTGCTCCAACCCACTAACAGACTCCCATTTCCAACCTATTGGCTAATTATTATCATCATCTTCCGCTCTTTGAGGTCGGGGCATCCTGCACGAGGGAAGAAAGGTTGGACGCGTGCAAATCGACGACCTGAGACTGCATAGAGGCTCCCTCATACGGCTTCCCCATTTTCCATTCCTCTTTCGTTTGCTCGAAAGGAGAAACTGGGTTAAGTCCTCTGCCTATATATTTAGGTCGTTGCCTGTGAAGCAACAATTGTAGGGAGTGCGTTTTTGGTTCGTTCCATTTTAAAAGAAGCTCTGCTTTGGTAGGGTTTCGTTATATTTTCCCTGCAACCTCTATTATATGCTCCAACTTCTAATATTCTTCCTGCTTTATTCATGCAAACTAGTTGTTTGTGCTCGATAGTCATCAGTGGTCAACCACTAAGTATATAGCAAAGTGATTTCAGTTTGCAAAAAATGCACACCCCTTTATCTCAAAATTGCATGATTCACATCAAAATACGGTTCTTTTCTAATAGGAAATTAAGTAAAAAAAAATTACAAATGTATGATCGTAGAACATAGCCCATAGCTGGTCTATCAAAGTAGCATTCAAGGAAAAAGGAAAAGTCGCTGGATATAACAGCCATATAAAAGTTTAGAATACATGATAGAAAGAACAATAATGTAATGGTCATATATCATATGTACTAGCCATAGAGGAGGGATAAGGTTATTAATTCGTCATAAGCTTTTGCTTATGTTGTTAACTTGGGTTTTCTAGAAAAACATGTTTTACTTCTCTATTTCCCTTTATATATGTTTCCTATAATTGTTCAAAGCTCTCTTAGACTAGTTTTAATTAGTAATATTGTTTTCAAACAATTAAAATATTCAAGAATATAGGCATTCTTTATTAGTCAACTGCATAACTTAAAAACATGATTTCCTTTTTCCTTTACCATTGCCAATTTGACATCATCAGCTGTGCTAATGATCATTTGAAGCCAAATTCTGATTTATTTATTAATCTGCAGTTTCATTATTGTTGACTAATACGTTGTGTCTTCAAATTTTGGATATATTGTGAACTGCCAAAGTCTAGATTAAATGGTAGTATAAAAAGAGCTTGTTCTAATTTTTAGTTTCCAATACATTTGCTTAGTTTGGTTCCCTATAAAATGTCGATTCTTTTTTTTCTCATTTTATAGATATTGTACTAAGCTTTCATTTATTTCTTGTATTGTTGTAACTCACTGAGTACCTCATTCGAACTGTCATTCAATGCATTATTTATACATTCAAATTGTCTTTTTTGAATGTTTAATGATAATTAAGTTGAACATGTTTATTTCTCATTTTTTATTGGTGAGTGAAAATTTAATATAAACAAAATACAAGAATAATGTATGATGATATTTTTGACTGTTAGAAAATTTAATGGATAACATAATTTCTAGTCCCTGTGCAATCTATTTGTCCGTTGGGTATGGTAAAGATGAGAAAATTTGAGAGTGAATCTTGTTCTATCAACTTACCTCTTAATTCAATTGCCCCTTTGGTTTGATTTTAAGACTTCTAGAAGTTACTAAAAGTCCAATTTTGAGAAATAGATTTGTCCCTGTCATACTAGTAATAACCAGTGTAAAATTGAAATGATAATATTTGGCATATCATTTAATGAAATAAACAAATTGAAGTCAAGTCTTGGCTATCAAAATTGTCCAAGAACTTTATCTAGTACTTTGGCAAATAGGGATTGCTACTCTAAAATGAAAAAAAATTCATGAGAAAGAAAGAAAAAACTCACATACACTTATTCTCACAGTAGCATGTTCAGGTGAGTACAACTACTGAGTCTCTCAAAATTATACACTTTTAATTGTTATCTTAAAAGAATAACAATAGTAAAACTAATCACTTACAAACTTTGACTTCTAGAGGTGGACAATTGATGCTGGATAAAAGAAAAAAAAAGTTCTTTATCTCAATTTTTTTCTTTCTTAATTTTACAAATTTAGTTATTTTTGTACAATTTATGAAATTCCCATCTAACAACATTTTTGTTTCATTGCATACAAATTCCAGGGCTTGAAAAAAAGAATTTTGAAAAAGACATTGCAAAGCTCTTACTTTATTTTGACATATGAACAGATAATAATTGTTCAAAACACTCTAGTAAACATTGTGTATCCATTAACAAATACGAGCTTCAAAAAAGATAAATTGATGCTCTAATGTAACTTTGACTATTGCAAACTTGATATAAAATGTTCAAAAGAATTGCATTGTGCTTTTTTATGTATTGTTGCAATTCATTTACACTCTTTCCTCAATTTCCTATTGGTGATTCCCTTGAACCTCCTATAGGTGCAAGTGCTAGTTTATATTTTCATATTTGGAGTTAGAAATGGCATCACTTTCCAAGATAACATGGTATATCGTGTTGGGCCTTTTATTTGCATGGACTCTGCTTGGTGGCATGACGATGGCGGAAGTTAAGCATGATGGTGGTGGAAGAGGAGGACCTCCTGGGGTGGGGGTGGTGGTATTGGTGGAGGAGGCAAGGGAGGATGCGGTGGTGGTTTTCTTTTCTAGAGTATTACATTTTGCTTTTATTTTTTAATTTTTTATTATTTCAGAAAAAAAATTAAAAAAATTGTTTATAATAAAATCTAAATTAAATGTATATCAAGTATAAAATCAAAATCAAATGCATCTAAGCTAAATTGTCCATGATAAATTTTAAACCAAAATTATGTGTGAGAAGATCTAAAGAGAATACATACTATACAAAAATTTCCACAATAAAATACTAAACAAGTGAACATTAAGCAAAACCATCCATGATATACTTGAATTATTGCATAATTATAATTTAAGAGGTTTGAGGTTGCTTCATCATATAAATTTAGAGTGATTTCTAGTAGATGCCTTTTAAATTGATTGTTCATACATCTCTTATGTCTATTTTGTTAATAGGATATCTTTTATTAATATTTTTCAGAAAGGGCTAGTAGTATAAAAGAGGAGGTGGTAGTAAGTTTCATAGTTTTGAAGATTTTCTATCTAGTATTTTGAATTTTAGTATTTAATTATTTGTTTTTACTTATATATAATTTTAAAATGCAAACTTTAATTTATAAGAGAATATTATAGCTGATTTTATTAATGGTATTCATGTCTAATTTTCCATATGTCTAAAGATCAAAGATTAAATACTCACTTCACCATTCTCATTAGATATGGTAGAAATAAACTTATTATTATTGTGACATTTTAGATGGTAGTTTTATAATACATGAAATATATAGATCATTAAGCAATATTTTATGTTAACCTTAACACATCTATATTTAGTAAATTGGTATTTTATACAAGCACATAAAGATTCAGTCCAATTGGTATATTAACTAGCTTATCTATCTTACTACATAATCTATATAGGAAACACCAGGATATATCAACTTGTTTGAATCCATTTTAAAAATTTGATTGTTGTGTGTTTATCGTAATGGATTCTTTAGTTTTGCAATGAAATAATATCATTGGCTTATCTTCTAAGAATGTACAACATTGTGTCCATGTGTATGATATTTAATATAATCGAGGAGAATGAATATTGTCTAAACATGAGGACATTATATTGAATGGATAAGTATATAATCTACATTAATTTTATTATATTAGCTTGTAGCCTATGATTTATCTTAGAACCATAACCCTAAACCTACCCCTATTGAAATTCAATTCTAATTGAACTATATCACTAACAGTAACCCTAACCTATTTAAGTTCAACCTCGATTGAAGCTAAACACTAATCCTAACATTAATTATAATTGTAACCCTAATTAAACCCTAACCTTAACCCCAATTGAACCCTAACCATGTAAACTAACTTTAACCCTAACTATAGTTGAATCCCAATCCTGACCTTAGTTGAACCTTGACCCTAATTGAATATGAACCCTAACCATAACTCTAATTGTATATCTTAACCCTAATTGAATATGAACCCTAACCATAACCCTAATGGAATCCTAATTGAATCTTAACCCTTATAGTAATTGTAAGCCTAACCCTAATCCTAGTTGAATTATAACCCCAATCCTAACCCTAACCCAAAACTTTATCCTAAAACCCTTACCCTTGTTGAACATCAATTGAACCCTAACCCTAATTTTGATTGAATCTTAACCCAAATTAGATCCCAACCCTAACACTAATCAATCCCCAAACCAAACCTTGACCCTTACTCTATCCCTAACCCTAATCTTATCTTGGAATTTCTAACCCTAACCCTAATAGATATGTAGCCTTAATTGAATGTAAATCCTAACCTTAAGATCTATCTTAGAATCCTAGCCTTAACCATAACCCTAATCTTGTTAAAATTCAACCTTAATTAAACTTGATCCCTAATCCTAACCCATTGAAGTTCAACCCTAATTGAACCTAAACACTAACACTAACACTAAACTTAATCCTAACTATAACCCTAATTAAACCCTAAACTTAATCCTAAATGAACCCTAAACCTAATTGAATATAAAGCATAACCATAACCTTGATTAATTCCTCATTGAATCTTAATTGTTATCATAATTGTAACCATAACTCTAATCCTAATTGAATTCTAACCCCAACCCTAAGCCTAACCCCAAATCTTATCTTGAAACCCTTACCCTGATTGAACCCTACTATAACCCTAACCCTAATTAAACACTACCCTAATGCTAACCCTAACCCTAGCATAACCTTTACCCTAATTGATCTCTAATTAAACCCTAATTGAAGCTTAATCCCAATTTATCCATAACCCTAACCCTATCCCCAATTCAACCTTAATCTAGCCTCAATCACCTAAACCCCAACTTCAAGCTTTATCTTAGAATTCTTATTAAGCCCTAACCCTAATTTGATCCTAATCCTAATCATAACCAAATTCTAAATAATAATATAAAAAAATAATGTTATATGAATTATTTTTAAATTTTATGATAAAGTTAAGTAAAAACATAATTCTTAGTTACATTATTTTTTCTAAAGATGGATAAGCTAGTTTTAAACATATTAAATTTTAAAAATATATTTTTATATGTAATAATAAATTTGTTATATTTTCTTTGTATTTAATTTTATAATTTTAAATTGATTTTAGATGGGAACTTATAATGGAAGACTTTTATATTATATGTATATTTAAGTTGTTATATTTTTGTACTATTAAATCTTTAGTAAAGCCTTAAGTTTATAATATTTCTATACGTATATATATTAATTTTGAATAAAATGGAATATTAATGATTTTTCCTTTGAAACATTTCCATTTTTTTGTATTACGTATAGAAGATAAAAAAAATTACAACTTCCCATCCAGCATATTTCAGCTACTTACAACATATGGTTTGATATAACTACTTACGATAGATAGCATGATATGGTTACTTACAACCTATACATCACAAAAAACCAACTTACGAAGTAGCTTTTCAGTGAGCCAGAGCATTACAAAGAACATTGACTATCAAAATCAACATGTACAAAGTTGTTGTTCCAAATAGGATCATGGTAAGCCTATATAGTAAGGAAACCATTGTCACCATCAACCCCTTCAGAATCCCTTCCTCTCTCAACTGACAATATATTGGACCTAACTTCTTCAGAATCCTGAGAATCTAGAATGGGAGGGGCCCTTGTATTTCTTGCAACATTGAATGCCTAACAAAGCGCATTCATAGCCCCCATGAAATCCTTGGCCCCTCTTTGGTTGCAATTATGAGCATGGGAACATTGTATTTCCTCTTTGCGAACTTCCACCAAGCCTCCCCTAAGTAGTTCTAAAAAAAATTCCATGGAGACTTCTAGGTGTAGATGAACCTGTGATATAACAAAAAGGAGTGTGAGTCACTTTTCAGACCCAGTAAGTACCCTTTTACACCCGTAAAATTTATCTACATTTCTTGCCTTCCAAACATGCCATAAAATTTCAATAGTTAAACATGTATCCAAAAATTTAGAAGATCTTTTTTGAGCTTTCCATTGTTAAATAATACGTTCTACCACACTACATTGTCATTATTGTCCCAAATCATTAAATCATTATAAAACATTCTCCAAATTTATTTTGTGTATAGACAACCAAACAGAATATGATTTATAACTTTTCTGGAATCCTGTACAAAGTGAAAATGTCAATTTCCATATGATTAGACTTAAAAGGAAGCTTATGTTTAGTAGAATGAGACATCTAAAACAAGCCTTCTTAGGCCCACCAATGCTATGTCAAACACAATCAAAATTATTCATCTAGATTTTGTTAGGGAGATCAATTCCCCAAGTTAGGTTAGTATGAGAAGAAACATCAACTAAAGTAGTAAGCTCTTTCTAAATTGTTTTGGATTTGAGATCAGTAAGCTTAGTACCATCCTTCCAAAGAAGGTCATAGTCCAGTGAGATTGCATGAAAGGAGTTAGTAGGGAAAGGAATTTCTTTGCAGGCTTCTTTCATAGTATTAAAAGTTCTTGAGCTAGAGGTGGAAAAATTGAAATCATTGGTGAGGGAGTCCCAAATTTTAATTTGGCCATTATTTAGGGTGTCATTGAAGGTCTGAATTCTTGTGAGATTCTACCTTTTGGTAGAGAAACCTTGCAATAAGTCTAGGGGCTTGCAATTATGACAAAGATTCCACTAGATGGAACTACTAGTGTGGCAATTGAGTCTATTATTTAAGGGGGCGTTGTTGGCTTGGAAAAGGGCATTTGGTTTAATAGTTTCCTAGGCCTCCAACATGATTTTAAACACTGTAGAACTGACTAGAGTCACAGGGCACTGATCCAAGAGAATGTCACATACTGGAAGATCTTTCCACGTCTTTTCTTGCTTGGGGGTGGTTAGTAGAATTGTTTTCCTTATCAACACCTTTCAAGGCTCATTACCATCAAATGATCTTGCAATACACTCGACTTCCAAGGAAATACCTTGTAGCCTCAAGTCCTTTAGACCAAGTCCACCATGACTTTTCTCCACACAACACTAGCTCTAGTTAGCAATGCATGCTTTTTTTAATTTTACCCTTGCTATTTGACTAGAGAAAGCTTCTTATCATTTTTTGGATCTCATTTACTTGATAGCTACTAAACAACCAAACTGAGGCAAAATAAATGCTATATGGAGAAAATATTTTGACATACTTCCATTCTACCAGCTAACAAAAGATAGTGTCTATGCCACTTCACAATTTTGCCTTCAATTTTGCTGCTTATTGACAACCACATCTCCTTTAGGCTAGGATTGACTGAGAAGGGGATCCTGAGGTATCTTACAATTTTGTTGGGACCCCCCATTGAAAATCATATTTTTCCAACCATTTGGGGGGGAACCTCCCACCCAAGGATGCAAGACTTTGTAATAGAAATTTTGGCACTAGAGACGAGACAAAAAATGTCAAGCTTTCCCATTAGTATCTCCATGTTTCTTTCATCCAGTTCCAGGAAAATTACAGTATCATCTAAAACCTAGATATTAATAAACTCATTCTGATCCAACAACTTGATGCCTTTTACTTTCAGAGAGTAGGACTGATCTCTTAGCAGGTAATGAAGACCATCAGATGTAATGGAAAATAGAGTGGGGTCCAAGGGGCACCCTTGTCTAACAAATCTCTCAAGTTTAGATTCCTGTGAAACTACCCCATTTACCTCTACTTGGGCCATTGCATTATTTAGAAGAGTATCCACCATGTTGCAGAATTCTAGGGGAAATCCAAAGGCAACAAGATTTGTTCTTAAGAAGGGCCATTCTACCCTATCATAGGCCTTTCCAAAGTCCAACAAGAGTATTGTTGTGTTTTGATTAGAGTGCCTTGTCCATTCTAAGCCTTCCCAACTAGTTACCAAGTTTTTCAAAATGTACCTTCCCTTAATAAATTTGGTCAAGGTGTTGTTGATGAGCTTTGGAAGGATATTAGTTAGCTTCAAGGCCATTGCATTGGCTAGAATCTTGTACGAAATGTTCAAAAGAGTGATTGGGCTCCAATTCTTTATAAGATTTTTGTCACCCCCTTTTGGTAACAACTTGATGATCCTTTTGTTTATTTCCTACCCTAGAGAGCCCCTATCTATTGCCTCTCAGTACACTTCCAATAAGTCATTAGAGACCTAGTCCTGGAAGGACTTATAAAACCCCATCGAGACGTCATCATTGCATGTTGATTTTTCATTGTTAATTGCAAGAATCACCCTCTTGATTTCTTCCTTAGTCAAATTGGTGCCTAACAGGGTTGCATCCTCTTCTACGATCATTTTTGGAATGATCTCTTTTATGAACTCCTTGGCTCTTTGGTTGTTAGCCTCATTATTTTTAGATGTTAAAAGGTTCTTGAAGTATTTTTGGAATTGTTCCAAGATCTCTTCTTAGGAGGTGAAAACTTGCTCGTTATCCCTTATTTCACCAATCTACTCTTTGAACTTCTTTTCCCTAATGTACTTAAAAAATAATTTTGATCCTTTATCACCATAGTTGAGCTAATTCAGCGTAGATTTTACTTTCTATCCTTGAATTTTTTGGTTTTGGAACTTCCTCAGTTTGTCCTTTGTTAAGGAGAGTTCCCCCCCAATCTTTTCATCACTTGGGTCAACTTAAATTCTAGATTCCATGTCTACGAGGCTATCTTGCAACTTATTTTCTTCTCACATGTTGGCCTTGGACTTCTTCTTCCCAATAGTTTGAAACATTTTTTTCCATGATACCACGTTTTGGTTCCACCTTCCAATTGCACTCTCTTTTCTCAATAGCCATTTATTAATTTCTCTTATGGAGGAGATAACATCTTTACAATCTTCATCCTTTCTGAGGGAAATGTTGAGGAGGAATATATCCTTCATTAGCTTATAAAATGTTTTAAATTTGTTTTTTATGTCAATTTTTTCCTTGATAGGATGATGGTCGGATACGGTATAGGGGTAGATACAAACTAGAAGACCTGCCTCATTAGGGATGAATCTGAAACTATTTTTGTTCACATATAGCCTATCTATCATGCAGTATATTCTTTCATCCCTTTGTTGAGCATTACACTAGGAGTACCATACACCTTTTAAATCCTTTTGCTTTCCCTCCATGGGGTCAACTAGACTTAGCTTGATTTTTAGTCATTGCTCAATCATATTGAAGCACCCCCCCCAAAAAAAATCTAGGGCACATCCGGTAGATTGGAAAGCCATTGACACTATGAGGCCCTCTCTCTGTGATCATTAGGGATGTAGACAGAGTGAAGACCAAAGGAGCTACCTTATTTATCAAAAATCACCCAGACTCTCATGTTCTAGGGGAAGTTTCAAAACTGGTGACCCATTGGTTCTATTTGCTTGAGAGGAGGATGGAGATGCCTCCCTTACCTTTATCATGCGTGGTGTTGAACATGACTGAGTCCTTTTAGATAAACTTCATATTAGTTTCCAAGGTGAAGCCTATTGCTTTGGTTTCTTGTAGGAACACTACATCTTTTTTCTTTTCCAGGTTTAAAAATGTTCTTACTATGAATTTTCTGTCATGGTATTCTAATCCCTTGATATTCCATGAGATGCAACTAAGCTTCATCTTCCACAATCATGGGGGTAACCTCTTGATCTTTCTAGAACTACCCAAATTATTTGGGAAGCTTTTCTTCAGTCTCTACCATTTTGGCATCAGGTGTTGTATTATAATACTTGTTTTCCTTCTTTTCTTTTTTGACAAGTAGACATTTTTAGCTAGCAGAACAGACAGGCTATTTTTCCTTGGACTTCTAGGCCCTTTCCTATGCCTAATTGCTTTTTGGACTGTAAAGATATGACATTCTCTTGGACATTGTAGCTTGCGACTCTAGCCTATTTTTAGAGTTGCATTGAAGTCCACTCTTAGGGTTGTCATTGCCTCAAGTTCCACAGTGCCTAGTGGTAGCGGGGGTGTTGGGCTTAGCAGGTTGCGTTGTTGGGTTTCCCTTATTTTCACCCATTGTAATTTGTTCTGAGTGAGGATTAAACTAACATACATATATAGAAAGAAATATTATTAGTTTAAGTTTTTACTAAATTTTTTATTGTACATAAATATTACAGCTTAAGTAAGATAGGTTTTTCATAATAAATGCAAATATAAAATCAATTTAAAATTATAAAATTAAATGCAAAGAAACTATAATAAATTTATTATTACACATAAAAATAAATTTTAAAATTAATATTAGGGTTAGGGTTAGGGTTATAGATTAATTAGTCTTATGGTTAGGGTTTGATTACAGTTAAGATTCAACTATGGTTAGGGTTAGGATTCAATTGATGTTTAATTAGGGTTAGGGTTCAATTGGGATTAGGATTCAATTGATGTTCAATTAGGGTTGGGGTTCAATTAAGATTAGGATTCAATTAGGGTTAGGGTTCAAAAAGGTTAAATTAGGGTTAAGGTTAGAATTATAGGATAAAGCTTTAGATAATGGTTAGGGTTAGGGTTGGGGGATTCAAACTCAACTAGGGTTAGGGTTAGGGTTCAATTAGGTTTAGGGCTACAATTAATTTTAGGCTAGGGTAAGAGTTCAATTAGCGCTAGGTTTTAATAAGGTTTAGAATTCAATTAGTATGACAATTAGAATTAGGGTCACCATTAGAATTAGGGTTAGTATTAAAATTATAATCATGAATAGAGTTTGAATTATAGCTAGGGTTAGAATTAGAATTAGGGTTATAATTAGGGTTAGGATTATAATTAAGATAAGCTTTTGGATTATAATTCAATTAGGGTTAGGTTTAAGGTTAGGATTAAAATTTAATTAGGATTAGGGTTCGATTCGAGTTAGGATTCAATTAGGGTTCTAAGATAAATCTTGGAGTCAACATTAGGGTGAAGGTTGGGGTTAGGGTTAGGGTTTCAAAATGAATCTTGGGGTCAACATTAGGGTTAGAATTAGGGTTAGGGTTAGAATTATGGTTTGGGTTTAATTAGGTTTATAGTTCAATTATGGTTAGGGTTATGATAGGGTTCAATTACTTGGTTGTGTTTAATGGGTAAGTGCACCAATCTGTGACACAATTTAGGTGCCAAATTGAAAAAAGATCAAAAAAACCCCAAAATAAGGCCTTTGGCGCACACCAAATGACTAGAAATCCTTTTGGCGCACACCAAATATCCAAAAAGACATTTGGCGCATGCCAAATTTGGTGTGTGCCAAATGTCTTTCTAGACATAAAATACAAAAGTTGGGTTTGGAACCCTCATTTTGTCTTCAACCTGCGACTTGAGAAGGAAGATTTCAGGTCTGCAACTCACGCTCGACAAATCTCCTCCATTCTTTGCATCCTTAGCTTTCCATTTTCCATGAGAATGCCTCCAACACGTCGGAGAGGTTGAAGATTGCAAAGAGGTGTGTATTTTTATTCTATTTATTTCGAATTTGATTTGGAATGCAACTTTAAATAGATTTTTATAATAAAACTTTGTTCTAATTTTCAGGGAATGAATCTCCACCTCAAAACATTGAGAATCCACAATCACCCCCTCATCAAGAGCCTCCTATACAAGAACAACCCGAAAACCCTCCATCAATTCATAGGCATCCTCAAGGAACACAAGAAAATATTCAAAATCAAATTGAAAACAATAAAAGAGACATTCAACAATTAATTGCAAGATTAACTGAACATGCTAAAACCCACCCTTATAGGAGAGGGATTGCTGAATCATTGAAGTCAATTTTAACTCATGTAGGAGAAATGAGCGAGAAAATGAATTTTTGGTCAATTAAGAGAGATGAGATGAGGCAATTTTATGCTAATGGTTTGTCATATGCAGATGTCAAAAAATTAAAAATTAGCAAAGCCGAGTTGTTTGCCCTATTTAAAGACCCAAAAACCAATGAAAATTTGTCCCATGCATGCAGGAGGTTCCCCATCCATTGGTGCCAACATGATTTAATTAGAAACAAATTTTGGGAGCGGTGGTGGATGGTATTTGACCAACCTCCATGCAATAACCATGAGGTGTCGCAATACTTTTGCAGGAAACTCTATTGCGAGTTTGTCCTCAATAAAATTCCAAACTATTTTTACATCTTAGACTTTCAGGGTAGAGGTGGGGGCTCCACACACGATAGACCTACTGCACGACGTAATCCACAGTTGGCACCGAGAGCCTTGGGTAGACCCATGGTGGAGCATGTCATTGTTCCTTCCATTGTTAAGGACAATGTAGAGGTGGACACGATGAAGTCAATTGGCTCACTCACCCAGACCATTTTATAGTGTGCGAATCCTCTAATAGAGCCTGGTGTGGAGGAGACACGTAGGCCCTGAGCTCCACCCCACAATTGTGGCGCTTGTGGTGTTGTTTGCACGTACGAATATCAAGGTGCTCGTGATGTAGATATACAACCTACATCAATTACAGAGGCGATGGATTTCACAGATGATATTCTGAATGATACATTCGGCATTGACACTCAGGTAAAATTTAGCAAGTTATTTTAATGTTGTTTATTAAAATATATTTTAAAATTTAAGAATAACTAAATTAGTAGAATTTTGATATGATGAAATTTCAGGGTCGCACTGTTCATGAGGGATGCTCTATTCCTACAAACCCTTATACATTCTTGACGATGAGTCCACAGGTATGCAACTATTATTAAAGATATTATTATTGCATTTGAACAGTTGAATGTTATATTTGAATGTTTGTCTCATAACATGCTTTGGATTTCGAACAGTTTCCTAGTGCACCTTCTTCCTCCACACCTCGCGATTCATATCCTCAAACAACGTACACTCAGGTAGCCTTTATTTATCAATAGGGTTGTAAATCTATGTTAGCTAGTTTTCATAATTTTGCATATATACAAATCTAAAAAATTGATGAGAAACACAAACATTGCATTCAAGTATTCCTTGATCGTGTCACATTATGTTCTCCTATATCAACATGATACCTGAGATATTGTTTCATTTGTAGTTGTTGACAAGAGATAGCCCTGGTGATGTTGGTGGCATAATGGACCATGGAGTTGTTGCAGCAATAGCCAGTTCCGATCCATTGAGAGAGGTATGGAATAGATTAGTCGATTTGACATTATATTTGCTCGTTTATGGTCTATTATAGAAAATTTTCATGATAATTTTATGTAGTTTAATTTCTATCTTCATGGTTGTTACAGGTGGTTGTCACTCTAGATCATGGACATGGTGATGCTTTAAATGTGCATGATGACTATGTGTATGCGGTGAGTGATTATATTTTGTTATATGCAATTCCATAATTCAATTTCTATGTTTTAACATCTTTACTTTTAATTGTATTAGTTGAAGGTATAGAGTGAAGAGAGGAGGAGTAGCAGGCGTGTTCGAAAGACAAGACAAGCAACAGTCACTCCATCTAGCCAGATTTCAAAGGCAGCATAGGATCTATTTCCTTCCCCTAGAGGGAAATGACTATGTATTAGCGTTGTTTGTTGTATGCCTATGTGGAATTTTGGAACATATGTTTTGTACTATTGATATATATACGTGATATTTTATGTCCAAATGGCTCCTTTGTACTAAGCCTATGTGGTTTTTTTGGATATACTTATATACTCTTATCAATATATATCATTGTATAGCCTTTCGGATTTTTGATTAAAGAAACTCTTATTTTGCTACTGTCATTCTTGAATGATGTTATCATGCGTATCGTGTAAGTTGTATGCTTGAATGTTGTAGGCATGGATTTTGTTTACATCTAATGCTTAATTAATTACTGTCAAATGCTCAATAAGCCCCATCTAAAGCGTATTGTATAGATAAGCTCCATTCGTGGTGGTTTGTATCCTTTGGAGTGCTTCAATTACTTATGCCTCACCGATGCAGAGGCAAGGAGGCTCAAACCCAATCAGTCTGACAACCTGCCTTCAAGGGGCTCCTAACAAGATTAATACAACATATTTTGAGCAATCTACACAACCTCAAAGCCCCATCAAACCAAACTCTTCATTCAACACCTTACCCAAAAATCCACCCTTGTAGCACTTTGATGCAGAGCCAAGGTGGAGAAGACTCACAATAATGGAAATGTCAATTCTCAATCAAGAACTCTTCTTCATAATGATTCAACCTAATAAGCATCAACCCACCCTGAAGGGTCTCAAATCCTCAACCTTGCAAATGAACAACAAGACTCCACCAAGTCCCTACAAATACCATCAACATTCATACAATGACAATTGAATCAATTGACAACAATCCCTAAGTCAGATTCATCAAGGTTTCCAAAACTCACATTTGTGACTGGTTATTCTTGTAGTACTCAAAACTTAGTTTTAGCCAGATTTCTCCCAACCTTTCCAAAACACTAGACAATTACAAGATGGATTGAGATATCCTTTTCAGGGCTACACAACATACCAAAGAATCAGTGGTCTCTCTTTTTGGACTGACATAGACTTTCAACACACCTACTTCAATTTTGGCTTCATAATTAGCCCTTTTTTTCCAAAGGGACCACCCTTCCAACTTTAGGTATCTATCCAAACACCTTGGAAAGTCTTAGGTCATGGTGCCAAACCTCAAATTTTGTCATTAGTTTGTGTCTACAAAGCCTCTAACTCACAAAACCCAAGAAACCCTCCTAAACCTTCACAAAATCAAAGGTTTTAAAGAAACATACAACTCCAGACCTCTCTCAACACTTCCAAATCCCCAAACACCTCAAAATACTTCTACATAGACTCATCAAACCCTCACATAACCCTTATAGGCATTAATTCTTAAAAACCTCTCTTTGGTTCCCCACTTCCATGTTGGAAAACCCTTGTTCAGTCTTAGAACAGTCACAAAACACCACATAATTATGACTCCTTATTCCAAAATAAGTTGAAACACTTATTATAAAATGTTTTCAATCAATCCACTGAGATACAGTAGCAAACACCAGGTGGATTGATTGTTACATCACAAATTGCCCCTCAAACCCTTGATTCAGCAACACTGGGACAGTCATTGTTTGTGTTGGTTCTCTCTACAAACAAAGAGTTAAGTCAACAAATAAAAAATAAATTAACTAGAAATAATATAGACACATCCTCTAAAATTATTAGACCATGAAGAACCTGTATGTGCTTGTACAACACTTAAAAAGATCAATAAAACAATATTTTTCTAGAAAATTGCTCAAAACTGTGGTGTTTATTGTGTAAAATTGTTACAAAAATTCTTCCACTCTCTCATTCGAGCCTTGGTAAGGATTTTTAAGTAATTTTCCAACAACCATATTCTCCCCAACACCCATAACCAACCTTGGGATTAGTTGGTCCCTTAATTACATTTGTTTGTGTTAAAGTTGCTTTGTCAGCATTTTATAACTTATATGATTTCTAATTGACTTCTAAGACACAAAACACCCTTTATATGCATTATGCTTGATCTCTCAAAGCTTATTAGACAAAATAAACCTAAAGACACTAACATTTCCCTATTGATGTATTCAAATAAAAAAAAATTGATGATGTGGTGTAGGTGCTCCTACACCAAACTGAAAACCTGGTCCAAGCCTAATTTCTTCCAACCTTTCCAAAAAACCTGGCCATTTAAAGGTGGATTAAGATACCCTTTTCAGGGTTACACAACATATTCCAAAACCAATAGTAACTAGTTTGGACCAACATGAACTTTCAATACACCTCCCTCGCTCTAGGCTTCACAATTAGGCCTAATTTCCAAAGGAACCCCCTCACAAACTCACCTCCAAACCAAGGAAACTTGAAACAGTCTTAGGGATGCTCACCAAACTCAAGATTCTCCCATTTTAAGAGCCCCAAGAACTTGTTCTATTCCTCTACTCACAAACCATCATAAACCTTCACAAAAACAAGGGTTTTAAAGAAACTCATAACTCCAGACCTCCCTCAATCCTTCCAAAGGTCCAAACACCCCACAATACCTCTGCCCTAACTTAAAAGACACTCACAATCCCATTCCTTTTAGTATTTCTTAGATTCAGTACTTGAGTTCCTTACTTTCATGGTGGAAACACCCCTGAACAACATTAGAACTTCACACCCCACTGAGTTTATTCATTCTCTCAGCCTCCAAAGTATTCATACACCAAACTAATCATGGTACATGCCAATCCACTGAGAAACAGGGTCAGAACAATAGGTGGATTGGCTAATGTGTCATGGTGTTGCCCTCAAAACCCCTAACACAGAAAACAAAGTAGTAACCAAGTTTGTTGATCCCACACACACCAACAATGGATTTAAACCTTCAGAACAGATGCAAAGAGAGTAAAAACATATGCAATCAAGTATCCAAAGCCTCAAGTCATGATAGACTTGTATGGGCCTGTGCAAGGCAAAGAAAATTCAGGAAAACAAAGAAAACTAGTGATCAACGTTTTCAAGTATATTTTCTTATTAGAAACTGAAAAAAATCAACCCTCAACTCGGGGTATTACAACAATATATCTGGATACCACCTTCCAACTAGCTCTTGAGTTGATTAACCACCATAACCACCCTTTGTTAGACTTCTAAGATGGCAAATTGCCAATTTTGCTCTTAATTACCATTCATTCACAACTTGATTTTGCAAATACCACCTAACTGACCTATTAAGCATTTTAAATACAATTGCAAGGTATTTACATAGCATATAGAGATATAGAGAGTAAGTACGATAAATATTTTAACTAATGAATTGTAAAAAATGGATTTTTGTAGTTTATATTCATGTCATTGATTACATTGCATTGCACATCTTTCAAAGTCAAAGCATTACTTCACTTTGCATAACTAATAAGTAGATGCCGATAGATGCTGAAAATTTAATTACAATATAGTTTGAACAAATTCAACCTAAGCAATTATGCAATTTCTTCACATTGCATAACTAATAACTAGGAGCAATTGCTAATTGCATTTTCTTATCATGGCATTCTATGAGACCAAATTTCTTTGAGATATTTTTTCAAATAGTTGCCTGTCTTGTCTATGTTACCACATTTTTCATACATGTCTACCAAAGCATCTTCTCAAACAGTTCATTGCCTTGTTGCTATGCCTAAAAGCCTAAAACAAGTGATTTTGAACAAGCTATGGATGCTTTGAGAAATATATCAAAAGCATAATAGTAAGCAATAGCATAGAGAAGGCAGTGAACTATTTGAAAAAAATGCATCAAAAATATTGCTTTGAAATGATAAATTTAGTTGTTCTTTCACTCTTCTTTAACATTGTATATCTGCTCCTTTTTATAACAAGAGATAAAAAACGTAAAAAATTGTATAACAAGAGATAAAAACTATCTTTTTTGAAATCGAAAGGCATTTCCATAGCATAGAGATATAGAGAGAAAATAAAATAAAGAGTTTAACTAATGAAATGTAGAAAATAGATTTTTGTAGTTTTTATTCATGCATTGCACATCTTTCAAACTGAAAGCATCACTTCACATTGCATAACGAATAACTAGATGCTGATAGATGACAAAATTTTAATTACAATATAGACGTTTACAAAGTCAACCTAAGCAGTTATGCAATTACTTCACATTGTATAACTAATAACTAGGAGTAGTTGCCAATTACTTTAGCTTGTCATGGCATTCCATGAGACCACATTTCTTTGAGGATTTTTTTCAAATAGTTCATTCCCTTATCTATGCTACAACATTTTTCATATATGTCTACCAAAGCATTTTATCAAATAGTTCATTGCCTTCTTGCTATGGCTAAAATCCTAAAATAGATGCTTTTGAACAAGCTATGGATGCTTGGAAAAATCTATGAAAGCATAATAGTAAGCAATAGCATAGACAAGCCATTGAAATTTTTGAAAAAATGCCTCAAAGAAAAGTGGTCTCATGGTGATGGAATGCCATGACAAGCCATAGACAAGGCAGTGAATTGTTTGATAATATGCCTCAACTACTTGCATTTGACAACTTTTTCCTCAAGTGAAAATTTGCCACCATAAGGAAAAAGCCTCCAAGATAGCGAAAACCGAGCAAGGTTATTGTAGAGGAGCTCAATGTGATCCCATAGGATTAGACAAGAAGTTTCTAAGCATCACAATGTTCGAGTAATAGCATGCTGAAGTTCACATGCATTTTGCACTTTG
Organism: Sequoiadendron giganteum; assembly: GCA_007115665.2. Taxonomy (NCBI): domain Eukaryota; kingdom Viridiplantae; phylum Streptophyta; class Pinopsida; order Cupressales; family Cupressaceae; genus Sequoiadendron; species Sequoiadendron giganteum. The sequence goes on along the minus strand of CM021104.1, from coordinate 559,512,705 downwards.
GACCCTTAAGGGATCGATCTGGTTGAACGTAGCTCAGAGCGATTCCGTGTGTTTAGGTGCAAAAGAGGACCATGCCTATCGTAAAAATACCTATTCGGATGCATTGGAACAATCCATTTGGTCACACGAGGTGCATAATGAAAATTGCACCACTTTGCAACTTTCAACTACTTGCATTTGACAACTTTTTCCTCGAGTGAAAATTCGCCAGCACAGGAAAATGCCTTCGAGATAGGAAAAACTGAGACAGGTTATTGTAGATGGGCCCAACTTGATCTTGTTGGATCAGATGAGAATTTTCTAACCGTCACGGTGTTTGAGTAATAGCATGCTGAATTCCACAGCCATTTTGCACGTTGGACCCTTAAGGGATCGATTTGGTTGAAGGTAGCTCAAAGTGATTCCACGTGTTTAGGTGCAAAAGAGGACCATGCCTAGTGTAAAAGTACCCACCCGGATGCATTGGAATAGTTGTTTTGGTCACACAAGCTGCAGAACAAAAGTTGCACCACTTTGCAACTTTCAACTACTTGCATTTGACAACTTTTTCCTCGAGTGAAAATTCGCCACCATAGGAAAAAGCCTCCGAGATAGCAAAAACTGAGCAAGATTATTGTAGAGGGGTCCAACATAATCCCATAGGATCAGACGATAAGTTTCTAAGCATCACGATGTCTGAGTAATAGCATGCTGAAGTTCACAGCCATTTTGCACTTTGGACCCTTAAGGGATCGATCCGGTTGAACGTAGCTCAGAGCGATTCTGCGCGTTTGGGTGTGAAAGAGGACTACACCTAGCATAAACGTATCCACCTAGATGCGTTGGAACAGTTTGTTTGGTCACACGAGCTGTAGAACGAAAGTTGCACCACTTTGCAACTTTCAACTACTTGCATTTGACAACTTTTTCCTCGAGTGAAAATTCGCCAGCACAGGAAAATGCCTTCGATATAGAAAAAACCAAGAGAGGTTATTGTAGATGGGCCCAATGTGATCTTGTAGGATTAGATGAGAATTTTCTAAGCATCATGGTGTCTGAGTAATAGCATGCTGAATTTTGCAGCCATTTTTCACTTTGGACCCTTAAGGGATCGATTTGGTTGAACGTAGATTGAAGCGATTCCGCATGTTTAGGTGTGAAAGAGGACCATGCCTAGCGTAAACGTACCCACCTAGATGCATTGGAATAGTTTGCTTGGTCACACGAGCTATAGAACAAAATTTGCACCACTTTGCAACTTTCAACTACTTGCATTTGACAACTCTTTCCTCGAGTGAAAATTTGCCTCCACAAGAAAATGCCTTTGAGATAGCAATAACCGAGAGAGGTTATTGTAGAGGGGTCCAACGTGATCTCATAGGTTTAGATGGATATTTCATAATCACCATGGTTTACGAGTAATACCCTGTCAAATATTGTTGCCCTTTTGCACTTTGCACCCTTAAGGGATCGAGTCGATTGAACCATAGTAGCTGTTTTGTTGAATGTCATACCCTAAGGTATGTTAGAGATGACCTAGGTTGCATCAATTTCTCTGAGGCATATGCTGCCCCTAACTTGTCAACCCTAAGCAATATGCTTTTAGGGGTACTCTCGATGTTAGGAGTAATGTATAATGAACCATACCTAAGCCCTTGATATTTTTGTCATTTCTCTAGAAAAACAGGCTATCTTATTCCTTGTTGATGTAGACCAAGGCTACCATGTCATGTGAATCCACCATGTTCTTAATGACTTGGAAACCCTTACCACATTGATCTATTGGTAGGGTTGCTTTCTCTTTCTCATATTGGTACAACAATTTGGAGATGTCTTCCTCTATAACCTCTTTGTTTAGCTCTCCCCACTTGGAGAAAACCATGGGTTCAAATTTGATGATAGAAGAGGCTTTTTTCTATGTGTTATGGTTTTCCATATGTCTTAGGAGAAGATGGGAGTTGTCCTACATAAAAATACCCTTTAAGACCATAGTCTCTACAACCCTTGTCTTGCTCATATTTGGAAAAGATTTATGTGAGGTGGATGATGAGGCTAAAGTTGATGGATCAATATAGGATGATGAATGTGAGGCAATATCATTGTTAGGCACTTGGAGTAGTTTTTGATATTTTTATTCAAAGTTATGATAATAATGGAAAGGCCAAGGGTGAAGGGCACACAATCAACTAAGAGGGGGGGTGAATTGGTAGATCCAAACAATTACAATTGTTAGTCTATGTTCAATACTTTAGGGTCAAAACAACCTTTTATTTTAAAATTTGTAAGAGGTTAGTCTCTAATGCCTTGAATGAGTCAAATTCACATGCATGAGTAGGTTGTTTTGTTATGATTGAATTTAATAAAGACAGAGTTGAGACGTTAGGGTTTTGTTACCTTTTAGGTCTCTTCTACCAGTTTTTCGAGCTTTCATGGCAGTCAAATGTGCTACAAGCTTTCAAATGGAAGACTACAAAGAAGTTAATGTCAGTTCTCACAGGAATAAAGTGATGGCATATGACAGCTAATTGGAAAAAGATAGCAGTAACATATCAAATCATTAAGAGATAATACAGATTGAAGAAACCCTAGATGTTCAGATAGAGGGACCATTCAAGATTTCAAGGACGATCACTACTAACAGTTGGTTAGGGTATTTGAAAGTCCATCAGAAAGTTTTGTGAATGAGGTTAGACAATATTTAGATGAATATAATATTTTCTTTTGTGTCTTTTGGGCTAGATAATCTGGTGTTTCTTGCTAGTCTTCTACACTTTCAAGGAATAAAACTAGTGCCAAAGATTAATAAATCGTGGTTATCATTTAGCAAGGAGGGTGCAGTAGTAAATGATGTATTTTCTATAAGTGGTAATGAAGATGATGCCCTTTTTCGATATCCTTTCTTTGAGGTCAGTCACTTCCTTATTATGAGGGTATTGAAAATATCCAATTTAGGAGAGCTGGAATTGGATAGGAAACAAAAAAATGTACAGTCAATTGACAGTGTCAAGGGAAGTGAGGTATGAAGAAATTCATCATTTCATCAAAGGACAATAGATTTAAAGGAAGGTTATTCATTAAGACAAGCATCATGAATGTAAGAACACAAGGGAATTGTGAAGGGTCACTGTACATGGCAATGTGCAAATGAAAAGGATAGATTATAAATGAGTAGTGATCAGTTGTTAAGTACAGTGAGTGTATGATTATAAAGTGCTTGAAAATTAAATTCACTCACCATAGTCAATGTCCTATGACTTTCAGGTCTATGTTAGTCAGTGTCTCAAGACTCCAAGAGCTATGGTTGTGTATGCAACAATAGGTCCTTATGAATGTGGAGTCTGCAAAAAATACAGTAAGTCAATGACAAATATTACAATAGTGATGGAAGAACATCTTGAAAATCTTCCCATTTGTCAATACTTGTAGCAATACATGTAGGGAAATAATCCTCCCATTTCCAACACAAATCATGAAATATATTGTACTTGAGAAAAGGACAAAAGGAGTTGCTGCCCAGTTTTGTTTTTCCATTCCACCTCAGTTGGCCCAACTATTTGCATTCCAAAATGGTTCAAAACATGTACATCCCCTGCTCCCTATGAAACACATGGGTAGTAGCCTCTCTATGGTTGTGTAATATCATAGGAATTTGGTCCACAAAAAACCTGCAAAATCCTCTTAATCTTAGACATAGACTCACATAAAAATCATTAAAAGAGCAATAACTAAATAATGTCAGTCATACAGTTGACGAGACCTACTATCACCTTCATGCATGCTAGATAAGGAGGTCGATTAAAGCTCCTACAATGGTGATGTGCCCCTTCGCTACTTTATCATCTCTCGATGACCCTACGTATAAATTTCAAATATATCATTGAGAGGCTTAACATAAAACATGTAGCATATAAGAATCCGATAAATCTAGGAGATGTAAAAGAAAGAGAAGATTGACAACCCAAAAATGCACCAGCAACCAATGTTTCTCATACCACTGAACACTTGCACCAGCAACCAATGTTGTTCTTTTCTTATATACTTTGACAAACTTCAGTATTACCTACAGTCACAATCAGAAAAGGATCAATGACAGTCGTAAATGCATATGACATCAAATAGTAATCGTGAAAAATCCTTATTGCAAGGTGTTGGTCCAAAAGAGTGATCAATAACATGGCTTTACAAATTCAATGTGCATACTTACAAATCAATCCAGGGAATCATCTGGGTCTACTCTAGTCTTTATTGTGTCGAGTATTGCCTCATGGTCAGACTCACACACTTTCCACAAGTTCTTGTTTCTAGGTCTACCCTTATATTTGATCAAATGAACATTGGTGGCGACGACAAGGTTCGAATAGTGAAGAATTTTCCTATGCGTGTCGAAGTCCTCAAACAACCAAACTGCAACATTCTTAACTAGATACCTTCGAAGCCATGTTCCAGTAACAACCATGGAACCTGTAGGATATTCTATGTTTTCTTCGTCTATAACTGGGGACTCCAATTTCTTTTTGGCCTCGATACAATGACACAGGTAATAATTTGTACCCTTTTCATTGTCTTCATCTGCAATCACCACATAAACGTGCCCTGCATTGATATGTTCATCTTGTTAGATTTATTTACTGAGCAACATAATAAAAATTGTAAGTAAGATATATTACCTTGTTCTAGTAGGTCCGATACATGATCAAAGTCAATGGATGATTGCATCTTCATGATTTATAGAGTCGTCAGGAGCTGATAAGTATCAAGTGGGGTTAGACTTCTTACAGACCATTCATCAACCCACGCTATTGACTCGCAATCATTCCATGATTGAAGTGTACATGCATAACAAAAGCATGCCATCTTCCTTGTATGGATAGTCCATGTACCTTCATTGGAGCTTCTAAAAGAGTGTAGCTTGCTCGATCCTGTTAGTGTACAACAATCCTCATATTTTTCAATGTTAGTATCATCTACTAAATGAAAAAATCTATGAACTAAAGAATTACCTTCACTACCTGGACCCATTGAACCATTGCACCACTGGACAATTGATCTTGCATCTGTCAACTTTACACTATTTGTGTACTTTAACTCTTCTTGTGCTAGGGCTCTTTTGATACATGCACCTGCTCCATCATGCTCCCCCTTTCCATGCCCGATCTTTGAGAAGTTCCACATATGTTGAACACCACTAATCCTATGCATCCTGCTCAACCAATAAAACATTATGGCGTTCTTGAATTGTGATGTATAATTATTTGATCATATGATATGCTAACTAAATGATATGCCCCTGCTAGCCAGATCGACATAGAACATATGAAAGAAACCTTGAACAAACTCTGTAGAATGTGTGCGATCATCACTGATGTAAAAGTGATACTCCCTCAATACTTTACTATTTTCCTTTGTACTATCATTTGCATGAATGAATGTTATATGTACAAATATAGCAACCTGCACGGAGTTGTAGTATTGTGATTGCACCTCGTTTTGTGGTTGTAGTGTGTAGTTCTCAATGAAGTCGACAACTGAAACGATATGATGAAGTAGAAATGTGTCCTTGCATAACTTGAACTGTGATTCCAACCATTGTTCTCTGTGTGTATGTGTTGCATAATCATAAACCACCCGATCATGAAAAATGCCCAAAAACCGATACACTGGAATCTTATCACTGACCAATTTACACTTCTTTGCTTCTTTCCCATCTTTTAGACTGTATGCCATTGTCATATATTTTCCAAATTCCACAATTTTGTCTCCAATTGTGTGTGTACTAGCCATGTGTTGGAAAATTGGTAAATGTTGCATGCCACCACAATGATCACATGTGCCATCCAAACATGATTTTTTGTAAAAAAATTGACCATCCTCTCTTTCACATAAAATGGAAGACAAAAATTTCCTTGATGATTTAGGTGGAGGCATTATGTTACATTCCTGCAAAACATTGTCAATATGCATATCTACACATATACATCGATAAACATCATAATGGTTAGAAAACTCAATATGAACCCTACAAAAACAAGTAGTGCGTGTGTGATTTATTTTTACATAAAAAGGCTTTAGCATTTCAAAGTACCTTCGACATATTTTAATTTCAGGAAACTTTTGTACAAAATCAGCAAAAAATTGGGTTTGAGTGGTATCCAAATAATGCATTGGATGTAGCTCATGGTTTATACTACCAATTCTCCTTCTTACAACATCTCTTTGATTAGGAGAGGTCCTTTTGTTATCCTTCCAATAATTCACAATTAAATATCTCAAGCCTTGAGCAATTCTTGTGTCTTTCCGTGGCACTCTACCCGAAAATGTCCATAACTCATTTCTATTTGGATACTCCACTCTTTCACACCTTACTTTGGTTCTCATTAAAGATGATCTACTTATTTTCAAAGACTTACTTTCTTTTGTAAGGTTCACCTTGTTCCTTGTTTGACTTCTTAATAGTGTTGTTGTCATCACACATCATGTGGCACAACTATCCTTCGTGTGTGAGGTGGAACCCACGCTCTCGTATGCACTCATCAAGTTCTTTACAATGGAATTTTCACTTGAGTCATTCAAAACTCTTAGCCCAAGAGCCTTCATGGTGGGCCTAAATTTGAGTTGCCTCATCATTTCAACAAATAGTTGGCATCTTCCACCCTCACTTAGCTTCGCAAAAAAAAACTCCATATCCTTTCTGCATATCTTTGACTTGTACATTTTGGAATCTTATTAGGCATCCATTTCAAAACATTGGAATCAATATCAATAAAAAATGTAGGTTTTCTATGCAAAACTCTAGGAGGAGTTCTCAAATGTAAATTTGTGTCAATATTGGGAAGGTCAACAACATCGGGATAGATCGTGTACCTTCAATTGGAGGTGCAATTGATGACATACCTTGAGATTGACATGTAAACGATGTTGTACCTCCAACTTGAGATGTCGTTTGTGGAGTTCCTTCAAATAGAGATGTGTTTTCTGATGTACTTTCAAAACATAATGTTTTTGATGGTGTGTCTTCAATTGGAGATGTGATTTACGATGTATCTAGAAAACCACATGTTGTTGTCAATGTGTCTTCAACTAGAGATGTGCATTGAGCTTCACCTATGGTTGATGATGTGCCCCCAACTTTTGTATCCATTCCTGTCCTTCCATGAACTTTCCTCATTCGTGCCCTTTGTTTTGCCAATTTGACATCTCTCTTAGATTGCACGAGAATTTGTGGTTGTATGGGCTACAATTCCTTTGCTTCACAAGCTACATTTTTTGATTCTCTTCTCCTTGCAATTTAAACTGCACGTTCTTTTGGTGTTACAGGCTTCGGTTGTTTCTTTGGCATGACCTTGAATGCTGCATGTGTACAAACACACATAGAACAAAATTAAGTAATGCATTTTACAAAAAAATTGATGTAGAGAGGGGTGGAAACCATTCAATACAGCAAATCAATGAGAATCACAAACCTAGGGTATAAATTGCTGCCACCTAAATGAAAACTAGAGACTCTTGTGTTTATTTTTCTCAAAACCAAATTTTTGATTGTCAAAAAATTCATGAAGAAAATGGATTCAAAGAAGGGTTTGTGATGCTATATCTTATCATTTTCACTATTTCATTAGCAATGAGGTTTTCCAAATTAGATGAATTTTTTTTTTTTCCAAATTAGTTGAAAAAAGAATGAAATTTAGTGAATTCCACTAGCCATGCTAGAAATGGACTACTATAAGCAATGCAAATAGAATTCATAAGTAAATTTATGTTAAGTAAATGTCATGTTTTTATTTTTTTTGTTCTTCAAACTCATAAAAATTGAACTTTTTTATGCAAATCCCATCTAATTCAATGTTGAATTCTAAGTCCAATTGTTATGATTAATAAAGTCATTAAGGAAATTTAGTTTATATTGTCAAAAACAAAGAAATATACTAAATACAAACATTTCAATTTACCAAAATGAATATATTACCTCAGATAATGTAAAATGATGTAGAAACTTCAAAATATCTTCTTCTACGTTGTCTACCATGCAGATTGGTGGTAAAAAGGTGATGGATCAAGCATAGATTGGTACAATATGAAGTCAACTGCAGAAAAAAGGCATTTTTGACTCAGATAAAGTGCTGAACCAGACAAACACAGGAGAATGTGGGCTTGAATCATGGGGTCAACCCTTATTTTTACCGTTTCAAGGTAAAACCATTTGGAGAGTTCCAAATTTGGCACTCTCCAAATTTAGCGAGCGCCAAATATGTTCCTCTGAAAGGAGAGACTTCAGAGAGAGGGAGAGACACAAAGTGGGAGAGAGATAGAGGGAGTGAGAGAGAGGGAGTGGGAAAGAGAGAGGGGGAAGGAGAGGGTGTGGGAGGGAGAAACCTAAGAGAGAGAGGTTGGGAGGGAGACACCTGAGGGAAGGAGAGGGATTCAAAGTGGGAGAGAGGGGGTGGGAAGGAGAGACCTAAGAAATTAGGGTGGGAGGTAAGTGAGGCCTAACAAAGAGGGATTGTGAGATAAGTGAGGCTTAATCCCTCAACCCTTAATCCTTAAACCCTAATCCATAGAGACAGAGAGAGAGAGTGAGAGAGAGGGAATGGGAGAGAGATAGAGGGAGTGAGTGAGTGACATACCTAAGAGAGGGATTAGGGTAGAGAGTTTAATTTGATTTAAGGGTTTAAGTGTTGAGGGATTAGGGTTGATTTTATTGGGTAGAGGGTAGAGGGTAGAGGGTAGAGGGTTTAAGGGTTTAGGATTTAAGGGTTGAGGGTTGAGGGTTTAGGGTATAGGGTTGAGTGATTAAGGTTTTAAGGGTTGAGGGTATAGGGTTGAGGTATTAGGGAAGAGAAGATGGGATGTATGGAGGGAGAGATGAAGGGAGAAGTGAGATAGATATAAGGAGAGAAGAGGAGGGAGGGACAAAGATAGATGAGGTTTGAGGATCCAATGTATAGAGTAGATGGTTGAGAATTTAAGATATAGGGTTGAGTACCTATAGGGTTGATGGTTTAGGGTATTGGTTTAAGGTTATATGTTTTAAGGGAGATGGGAGAGAGATAGATGGATTGAGTGAGTGAGAGAGAGACCTGAGAGAGGGAGAGGGTGTGGGATGGAGAGACTTGAAAGAGAGAAAGAGGGAGGGAGTGGGAGAGAGACAAAGGGAGGGAGGGTTAAGGGTAGAGGGTAGAGGGTTTAATGGTTTAGGGTTTAAGGGTTAAGGTTTTAGGGTTTAGGGTAGAGGGGAGAGAGATAGAGGGAGTGAGTGAGTGTGTGAGAAAGAGAGACCTAAGAGAGGGAGAGGGGGAGAGGGGTTAGGAGGGAGAGTCTTGAGAGAGAGGGAGGGAGTGGGAGAGAGATAAAGGGTAGAGGGTAGAGGTTTTAAGGGTTTAGGGTTTAGGGTAGAGAGAGAGAGAGAGAGAGAGGGAAAGAAGGTAGAGATATTGAGAGAGAGGAGGTAAGGAGGGAGAGAGAAATAGGTATAGAGGGACAAATAGGTAGAGAGAATTAGATATGAAAGTAGAGATAGAGGGAGAGGTAGGGATGGAGAGAGAGGTGAGAAAAAACAAAGAGAGGTCTAGGTAGATAGAGGTGGGAGGAGATAAGGAGAAGTAGAGGGTAGAATTAAGGGTAGAGGGTAGAGTGTTTAAGGGTTTAAGGGCTAAGGGTTTAGGGTTTAGAGTTAAGGGTAAAGGAGAGAGAGATATAGGGAGTTAGTGAGAGATAGAGAGAGGGAGGGAGTGTAAAAGCGATAGAGGGTAGAGGGTTAAGAGTTAATGGTAGAGGGTAGAGGGTAGAGGGTTAAGGGTGGAGGGGAGAGCTAGAAGGAGTGAATGAGTGAGAGAGAGACCTAAAAGAGGGAGAGGAAGTAGGAGGAAGAGACTTGAGAGAGAGAGGGAGGGAGGGAGGGAATTGGAGATAGATAGAGGGTAAAGGGTAGAGGGCTTAATGGTTAATGGTTAAGGATGGAGGGGAGATAGATAGAGAGAGTGAGTGAGAGAGAGAGACTTGAGAGAGGGAGAGGGGGTAGGAGGGAGAGACTTGAGAGAGAGAGAGGGGAAGGGAGTTGGAGAGAGATAGAGGGTAGAGGGTAGAGTTTTTAAGGGTTTAGGGTTTAAGGGTTAAGGGTTAAGGGTTTAGGTTAAGGGTATAGTGGAGAGAGATAGAGGGAGAGAGAGAGGGAGTGAGTGAGTGAGAGACCTAAGATTCCCTCTCTAGTTCTCTCTATCTCACTTCTCTCTCCTTCCCTCCCTCCCTCTCTAATTTTCTCTATATCCCCCCTTCTCTCCTTCCCTTTATACTTCTCTCTATCTCACCTCTCTTTCTCCCCCTCTTGCTCTCCCTCTCTCTTCCTTTCACCCACCTTTTCTCTCTACTTCTCATTATCTAACCTATCTCTCTATACATCTTTCTCTCTCCCCCCTCCTTCCCTCTCAATCTCTCCACGCTCCTCCTTATCTCTCTAATTTTCAGCTCCATCACACATCTCTCCACCTAGACCTCTCTCTATTTTTGTCTCACCTCTCTCTCCATCCCTACCTCTCCCTATATCTCTCCTTTCATATCTACTTCTCTCTACCTAGTTGTCCCTCTATACCTATTTCTCTCTCCCTCCTTGCCTCCTCTCTCTCAATATCTCCACCTTCTTTCCCTCTCTAATTCTCTCTCTACCATCTCTCTCTATCTCTCTCCTGCCTCTCTACTCTCTCTCTCCCTCCCTTCCCCTCTTTCTATCTCTCCTCTCTCCCTCCCCCTCTTTCTATCTCTCTTTACCTTCTCTCTACCTATATCTCTCTCTTCTATCTATCTCAACTATCCATCTTTACCTATCCCTCCTCCCTCTCTCTCTTCCACCAAAATTTACTCTACATCTCTCTTCTAGCCTACCCCTATATACCTCTTTTTCTCTCCCTCTCTCTTTCCCTCTCTCAATCTATCTACCTTCCTCATTATGCCTCTACTTATCTCTATCACCTCTCTCTCTCCCCCTCCCCTCTTTACTTTCTTTCTCTCTATCTCACCTCTCTCTCCTTAAATATCCCTCCCTCCCTCCTCTCTCCATATCTCCCTCCCTACCTCTTCTTCCCTCTCTCCTACTTTTCTTTATCTCCTCCCACCTCTATCTACCTAGACCTCTCTTTTTCTCACCTCTCTCTCCATCCCTACCTTTCCCTCTATCTCTGCTTTCATATCTACTTCTCTCTACCTATTTGTCCCTATATACCTATTTCTCTCTCCCTCCTTGCCTCCTCTCTCTCAATATATCTACCTTGTTTCCCCCCCTCTCTCTCTCTACCCTTAACCCCAAACCCTAAACACTTAAAACCTTCTACCCTCTACCCTTTATCTCTCTCCCACTCCCTCTCTCTCTCTCAATTCTTTCCTTCCTACCCCCTCTCCCTCTCTCAATTCTCTCTCACTCACTCACTCACTCCTTCTATATCTCTCCCCTCTCCCCTTATCCCTCTACCCTTAACCCTCTACCCTCATCCCTTAACTATCTAACCTTAACCCTCTACCCTTTATCTCTCTCCCACTCCCTCCCTCTCTCTCTCAAGACTCTCCCTCCTACCCCCTCTCCCTTTCTCAGGTCTCTCTTTCTCTCTCACTCACTCACTCACTCCCTCCATCTCTCTCCCCTCTCCCCTTAACCCTATTAGAGCCCAAAATTTCATGAAAATCCTAAGGTCTTTTACCTATTTGAATCAAATATTTTCCTATATTTTCCATAAAAAATCATTTTTCCCATCCAAAATCATTCAAATTCCTTTACCGCCATTCAAAAAGGCTAAAAAATGACTTATATCCTATACCGCTGCCCTAAAACCTTTAAATTTTTCTCCCTACCGCTTTACCACGGATAGCCTTACAATAGTTCACGGTTGTGCAGTAGAGGGTCAGCCTGGTGGTCATCAAAAAACCACCGCTATACCACGCACAATAAAATCTATAACCATGGTAATGCGGTAAACAAGGAAGCAACCGACGACGGTGAGGGTAGCGACTAATGATCAAGCATAAATTTTACCGCACCACCACGCGTGGTCTAAACATAGACTGTGATGGCGTGGTGATGGTGAGTCATCAGCGAGGCAATAGTCAGCGAAGGGCCACCGTAGTACTGCTGGTGGTCAAGCCGGTGACTGCGGTGATTGTGGTGGAAGCGGAGATGGTGAACGGTTAGCGGGCTGGTAGTGGCAATGTAGCAGTCGGTAAGCGGTTACCTCTATACTGCAACCTATGAAAATGGTAACTGCGGTAGCACGGTAAGGTGATAAACGACACCGAAGTAGTCAATGTCAAGGTACCGTGTTACCGTGGGGAGAAATATGTTTGACCGCAGTAAGACAGTAGAACTAAAAAGGACTTTGCAGTAGCATACAAAGTTTACTGCGTTACCACAGGTATAGATTTTACTGCACGTGGTATAGCGGTGGTTGTTTGATGACCGCTAGGCTGACCCTCTATCACACAACTGCAAACTGTTTGAAGGCTATCCATGGTAAAGCGGTAGGGAGAAAAATTTAAAGGGTTTAAGGAAGCGGTATAGGATATAAGTCATATTTTAGCCTTTTTGAACGACAATAAAGGAAAGTATAGGGTATAAATGAAAAAAAATTTAATATTTTGATGGAAAATATTAAATTTAAACGGGAAAACCTTAGGGTTTTTTAATGATTTTTTTGAACTAGAGAGAGAGATAGAGGGAGGGAGGGTTAAGGGTATAGGGTAGAGGGTTTAGTGTTTAAGGGTTAAGGGTTTAGGGTTTAGGGTTAAGGGTAGAGGGTAAAAGGGTTTAATGGTTTAGGTTTTAAGGGTTAAGTGTAGAGGGGAGAGAGATAGATGGAGTGAGAGAGAGAGAGAGACCTGAGAGAGGGAGAGGGGATAGGAGGGAGA